>OZ010795.1:350248980-351448980 GCA_963932465.1 Maratus speciosus | reverse complement strand
ATTTGTATTTAAAGCATTTTTATATTTTTAATGCAATGTTGCATTTAGCTAATACACAATTTTGAAAATTTCAACAGTAAAAAAAAAAAAAAATATTTTTTTGGAAAATAAAAAGGAAATTTTAGGTTGAGTTTATACAGACTAACATGAAATATATGTTTTGAAAATTTCATAAAAAAATATTCAGAAGTTTTTAAGGTATCCTGCGCGTTATGCCCCAAAAACGCCATTTGGAAAATAATGATTTTAAAGTTTCGGAAACGCCGCTTCAGCTATTGAGCAGGTATAATTCTAAAAGCCAAAACTTTTGTTCGAATGGGAATTTCAAGGAAAAAATTATATCAAAATATTCAGAAAAGATAGGAGTTTAACATCTAAAAAAATTAAAATTTCATAAATTTTGAAGCTTTAACAGTCCTGCGACCACTTAATCCTTTCCGGCACGGAGTAATTCTATTTATAAACTTATGAAATAATGAACAGACACCAGAATTTATAAACAAATTTATTAGAAAAATCGAACTTGCTTATTTTCACGTACATGATAAAAGGAAATTTTTAATTAAATATTCTTGGTGCCGTTTGTCTGTTTTGAATTAAAATTAGGTGTCCGTTTTTTAAAGGCATCGCCCTCGAAAGATTAAATTAGAATGAATCGCATAAATAGTATGGGATTCGCGATAGTTTGCATTGATTGTATCTCTCAATACGCCTCGAGTGACTTTAAAATTTAATTAAACACCTATCTGGAAAAACGCGGCACTGATCAAGGCGGCGTTGCAACTTTGAGACCTCAATTCGAAGCGCGCTTAGCACAATGCCAAATTTAAACCTTGAACAAAGGTTTTGTTTTAGCTACTCTGTAGAAATAAAAGTTATTACTATGCTGAATTTAGTTTCATGAAATGCCAAATGAAGTTTAACTATGCACTGCTTTTATTGTCAGTACCGAATTAAGTTCACCATAAACAGAGGATAATATTAAAAAAAGAGTTATACGAATAGCTATATTTGATATTATTTAGGTTCCATATCGCTTTGAACTTTCATTGTATACCCGATTACACTTTTCTAATATATACAGTTATACCCAACCCTACGTTGTATAGTTTTTTACAAAGTCTTAGTATTCTTTTAGCAACTTTTTTTTTATATAATATAATTACAAATTCATATATTTATTCTACGGAACCATCTGTGCGCGAGTGATGCTCGCACTTGACCGTTTATTTATATATCTAACTGACATAATAACATTATCAGTGCAGCCAAACCATAAAATTGTTACTTCTCTTATTGAGGGATTCTGTAGTGAATAAGTTATTATCGAAAATTTTGTTCTTTTTATTATTGACAGCAATTATAACTATAAAACATCTTTCGGCAGGGGCCGGAAGAAAGAAGTAGCTTTCATTCATCTTGGTTTTAAAATTTTGCAAGTTTTACTCGAAGCTAATTTTACTCAAATTTTAGGAAGTTAAAATGCGATGAACCCGATAACAGATTATTCGTCAATAATGAATTTGAATGAGAATGGCGCGAAATTAGTAAGCTATAGCCAAGTTGGCATAATTTTTGGTAGCCAAATTTAGTGATATTTCGCCAACAGTCGCCAAACTTGGCGAAAATTTGAAGCTAACGGATATTAATAATTTTTAAGCATTGCGCGGCAGGGCACTGTTCAAATGGCCGCCATTTTTAAACAAGATGGCGGATGTAGCTGGCCAACGAACTCGGTCAAGACATTGGTATGTACTATGCATACAGCCAATCTCATCCAAATCAATTTATAAATACGAGAGTCACTGCATGACGCAAATCAGATTGTTCCAAAATGTCAGCCAACCTAGAAATTCAAACTGCTATATCTCAGCCATTTTTTAAGATAAAGACGTAACAAAATATGCTCCGGAATTCCTGTATTAGGGTCAAACTCTTAAGAAAAAAAAGTTTTAAGTTTTTATTTTATTCGCATTGCGTTTTAAAATTTTTAAATGGCCGCTATTTTGAAACAAGATGGTGGATGAGGCAGGACCAACAAACTCGGTCGAGACATTAGTATGTACTATGCATACAATTAATTTCATCCAAATCGGTTAATAAATACGAGAGTTATCGCATGTCAAAAATCAGATATATACACTATGTGGCCAAAGGTGACCGGTCACTTGCAATTTTAGACGTTTTGTTAAATATCTAAAAAAATACATGAGGAATTAACCTGAAACTGCAGGTGTGTAAACAGTATAGTATAGGTCATATATTTCCGCGATTTTTTTCCCGAAACCCCATGGGGGACCGTCAACAAATTGAAAAAAACGAATATCTTTTGGGTAACCCTGTAAAAACTAATATTACAAAAGAGTTCGAACTCAAGATTATTAATAAGTGGCTTTTTGTAATATACTGTGTTCATTTTTATGAGGATAGCATGTATACTCGTAGAGAAATTAACGTTTTTATAAAAACAGCCCCAAATTTCGCCAAGTTTTTTGCTTATAATTTGCAGCGTTCTTAATAGAAAAAAAAAAGTTATTTTCAGAAAATATGGCGAACAACATTGGACACAATACTCTGCAATCAGAATTAAAAACTAATAAAAAATGTATGAAAAATGAGCAGATTTACTAAAAAAATCTTTCATTGCGCATGCGCCAATGCAATCAAAATATAATGTGCATAATGTGTTATCTAAATGTATTGAGCAACTTTTGTGAAAGTCTCAAAAACATAGTTTGAAAAGTCTGATAATAATCCTTTATAGAATAAGCTCAAAATCCGTTGTCCCCAAAATGAAGAAAAAAGATGAGGGGTTATATCCATATATCCATTGATTAGTGCCAATATAGCATACACAATATTACATGTATTACTGTATTTGGATACAGCCCCTTATCTTTTTGCTTCCTTTTGGGAATAACGGATTTTGAGCTTATTCTATAAACGATTATTACCAGACTTTTCAAACTATGTTTTTGAGATTTTCACAAAAGTTGCTCAATTTATTTAGCTAACACAGTATGCAAATTATATTTTGATTACGTTCGAGCACGCGCAGTAAAACATTTTTTAGTAAACCTGCTCATTTTTCATCTATTTCTATTATTTTTTTAACTCTGATTGCAGGGTATTATGCACAATGTTGTTTGCCATATTTTCTAAAAAGAACTTTTTTTTGTATTAAGATCTCTGCAAGTTATAAGCCAAAAACTTGGCTAAAATTGAGACTGTTTTTATAAAAACCTTAATTTCCCTACGAATATACATACTATCCTCATAAAAATAAACACAGTATATTACAATAAGCTACTTATTAATAATCTCGAGTTTGAACGCTTTTGCTACATGAGTTTTTACAGGGTTATCCAAAAGATATTCATTCTTTTTCAATTTGTTGACGGTCCCCTATGGGGTTTCGTGAAAAAATCTTCGCGGAAATATATGACCTATACTATATTGTTTACACACCTGCAGTTTCAGGTTAATTCCTCATGTGTTTTTTTAGATATTTAACAAAACGTCTAAAATTGCAAGTGACCGGTCACCTTTGGCCATATAGTGTATGTATATATATAAGTCGCGTTTGAACGGAGGGTGGTTTTGTGGCCTGCGGGTCATGATTGGGGAAAATATACCAAAATTTTCCGGAACTGCTTCCGTCCGGAGGGCTGCAGTAGGTAGCTTTTTACTTTTTGTAATGAAAGCTACCTTAAAAACTACACATCCACATATGTGGCCAAGGGCATGAATAGGTTAATTTTGGCTTGTACCTTTGTTATCGGACACCTCTCCTAAAAGCATTCTCATAAATTACTAAAATAAATTAAAAATGAAGTTTCTAAAATTTTGAAAAATTTTCTGCTACAAAGATACATTAATTAATTTATATTAGAGATATAATTAATTTTCTTAGAGCAAGGATAAAAATAAAAAACTCCTTCTTAAATTTCTTTAATAAATACTCTTATAATGCAGTTTTTAATTTATTTGTACTTATTAAAAAAATATGGCTAATTACGTGGAAATCCAAAAATGTATTTCAAAACTTAATTAACAGAGTATTTTATAAGAGATTAATTAAATCTTTGTTAATACTTTTTGCATTATTAATAATTATCGTTTCTGAAATGCCTCCAAACTGTATTTGAAATAAATAATTGCAAAAAGATTTGATACAAAAGTAATTTTTTTAAAAACATTAGTTGATTTTTTTCAAAGGCGTTATAAAAGGTTATACTTTCCAGACAATCGCAGTTAATTAGAGAAAAACATAATGATGACTGAATTATAGGCATAATAAATGAACATAATTAATATTATTTTTAAACATTTTTATTTAACTTAACTTGTGTTTTGTTAGTAAAGATTGAATTTTCTAATCGATTTTTAACTTACTTCTTGATATGCTACACTTATATACAGTGCGTTAAGAAATTATAAGACCACTTTGATTTTGAAAATTATGAAGTAAATAAATGTTCTAATCATAGTTTAAACACATGAGATATCAAAATACAACATATTTACTAAAATTAGTTTGCAATAATTTTGAATAATGCAAACAATTCAAGCAATAATGCAAAAATATAAGCAATGATTAAAAAATACATTGTTAACAAATTATAAGACCGTTTGTCTAAAAACAAAAATAATATGTAAATTTAATACGACACTGGTCTTCCTTTTTTCTTTATAACCTCAAACACTGTGTTTTTTTATAGAAGTGACCAGATGATTAAGTACAGATTCAGAAATGTTGTGCTATTCTTTTACAATGGCTGCTTCTAGTTCATTGGCAGATAAAAACTCATGCGACTTAATACACCCCAAAGATTTTCCACATTGACTTGGAGTTAGCCATTAAAAAACATGATTTTTTCCCTGTTTTAAACCATTTCTGAGTGGATTTAGACACATAGCAAGAAGCATTGTCCTAATGAAACATCCAGTTAGCACCACCTAAAAAAGGTCCAAACGGTATCAAATGATCATATAACATAGCCTGATATTGCGCAGAGTTCATACGTCTCGAAATTCAAGTTAAATCGCATAATCCATCATGACTAAAAGCTCCCCAAACCATTACTGATCCTCCTTCCATTTGTCGACTGAAACTTTGTTTCTTCCTTCCTCAAATCATGCCAATACTGTTTATAACTATCCGGACCGCCAAGATTAATTTTTTTTTCATCTGACAATATCACTTGTTTCCATTTCTTGTCCCATGGCATGACCATTTTTAGACCACTTCAGTCTTTCTTCTTTATGATGTTTCATTAATCTTGGTTTTTTCAACAATTTCATACATTTTGCATTACTATTTGATTTCATACTCTTCCAAAATGTTATGTGTGAGGTTCTTTTGCTGAAACGGTTCGAAATTTCCCGAATTGAAAGACCTTTTTGAGTTGATAATGGAAATATTTGTCGATCATTCCGTGCTGTCAAAATCCTTTTTCTTCCAGATCGTTTAATTTTATTTGAATATCTTTTTCTAATTATTTAATCGTGAATGGCAGTTTTAGAACGCTTCGTTAACCGAGCTATTTCTCGTTCAGATTTAACAGCGCCATTATAAAGCCAATTTTTTCTTAATTCGGTCTCCAGATAACTGTTTAGCCCGCGGCATCTTCAAATATGTCGTAAATAACACTATCTGAACCTGCACCTTTGCTTCTCGGGAATACTTTCACGATATACAGGGTGATCTTTTTTAAAGTGACAATGGTTTTAGCGCCCTGTAGCGGGATCTAATAGCCGAAATGGCACCAAACTTGGTATTTAGACTAATCAAGACATGCGAAAAAGGATTTCGTGGAAAAAATCAGTTCCAAAAATCGCCGCTAGGGCATTTTGTGGCGCTTTGCAATGTATAAAATGTGAGAAAAGAAAAATACTAATACATACAATTGTACAGTTATATTATTAATGTTTATTTACTACATTAACTTCCTTGATGAGGAATTAGACCATCTTCAATGTGAGCACCGTTCTCAGAAATAACACCGTGCATTCTGTGCACAACGTTCTCCACAGCCGTATGTAACATATCCCGAGGAATATTCCGCTCTGTCTTTGTTATGTTGTATTTTAGAATAGACAAATTTGATATTCCACCAACATAAACTTGAGATTTCAAATAACGCCAGAGCCAAAAATCGCATGGCGTGAGGTCAGGGGAACCAGGCGGCCATGAAACTGGAAAACTCCGACTTATGACTCTATCATCACTGAAGTTTTTGCTCAACAGCTGCTTTACCTAATTACTAATGTGTGGCGGAGCACCATCCTGCATAAAGATTGCCTGTTGGAGACGGTTTCTTTGCTGAAGTTGTGGAATAACAAACGTTTGCAGCGTTTCGTGGTACCTTTCTGCATTTATGGTGCACGTTTCGGGTCCTGTCGGAGTGATTGTCTCAAAAAAGAATGGCCCAATTACGAATTAAGCTGTGAAACCACACCAAACAGTGACTATTGGGGAATTTAATGGGATTTCATGCACGGCGTGGGACTGCTCAGAATCCCAAATTCGGCTATTTTGTGTGCTTACGGACCCATTGAGATAAAAATGGCACTCATCTGCCCACAGAATGTGCCATGGGAAAGCATCATCAATTTCTACCCTGCCATGAAACGATAGAGCGAATGTCACTCGCTTATCATAATCACTTGGTTTCAGTTCGTGCAAGCGGCTGATATTGTAGGAGTAAAATCCAATAACGCGCCGCAAAACTCTCCATACCGTAAAATAATTCATGTCCAATTGTCGAGCTACACCCCGGGCGCTGCTAGTATCAGCAATGGTTCCCTGCGATCCTTCGACAATTGCAGTTGCCACATCAGTTATTACATCTTCTGATACTTGTTTACCCCCTCTCCCAGCGCGAATGGTCAGTGACCTCGTTTCCTCGAACTTCTTAATCATTTTCTTAAGACCATTCAGCGATAAAGGCTCCTTTCGTAATTTTTTTCTGGTTCAAAATTCCCGAATTGCTGCGGATGCATTACATTGATTCATATAATACAGCTTCACCACTAACGCACGATCCGGTAACGTGAGAGGCATGTTCACTGGAGCTCGTTTACTTCAGCTGAGATTATTTGTCGGAGCTGTCTACTACTTACTTTTATAGCCCCTATTACTGGCGCTGTCATCGCACAACATTTGCATTTTTCTTTGATACCCGCGTTTTGTGCTAATTCTCGTTATTGTAAGCTACAGCAACGCCACAATATGCCCTAGCGGCGATTTTTGAACTAAATTTTTTTTCACGGAATCCTTTTCCCCATGTCTTGATTAGTCTAAATACCAAGTTTGGTGCCATTTCGGCTATTAGATCGCGCTACAGGGTGCTCCAAACTCTGTCACTTTAAAAAAGATCACCCTGTACAAACTCGTACGCAGTGATGTAGACGTAAAAAAATCAGAAGGTATACGCTATAGGCAAAGGGTATACGCTAAAGTCATGAACGTCATGCCTAGCGTATATGCTATAGCATTTATCTGAGAAACAGAGACTATACGGGACATCTAAAAAAAACCATAATGTATACGGCGTATCGCGTATACCTCCATATACCCTCCGCTACACCCCTGCTCGTACGTTTTATAATTATTCTGTTGTGACGTATAATATGATAATTTCCTCAGGTGGTCTTATAATTTCTAAACAGTCACCTTATTTACGTTTTAAAAAAATTAGAAGATTTTAATAAAATGTAACTTAAATTTTAATGTAGAAATTATTACAGGAAACGTTCTACGATCAATTTTAAATACACACGTTAAAAATTTGCATATTATGTCTTCTTCTTCAGAAGTGCAACAATTCGTTAGTGGTCTTAAAATTTCTTAACACACTGTATTTATAACGTAGGGTAAGGTGGTGTAGGAGTGCGCACTTTATCTGTTTCATTAAATAACAATAAAGGAAGAGATTTAAGGGATGGTGTTATACTTTACTTATACTCTTAGATTATTAAGATAACAAAAAATTGCATTAATCAATTTAAAAGAAACACTTTTGATATTATTTGAAAATATGTTATCCTCCTGAATGCACTCACTTGCGCAATCAATCAGGGAATGCACAATCAGATTTTTTTTTTAACTATCATATTCTTTGTGTACAAGCGGTCCTTTGCGAACTACGGGTGCATATAAATATTTTCGATTACCTTTCTTAGAATTCTTTTGAATTTAAGTTGAGCTCCCGGAAGCTGCGGAGTGGAACGAACAAATTAGAAATTCTGAAGGTTTTGATTGCTTTGTGAAAGGTTTGGCATGGCTGGAACAGCAGAAAGACTGTGATACTGGTGAATTAATAATATTTAAAAACTCCGTGATAGAGCTTAAAAGCAAAGGCAATCGAAAGTGCGACAAAGAAAACATTGTTTCAAGCCCTTGTGATATACAGGGTGATTCAAAAAAGATGGGAAAAATTTTAAGAGATGATAATACACACCCAAACAAACATTTTGTATCAAAGAATGCATGGTCGAAAACTAAACGTAAAAAAGTTAGAGGGCGCCAAAAGTTATGTTCTTATATGAGGCAAAAACACACAATGAACGATTAAGTTGAGTTACGAAAACAAATTTAATGGCATTTGATTACAATAAGAGCTCAAAACATTGACCGACAGCTGTTATGCACGCAGTACAACGGCGAAGAACAGATTGGCGAATTTTCTGAAACACACCAGGCACCACCGCGCTCGCCAGATCTTTCATGTCTCGATCTTTTTTTGTGGGGACAGCTAAAGGCTCTTATGTATGAGACTCCCATTGAATCCGCAGAAGAACTTGTCGCCAAGCTTTCGGCTGCTGTAGGGGAAGTTCACGATATGCCTGGTGTGTTTCAGAAAATTCGCCAATCTGTTCTTCGCCGTTGTACTGCGTGCATAACAGCTGCCGCTCAATGTTTTGAGCACTTATTATAATCAAATGCCATTAAATTTGTTTTCGTAACTTAACTTAATCGATAAGAACATAACTTTTGGCGCCCTCTAACTTTTTCACGTTTAGTTTTCGACCATGCATTCTTTGATACAAAATGTTTATTTGGGTGTGTACTATCATCTCTTAAAATTTTTCCCATCTTTTTTGAATCACCTTGTATGTAAAAGGTACTTAATTTCAAAATTAAAACTCAGGTAATTTATTCTTGTTTCTATTTTCTTATTGGCTTCTTTTTATTAAGCATTTGTTACCGTAATAAGAAATATTACATATATTTCTCCTTAATCTTAAAGTTAAAGCATTCTCGATTATGCGAAAATTTCGATTTTCCGAAAAGTGGTCGGTCCCAATTATTTCGGATAATCGAGGTTCACTGCACGTTAAATTTTTTTTATATACAGTGGAAGTTCCCTTTAACGTAGTCCCTATTTAACGAAGTTTTCTACTTAAAGAAATTTTCTGCTGAACTTTGACTTTGAACACCATTAACATGTGGGAACTTCCATTCGTTACTCTTGTGAAAATTAGAGCAAATTTTCATATATAATTCCAATTATTTTATTACAAAATATAATTAAGATAAAAATTGATGTGACCAGCTAAATACCACTGTGTTTACACACAAATATATATCAAATTTGTAACAAAAAGCATTTTACTCTTGTGACACTCTGGTCACAAGAGTAACAAAATTATGATTGATTATATAGACAAGGGAAATGCTTTTTGTTACAAATTTGATATATTTTATGCGAGTGGAACATAATTGTATTTAACTGGTTATATCAATTTTTGTTTTAATTATATTTTGTAATAAAATAATTGGAAATATTTGTGAAAATTTGCTCTAATGGTCACAAGAGTAACAATGGACGTTCCCATGTCAATTAATCTCCATCTTACGAAAAATGCTTTCTATATAAAGAAGTTTATTCCACTTTCAAGCGTGTACAACATTCAAACGGAGCGGCTGCTGCTGCGATGGATGTATGGATTTATTTCAGCGGATTGTATGAAAATGAAATTATTTATTTATTTAATAATTTCCATTCAAAAGAAGAAATGCTAAAAGCCTTCGATACAATAAGAAGGAATTCCAATTTCACGAAAATGTTACAGATGAACTGTTCGGATACTTACAAGAATACGAAAATTTTTATGTACAGTATATTTTTATAAGAAACCTGTATAAAGTAATATTAGAGACTTTTTTATAGTTAAGGATTTGGAATACTAAGAAAAACGAGAAAAGGTACGTTACGCATCAGTTTGTGTTCACTTCATTTATTATGTGTTTTTTCAGACATTATTCTAATTACATGTTTCTATTATATATACATTGCATAAAAAAGTAACTGCCCGAATTAAAATAAACATTTCCAATATTTCCATTTTATGTATATTTTTCATTTTATGCATGTGTATTTTATTATACATATTTCATGAAATTGATTTGTTTTCTATTTGACGAATTTTCTGCATAATGAAGTGTTTAAGTGTAACGACGAGACTTCGTTAAATGGAAAGTTTCACTGTATTTGAATTAACTGTGGTTTTTATATCAGTAGTTTCACTTAAATGACTAAAAGATCAACAGCTCAACTGAAAAACGAATATATCAAATGGTGATATGTTCGTTTCATATATGGTTATTTGGCCGATTTCATAACACAATAAATACATCTAACCTATATATATAAAATCCTAATGAAACAAATTTATGAAACGGATATTATGAAACGACTGAATTGAAACGAATTTATGAAACGATTCTATGAAACGACTGATTAAACAATTGATTATATTTCGCGGCGATTTCTCCTAAAATATCGAATACTTTTCAATAAAATTAACACCAAAAATCCGTATTCATCCCCAGATCTCAAAACTGGTATTACAATTTTAAAAGTCGAATTAGTTTTCGAAATATTAATTTTTTTTCTAACTTTAAATTCTTTTCTCTAATGATGGCAACTTAAATTTTAATCATAACAGATTTTTTTTTTTCATATTTTAGAAAAGGTTATTATTTTAAACTAATTTGGCGACCAGTTTGGCCTCCCTTAAATGTATGCTAAGAACGATGCTTTTTTTTTTTTTTTTTTTTTTTTTTTTTTTTTTTTTTGTATTTCATTATCATTTTATTTAATACAAAACCTTCATTTAAAACTGAAACATTTAAAATTAATGGCTTTCACTTCTTTCTTTTTTTTTAAACGAAACGAAAAAAAAAAAGAAATATTAGGCTCAGATGTCCTATACGCATCGGTGTACATAATTGGCGCCAAAATGGCGTTATTTTGCTGACATGGTAACCCGGCTATTGTTGCTTATTCATCAATAAATGTTTATTTACATTTATTTTCTTTTTATTAAAAAAAAAATGTTATAAAATTTTTGTTTTATACACTGCAAATAGAAGCGTCTTAAATTTAGACACATATGTGACTGAAAAAGAATTTTAGACACTTAAGTGTCTTAATCTGAAAATTAAGACACTATAGATGGCTTAATTTAAGATACATAAGCGTATTACTATGACCATTGTGTAAACGAACTGAGAATAATGTCTAAAATATCCGCAAACGTCTTATTTTAAGACACTTCATTGCTTTAAACGTGTCTTAATTTAAGACGTTTTGATTCTTCCGACGCAATAACCACCAGGGGGCACTGGAGCACTGCCAGTCACGCATGCGTTTTAGATGTCTTTGTTCAAAGTTGGTATACGTTGTAATTCAAACGAAGTTTGTTTTTATGTACGCGTGTATTTTAATTCGTTTTTCGCGGAATGTGAAGTTGTGTGATTTAAATTCGTATTCACTTGTATTATTTATTTATTCAATACATAGATCTGACGTGTGTGCTTGACGTCAAATGTCTCTTAGAAGCTGTCGTCCATATAAGGGCGGGATAGACACAGAACAGAAGTAGACGACGCGACGCTTGAAGATTACACCCGGAAATTCTACAAAGCGTGTGCAATGGACTTAGTGTTAATTCGTATTAATTTATATCAATAATATTGTGTTATTCATCTTCGTTCTGTCGAAGCTAGCAAAAAAAAAAAAAAGAAACTTTTGTCTGGCGGGTCCTATTTTGAGGATGAAACATTTCATTCTTTAAATATGGCTAGTCGGATATATTATGGAATTTCGTACTAAAATGATGCAAGCCCTTCTCCTTCACTGGGGTAGTTTTTGAAATTTCAAATCGAGGAATTTTTCTTACCTCTTGCAGCAACTGAAGTAAGTTTCTTTATAGTACTAAAATTAGTGTATTTTATGATTTTATTTATTGTACTAAACAAAATCCTAAATTTTTTAAAAAATCTAATTTTTAAATTATGAGTTTTCATTTTTTTTTTTTTTTGGGGGGGGGGGGATTTTTGCAATTTTCGTGCATCTGATATTTTGAATCTTTTCCACATTCAACCGAGTATAATAAATATTTTGAACTTTTAGAGTAGGACAAGATTATAATATATATATATATATATTTATCTATGTACCTTAAAAGACCTTAATAGCAAACTCTTCGGGACCGCGGAATTTGTCCGATAATTGGAGATGTCTACTTTTATGAGGTAAAAATATACAAATATGTATGTCTGCTGATTAAAAAAGTATTCGTTAAATAGAGGTGTTCGCTATTCGAAAATGTCCATTAACCTCCACAACGGATACTCCCGAATACCGGACATCTCAATTTAGACAACTATAATGCAGGGTTGCGTTTTTTGCAAAAATACTTCTTGATTAAAGGATGGGCAAACTGGGAAGTGCCCCGTCATCCTACGACTGTAGTAACCCCCAAATTTGATGTGCAATATTTGTAAAGCTTATATTTTAAATCTGTTTCGAAATTGTACTGATTATAATCAATATTTTGAACTTTTAAAGTAAAATAAGGTTAAAAACAAAATAAATTAAAAAAATCTAATATTTAGATAAATATTTTTTGTTTTTTAATCTTGTTCTACTCCTGAAGTTCAAGATATTGATTATAATCAGTACAATGTCGTAAAAGATTTAAATTATCACCGTAACGAAAATTGTATACCAAAACTGAGAGCACCAAAAAAATCAGGCTGTATTGGGGGGGGGGGGGAAGGGGCAGGACCACAGCCAAATATTTTTCCAGGATTCAACGTGGTCAAACATGGCTACGTATGATGCTTACAAAAAAATGGATGCGTTTCAGACGTTTGAAGTATCTGAAATTCAGACGCAAAAAGTGTCTGAAAAAATTCAGACATTTTAAAATGTCTGAAAATTGAACACTCCATTTCAGACACTTAAGTGACTGAATTTCAGACATTTTAATTTACAGTGTAGTTATTAATTTTTTTTATTTATTGTTATTTCATTTTTAAAATAATAGAAAATAATTTAAAAATACATATGTAACTGGCATTCAAAAACGAGGTTTTCACAAATTGTCGTAAAAAAAAAAAAAAATTACGCCAAACCTGGTGCTTATATGACATATGTGTTATATATTAAATAATGCAACAAATCATGACATTTAATTTCATATTCAAAGCAAATGACCAATATCGCCAAATTATATAATTCGGCAAACCACTCGCCAAATTATACAAGCTGACGTAATTTTTATTTTAAATAACAAAAGAACAAATAAATTACTATAAAAATACAAATACAGCGTCGAAATAAAAATTATCTTGATGGCGTAAACACGTAACTTTCATTACACTCAAGTGAATGCGATATTTACGATCAACTATTATTGGCATTTAATCTTATATTCTGGCGATAGATTTTAATTTGATGCGATAACCAAGTAGTACCGTTTTAATTTACTACTCGAAAAATAAAAAAATGCTAACTGGCAAGTTAAAAAAAAGCTATTGGCGAGATTTGAACCCGGCTAACATAAAAATACCAAAAATTCTTTGCGATCATGTCAACTTTTATGTAGTTTCATTCGAAAAAATAACTTTGATTTATGGAAACTTTTATTATGAAAAGCGGTTATTGTTGATGATAGTCACATGACTTAGGCTATTATTATAGCAATTGTATTCAATTCTAAAAACAGCACAAAAAATAATATTTCCTAACGATTATAAATTTATTTACACATGTCTATTAAAAACAGAAATTTTTTTTTTAATTACTATTAAATGAGTGCGCGTTAAAAGCAGGAAGATATTGAAAATTGTATTTACACGTGAATATTAAAAGAGAAAGGAAACTTTAAAATAATAAATACATTAATATGTGTTTAACCTTTCAGGAGCAGCAAGGTACTTCTATTCGTAAAATGTTGGAATTAATGAATAGCACCAGAATATACAAACAAATTTCGAAAAACGAAAATGCTTTTGTTCACTTACTTAATAAAAGGAAAATTTTCATTCCAATATTCTGGTGCCAATGTGGCATTTAAAAATTAATATTAAGTGGTACAAAAATGAACCACAGCCCTTGAAGGGTTTAAAGCAGTAAATTGTAGTAATTGTAGTAAATTGTATTTTGTCAATCGTTTTATTTTCAATTGTATTATGTCAATCGCTTAAAAAATACTGGGAGGCAAAGACTCTGTTTACTTAACTCATTTTGTTTTAGCTTCCTTTCAAATGTTTAACTGATCTTCTTTAATCAAACACGAAAACAACCATTGGATGTCTTAACAGCAATTGATTCGGCCTTAAATTTTCGCAATCAAAGGGAATTGAATGGAAACCCGTTTACAGGGAGATCGCTATAGGTTTTTCATTATAATTCAATCTTCTCTAATATTTTAAAACCCGATCAGATTAGCATGCTTTTAGATTCTACGGTGTCTGAACAGGGATTGGCGAGCGTAAGTTGCAGGGGGCAGAGCCCCCTATTAGGATGTTTCATTTTATAAGGCAAAAAAAAAAATGTAAATTTTTTGCAGACTTTGCTTACGCCCCGAGTCTCAGTGATGAAAAAGATATATATGGCAAATTTCAAGAAGATTGGATAATATTTAGAGGTTGCACACTTTGAGCAGTTTTGTAAAAGTAGGCAAAATATACGATTTTTCAATGTTAATTACTTTTATTGGGAAAACTAGAAATCACAGACTTAAAATAATACTAAAAGTAGACACTAAGATTAATAGGTAGTATGATAGGCAAAAAATGTGTTATATTAATCAACTTTGAACGATGCAATCCCTTCTTTTGTTCGCTTGGTGACAACTTTTCTGTGATGCTCGACTACCCTTATCAAGAATTGTTTTTGTTGTTCGTCACGGACCAATTCGTTAAAGTTTTTATCAGAGCAATTTCTCTTTCTGCTGTATCATTGACCACCTTAAGAGCATTCATACTGCTTCTTAAAGAATCACTTATGCATTCTGTCACGGTCACGTCGTGGATCCCAAACTATACAAAGAATGTCTTTGCTTTATTAGTAACGAAATGGCCCAGGTCTTTCGCTTCAAAAACTAGGTTTTTACACTCTAATCGTTTCAATTGCTTTTCCTATGAAGGTTGGTTTCCAAATTTTTAGTCATATTTTCCTTAACAGCCTAATACGCTCGTCCAAAAAAGCCAATCCTACGT
Source organism: Maratus speciosus (assembly GCA_963932465.1). Lineage (NCBI taxonomy): Eukaryota > Metazoa > Arthropoda > Arachnida > Araneae > Salticidae > Maratus > Maratus speciosus. The sequence goes on along the minus strand of OZ010795.1, from coordinate 351,433,457 downwards.
TTGTTTCAGACCGATATCAAAGGTGTCTCTTAGCAACTGTGAGTGCACTTTTTTGACATCTACATCTGGATAAGTGCTCGGAAACTGTAGCATATGCAAATGATTCTTTAGAGCACATTGGCTTACAATTGCCTCCTTACCGTTTCACTTCTATTGATCAGCCGAGCTCGATAAATGGTAGATGGAGATACTAAGATTTTTGAAGCATTGTTGCCAAGGCTCTTTGCAGTTGCCGTAAATGAAATACTTGCTTGTCGAATAGAAAGCTGCTCTCGATCCTAAGTAGACGTGAGTGCCTGATCATAGGGGGGAGGAGAACTTGAACTTAATATTTGAATCTAGGACTTGAACTTAATATTTTAATTTCTGGAAGAAAAAACTCAGCCTCTTTGTCACTAGGTGCTGATGATGATAGAGTCTTCTAGTATAACTGTTTTATTGATTTCTGCGATATCTTTGTACTGTTTATTCTTATATGTATCATTTTTGTTTCTTTTGTACACTTAGTTCTTTATTTTCGAGCAGAAAACCTTGTTTACTCCCCTCATTGACGAACTCATTCATTCTTTTCTTTGTGACCTAAGAAATTCTTTATTTTATTGTGACAACCTAGTCATGTCCATCACATTTTGTGGAAAATGTCAAATAACTCGACGAGATCACTTTTCCAAATCTTCCGTTTCACATTTCATCTTTGTTTGTCGTTTTCTATTTACATAGATTTTGGTATTCTTTGTGCAGCTTCTGTATACCATCACGGATATTCTCCTTCTCCTTAAAAGGGATATTTGCTTTCCTCCACACTGCTTGTAGTTTAGTACTGGTCGTTTAAGCAGAATCCGAATGTGTTTCTTTCATTTCCTTGTGACTGTAAATGAAAACTAAAGTACTTGCTCCTTTGAAGGGAGCCGAGCTCTAAAAACTCTAGGCACCAGTTCTATCAGCCAAATTCCTCTTTTGGTTCCCTATTTAAAGTTCAATTACCTTCAAACAATGAAAGAAATACATAAGAAACCCATTAATACAAAACCTTTCGATATTAAAAATTTCACTAGTTTCAGATAAAAGTGATCAATATGTGCAACCTCTAAATATTATCCAATCTTCTTGAAATTTGGCATATATATCTTTTACAGCACTGAGAATCGGGGCGTAAGCAAAGTCATCTGAAAATCACACCTTTGGAAAAATGAAACACCCTACCCCCTATTTTTGATATAATAAGACTAGCAGATTTAAGATGGGGGCACGTTTTCCAACGAGACACGTGTTGGAATACATGCCCCGTTCTTTGTTGGAAATGCTCCCGTACCCCGAAAAGCCTCGCCGCCATATTTGAACTTGCCAGCACATCCACGAATAACGGTGCAAGTTATTTGCAAAACAAATGCATAGTTACGTGAAGAAAGACACCCCCTTTTAGTACATGCAATCTCAAAACAGTAAGTTTAAAACTGGTACGTTTATATTACGTTTCAATAAAGATCTGAAATACTAACCTGAGATACCTGAAATAATAAGATACTAAACTATAACTTTCGAAGATAGTGTGTGCAGTGTTGCCATTTCAGCCAGTTCTTTCGCTGGCGTCATCTAGCGGCTCATTTAAAAACTAAAGCGAGTTGGAAAACTTGCCCCTATGGAAAATGCGCTCCGATCTCCCCTACTGTAATTGATTTTATTATGCGAAATTGATGTTTTGTTTCTTAGTTTTCATAAATGTCTGATTTTAAATGTCTTTTTAATATTATTATTCTAATGCAGATGTAATATGTTTAGTTATTTGAAATTCTTATTTCTGTCTACGTTATCGATATGACGACAGTTTATTTGAAATTCCAAAGATTCTACTTGAGATTTTTTTATTTCGACAAATATATTGATTGTGAAAGTTATTTTAAAAGAAAAGACACTTTTTGCAATGCATAAAAAACATAAAAAGAGTTATTTTAGCGATCTTTCCCTAACTTTCTATCGAGTTAAGGCTACGATATTTTTCTTGCCGCTTGTTTGGATTCTGTTTTCGTTCCATGCTTTCATGGCGTCACCAGTGGCCGGAAGGTTCTTCTCTCGAAAAGCTGGTAGACGGGAGGTGCTAGGCTCGAACCCAATCGCGCCCGTCGACCTAATCGTTCGGAGTTTTCCGTGGTTTTCTTCGAACTAGGTTATGCTTTCGCAAATACGGGCTAGGTTCCCTTAAAAAGACTCCAACGAAGGGCACTCTCCCTTCGGGCCTATATCCCTTGTGCAGATAATCGGCCGTCAAAAATCAACCCAACTCAACCCATGCTTTGCTGTGATTGGCTTCAACATACTACAAAAGGATGGCGAAACGTAAAACAATTGTTGCAGTTCCGACTATAATAGGGAGTTTTGAAAAAAAAAACAAGTGAGCCACGTTTTGGTGTTTCTGCTTATTTTTGCATCTTAAAGTGATTCAACTTTCAAAGAAAATATTTATATTAAAAATTAGTATAGATTTTTTTTCTCCACATAATGAGTAAAGAACACATCTTTACTCTCTATATGCGGGGAAAAGAAGATATAGTTCTTCATAGGTACGTGTTCTATGTTACATATGTTAAATAGTCTTATTTTTTATAGATGTTGTATTTATTATTATTGTATATTCTTTCTAGTTTTTTATTCCTGAAATCTAAACAAAAATTTAAAGCTGTGCGTTTTTTCCCCTGACTAATTACTTTTGAATTCCTTGTCTTCATTAAAATTCAGTATCGGTAATATATATATATATACATAAAAAAAGTTGATAAATAAAAACGGTTTAATCGGAAAAATAGTAATCTATCGTGATGCAAGGAAAAACAAATAATAATAACAAGTAAAAAAAAAAAGAGAGAGAGAGAGAGAGAAATGAATATTTTAAAATTATTTATCAAGTTAAAATTTAAAAATAAATTTGAATTAAAAAAATTAATTCTTGAATAATTTAAAAAACAAAACAAATAGTAATCTTCAATGGAAAAAAAATGCTTAAAAAAAAAAAATCCAAAATTTCTTTTGGATTAGACATTAGCTTTTCAAAATAATAATGAATACCCTTTTTTTAACTTCTTACAAACTTTGACTAAAAAATCTTATTATTTACCATTATTTTTAACAACCTCACATTAAAAAAAATTCTTTTTAACTCTTTTAACATCAATATATGTTTTATTTTTATGTAGAATAGAAAAAAAAAATTTAAATAACTCTCAGCTATCTAAACTGCTTTGAAATTCTTTAATAAATTATATTATTCTAAAACTAAAATATTTATTAAAAAAATAAATAAACAAAACACCTAAAACAATCCATTATATATTATACTGTGAAAGAGATAAAATGAAAATTATGAAATCGGATAATTAACAACAAAAGAAAAATTATCTTTTTATTTTAATATTTTTAATTTTGGCCTGGAATAAGTAAAAATATTATTTTTTATAAAATGGATATGAAGCATAAGATTAATATTGTTTATTTGGAAAATTGCTTCTCTGAGTAAGCATTAAAAAAAATTCTTCTGTCAAAATAACCATAATTACGTAAATTTTAGAAACGCTCTTTCACTCTTTTCTTCTAAAACGTTCCTTCATAAAATGTGGATCCGTTTTAAAGTTTTGAAACAGTCTTTCGCAAATTTATTCGGCGTTTTTCTTTAGATATTTTTTAGCCGTCGTGTCTTCATTGTAACAGTTTGTATATTTTTATCATTATCCTTATTAAGTTTCACATCATCTTTATTCTCAACGCATTCTTGTAATTTTTTTTCTTATTAACACCCCTGAGCTTCATAATAATAGGGAGGAATAACTCACCGGTACACTTTTTGCCGCTGCAGCATCATACTTTCAATCCTTTATCTACTGACGGTACTTATAAGTACCACTCACTTTAAACTTTCATCCCATAGTGAACATTATTAATATTCTAATGGTACTTTGCAAAAACACTCTTTTAACTCCATTTTATCCGAATACATGACAACAGTAGTTCTAGGTTTGTTATTTTAGCAAGGAAGAAGGCTATCTTTGAAACAGTCGATGTGTTTTGTGACGACACTTTTTGTACAAGTTGTCACGCTCGTCTTTTTATTGCTGCAAACACAGTAAAGGATATAAGATAAGTGTTGGATTTATTTTACGTGTTCATTATGATCTTAGAATACAATTTGAATAGCTATTTTAGGTGAACGGTCTATGTATTTGATTTAACAGTTGAATTACTCAGCGGTACTTATAAGTACCGCCAGTACACTGGGTGTTGAGTAAAAATTTCTTGTTTACTTTTCGTCTGTGTAGTTAGCCATAATTTTTATCCGGTTTATAGCGTAATTATTAAATTCCAGTGTAGTTAATGATTTTCTTGATATTCCTGTTCTGTTTCATAGCTATTTTATTTTTATAAGAAATCGAAAAAATTGTGACACCGGCTCTTTTTTGGTATGCTAGAAATGGCATATGTAAATTCATATATTGCATATGTGGAGATGCAGGAGAACTTGTTGCCCTTGGAATATAGGCGTCGCATAACTAAAGGGCCGCTAACAAAATCGAAATCTAAAGCAAAAACTGTTTTTTTAAATGCCATCAAATTTCAATTTTTACTCAATTTTCATTTGTAAAATAAAAATATGTCAATCTAATATTTTTTTATCATTAACTTGCGAATGCCTTCTTGTTATTTAGCATTTTTAAGCGTTTAAACTTTATTTGAAATACCATGTGGATTTTCTGTTACGAGAATATTTTTGGCATAGTGTACTGAAGGTAGTTTAAAGTACCACTTTAATTAATTACCTCTAACGAATTAAATTTCTCTCGGGTAAGTATTTTTTTGTGTATATACTTTAATTTTCATTGTAGTAACTGAAAAAAAAATCTCTCTATTCTAAAAAAAAGTAACTACCGCTGTCACCGCCGCCGCCGCCGCCGGTTTTGATTTGTTTGTGACCGGAGGCCTTTCTTCGTTAATATTAACAAAAATAATGCATACAAAAATATGAAAATCGGTGGTTTTATACAGAAATGTTTGATAAACACGCTGATGCAGACAGTTTTCAAATCGAAGAATTATTTTAAGAGTTATTTAATGCTAAAGTTGGACAAAATCGTTCCACTAAAAAAGTTTTATAGCAGCAAAAACTATACATGGCAGTGTAATCATTTTTAGATCATTTTATGCATTAGAATTTGCCGGAGTGCAGATTGCATTAATTTTTTTATTTTGACTCATTTTTTCAGGTTTTATTTCTATTTTAAATTCAAATTTTCAGCATTTCTAGAGATATTTTTTACAGATTTCAGAAAATTGTACTAATTTAAACTGCTGCCAACTGTATAAAAAGCGCAAGCAATAATGTTTGCTTCAAATTAAAAATTTATTTACACGTGACTATTATAAACAGGAAAAAAACTTTCAAATTAGAATTAAATAATTACGTATAAAAAGCAGGAACTTATTAAAAATTACGTCATAAAAAGTATACACGTGAATTTTAAAAGTAATAAGATATTGTAAAATAATAAATTCATTAACATGCGTTAGAAGTCTTAGGAGAAATTACGTCATATTTAGGTCACATTATAGTTATTACATAAAATGAACACAATATAATATTGCAAAAAAGTTTAAATTTAGAAATTGCGCTAGACATTTATTTGATATTTTGAGAATTAATTTAAAATGTCTCATTTAAAAGAACTTTCTTTTCGCTTTGTTAAAAAATACCAGGAGACAAAGACTCTCTTTACTTAATTCCTTTTATATTAGCTTATTTTGAAATGTTGTTACACGTGTATACGTCGAATACAGCGAAACAGCACCGAAAACTGGCGATATGAAGCAATTAAAATAATAAAACTTTGTAAAAAATCACCATGGTGATTTTTTACAAAGTTTTATTATTTTAAACGTGTATACGTCATCAAGTTATTTTTATTTCGACGTTTTATTTGTGTTTTTATTAATGTTGTACGAATTTATTTGTTCTTTCGTTATTTAAAATAAAAATTATATCAATTTGTATAATTTGGCAAGTGGTTTGGCGATTTATATAATTTGGCGAAATTGGTCGACAGGATAATCAAGTAGTACCGCAGCGGATTTGGCGTTAAAATTCCCCAATCAAAGAAAAATGAATAGAAATTCGTTTATAGGGAGATCGCCACTGTTTTTTAAATTATAATTCAATCTTTCGAAATCTTTTTAAAGCTGATCAAATTAGCGTGCATTTTAGAGTCTGCGGTGTCTGGACGGGGGTTGGCGAGCGTAGCTCGTAGGGGGCCGAGCCCCCTAGTACATAAAAAAATTGCAGTAGATCATAATATTCATAATGCAGTAGATAAAGGGTTAATGCGCGCGAGTAATGAATCGTGAACTTTTGCCCTTTTCTTAATATTGGAAGCATTTTTTTAAACTTTTCCGCATACTTTTTATTAATTTTGATAATTTTTGCAACTTTTTGACATTTTTATGAACAATACTTAACAAATTTTTAATTTTTTTTTTGGTTGAACTTACCTAAAATTTCACTTTTAACTAATATCAAATTGAAACTTTGTGATGAATTTAAATAAAATCTATTGTTTTTTAAATAAAAAAATATATATCAGTGAAAAATGTAAAAACTTCGTCCTATTTTAAAAAGAAAATCCAATTTCAAAATATTTACCCCATACTACTCTATGGGAGGAAATCTATGTTTCGCCAAAGATTTTCCTCGGAAATTCTTTGGCATTGTATTCATGGCCGGACCGTTACATTCATAATGTATCAGAATAGGGATTTAGCTTTCCTAATTATTGTGGAGCTCAGTAATTAAGAGGTCTCGGGATTCTTAAAAAAAAAAAAAAACACCGTTTTCAGCATTTAATATCTTAAAATGTATTTGATTTTAAGGCACAGTTTTAAATTGGGATGTAAGATATAAGTATGTTCTTTCATTTCATGTATTTAAAAAATTGTAAGATGCAGAATTAGCATTTACAGGGAGCTTCAAACTGTCAGATATTTGACGAGTAGAAAATTGGCATAACAGATTACGCGCATGATTACAAAGTAAATTTTGCAACTAGAATGAAAACTTTGGCGGCTAATTATTCTTCAGATTGTATTAATTAACCTGAACATAAATAAATTTCTATTTAAAGCATTTTATATGTTTAATGCAAAGTTGTATTTATCTAATACAAAATTTAGAAAATTTCAACAGTATAATAATATAAAAAAATATTTTTTAACAATAGAAAGAAAATTTTAGGTTCAGTTTATACAGACTAACTTGTAACATACGTTTTGAAAATTTTATGAAAAAGTATTCAGACGTTTTTGAGATATCGTGCGCGTTATGCCCAAAAACGTCATTTGGAGAAAAGTGATTTCAAAGTTTTGGAAACGCCTCTTCATCTATTGAGCTGGTACAATTCTAAAACCAATAACTTCTGTTCTAACGGGAATTTCACGGAAACAGTTATATCAAAATGTTCAGAAAAGATAGGCGTTAACATCTAAAACAATTAAAATTTCAAAAATTTTAAAGCTTTAGGAGTCCTTAGACCCCTTAAAGCGAAAGGACGTGCGCTTCGATTTTGTTTCACGGAAATGCGTGCGGAGTCTTCGCGGTCCGAGATTTTTTCTTTTTACATGAAATAGACAGGTAATTATGCATTTTTATCAAAAAATACTGAGCAGAAGTTCGTTTGATCAAACACGGTACTTTTTTACTTTATTTTATAATTCCATCGCTAGCAAGATAATATTAAGGGAATTTACAAATGACTGATCCGTCACACGAATCAACAAGATAATTTCGATTGAAAGAGTGGATTACTGCAACATAGTTTTGCAGCATCCGTGACTGAAAGGCTTTGATGAATTTTTTCTTAATCTTCATCATTACGGGTTTCTCATGAGTTCAAATTTGAAACATTAACCCTTTCCGGCACAGGCAAATTTTGTTGTTAAATTATGAAATGATTGACTGACACCGGTATTTAAAAACGACTTTTTCAGAAATTAAAAACATGATACTTTAAACGTTCATTGTAAAAGCAAAATTTTACTAAAATATTCTTGGTGCCGTTCGTAAGTTTGGAATTAAAATTAAGTATCCCGACCCGGGCACACTGTGCCGGAAAGGGCACTAATACTCTTTCATCTAATTGTATTATGCTTTATGTAGCACAACGGAGCTGACAGCATGCTTTAGCGAATTTTTGTTAGCTTTATAACATAAAATCTGTCATCAAAAGAAAGCGGTTTTCTTTGCTGGAAAAGCGGAAATCATCAGGAAAGTCAAAGATTAAATTTGCAGTAAAGCTGATTTTGCGAATTTAATTAGATTTTCATATTCAACTTTTCAAAGAATTTTAAAGCAAGCATATTAATCGAATAAAATTAAAAAAGATTGGAAAACTGGCTAAAAAAAGGGGGGAAATGTCATATGATCGTTCAAGGCAAACAATAGAAACCAATATTCAAGGCTGGAGTAGCACAGTTGAAGTTTATTCCAACAGAGTGAAAATGCTCAGACAGGGAATCGAACTTGTATACTTGGCTTGCGGTGCCAATGCTTTACCTGTTAAGCTATCCGGACGATACCTGACTGAGATAATTCATTCTTATTTGATGGACGTGGCTACTTGGATACTTGGCATGTAGAAACCAACATTAGAAAAAATCTTTTATTAGTATACTAGCGAACTTGCCCGGCGTTGCCCGGGTACGTCAAAAAACAGCAGGAATTACGAAAAAACTCTGAAAATCACAATAAGATATCGCGAAAAAATTTTTAATCGCTTCACAAATTCTGAAAAGAGAAAAAATATATATACTATATATTATGTTCGAAGATTGCAAGTTGATTCCTTTCACTAATGTGGAGAAATAGTAGCAAATCGCTAAAATACACTAAAAAACACATACAAAATTCCCGAAAAATTCGAAAATTGCTATACGAAATCCGAATAAACTTTATTGAAATGAGGGCAGAATGTACTTTAAGTCAAAAATTGAATGTCAAAAAATTGCAGCAGATCGCGAAGAAACGTAAAAATCGCATTAAAAATCACAAAAAGTTCAAGAATCACAAAAGTCAATATTTACTGTAATTGGATAAAAGTTTCAAATCTAATTCCTTTGACCTGCGGGCTCTCTTAAAATTTATGTTTTGGAAATCATGCTAAGCATTTGATCATGTTACTTTTATTCATAATTAATTTACTTGGACTCCCTTAAATATAATTAACATAATCCCTTAAGTTAATATTAGTTTTTGTTGCATTAAAATATCTCAATTTGTTGATTTTCTGTAAGCAAGTAAACCCTATTGTTTTACAGTGGAAGTCTATCGGAATTTGGCGAAATATTAGAGATATCGCCAAGTTGGCGTCACTTTTGGCGACTCATTTTAGTCGCCAAATTTGGCGATATATCGCCAAGTTGGCGACAAACTTGGCGTTAATTGGCGACAAAACTGGATACCCCCCTACGGTAACCCCCTTATATGTATGGACATGCATTACATGCTGTTCAATAATCGCATAAAAAATTCTCTAAAAATTCCAAAATCGCTGCATGAATTACGAATAAACTTTTATGAAAAGAGAACAAAATTTACTATATTGGGTTAAAAGAAAGAAACCGCATTCTTTTTCCTAATGTGGAAAAATCGAATTAATATAATCCCTTAAGTTAATATTAGTTTTTGGTCCCGGGTTCGATTCCTGGCTCTGGCTAATTTTTCACTCCACTTGGGTTTATTGTATTTATTGTTTATATGTCTGTATAATATTTACATATGCCTTTAACTGTTGAATGCAGGCGTTATTTATGTGTGTATGTGTGTTTTAATATATATTGTAGTACGAGTGTTTTATTATAAATATTAGTTTTTGTTGCATTAAAATATCTCAATTTGTTGATTTTCTGTAAGCAAGTAATCCATATTGGTTTACAATGGAAGTCTATGGGAATTTGGCGAAATATTAGAGATATACCCAAGTTGGCGTCACTTTTGGCGACTCATTTCGGTCACCAAATTTGGCGATATATCGCAAGTTGGCGACAAACTTGGCGGCATTTGGCGACAGAACTTTGTCCCTGTACAGTAACCTCCATATAGGTATGGAAATGCATTAAATGCTGTTCAATAATTGCATAAAAAATTCGCTAAAAATTCAAAAATCGCTGCATGAATTCCAAATAAACTTTTTTGAAAAGGAAACAAAATTTACTATATTGGGTTAAAAGTTAGAAACCATATTCTTCTCGCTTATATGGAAAAAATCGCCTCGAAACTTAAAAAAGTGCTAAAAATCGCATAAAATATTAAATAAAAAAAAATAATCAATAAATCGAAAATCGGGCTTCGAGGTACAAAACTTCATATATAGACGTACCTTTTCCCCAAATTTTGTAGCTCTACGTGCAGCCGTCTCTTCAGAACACCGTCGACACACTCACTCACTCACACACAAACTTCTTTCTTTATTATTATAGATAATTTGGAGGCTGGAAAAAAATCGTTAAATGTTCTAGAAACTCTTCATAAGATTTCTTCAGCATGGAAGAGAGTCGGGAGTAGTGTTTCCAGGTGTCCTGCGTAGATGGGGGGGCTCCAAAATGCTCTGGAAACCAGTATTTTAAAGTATCTTTCTTCGCCTTATCTAATGGCAGAATTATCTGTTATTAAAGATGACGGAATAAACTGTTAGAAATTAGTGGTTTCCAGAGCATTTGCAACCCCGATTTATGCGGAACACTATTAGGGAGGTAATGTGTCTCAAGTTATTTCGCAAAAGGGGATTTTCCGGAGAACACAGGTGATGAATTTGAGAACAGGGAGAGAAAAAACGAAGATTCTAATGAAATGGCTGAATTCACTTCTTGCCTAGATATAGATCGCGAGGATTATCTAGTTTGCGATCCCAAACATCGTGGCATAAGAGACTCTGACTTTAAAATGATTTGATAGACTCATATTGGAATAGTTCGGATAATGATGAAGATGATGGTGATGCGGGACAAGAATTTCTTCCACGTCAAGTTCAAGCTTTGAAGGCAGTGAAAGTATTCCTTTTAATAGTAAAGAACACATTTACAAATAACTCATATATGTTGGGAATGCGATTTCTGATGTAGCTGTTAAAAACGAAACGGAAAGGAAAAATACGATTTCTTTAAAGCTTAGTTAGGAAAAGTTGTCTCTAAACCATTGTTGATAAAGAAATAAAGGCATGTTACCTAAATTAGTCTTTATTTTATGTTCAGTGTTTTATTTTTGTCTTACCCATATTTAACGTTTTCCCGCATATAGCGTCATTTTTTTATGTTCCCTTGAATAACGTTAAATTGGGGTTTCATCTATCTCAGTCATTTTGCTGTTGCTTTCTTTATACGGAATATATTTAAGCAAGCATGTATGCGTATTTTTACTTTTTTCTATCTTTACAAGAAGAAGGTATTCGATTCATGAAAAGTACCGACCATTCCAGTTTTCGAGAGAGTTATAAGTTTTAGAAGATCCTGAAAACGATTTGACTGCTTTTATAAAATGTCTGTCCTTGAGTCTGCCTGAGTCTGTCTGTATTTGACATAAACTTTGTAGGCATTCTATCTCAAGAATAAATATTGCGCGGAATTTTATCATATCCTGTTAGACCTTCACATAAATTGGTGCTGATTAGGTTTTGGTGTAAGTCATACATCAGGTGGTGTTACTATGCTGCATTTTACACGATTTCTGCGATAGCTACAAGCGGTTATCAAAATAATGGAAACACCTCAGTGAATAAAATTGACATTTAAGAATACGCTTCGTAAGCATTAAAATATAATTCAAGCTACCAGTTTTAAAAAAATATAAACAGTAGGGTAAGGTGCCCTATTATCGTCCCCCAATCACTTTTAGGCCCTTGGAAGTTGTAATTTTCAGTGAAAACCTACCAAATTTGGATTTTAGATAGACTAACTATCCACGCACATAGAAACATAGGCAAATATCGTACAAAAAATTTTTAACATTACGAAAAATTGTTTTTTCAAAAGTATCTGAAAAATGCAAAAGAAAAAAAATGGTCCCAATTTCGTCCCCCCAAAAAATCCAATACGCCGAGGCTTAACTTATAGCTAAATCAAAATTTATTTCTAAATGAGTAAGTAATTTAGTTTACATTAAAGTAAGGCACAAAGAAATGTACTAATTATCAGTTTAAGAATAACATAACGAAACATTAGCCATCCAAACATGAGGGAAAAAAATGAAAAAAATCTCATGAAAAAGCTTTCTTAATTTCGTCCCCGGGACGAAAATAAGAACTGAAAGTGGGACGAAATTGGGACCACGCTACTTCCTAATATGAGGGAGCTTCAGTCCCGTAAAATGAACTGAGTGTCTTAAAACTCACTGTTTGCTACTGTCAGCATCTTATCAATGTAAGATACATGCAATGAATAAGAAATACTCACAGTACAGTAAATAATGTTCTACAAACGACGTAATACGGACTCAGGTTTAATTCATATATGCGCCTTGGCGAGCGAAACTTTCAATCCTGACCCTTTTTATCTTCCGTCCACTATGCCTTCCGTCCTAAGTGGCGCCTCTTTCGCAGAAGCGGAGAAGTTAAGGGGGACAAAATTAGCAGAGGGTACGAAATACGGGTACTTTACCCTATATATCATGGTAGTATGGGGTAGCTTTCGTGAAGTTGTATAGGTGTTAGATTTCTGTCAAACGTTTAAAATGTCTGACCTTACAGACTTTCAAAGAGGCCAAATTGTAGGAGCGCGACAAACTGGAGCAACTGCGACCGAAACATTCCAGCTCGTAGGCGTGTTTAGAGGTAAGGTGGCTAAAATCATGACAGCGTACACACAGCGCGGCAGGACAAGGTCGGCAAAGCAAAATAGTGGATCGAAGGAAAAGCTGACTGAAAGAGACCGACGGGTATTGAAGCGGGTTGTAAAGTCTAAAACGAAAACAACTGCTGCCAAAGTAATTGCAGAGCTCAATCAGCATCTGGATTTTTCACTGTCAGTAATTACAATTAGGAGGCAGCTTCATAAACAGAATATTTACGGCAGAGCAGTAATTCCCAAGCCACCTATCACAGCTGTTAATGCCAAACGTCGCGTCGTCTACAGTAGTGCCACAACCACAAAACCGGGTCGATAGATAAGTGAAAGGCTGTTATGTAGCCAGAAGAATCACCTTTCACTCTTTTCCCCACAACAGGACGGGTGCACGTTTGGAAGACACCTGCAGAAGCATATGATCGCGATTGTCTCTTTCCGACTGTCAAACATGGAAGTGGATCTGTCATGATAGAGGCAGCCGTGTCGTGGTTTTGCGCTGGCCATATCGTAACTCTGAAGGGAACTATCACTGGGGAGAAGTATAGAGAAGTTTTAGCAGGTCCATCCCATGACGTAAACTTTGTTTCCTGCAAGAGATAGAAATTTCCAGGATGATAATCTCCTATTCATGCAACGGTACTGTCCAATCATGCTTTGATGGACACGAGGATGAAGTGCAACATCTACCATGGCCTGCCCAGTTCCCTGACCTCAATGTAATCGAACCGTTATGATTTATTTTAGAGCATTCGTTTCGGAATCCATATACTCCATCGGCATCTCTCTCGGAACTTTCACAATATCTCGACGAACAGTAGTACAGTATTCCTCTAAACACTATTCAGCACTTGTATGAGTCGATTCCCAGGCGAATACAAGCTGTATTACATGCCAAAGGCGGTCCTACGCCATATTAGTAAAGAATTCCTGATAAATCTAGGATGTTTCCATTATTTGGATAAACAACTGCATATCTCGAGAACAAAAGCAAGAATTTTCATAAACCTTCATATTCTGTTAGACCATCTCATAATTAGATGCTGATTAGATTTTGGTGTAAATCTCCTAGCAAGTGGAGCTGTTCTGCTGCATTTTTCACGATTTCTCCGATAGCTATATCTCACGAACTAATGCACAGAATTTACTCAAGCTTCATATTCAGTTAGATCTTAATTATTCTATTGACTAGTTGTGTCCACACAACACTAGCGTTTAATGGGTTAACTTTATAGTATTACTAGCTAACTTGGTCGGCGTTGCCCGGGTACGTCAAAAAACAGCTCGAATTGCAAAAAAGCTCTGAAAATCACAATAAGATATCGCGAAAAAATTTTAAATTGCTGCACAAATTTCGAAAAGAGAAAAAAATTATATATTGTGTTCGAAGATTGAAAGTTGATTCGTTTCATTAATGTGGAAAAATGGTAGGGAATCGCTAAAATACACTAAAAATCACATACAAAATTCCCGAAAAATTCGAAAATTGCTATACGAAATTCGAATAAACTTTATTAAAATGAGGGCAGAAATTACTTTAGTATTATGGGCCAAAAATAGAATGTCAAAAAATTGCAGCAGATCGCGAAGAAACGTAGAAATCGAATTAAAAATCACAAAAAGTTCAAAAATCGCGAAAGTCAAAATTTACTGTAATTGGATGAAAGTTTCAAATCTAATTCCTTTGACCTGCGGGCTCCCTTAAAATTTATGTTTGGGAAAGCATGCTAAGCATTGCATAATGTTACTTTTATTCATAATTTAATTTACTTGCATTCCCTTAAATATAATTAATATAACCCTTAAGTTAATATTAGTTTTTGTTGCAATAAAATATCTCAATTTGTTCATTTTCTGTAAGCAAGTAATCCCTATTGGTTTACAATGGAAGTCTATGGGAATTTGGCGAAATATTAGAGATATCGCCAAGTTGGGATCACTTTTGGAAACTAATTTTGGTCGCCGAATTTGGCGATATATCGCCAAGTTGGCAAAAAACTTGGCGGCATTCGGCGACAGAACTGTGTCTCCCCTTACGGTAACCCTCTTATAGGTATGAAGATGCATTAAATGCTGTTCGCATAAAAAATTCTCTAAAAATTAAAAAATCGCTGCACGAATTCCGAATAAACTTTTTTGAAAAGGGAACAAAATTTACTATATTGGGTTAAAAGAAAGAAATCGTATTCTTTTCCCTAATGTGGAAAAATCGCCTCGAAACTTAAAAAAGCGCTAAAAATCGCATAAAAATTTAAATTAAAAAAAATCTAATCAAAAAATCGAAAATCGGGCTTCGAGGTGCAAAACTTCATACATACACGGACCTTTTCCCCAATTTTTGTAGCTCTACGTTCAACTGTCTCTTCAGAACATCGTCGACACACTCACACACTCACACACAAACTTCTTTCCTTATTATTATAGATTTAATTTACCTGGATTCCCTTAAATATAATTAATATAACCCCTTAAGTTAATATTAGTTTTTGTTGCATTAAAATATCTCAATTTGTTGATTTTCTGTAAGCAAGTAATAACTATTGGTTTACAATGGAAGTCTATGGGAATTTGGAGAAATATTAGAGATATCGCCAAGTTGGCGTCACTTTTGGCGACTAACTTTGGTCGCCAAATTTGGTGATATATCGCCAAGTTGGCGACAAACTTGCAGGTATTTGGCGACAGAACTGTGTCCCCCCTACGGTGACAGCCCTTATAGGTATAAAGGCGTATTAACTGCTGTTCAGTAATCGCATAAAAAATGCAATGAAGATTCAAAAATCGCTGTACGAATTCCGAATAAACTTTTTTGAAAACAGAACAAAATTTACTATATTAGATTAAAAGAAAGAAACCGTATTATTTTCACTAATGTGGGTTAATCGCCTCGAAACTTAAAAAAGCGCTAAAAATCGCATAAACAATTAAATAAAAAAATCTAATCAAAAAATCGAAAATCGGGCTTCGAGGTGCAAAATTCATATAGAGACGTTCCTTTTCTCCAAATTTTGTAGCTCTACGTACAGCGGTTCCTTCAGAACACCGTCGACTCACTCACTCACACAGAAACTTCTTTCCTTATTATTATAGATTAGCGAACTTGCTGAGCGTTGCCCGGGTACGTCAAAAATCAACACGAATTGCGAAAAAGGCTCTGAAAATCACAATAAGTCATCGCGAAAAAAATTTAAATCGCTGCACAAATTTCGAAAAAAGAAAAAAAAATTATACATTGTCTTCGAAGATTTAAAGTTGATTCCTTTCACTGATGTGGAAAAATGGTAGGAAATCGCTAAAATTCACTAAAAATCACATACAAAATTCCCGAAAAATTTGAAAATTGCTATACGAAATCCGAATAAACTTTATTGAAATGAGGGCAGAAATTACTTTAGTATTATAGGTCAAAAACGGAATGTCGAAAAATGGCAGCAGATCACGAAGAAACATAAAAATCGCATTAAAATCACAAAAAGTTCAAAAATCACGAAGGTCAAAATTTGTTTTGGATAAAAGTTTAAAATCTAATTCCTTTGACCTGCGGGCTCTCTTAAAATTTATGTTTGGGAAAGCATGCTAAGCATTGTTTAATGTTACTTTTATTCATAATTTAATTTGGATTCCCTTAAATATAATTACTATAATCCCTTAAGGCTGTTCTTAACTGCTATGCTCAACAAGCGCAAAACGTTTTGACATATTTACAAATTCATTTTTTAACAGAAAGATATAAAATTGGAAAGCATGTCCATGGAAGCGATTTGGAATTGAACTGTTTTTTTTTTCATTTTTGGATCAATCAATTACCTATTGAGTTATAAGCGAATTCGATGACGTGACAAACACGTTTTCGCCCGCTCTTGAGTGCTCTTTCTCCCTTCGCGCGGAAATTGGTATCAAAACGCCTACTTTGACACTATTTTCTGAAAGATCTATTGCGTTTGTAAAAAAATGGAAAAAACAGCTCCATGACAGAGTTTCTGAACAACAACACCAGCTAGTTTCATGCATTTTCGAAGAAAAATAAATTAAAACTTATGTCTGAAAGTTGCCCTTTTCGATTTGAGAACAGCCTTAAGTTAATATTAGTTTTTGTTGCATTAAAATATCTCAATTTATTGATTTTCTGTAAGCAAGTAATCCTTATTGGTTTACAGTGGAAGTCTATGGTAATTTGGCGAAATATTAGAGATATCGCCAAGTTGGCGTCACTTTTGGCGAGTAACATTGGTCGCCAAGTTGGCGACAAACTTGGCGGTATTTGGCGACAGAACTGTGTCCCCCTACGGTAACCTCCTTATAGGTATGAAGATGCATTAACTACTGTTCAATAATCGCATAAAAAATTCGCTAAAATTTCAAAAATCGCTGTACAAATTCCTAAAAAACTTTTTTGAAAGAGAACAAAATTTACTATATTGGGTTAAAAGAAAGAAACCGTATTCGTCTCAATTATATGGAAAAATCGCCTCGAAACTTAAAAAAGTGCTAAAAATTGCATAAAAAATTAAATAAAAAAAAATCTAATCAAAAAAACGAAAATCGGGCTTCGAGGTGCAAAACTTCATACATACACGTACTTTTCCCCCAAACTTTGTAGCTCTACGTGCAGAGGTCTCTTCAAAACACTGTCGACACACTCATTCACACACAAACTTCTTTCTTTATTATTATAGACTAGCGAACCTACCCGGCGTTGCCCGGGTACGTCAAAAAACAGCAGGAATTACGAAAAAACTCCGAAAATCACAATAAGATATCGCGAAAAAAATTTTAATCGCTTCTCAAATTCTGAAAAGAGAAAATATATATATATATATATTAGGTTCGAAGATTGCAAGTTGATTCGTTTCACTAATGTGGAAATATAGTAGCAAATCGCTAAAATACACTAAAAATCACATACAAAATTCCCGAAAAATTCGAAAATTGCTATACGAAATCCGAATAAACTTTATTGAAATAAGGGCAGAATGTACTTTAGGTCAAAAATGGAATGTCAAAAAATTGCAGCAGATCGCGAAGAAACGTAAAAATCGCATTAAAAATCACAAAAAGTTCAAGAATCACGAAAATCAAAATTTACTATAATTGGATAAATGTTTCAAATCTAATTCCTTTGACCTGCGGGCTCTCTTAAAATTTATGTTTTGGAAATCATGCTAAGCATTAGATCATGTTACTTTTATCCATAATTAATTTACTTGGATTCCCTTAAATATAATTAACATAATCCCTTAAGTTAATATTAGTTTTCGTTGAATTAAAATATCTCAATTTGTTGATTTTCTGTAAGCAAGTAAACCCTATTGAGTCTTCCTGCTGCTTTCATAGTAGAAGGACGTCTTCTTTGCGCCTGACGAAGAAAGACTCAGATCTTTCGAAAGGCCTAGCGCATTTAATAATTTTTGATGGTGTTTTAAGAAGTTTTTGTTCTTACCTATTGTTTTACACTGGAAGTCTATCGGAATTTGGCGAAATATTAGAGATATCGCCAAGTTGGCATTATTTGGCGACAAAACTGGATCCCCCCTACGGCAACCCGCCTTATATGTATGGACATGCACTACATGCTGTTCAATAATCGCATAAAAAATTCGCTAAAAATTCCAAAATCGCTGCACGAATTCCAAATAAACTTTTATGAAAAGAGAAGAAAATTTACTATATTGAGTTAAAAGAAAGAAACCGCATTCTTTTTCCTAATGTGGCAAAATCGAATTAATATAATCCCTTAAGTTAATATTAGTTTTTGGTCCCGGGTTCGATTCCTAGCTCTGGCTAATTTTTCACTCCAGTTGGGTTTATTCTATTTATTGTTTGTATGTCTGTATAATATTTATATATACCTTTAACTGTTGAATGCATGCGTTATTTATGTGTGTATGTGTGTTTTAATATATATTGTAGTATGAGTGTTTTATTATAAATAATAGTTTTTGTTGCATTAAAATATCTCAATTTGTTGATTTTCTGTAAGCAAGTAATCCATATTGGTTTACAATGGAAGTCTATGGGAATTTGGCGAAATATTAGAGATATCGCCAAGTTGGCGTCACTTTTGGCGACTCATTTTGGTCGCCAAATTTGGTAATATACTGCCAAGTTGGCGACAAACTGGGCGACATTTGGCGACAGAACTGTGTCCCTGTACAGTAACCTCCATATAGTTATGGAAATGCATTAAATGCTGTTCAATAATTGCATAAAAATTCGCAAAAATTCAAAAATCGCTGCATGAATTCCGAATAAACTTTTTTGAAAAGGGAACAAAATTTACTATATTGGGTTAAAAGAAAGAAACCATATTCTTCTCACTTATATGGAAACAATCGCCTCGAAAATTAAAAAAGTGCTAAAAATCGCATAAAAAATCGCATAAAAAAGTCTAATCAAAAAATCGAAAATCGGGCTTCGAGGTGCAAAACTTCATATATAGACGTACCTTTTCCTCAAATTTTGTAGCTTTACGTGCAGCGGTCTCTTCAGAACACCGTCGACACACTCACTCACTCACTCACTCACACACAAACTTCTTTCTTTATTATTATAGAAGAAGATAGGTAGACGTTATACTAATTTATTTGTTCTTTCGTTATTTAAAATAAAAATTATGTCAATTTGTATAATTTGGAGAGTGTTTTGGCGATTTATACAATTAGGCGAAATTGGTCAACGGAATAACTAAGTAGTACCGTATTTTTTTAATTATTTTCTATTATTTTCTAAAGGAAATATAAAAAAAAATAATTAATAATTAACAAAATAATTTATATAATTTATAAAAAGAAATAAAAGTAAATAAACATTTATTATCAAATAAACAACAATAGCCGGGTTACCATGTCAACCTTTTCTGAAATATGAAAAAAAATATCTGTTTGATTAACATTTGAGTTGCCATCATTAGAAAAATGTATATAAAATTAGAAAAAAATTAATATTTCGAAAACTAATTCGAATTTAAAAATTCTAATACCAGTTTTGATATCTGCGGATCAATGCTGCTTTTTGGTGTTAATTTCATAGCAAAGTATTCCACATTGTAGGAGAAATCGCTTGAAACATAATCAGTTGTTTAATCAGTCGATTCATATATTCGTTTCATAAATTCGTTTCATATATCCGTTTCATAAATTTGTTTCATTAGGGTTTTATATATATAGGGTAGATATTAGCTCAGAAGGATCGAACCAGCAACTATCTTTCACGAGTTTTCAAAGCCGTTTATACACAAGGCCATTACATTTCACATATGTCTACAAACTCGTAATTAAGTAATATACTATACAAAGTAAACCATGTCATTTTGACGATTCTGTGCACATTTTGAAAATTACGAGATTTATAGGAAAAAGTAGTTATAAAATGGTTTGTTAAAGTAGTCTATATAGAAAATAAATCACATGTAGAAATTGCGAAGTTTCTCAAATATCTTGTACATTATTCCAGTGCAAAAAAGAAATATGCTTCAGGCCAGTACAGGGAGGGGAGAGGGGGGGGGGAGCCGGTAAAAATTACCAGGGTCTGGCTCTTCTAGGAGGCCTAGCTTCAGTCCTGTTTGTTTTTTTTTCTTGTTTTTTTGTACCAGAAAAAATTGACTTGGGCTCAGAACCCGTAGTCCTGTGTATGTATCAAATATTTGAAAGTTAATTTGATATCAAGAAAGTTTTGAAATGGTGCTCCTGTTTTAATGATGTGCCTAATTTCAGAAGAGCAAATAGGAATCAGGTGGGAAGTTGGGTAAAGTCACAGGTTAAGGATTCTAATTTTATCATTTTCATTCTTTAAACTTTTTATTCAAAATTAATTGATGAATTCACTCAAAATATAATTATGTTTCAATATTTTAAATTTTTGATTAAAATCGTTAGTTGAAAAAGTGTTACAAATGCATCATAAACTGTAATACTGTAAAAGAAATATAATAAAATTGTAAGCAAATACTATATAGATTTTTTGAAAAGGTACTATCTAGCAAGTTTATTTTCTAATACACTAAAGCTTGTTTATAAAGGAATCCTGCAATAAACCGGAAAAGCTTTCCCCACACACAAAAATGCAATTATACCTTCTAAGATGAAAATAATCTGCATAAAACGAAATGTTTTACTGGTCGTTTGCGTTTCCATGTAAAGGTTTTATTGTATCGTACTTGAGAGTGTATTGGGATTATTACCTGGTTCCACGGTCTCTTTGTGGGTCCCTGTATACTAGGTATAATCTTTTAATTTAGCTTCTTATATTATACATCTGAAAAAACTTACACTAGCAAGATAAGTAATGGATTACACTTACAATACATATAGTAGGATACAAAATCCAAGTATAAAATAAAGAAATTTTATTACTTTCGTAAGAAAGTATGTACAAACATAGACTCGCAAGATAATCCTATCATTCGCATGTAATGTCTAATTTTCTATATTACTCAACAAAGTATTCTTGCCACATAATGCACCTTAGATAAACAGTCCCAAAAAGAGTCAATTCCAATTGTTTCCTCATTCACTAAAGATCTTGGGATAATAATAGCATTAATCCAAGAAAGAAAATCCGGCCCCTGTCTTATTGATCTATACTATATATAAGGATAAAATGGTCTTTTATTTCATAACATAGAAAAATGAATCATATAGATTTTATGAATATGCTTTTAAATAAAATAAAATATATTTATATGATGCAGTTGTCTCACGTAGGACGTAAGTTTGAAAATACTGTTCATTGAAAATTATAAGGGACAAATTGAATTTAAGAGATCACCTATTTTGTAAATAAAAAGACATATTGCTTAGTATTAATTAAAATTACAATTAAACATATTGTTGTTTTGACAAAAACTCCAAGGAAGGATTGCGTTAAAATGTTATTACTTTATAAAAACTAAGAGATCTAACCCAGGCATCCCGGGTTACAGAACATACTGCCAAGTATATAGAACATACCGGGTTTTCTAGAATGGACTAACTGATTTTAAAATTCAATAACTTGGAAATGCTGACAGCTATGAAAAAAATTGTTGCAGGAGAGATATGTAAGATGTCAGGAATTTTTTACTGCTGTTCTCTATTTTAGTTTCAAATAGCATCGATAGATGGTGCTGAAACCAATAACTGCTAAATCAGAGTCCGATTTTTGGCCTCTCTCTTCTCCCATTATTCATGCGAATAGAGGGTTAAATATATAGAGTGACGTTCAGTCGCTAATGCAATTTTATTCGTAGTGGCCTACTCCATATAGTTACCCTCCCTCTTTCGCATCAATACTGACAGAAGAGAGAGGTCAAAAATCAAGCCTCGATTTAGTGCTTATTGCTTGCAGCGCCGTCTATCGATGCAATTTTAAACTAAAATTGAGAATCGCAGTAAAAAAACTTCTGATATATTACATAACCTTCCGTCAAGAATTTTCTTAATAGATGTCACCATTTGCAAGTTACTGAATTTTAAAATCAGTCAGTCCATTTTAGGACACACGGTAGATATAAACCATTTTCAATTAAAAACTCTAATAGATATTTTGCATTTAATATATTGTTTTTAGTTACTCACTAGCAATATCAAAAAGCATTTTTATATGAAAAATACCAATTATTCAAATAAAGTTTTAAAATTTATTAAAAGCGATACTTTCGTATTAGCCTCACGCCAGGGGTTAATAGCCGAGGAAATATCCAAAGATTTAGTTATTTACAACAGCACTTTTTGATTCGGGTTATTTCAGTGTTTAAGCGCGTAGTTCGACATATCTGTTAAAGATGTGTTTTATTTTATTTTATTTTATTTATTTATTTATGAAACATGAATTTCGCTATAGAATGTTAACCAGGAAAAAATGCTGAATTATTTATAACTAGGGGGCTCTGCCCCCGCTCACTAACTCGCCAACTCCCGTGAATTGCGACACAATTCACAATGGGACCACTATGCGTCCCCAGCTCGCTTTGTTTGCTCGCCACTTTTTGCAGCAACTATAGCCATAATGAGTACTATCATAAATCCTTTTAACTTATGAAATTTTTTTAAAAAAAGGTAAAAAAAAAAAAACAGTAATTCAAAACTTTGTTGAAATTACAATTAAAAATGCATTTAGTTGATCACAAAGCTGATTTTCTGAATGCATAACGTAATCGTAAAACGAACCAATGGCCATTGCTATTCTTACATCTACTAAAAGATCGTTCTGTGTTTAAAAACAGCTCCTGCTCTGAATTTTAATTTGCTGAATTAGATGTAAAGGCCAGTGAATGTGACGTGATATTGACAAAGTCGTACTAAAATATTTCAGTTTTATATAAACTCTAAAAATCGTTTTTGGTATTTCCTAAAAAAACGTTCCAGTACGTTTCCTGGCTTTTGCTGCGCTATTTTCCTGGAGGTAATTCCTTCAGACTATGGAAAAATTTCACAGAAATCGTCTGTTTGTTTGAAACAATTCTACCGTGTGCCATGATACTTTTGGAATCCATATAAGAATGAATCCTTTCTTTCAAATATGACATAATTTTCACCATCAGAACCCTTCATTACTCCGAGATTAGAGCGTCATTTAAGCAATTCTTTGAAAATTCCTGAGTTTCATTAAATATTCGTTTTAATTATTAATTGGAAATTATGTAATTTTCAGAAATATTTTATTTTGTGTATACCAAGAATCTTTAAATAAATAGCAAGAGTCAAGTCTATTTGTGTGCAGGAATAAGGATAAGGAATATGACATCACTCACACAGTTATAGTAAAATATTTTAATTCATGGATGAAAATGCATCTTGTGTTTTCCTAATGACGTCATTATCTTCATCGGAAATATTTCGTTTTACACATTGCTTAATATGAAAGGTTATTTATACACTGTCATTTTATTTACACAGATTACTTAATATTATTTCTCAATAAATAATCTGTGTTCTGCTCATACGCGATTAGTGCACAAATAAACGGAATCGTAAAATGTTTATATTTTATGAAAACCATTGAAATTTTTCTTTTAAATATGACGCGAAATCAGTGGTGAAATCACGCTTCTAATTGGGGTAATGTAGTAAGGAAAATTAATTGTGTTATTGCGGTTGTTGCCAAACGTCAAGCAACAAATTCAGCCTTATTTTGGCGCTACGTAAGATAAATATATATATATATATATAGATTCTTAAAAACGGGTAAATTTTCCATAATTGAGCTGCAAGCGATGGGGATAGATTTTCAAAAAGAGATATCCAAAATCAGTAAATTGAGGTATAGTTTTTAGTCAAAATTTGTAGTACGTTTTCCTTCCTATTCTGTGGTGTCAAACATTCTAATTGTACGATAATTAGAAGTTAATATATTTACGTAATAGATTGGTTAAATAGTTGCTACCATCGATATGAAGTCAGTTTTACTCATGGACATGTTTTTGCTTTATGACATTCAATTATAATATACCTTGCAGATATTAACTAATTAGGTCCTTAAGATTTGGTTAGATTGTTTACGTTTCGTGTGATACACTTTATATATCTTATAGAAACTTAAATTTCCAATTTATAAGCTGAAGTATCATAACGAAAGCAAAATCAATTGCTTGCATTAGTCTTGTTTTTTACAAATTAAAGTAATAGATTTATGAAAGTTATCACTAGTTAGTTTTTTTTTCAACTTGCGTTATATACACTGTAACATAATAACTTAATTTAAGCTCTTACATTATTTCTCTTAAATATAGCCAAGGAACATACTGTGTTGCAATGAGAATACATATTCCAGAATTCATGATATTAATATAAAATGAACTCGCTTCAATACTTTAAAAATAAAGTAAGTACAAATAGAAACAAAAAGAAAATCTTATTGTTGACATGTAGCGTCTAATTAAATATGCTGCTCAACATAATATGCTTACCACATAATGGACCTTTTATAAACATGCCCAAACAACAGACATCTTCAATTTTTTCTCAATCTACCTAAGATCTTGGGAGTAATAATTAAATTAATCTAAGGAAGAAAATCGGATATCTTTCTCATTCATTCGTATATTTACGGACAAAATGGTTTTATTCTTTATTACATAAGAAAAATAAAGTATATAGACTTGTGAATACGAGGCTGCATATATGATAATTTTTTTTTCACAATATGTGGTTCTATATGTGTGAGAAAAAACTGATAATTATAGCATTATTATTGATAATTAAAGAACATTTTTTAGAAATTTAGATCTTAGATCTAAAAAAGGTATAGGTAACATGCAGGACCGCCATTTCATAATATTCTTAAAGGGGGGGGGGGGTAAAAATTTCTTTTGATCTTATTGTGCACACATAAAAATCAAACAATACAGATTTGTTATCATGTATATATATATTTAAATTAGTCAAATTACTCATTAATTACAAATGTTTTTAATTTCGAGAATGTTGCAATACCAATATGGCAATAGCCTTGCTAAGCCTATTTTCTAATCCTAAGCTATAGCAATAGCTTTGAAATAGCATCAACAAATATTATTGTCATTATTTATGGGCCTAAAATATCTCTTTAATGATAACACTAGCCAGCAGTGAAAATGCTTCTTACACAAAAATAGTTGTTTATATATAATTCGGGCATAGGAAAAAACGAATGTAACTCTTAAAATGCTGAGTTTAACTGTTACGAAATGTGTTGAAATTTTAATGAAAAACTGTGGATTATTAGATATTTTTATAAGATAACTAGAAGGCTCAGCCCCCTGCGAGTTACGCCCGCCAACCGTCGTTCAGGCTTCGCAGCCTCTAAAAACATAGTAATATCCTTGTTTAAAAAAAAAAGAAGTCCTTCCGGCCAGTGCCGGGAGGAAGAGGTAGCTTTCATATTCCTTATTTTTTTAAAAGCCAGCTTATATTATTCAAACGCACAAAGCTCAATTTAGTAGAAACCGATTATAGGAGATTCAATACTAATTTTTATTAATACTAAATCATTATGAATGAGAATTTAGCGAAATTAGTCATCGTTATCCAAGCTGCTTTTATTTAAAATAACTTATATTCGGTTGTCAAATTCGGCGATACATTGAAGTGCCTGCCATTTTAAGACAACAAGGTGGATGAGGCTAACCAGTGAACTTGGTCGAGACCTTAGTAATTCCTGTGCACATGCTCACTCACATCGGAATCGGTTGATATATACGAGTGCTGTCGCAGGCAAAAAATCAGATTTTTAAATATGTCACCAATTAGAAATTAAAACTGCTATATCTGAGCTATTTTTTAAGATAAATTCAAAACAAAAAATGCGCCGGAATCCTTATATCAAGGTCAAATACTTAAAAAAGAAACCTTTTTCAATTTCTAATTTTTTTGCACCTTACTTTAAATATTTTTTTTATTTACTGGCCGCCATTTGGAACAAGATGGCTGATAAAGCTGGCCAGCGAACCTGGGCAAGACATTGCTATATACTATCCACATGCCTTCTTACATCGAAATAAGTTAATAAATACACGCGTTGTCGCGTGACAAATATCAGATCGCTTCTAAATGTCAGCCATGCTAGAAATTCAAAGTGCTATAATTCAACCATTTTTTAAGATATAGACGAAACAAAAACTGCTGCGGAAACTTTGTATCAAGGTCACACACATAAAAAAAATCTTTTACATTTTCCAATTTTTTGATACTTTATTTTAAATTTTAAAATTTAAATTGTTTTTTAATGGCAGCCCTTTTCAAACAAGATGGCGAATGAAGCTGGCCAACGAACTCGATATACGCATTGGTATGTACTATGTACACACCAAGTTACATCCAAATCGGTTCATAAATACGCCTGTTATTGCGTGACAAAAATCAGGTCGTTTCAAAATGTCAGCCACAATAGAAATTCAAAATGCTATAACTCAGCCATTTTTCTAGATATAGACGAAACAAAATCTGTTCCGGAACCTTTGTATTAAGATCAAACACATACAAAAAAAATCTTTTTCATTTTCCAATTTCTTGGTATCTCCTTTAAAATTTAAATTTAAAAAAAAAATTTTAAATGGCCGCCATTTTGAAACAAGATGGCGGATGAAGCTGGCGAACGAACTCGGTCGAGACATTGGTATGTACTATGTATACACCAAGGTACATCCAAATCGGTTCATAAATACGCCTGTTATCGCGTGACAAAAATCAGGTCATTTCAAAATGTCAGAAAGGCTAGAAATTCAAAGTGCTATAACTCAGCCATTTTTTAAGATATAAACGAAACAAAAACTGCTTCGGAATCTTTGTATAAAGGTGAAACACATAAGAAAAAAATATTTTTTTATTTTCAATTTTTTGTTACCACATTTCAAATTTTAAATTTTTTAAAAATTTTTTTTAATGGCCGCCTTTTTGAAACAAGATGACGTATGAAGCTGGCCAACGAACTCGGTCGAGACATTGGTATGTACTATGTATACACGAAATTTCATCCAAATCGGTTCATAAATACGAGAGTTACATTGTGACAAAGATCAGATATATATATATATATATATATATATATATATATATATCAACTTTTGAACGGAGGGTGGTTTCGGTGTCTGGGGGTCATGATCGATGAAAATGTACCAAAATTTTTTGAAATCGCTTTCCTCCGAACGTCTGCAATAGGAAGCTTTTCGTAATAAAAGCTACCTAAAATAAAAGGTTACGGAAGATTGAATGATATCATCGCTATAACTGCGGCTATCTTCTGTAATCTTGTTGTCAGGCTTTTCCGTTTGAATGGAAAATTTTCGATTACGATGTAGTAACAACTGGCGGCTGTTTTCGGGATTGATAAGAAAGATCAATTACACATTTGAAAATCAGCTTGTATAAAATGGTTAGGTTAAAAATGCCACTATCTTTCTGACCTTTATAACGCCGCTATGGACAATATTATACATTTAGGATCGATGATAAAAATTCCGTCTGGGGATACCTTCCAGAAGCACGGTAATGAAAAGCATTGCGTTTTGAAATATTACGCATACATTTTATGTTTCGATCGAGTTTTAAATATTTTCAGAAACAGCTATAGTTTATTTATGAATTCTTTTCTCTATTTCAATGCACCATCATGCATATTTTCATGTTATTTTTACAATGTATATATTTTTAGAATTATTAATAAGAATGTCGGAATTTTCTGATATGTATTTATCAAATGGTAATTCGTACAAAATGAATCGGAAATATTTTGAGCATACATTTACCTGTATTTATGATGCACCAAGTGATGTAATATATAAACAAATTTGCCATCCAACCTATTTTTAGACTATGTGATGTCACATAAATTTCCTCGTAATGAAAACAAAATCGTAAACTAATGTATCGTTTTAATATATGACGTAATTTTTACTATTAAATGCATTTATCACATAATGATTTATTTATTTTTAACTTTTTTTCTCTTTTAAGACTCATGGGTTAATTATATATATATATATATATATATATATATATGTATATACATATATACACGGGATAATAGTATTTAATTTAAAAATATTTAAGAATATTATTATTTGAGCTTTTTACAGGTGACCTAATATTCACCAATAAAATTTTTTTCACGTGTAATAATTTAATTACTTTAGGCACTATAAATATGACGATATTTAATATTTGGGCATATTACACATGATATAATTATCACTTTTAAATACGTTCAGCATGTAGTAATTCTTTTATTTTAATGTTTTCGTAATTTTTTTAACATTTATATGTACATATTTTGACGTAATTTTCCTTAATTTATGCTTTTTACACGTTGTAACGCGCGCCACCCGTTCTAAAAATAGACTTTACCGGCAATCACGAGAACGGCTTGCGTGAGCTCTGCCGAATGAGAAATGCTGTTCGTTCAGTTCGTTGTAGTTCTGTTCTGTTTTGAGTTCTGGTAACATGTAGAAAGTTATAGTCGCACTATTATTATTTTGTGTATATGTGTTATGTGCCGTCTTACCAAGAACAAATAAAAAATATATAAAAAGTTATACCCCGAGAAATTGATATCTTGTAATAATGTGAAATTTCTGTGTGATTTGAATTTGAGCTAGCCGACAATTGGCTGCCTAACGTCGGGCCACGAATTCGTATGAAAATGTTCTCGTTTTAATTCTACAAAAATCATGATATATTTTAACCAGTGTCGTTTTAATAAGCATGCAGCAAAAATCGCACGATCGGTCGTCAAATTGTGAGATATGCTATTGTGAAATATATTATTCTACTATATACTATTCTAAACTTTTTTTGCGTTTGCCATTTTCAGGTGTGCCTACAGTAATTTATTCTACAAGATGTTTTCAACAAGTAAGCGTTTTCAATTGAATGGATTCATATGTTGTTTAATAAAAATGATATTCTTCATATACGTAACATTCTCGATAAGTTCATATTCTAAACATTTTTCATATACATAACATAATTAATTTTAATTCATTCTATAATTTTCCATTCATTTATGTATTGTATATTTCCCCCCTCCCTTCACCCATTATTCTGAAATGTACTTTTGATTCTGTTCATATGTTTAATTTTTACTTTGTTTAAGTAAGATATTTTTTGATTCATATAAAAAAAAGAGAGTGAGGAAGTGAAGGATGCATTCATTTACGTTTTCGTTGATTTTTTTCTTTTTTATAAAGAGGGAAATAAACTGTCAGTCAAATAGAAATTGTTAAAATGTATTTATAATTTTATGGCAATTCTCATAAAGATACGTGTTTTTTCTTTTCATTTATTTTCTTTTCTTTATTATTGGTTTCGTAAGAGCACTGATTACAATTTTTAATTTTAAGTGTTTGTTGTTATTTAATGCTAAACGTAAGTATTTAATTTTGAGTTCCTGATTTAAAGGATGAAAAAAGCCTTAAATGTGATTGTAAGACTCGATTCCCGCTTGATGTGTAGTGTATCCTCCTGGGTAATGTATCACTGTTTTTTTTTTCAACACGAAACTAAGTTTATTTATAAGAAAGTAGAAGGCAGTACATATATGTAGACGAGGACAAGACGATAATACATACAGTATGTACATATAAGTTTTCCGGTTTGAGTGCGCCACACTACTTCTATTTTTAACGTGCACACAAACTACTCCTTCACTATACTATTAAATTACTTCACTTTCTCGTGCCCGTAGCACCCCCGAAAGATTTTTATAACCAATTTTTGGTTTCTTACAAAAAACCCGCCGCGCTCACAGGCCGGCATAAACAGTACCTCTACCCTTCCTTCAAAACAGTGTGTCACCTTCCTCCCCGCGCAAACGTATCACGTGACAATGGCGCCAACAAAAGTTAAAGAAAAGTTCTCCAGACATCACAGTGATTTTGAAAACAGAATGAGTATGTTCTTGCAATTATTCTTTGTATATAAAAGAAACTTTCTTTTCTTTTAACGTTATATTGAATGAAACCGATATTAAGCAGTGTTATTAATATAATAATAACATTGGTTGAAAATTTAATTATTCATTTATGTGTTTTTTATATTATTTAGAATATTGTTTGAAAGTGTTAACTATTCGGTAAATGGTTTTATATTGGTTAAAATATTTTTTTGATTAAATGTCGCGTTATGATAATCCAGTTTATTTATACTAGCAGGGATTTAAAGTTTGTTTTGTTTTTAGTAAGAGTTTTGTTAAGATTAATGATTACTATTTTGTTTTATTAAAGTCTTGTTTATATGAGTTGTAACGGCAAAGCTCACGTTTTGGGAATAATTTTAACGAATTTTCGGCTCGTTTTGTTGTTTTGCTAAAGTTTAAAATGTCTGAACTTAATAAAGCTCGTAAAGAGGATTTGTATCAGGTTGCGTTGGAAATGAATTTAGATGTGCAACCCTCTATGACCGTTGTCACATTGCGTGAAAAAAATTAAATCCTCCCCCTCGTACGAAGTTGATTTTGTAAATTCGTTAGTCAGAAACCAGATTTCGACTCGCGAGGAAGAACAGCGTAGGCGAGACTTGGAAGAAAAGCAAAAAGCAGCAGAGTTAGAGCAGCGTAAGCTAGAATTAGAAGAAATGTATAGAGCGGAAGAGTTAGAGTTAAAAAAGTTTGAGATGAATTTTGAGCTTGAGAAGCTCAAGTTACAGGCTCAGAACCAAAGTTTTTCCAGTGGATCGGTAGGTGGTAATGCGGCAGGGTAATGTCTCCCACGGAGAGTAAGATAGATATCCAAAAGCTGTTGTCTACATTCAGGCCAGAAACTGATGATGTAACATTGTTTTTGATGCTCCTGTAACGTCAATTAAAGCTATCGAAGGCACCAGAGACTCTGTGGGTTTCGTATTTACTCAGTGTTGTACCATCTTCTATCTCTACGCTTATCGCTCGTGAATCAGAAGAAGCGCTCCTAATTTTTCACATGTTAAAGATTTACTTCTAAACCGGTTTAAAATTAGTGTCGAAACGTTTACACAGCTGTTCTTTACTAATCGCAAGGCCAAAGAAATTACTTGGCGAGATTATCATTTCGAACTTCGAGCTTATTTTGAAAATTGGCTTAAAGAATTTAATGTAACGTCTTTTGAAGCTCTTCAGGATCTTATCATTGCTGATCAAATGAAAAGGCGAGTGCCTGTTGAATGCAAACAACATATGTGAGATGATTGGAAAAATTTAAATTCGCCAGTCGACCTTGCCGAAAAATTAGATGCGTATGTATTATCAGATCTACGTTTCCTAAAAGAAATCCGGCTGTACCCCAAGATAAAAAAGAGTTTTCTCGTCGAGAAAATAATTGGAAGCAGAGTAAGCCTCCAAAATAAGACAGATCTTCCCCTAAGTTTGCTAATCGACGCTTAGAATCCGATATTGTTTGCTATGGCTGTGG
This sequence comes from Maratus speciosus, assembly GCA_963932465.1. NCBI lineage: Eukaryota > Metazoa > Arthropoda > Arachnida > Araneae > Salticidae > Maratus > Maratus speciosus. The sequence goes on along the minus strand of OZ010795.1, from coordinate 351,401,764 downwards.
TAAATTGGGATTTATAAAGAAGAAATGCCCAGACTGCTCCCCTATGGTTAAGGGGTCCGGGACACAAAAATCTTCAAATTTTGCAAAAACATTTTATTTCTTTTAAACTTTCTGTGTTTTTCCTGCTTAAAATGACATATAAATCATGTTTCTATCTGAATTAGAATAAAAAATATTATTTTATTTGTTTTGATCTGTTTTCAAAATCTAGCTTTCAAGCAATGGCTGCCATGGAAACGACTTTTTGTAAAAATGTATTTTTCTTCATGATAGGTTTTTTCACCATGTCTCGTATTTAAAGTCTTATAACTCGAGAACCAATAAAGATAAACAGTTCAAACATGGAACATACCTTTTCCAATTGTTTTACTTTAATTTTGATTCGGCATACTTGAAAAAAAATTTTTGCTTTTGAAAATATGATATTTTTTAAAAACGTTGCATCACTTTATTTTTAATTTTTTCGTTAAATATTTTATTTTTTTATAAATTAATATTTTTAAAAATGCGGAATCAAAATTAAAACTTATATATTTTTGTTTATTTAAATGAAAAAAATTGAAATTCTATAAATAATATTCCGAGTTATAATGATTTTAAATTACCCCACTTTTATAATGAATTTTAAATTTAAATTTTTAAAAAGAAATTATGAGAAGTTTTATCATGTGATTTTGTTTAGAAATGATAAGGTTAACCATCATAAAAAAATTCAGAATTTTAACTCAATAAATAAAAATAATATTCAAATGTGTCCCGGACCCCCTTAAAAAACAAACTGTGCAAGCACATCGTCTTCAGCTATATACAGGGTGATCTTTTTTATAGTGACAGTGTTTGGAGCGCCCTGTAGCGCGATCTAATAGCCGAAATGGCACGAAACTTGGTATTTAGACTAATCAAGACATGAGAAAAAGGATTCCGTGAAGAAAAAAAAATATTTAGTTTCAAAAATCGCCGCTAGGGCATTTTGTGGAGGTTTGCAATGTATAAAATGTGAAAAAAGAAAAATACTAACACATACAATCGTACAGTTAAATTATTAATGTTTTTTTTCTACATTAACTTCCCAGGTGAGTAATTAGACAACCTTCAATGTGAGCACCGTTCTCAGAAATAACACCGTGCATTCTGAGCACAACGTTCTCCACAGCCGTACGTAACATATCACGAGGATTATTCCGCACTGTCTTTGTTATGTTGTCCTTTAGAATAGACAAATTTGATACCCCACCAACATAAACTTGAGATTTCAAATAACCCCAGAGCCAAAAATCGCATGGCGTGAGGCCAAGGGAACCAGGCGGACATGTGACTGGAAAACTCCGACTTATGACTCTATCATCAGTGAAGTTTTGGCGCAACAGCTGCTTTACCTAATTACTAATGTGTGGCGGAGCACCATCCTGCATAAAGATTGTCTGTTGGAGATGGTTTCTTTGCTGAAGTTGTGGAATAACAAACGTTTGCAGCATTTCGTGGTACCTTTCTGCATTTATGGTGCACGGTTCGGGTCTTGTCGGAGTGATGGTCTAAAAAAAGAATGGCCCAATTACGAATTCGGCTGTGAAACCACACCAAACAGTGAATTTGGGGAATTTAATGGGATTTTTATGCACGGTGTGGGGCTGCTCAGAAGCCGAAATTCGGCTATTTTGTGTGTTTACGGACCCATTGAGATAAAAATGGCACTCATCTCCTCACAGAATGTGCCATGGGAAAGCCTCATCAATTTCTACCCTGGCAAGAAACGATAGAGCGAATGTCACTCTCTTATCACTTGGTTTCAGTTCGTGCAAGCGGCTGATTTTGTAGTGGTAAAATCCAATAACGTGCCGCAAAACTCTCCATACCGCAGAATAATTCATGCCCAATTGTCGAGCTACACCCCGGGCACTGCTTGTACCAGCAATGGTTCCCTGCGATCCTTCGACAATTGCAGTTGCCACATCAGTTATTACATCTTCTGATACTTGTTTACGTCCTCTCCCAGCGCGAATGGTCAGTGACCCCGTTTCCTCGAACTTCTTAATCATTTTCTTAAGACCATTCAGCGATAAAGGCCTTTTTCGTAATTTTTTTCTGTTTCAAAATTCCCAAAGAGCTGCGGATGCATTACATTGATTTATATAATACATCTTCACTAGTAACGCACGTTCCGGTAACGTGAGAGGCATGTCCACTGGAGCTCGTTTACTTCAGCTGAGATTATTTGTCGGAGCTGTCTACTACTTGCTTTTATAGACCCTATTACTGGCGCTGTCATCGCACAACATTTGCATTTTTCTTTGATACCCGTGTTTTATGCTAATTTTAGTTATTGTAAGCTACAGCATCGCCACAAAATGCCCTAGAGGCGATTTTTGGAACTAAAATTGTTTTTCACGGAATCCTTTTTCCCATGTCTTGATTAGTCTAAATACCAAGTTTGGTGCCATTTCGGCTATTAGATCGCGCTACTGGGCGCTCCAAATACTGTCACTTAAAAAAAAATCACCCTGCAGTTTAAATACATCAACAGTTTCAGCTCCAAATGTGACTATTACGATCTGCAATAAGAAGGTGTTAGTCTGTGCAGATACGGGAGCGTATCGTTCTATTGCGGGAGAACGCATGTATAAATCATTTTTAGAAACTGGTTTTGCCCTGAACCCTCATACTCATGATGTAACGATAGCTGTCGGAAATAGGATAGTTAGAGACACTTTGTGTGCCACTGTGCCCGTAGAGTTTGAAGGCCGGATTTTCGAAACGGAGTTCACCGTATTACCAGATGCCAAGGGTAATAGAACTCCTTTAGGCATGGATTTCTTGCATAATGCTAACATAGTGTTAGGTACTACCAACAAAATATGTCATTTCAGTGATAAACCTCAGGAAAAGTTTTGTTTTGTAGATGAATACGAAGAAGAAAATAGTACGTTAGCTGGTGCGGTCGAAGTCAGTCCGTACGCTTTACATGAAGATGAAGGCAAAAATCTAAATTCCGATGAAAGAAACAAAATTAATGATGATCTGAAAAGGTATGAAAAATGTTTTCAACTAGTGGGAGAGACAACACCGTTTGTGGTAATCATTTGCTCCTGTTGCTGCACCACCTAATCGGATGACTCCTGCTAAGAAAGAAATTCTTAAGAAGAAAATAGAATATGAACATGGAAAACCTAATGTTGTGGCTGACATGCTGTCACGCCCTGTCTGTAATCTTCAATCTTTTTTTGTGAGATATGCAATTTTGTCAGCATAGACATACCAACAAGAAGTCCAAAAGATATCAGAGAAGCGCAGTTGCTAGATGAAAACCTTAAAAATTTCATGATTCTTTTGAAGACGAACAGAAAAGCGAAGATTTCGCCAATTGGGCTGATAGAGGATTCCTGATGAGTCAATGTGTGCTTTATAGGTATTCTCCTGAATCAGATGCCGAGGAAGCGCAACTGGTCATTCCAGTACAAGAAAGGCAAAATATTTTGAAACTTCATCAAGACGACCCCTCAACCGGACACTATAGTGAAGCAGAAACTTATCAGAGAGTTGCTAAGCGATATTGTTGGACAGGCATGAGAGCATAAATTTCTGAATATGTTAAGAAGTGCCCAGAGTGCGCTCATTATAAAGCAACAAATCAGAAACATGCCGGTTTATTACGAACACCTGCTTATGCTCAGCGGTTTGAGACCCTCAACATTGATCACTTTGGACCATTGCCTCCTAGTAAAGATGGACACCGATGGATTTTTATTATAGAAGATTGTGCCACTAAATGGGTAGAACTATTTGCCTTAACAAGTGCCACAGTAAAAGAATGTGCAACTTCTCTGATTGAAGAGATCTTCCTTCATTATGGTATCCCAAGAAGACTTATAAGTGATAATGGCCCTTAGTTTGTGAGCACTATTCTACAACAAGTTTGTTACATTCTTGGAATAGACCAATCATTGACACCTTTATACCATCCTCAGGCCAATCCGGTCGAACGCAAAAATCGAGACTTGAAACTTCGAATAGCAATCCTTCTTGGGGATGTACACAGTTCCTGGATTTATAAACTTCCTTTCATTAGATTTGCTATGAAGTCTGCCAAATTTGATACAACAGGACAAAATGCCGGCTATCTGCAATTTGGTCGAGAACTAAGAACAATCGATGATGTAGTGAACGATTTCAGAGCTGTTGTGGAAAACGATAACTTTGTTCCGGAAATAACCCCATATCTTAACCGGCCTGCAAGTATTTCAAAAGGTGTGAAAGAGCGTGTTGAAATGAAACAGATCAGCGGAAGAAATATTACGATAAAAATCGTAGATCAGTGTATTTCACACCTGGTGATAAAGTATGGGTTACCCTACACCCTGTGAGCAAGGCAAGTAAAAATTAAAACAGCAAAATTTTTATCCTAAAACAGATGGACCATACATAGTTTTGACTCAAAAGTCACTGGTGACATATAACATTGCTAGCCTGGACAATCCTACTGAGCGAATTGGGCCATACCACGTTTCCGCCTTGTCACCTTTTCAAGAGTCTGAAAAAATTCCAGTTGCAACCTTGAGAAAAAGAGGAAGACCCAGAAAGCATCCTATTTCCTCTCCGAGACGTAAATCGGAAACAGAGGGGGAGGATGTAATGCGCGCCACTCGTTCCAAAAATAGACTTTTCCGAGAATCACGTGACCGACTTGCGTGAGCTCTACCGAATAAGGAATGCTGCTCGTTCAGTTCGTTGTATTTCTGTTCTGTTTTGAGTTACGGTAACATGTAGAAAGTTATATTATTATTTTGTGTATATGTGTTATGTGCCGTTCTATTTGTTATGTGCCGTCTTAGCAAGAACAAATAAAAAATAGTTAAAAAGTTATACCCCGAGAAATTGATATTTTGTAATAATGTGAAATTTCTGTGTGATTTAAATTTGAGCTAGCCGACAACGTGATCGTTTAATTCTTATTTTAAAATTTTCTTTCTGTTTTTAAATTTCACTTTTCAATTTCAATTTGAAAATGAGGACAAAAAAGAAATCTAATAATCCCTTTTGTTTTCCCCTATGGAATTTATGTCAAAGTTGGAGATGACAGACGATGTTTGATTTCTAAAATAAACTGATTCCTGACGATCGAAATGCAAAAAAAAGTCTTATTTTTTGAAATTTTCCTGAAAAACATAATTTAATTACAATATTGTTTTCGCTATTGTTTGAAATAAAAGATAATTTCAACTTGAAAATGACAAAAAAGAAGAAATCTAATAATCCCTATGGTTTTCATTTTCTCCCTTTTTTCCACCAAAATGTAATAATTTAGTTGCCATCATTAGAGAAATGACATTAAAATTAGCTTATTTTTTAAATTTGCTAATCATAAAAAAATTAATATCTCGAAAACTAATTTAAATTTTTAAATTCTAATACCACTTTTGACACCTGTGGATCAATACGGATAATTGGTGTTAATATCACCGCCCACACGTTCCATGTTTTAGGAGAAATAGCTGTGAAACATAATCAGTCGTTTAATCAATAGTTTCATAAATTCGTTTCATTAGGATTTTAAATATATAGAGTACACTAGGGGGCTCTGCTCCCTGCAAGCTACGCTCGCCAACCCCCGTTCAGACACCGCAGAATCTAAAAACACGCTAATCTGATGGGTTTTAAAAATATTAGAGAAGATTGAATTATACTGAAAAAAGCTGTGCTGATCTCCCTGTAAACGGGTTTCCATTCAATTCCCTTTGATTGCAAAAATTTAAGGGCGAATCAGTTGCTGTTAAGACATCCAATGGTTGTTTTCTTTTTTGATTAAAGAGGATCAGTTAAACATTTGAAAAAAAGCTAAAATAAAATAAATTAAGTATACAGAGTCTTTGTCTCTCGGTATTTTAAAACAATGTCTATAACAATAGCCTATGTCATGTGACTATCATCAACAGTTCCAGTCGAACCACTTCGCTTTTTATACTCTAGGTGCATTTTGGTACTTTAATGTTAGCCAGGCACAAATGATAAGTCGCCAAATATTATTTTATCGCCATCATTTCATCTAAATTATAATAGTTCAAGTCACCAACTGCCATAAACAAATACGGTCTGATCCCTTCGCCGTTGTCCCATATTGGCGCGATTTTTTAACGACGCCAATTTGAGGAACGCATCAACAGCATAAACAGCAACATCCGGCTTACCATATGAAGCAAAATAACGATATTTTGGCGCCAGTTATGTGCCCGTTCCGTATATGACATTGGCGTCAGAAAAAAATCGCGCCAATATGGGACCGTAAATTTTCCATTTTGATTAAAAAATCAAAAAAAAAATTTTTCGAATAAAACTACATTACAAGTAAAACTATTATAAGTATTACTTTTTTTTCAACTCGCCAGTTAGCATTTTTTTTTTCGAGTGGTAATATTTGGGCAGATACGCACCGCAGGTTTGGTGTGATTTTTATTCTTTACGAAAAATTGGCGAAAACCTCGTTTTCAAATACCAGTTACATATGCATTTTCGGTAATCCTTAGATATCCCGCCGACCAAAAATCTATCGCCAAACTATAAGATTAAATGCCAATAATGGTTGATCGTATATTAATTTATTTGTTCTTTAGTTATTTAAAATAAAAATTATCTCAATTTGCATAATTTGGCGAGTGTTTTGGCAATTTATATAATTTGGAGAAATTGGTCGACGGAATAACTAAGTAGTACCGTATTTTTTAATTATTGTCTATTATTTTCTAAATTAAATATAAAAAAATAATTAATAATCATAGAACAAAATAATTTATGTAATTTATAAAAATAAATAAAAGTAAATAAACATTTATTATCAAATAAACAACAATAGCCGTGTTACCATGCCAATATTTTCTGAAATATGAAAAAAAAATATCTGTTTGATTAAAATTTGAGTTGCCATCATTAGAAAAATGTATATAAAATCAGAAAAAAAATTATATTTCGAAAACTAATTCGAATTTAAAAATTCTAATACCAGTTTTGAGAACTGCGGATCATTTCGGATTTTTGGTGTTAATTTCATCGCAAAGTATTCCATATTTTAGGAGAAATAGGCGTGAAACTGAATCTGTCGTTTAATCAGTCGTTTAATCAGTCGTTTCAAAGAATCGTTTCATAAATTCGTTTCATTAGGATTTTATAAATATAGGGTATATATATATATATATATATATACTATTATAATTATAACTTAATTATAAGTAACCTGTACATTTAGAGGATTAAAAGTAATGCTAATTCTGATTGTATCTTATATTCATACCGTATAGGTTCGTACTACATAAGTTCGTATACCAATAATACTATATTTTACAAAATTAATGCTAAAAACAAAATTCTAAGGTCATATTCGATTTCATCGACTCAAACTCAGTAAAGATTGACTATGGTCTACAGACAGGAAAAAACTAATTTACAGATATCATAATAATACCGTACAGACTTTTACTATATAAGTTCGTATAGCAGTAGTTCTATAGCTTTAAAACCAGATAGTCCGGGAAGCGGCTGCACAAAATAGTCACATCGAGTTGATGGCTGAAATTACAGGATTAGTGTAATATATATTTGCATATTAAAATGCAACTGGTCTGCAAAGTCATACGTTGGTGGAAAAGACAAGCAAACACAATTTTAGTGGTTGACTGGTAGGTTTACTATTGCGTTTTCCTGCTCCCAGTCCTCCATGTTTTGTGCAGGGAAATCTAATGATAAACCTACCATTCAAGCACTAAGATGGTGTCTGCAGGTGGTTTCTACCAAAATATGATTTGGTAGACCAGTTGAATTTTAATATGCCAATCGAGTTCTTTCTAATTCTGGTATTTCAGCCGTCAACTAGATGAGGTGATGATCCGTGGTCGCCTTCCAGTCTAAGAGCTAATAGAAAAAAAAAAAAAAAGAGATCATATTCGCTTTTCTCGATCCCAAAATTAGTAAGGATTGACTATTCGCATATTAAAGAAGGTAACAAGAAGGGGTTTTTTATTGTTGTTGGCTAGTATAACGTGTTTATTTGGTACTACTTGGTTATTCCGTCGCCCAATTTCGTCAAATTATACAAATCGCAAAACTATTCGCCAAAATATACAAATTGACATAATTTTTATTTTAATTAACAAAAGAACAAGTAAATTAGTACAACATTAATAAAAATGCAAATAAAAATTCCAATTAAAAATCACTTTATCACGTAACAAACACGTGTATCATGTTTAATGTCAAGAGATTGTGACATTTCCGATCAACCATTATTGGCATTTAATCTTATAGTTTGGCGATAGTTTTTTGGTCGGCGGGATAATCAGGTAGTATCGTTTATTTTAATCAAATCTGGCATGTTATTTTAGCATTAATTCAAGCTCCAAAAATATCCTTTTGAGTCTTACTTGTGACGACTTGTTTAAGGGGTCTCAAGACTCTTAAAGCTTTAAAATTTTCGAAATTTTAATTTTTTTAGATGTTAAACTCCTATCTTTTCTGAACATTTTGATATAATTGTTTTATTGAAATTCCAATTAGAACTGAAGTTATTGCTTTCACATTTATACACGTTCAGCAGCTGAAGCGTTGTTTTGGAAACTTTGAAGCCATTTTTCTCCAAATGACGTTTTTGGACATAACGCGCACGATATCTCAAAAACTTATGAATATTTTTTCATGAAATTTTCAAAACATATGTTTCATGTTAGTCTGTATAAATGGAACCTAAAATTTCCTTTTTATTGTTCAAAACAATATTTTTTTAGGTGATTATACTGTTGAAATTTCTTAATTTTGCATTAGCTAAATACAACTTTGTATTAAAAATATAAAAAAGCTTTAAATACAAATTTATTTAGGTTCAGGGTAATTATTACAATCTGAAGCATAAGTAGGTACCAACATTTTCCTTCTAGTTGCAATACTTATTTTGTAATCGTGCGTGTAAGCTGTTATGCCGATTTTTTGCTCCTCAAATGTCTAACAGTTTGGAGCCCCTTGTAAATGCTAATTCTGCATCTTATAATTTTTTAAATACATGAAATGAAAAAGCATACTTATATATTTAATTCCAATTAAAATTGTGTCTTAAAATAAAACACATTTTAAGATGTTAAATGTTGAAAATGGTCTTTTTTGTTCATTTTTTCCAATTTTAAGAGTCCTGAGACCCCTTAAGCATTTAGAGGGGGTCACTCGGAGAACTTTTAGTTTCTATGGCTGTTGTCTCGAATTATCTTTATTTTAAAAAATCTTAGAACACATATCAGTCTTGGCACAAATTTCTGTCTTTATTCCTTTATTTAAAGATATCTTTTTATTCATAAATTTATACTATGTGCAAAACTACTTAAAAGATGACAATATTCAAAAAGGTGCTAAAATACTTTAATACCTTAGTACTTTCAACCATAAAAAAAAACATAGTCTTCGTCAGAGGAATATAAGAAATACTATTGTTATTAACGTCTAATTTTCAAAATCCACATAGATGGTGACGAAAGGAGTGAAAGTGGAAGTCAATTTTTTAGACCCGGGAAACAATGGGAAAATAAAACATGGATATAGGAATTTGAATTATTACTCGTTTTATGATACTTTAAACAAACTGAGTCAAATTCTGGGTATATTGCAGGATAAAACATCATTACAAACGGTATTTTCTTTAGTAATAATTTCTATTGATTCGCGGATTATTAAATCATGATAATTCTTTGAGGGATGTATAATTTTTGCGTCTTCGAAATTAACTTGTATATTCTGCTTCTGCTTAAGTCTTGACAGGGCTGTTGTAGGTCGGTTATACCTTAAATCTCTCAAGCCCTGTCAAGACTTAACCAGAAGCAGAATATAAAAGCTAATTTCGAAGACGCAAAAATTATATATCCCTCAAAGAATTATCATGATTTAATTATCCGCGAATCAATAGAAATTATTACTAAAGAAAATACTGTTTGTAATGATGTTTTATCCTACAATATACCCAGAATTTGGCTCAGTTTGCTTAAAGTATCATAAAACGAGTAATAATTCACTTTCCTATATCCATGTTTTATTTTCCCATTGTTTCCGGATCTAAAAAAAATTGACTTCCACTTTCACTCCTTTCGTCACCATCTACGTGGATTTTGAAAATTAGACGTTAATAACGATAGTATTTCTTTTATTCCTCTGATGAAGACCATGTTTTTTATGGTTGAAAGTACTAAGGTATTAAAGTAATTTAGCACCTTTTTGAATATTGTCATCTTTTAAGTAGTTTTGCACATAGTGTAAATTTAAGATTAACTTTTAAAGATGAATTCAGCATTTCTATTTATTTATTTACTTCTTATTCATTTTTTAAAAATCCATGACAGCAATGTTACAGAATATCCTCAGTATGACACGAGTAGAAACGAAACTCCATACTTTGTGTGTGTGATCTCTGGAGTTGAATTGTGACTGGGAGTTGAAACCGACACTGCCATCGCGATTTTTCACTCCTTTACGCTCACGACCCTTTCGGCTTGACTAGCCTCCCCATAACGCCCCCCCTCCCCCAAATGGCAACCTTCGTAGAACGTCACGGAAAAAAAAAATCTTAAATTTTTCTGTTCCCAGAGTAATGATGTAAGTCTTATGATCGAAGAAACTTATAAGTAGTCAAAAGTAAATAAATTTAAAATTTCACCCACTTCGGAAATAAGAAGAAACGTAAATTTCATTCAGGTTTAAAGTGATATTGCTTAATATTACATTTAAACGTTTTGTAGTTTGAAAAGTTCAAAGAAATTGTTGTACTGTAGATATTTTTTTCTAACAATATTAACTTTTACACCATTTATGTTTTTGATTTAGTTGATTAGTATATTTTCTATACCTAATAATTATCAGGTGTTAAAAAATATTAGTTTCATATTTTTATGTTGAACTGTTACTAACAAATGACAAAATTTTTTACATGTGTTGTTGTTACTAATTCATTAAAATTGTAGATCTTTAAGAGTCAGTAAATTTTTTTTCTATTTTGTTGTAAAACATAATTTTAGGTATACGAAAGTTTTCATTTAGCTCTTTAGATTAATCTCGTTGAAAAGAAAACATGAAATTTTAATACGAAGTCATAATCTTGTAGCAATCTTATTTCACTTGAACAGTATAAAGCGAGTTACTAGCTTAGAGTTTCTGGCTATTCAATCTCTTCAATCTGATGAAAAAAAAACAACTCGGAATTTGTACATCAAACGTGGCAAATGAGGTGATTGGCCTTCATTGGTGCGTTCGTACTATAACTAGTTTTAGAAATATTCAGATCTTGGTTCAATACACTCTAAACTAGAATGTCTTAAATTCAGACACTTATGTGTCAGAAACAGAGTGTTCAATTTTCAGACATTTTAAAGTGTCTTAATTTTAAGACACTTGTATCCGTCTGAATTTAAGACATTTCAAACGTCTGAATTTCATCCATGTTTGACCACTTCGACAGACATTTTTTTGTTACTTTTTTTTCTTTTGTAAGCGTTATACACTATAAAAAAGTATATATCCCTTAAAATATAGAAATTGTACAGCCACTCTAGACTGCAGTACTATTTACATATTTTAAAGGAAATTTTCTGTTGTAAATTCCAGAAAAAATCCCATTTATTTTTCATATTTCTGTATTTAAAAATTTCCATTTGAAAGATAGAAAATACAATTCTTCAATGAACCATTTCGCAACACACTTCCTTTTAAGATACATATTGTACCTGATTTTTATATTCAATTTAAACTACCGTAACCTTTTAACACTTACCCTAGACGGGGATCGAACTACAGTACCGTTGGTCACCAGAAAAGTGTCCTATCCATTCGGACATCGTTTCAGCAGCTGAGTTTTGAAATAATGTTACTTATCAAGCACAAACAACATATTTTAAGTATGAGTAACTTTTTTTCTACGTTAGTATAATTTTGAACACTTTACGCAATTTCTTTTTAGAAATTTGAATATGTGGCATTTTAATTTCAGTTTTATTTTAACAAGTGAGGACCAAATGTCTGGGATTCAACTGTAACAATTATGTTAGCTGAATTCGAACCAGAACGAAAGCTAATTTTTAAGTTTCGATGAAGAGAAACGAGTGTAATTTTTCTTCTAGCTTTACCTGTTCGCTTGATGTAAATTGAAAATTGTCTAAACTGATTCATCAATGTTAAATTTATAAATCCCGCATTCCATAAGAAATTTTTTATTTCAAAAGTGTTCTTTCAGTTTGTTTTTATGTTTTTTCATACTTTTATAGTTTATATCCGAGTAAATAAAGCTGCATGATGTTTTATTTATAAAATAATACTGTGTAAATAATATATATATAATATTCATAAATAAGGTACTGTACTAAATTCTACATTGTTAAAAATTATCATCACTCTTATTGTTAATATATATATATACAGGGTGATTCAGCTCGTCGGTGACAAACTTTAAGGATCGATAGAGCACACCTAGACGAACATTTTTGAATAGGGAATGTAGGGTCCCTGACGCGATGGTAAGGCGCTAGGCGCTTTCGAAAATTTGGGTGCCGAAATTCGAAACGTCATAAAAACTAGGGAAATGGTTAGATTTTCTTGCTTGTTGCGTCGAAATGATTCTGTTTGTTTAGACTTTCTTCAGTACCAATTTGATAAGCGTATCTCTTAAAACATGGATAGGGGGCGCTGCAGACTTTGGAGAGCTAGACAACAACTTTAAGCCCGTTATTTTGATAATTTAACACATGCTCGCCAAAGTTTATACTCTAACTTAAAGTTTGAACCCAAAAGTAGAGCCCTGCAAAAAGCGTAAGAGCCGGAATAAAATGTCAAAGTACAGGGTGGTCGAAACTCGAAGGCTCCTAGGAGATAAACAAACAGATTTCTTGACTTATGGCATGCATTTTCATGATTCTGTTTGCTGGGGCTCTCTGAAACTCAGTTGAACGGTACAAAAAGAAACATCGATAGGGGGCGCTTTGGGCAAAAAACATAATTCGTTGACATTTCGGACGCTAACTGGAAACGGGGCGCTACGATCAGTTAGAAACAAAACAAGAGAGTAATTTACTTATCATAAGAAGCTATTAAAACTGCAGTTTGTTTGTTTTTTTTAACAAACATAGCTGGTTTCAATCATGCACAATGCGCGCAATAAAATTTACATAAGGTGCTTTTTGCTGATTTATGCAAAAGATATCGTACCATATCGATATGCAAAAGATACGTAATGCGTAGACGACAACGCGAGATGACGTAGTTGTATGCGCAGACACGTCTTTTGAACGTGCGGTACCTACTTAAGCTTCGGGTTACTTGTCTGCAGATCGGTAGTAGGATGGAACGGTACACAAACTCTGAATTGGCTGACATGCATTTGGCGTATGGCGCTGCTGGTTGTAATGGACGAGCCGCTCAGCGGTTGTACGCCGAGCGTTACCCCAACAGGCAAATCCCCTGCCATGCCTTCTTCGCTCGAGTACACCAGAGGTTGTCCACAACGGGATCTTTCGACGGAGGCAGGCCTGAACGGGAGCGATCAGTGAGCACCCCCGACAACGAAGAGGCTGTGCTTAACCTGGTTGAAGACAACCCAGGTCTTAGCACGAGAGATATCGCCAGACATGTTGGCATTTCGCAAGCAACTGCGTGGCGCATCTTACGTCCCCGGAATCTGCACCCCTACCACATCCAGCGGGTGCAGTTGCTCAGAGAGCAGGATTTTGGCCCTCGAGTGGAATTCTCAAGATGGTACTTGGCGATGAGATCCAGGGATCCCCGTTTTGTAAACAGCATTTTGTTTACGGACGAGTCCACCTTCAGCCGGGAGGGAATGTGGAACGCCCACAACAGTCATGTGTGGTGTGATGAAAATCCACATGAAACCAGAAGCCGAGCAATCCAGGAGCGTTTCTCAGTAAATGTGTGGGCCGGCATTCTGGGGGATTGCCTCATTGGCCCTTATTTGTTACCTGAACGGCTGACAGGTGGAAATTACCTGATTTTCCTGGATCAAGTGCTGCCGCAGCTTCTGGATGAGGCGCACGTACCCGAAGGTTCGCGTCGCCAGATGTGGTTCCAGCACGATGGAGCTCCGGCCCATTACACGAACGACGTGCGTCTCCATCTAAACGCAAGGTATGGCCAGCGGTGGATCGGGCGTGGGTGTCCAGTTCACTGGCCTGCCCGATCACCAGACCTCACCTGCTTGGATTTCTTCCTTTGGGGTTACCTGAAGGCCGAGGTATACCATACACCTGTCAGCAGTGCTGAAGAACTTGTGGCGCGCATTGTGGCAGCTGCAGGGCAGATCAGAGATACTCCTGGCATTGTTGGAAACACACACTCCTCAATGCGACGGAGGTGCGAAGCCTGCATCATGGCCCAAGGTCGGAATTTCGAGCATCTTCTGTAGTGTTATTTTTTGTAAATAAATTTCCAGTATCATTGATGTTTTTGGCCTAAATTTATTCAGAAGTGTTGAGCAGAGGTAGAAAATGTGTTTTCATTATTACTAACTGATCGTAGCGCCCCGTTTCCAGTTAGCGTCCGAAATGTCAACGAATTATGTTTTTTGCCCAAAGCGCCCCCTATCGATGTTTCTTTTTGTACCGTTCAACTGAGTTTCAGAGAGCCCCAGCAAACAGAATCATGAAAATGCATGCCATAAGTCAAGAAATCTGTTTGTTTATCTCTTAGGAGCCTTCGAGTTTCGACCACCCTGTACTTTGACATTTTATTCCGGCTCTTACGCTTTTTGCAGGGCTCTACTTTTGGGTTCAAACTTTAAGTTAGAGTATAAACTTTGGCGAGCATGTGTTAAATTATCAAAATAACGGGCTTAAAGTTGTTGTCTAGCTCTTCAAAGTCTGCAGCGCCCCCTATCCATGTTTTAAGAGATACGCTTATCAAATTGGTACTGAAGAAAGTCTAAACAAACAGAATCATTTCGACGCAACAAGCAAGAAAATCTAACCATTTCCCTAGTTTTTATGACGTTTCGAATTTCGGCACCCAAATTTTCGAAAGCGCCTAGCGCCTTACCATCGCGTCAGGGACCCTACATTCCCTATTCAAAAATGTTCGTCTAGGTGTGCTCTATCGATCCTTAAAGTTTGTCACCGACGAGCTGAATCACCCTGTATATATATATTAGGGTGGTCCTTAAAACATTAACTTTAAAATTTTCTATAGGGGAACCTCCTATTTTGTTGTATGTATAAAATAAAGACTTCCACAAAAATTTCAAAATTTTAAAACATTTTTTAAGGGTCGCTACCAAGGTTTGAATGTTTAAAAAAAATAAAAATTGACATATTTTGTAAACTGATAATAAATTATTAATACAAATCCATATTCATTGCCAAATTAAGCCATGCTATGATATTAAGCTGTAAAGAATGTCATTTGTTTCAAGTTTCAACATATTTACACAGTCTATTGTCCAAAAACAGACAGGAGTATTTCATGTCTACACTCTATTTCGCCTCAACTTGGCAGCATTGTGAAAGGTATAGAATCTAACATTCCACCTTGAAAAATAGTTCTCCGTTATTTTTTAATCTTAAGTAGCTAAAATGCGTAAATATTTATACGATAATGTTTATAAATTATGGAATTTTATTTTTTGATATTCTTAAAATGCCGTACTAAATAGACATATCCGTATCAGAAGCCGAGCAAGCAGATCCCGAATCTTAAAAAAAGAGTTTTCGGCAAGCTTTCTTTTGACTATTTACTGGGATTACAAAATTTTAGAAGACCTTTCAAGATCTGAAACTGTAAACAGATTACCCATTATTGTTTCAGGTATAGATGTTGACCAGTTACTTGTTGTTCCAAAACTTCAATCAGGAACAGGTGAGGCAATAGCTTCTGCAGTTAACGAAACATTGAAATTTTGGGGATTACAAGCAAGTAAAATGTATGTCTTTTTATATAACCTTTATCCGATTATCAGGAGAAGCTTGTGCTCTTCTCAATTAGAATATGAACAAAGAAATGATTCGGCTTGCCATCATCAATTCCTTGAAATTATGCTTGAGGAAGTTGTTGTTAAGGAAGTTGTCTCCCTGAGATTCAAGAAGACCAGACATACCGTTATTCAAACGATTTAAAATATCGTGAATGTCTATCGATTATGGCATATTTCAGACTCCCATGACTGACAATTTAATCAATAAAAAAATAACACATAGTGCGTCAGAAATTACAGAATTTTCTCAAAATCATCTTAATGATTTTCAACCAAGGGACGATTACAAGGAACTGATGGAGCTTGCCATAGGAGAAGTACCCGAAAGACGTGTTTACATTAGAGCCCCAGGTGAACTGCATCGGGTTCTCTGGATGGTGAAGGCCATATACTCGCTCACGATTTATTTATTTAGTGATCAGTTTAAACTTTCTAAGCAGGAAGAACCTGGAGTTCGTCCAGTTTGCTCGTTTCTGGTGAAAATGTACATTCACAGCTGGTATCAGGCCCAATGCTTTATTGCTCCTGCAGAACTTCTGAAGCTCCAAAAAAGACGAAAATGTAAATGAAATCATTTCTTTATGTGCTTTGAAGAAGTTCCTAGGACATTTCTGTACTTCACAGAAGAACTAGCTGCTTTTGCATTTTTTGATGATAATGTCTTTTTTGTAAGTAAAAGAAAAATTAAATTGAAAAATGAAGAAGATTATGAACGCTTGAAAAGTACACGTTCAAATCCTGACGTCATTCTCCAAAATGACTTGCAAGATTCTCTAACAAGCAGCACTCTGAGTTTTTTTTCTAATTATGGATTTACCTTCAGACATTTTTTAAACATATGTGACTAATTGGAATGAAAATGAATCCTATGGCAATCCAAATCATTTCTTTGTTCATATTCTGTTCCAGAATAGCACATACTTCTCTTCATAATCCGGTAATAACAAAGGTTATATCAAAACTCATATATTTTGCTTGCTCGGTACTTCCCACGACTCCAATATTTCGTTAACAGCAGAAGCTATTACCTCACCTGTTCCTGACTGAAGTTTTGGAACAACAAGTAACTGTTGAATACCTATACCTGAAACAACAATGGGTAATCTGATTACAGTTTCAGATCTTGAAAGGTCTTCTAAAATTTTGAAATCCCAGTGAACAGTCAAAAGAACGCTTGTCGAAAAATCTTTTTTTAAGATTTGGGCTCTACTTGCTCGGCTTCTGATACGGATATGTCAATTTAGTACGACATTTTAAGAATATCAAAAAATAAAATTCTATAATTTATAAACATTATCTTATAAATTTTTACGCATTTTAGCTATTTAAGATTAAAATATAACGGAGAACTATTTTTCAATGCGGAATGTTAGATTCTATACCTTTCTTAATGCTGCCAAGTTGAGGTGAAATAGAGTGTAGACATGAAATACTCCTGTCTGTTCTTGGATAATAGACTGTGTAAATATATTGAAACTTGAAACAAATGACAGCCTTTACAGCTTAATATCATACCATGATTCAATTTGGCAATAACTAAGGATTTGTATTAGTTAATATATAATTAGATTACAAAATATGGCAATTTTTATTTTTTTTTAAGATTCAAACCTTGGTAGCGACCCTTAAAAAATGTTTAAAAATTTTGAAATTTTTGTGAAAGTCTTTGTTTTATACATAGAACAAAATGTGGGTGTGCCCCATACAAAATTTAAAAGTTAATTTTTTAAGGACCACCCTAATATATATATACAATAAATATTGCAGTATCTTACGAAATTCTACCTAATCAATTTACAAATTCGACCTACGTAAAAAACAAGTTACGTATAAGTTTGCGACAGTGTTGAATTCAGAGACTTTTTTCCGGGAGGGATTTCTGTGGCTCAGGGGGTGAAGGAATGCACTTTTTGACTATTGAAAACACAAAATCTCAATTCTTCCGGTGGGGGGGGGGGGGATTTCCCCCCGCGCTATCTCCTGAATTCAACACTGGTTTGCGGAATGCATTACTTATATAAATTGGGGGATGCTTGTAATTACAAAAAAAGTTCGATTATTTGGACTAACACGAGATGGAGCTACTACTCATTCTTGAAAGATTTTCTGAAACATGTTTGCTGTTTGGAAAATGCAGAAATTGTAATTCATTTTTGTTTTTAAACGCATGAAATTAGCAGGTGAAGGTATACAGAAGATACTCAGAGCTATTCAGAAACTATGGGATCGAAATGAGTTTTCCATTTTCTTATGAATAAATCGAATTATAAGCGAACAAACAAAAGTTTGACTTAGCGGCGTATTTAAACATCTCATTTCGCAAAGGAACGCTGAGATAAGTAAAAATTTCTAAAACAGAACACAGGAAAAAAAAAATCCTCTTTAAACAGGTTTTATAGATTAGGTAACACATCCATTATGCAATAAAACTTTTTAATCATATACGGACTGGGCAAAATTTCGTTTTTAGCAGGTTTTTGTCTGAACAATTAAATTTATGGTTATACCGCATTTTTTTAATACTAGAAAGACGGGGAATTTTACTCAAATTTTATAAAAATATTTCCCACCAGAATTTTTATTTTAAATCTTTAACTTATTTAACTAGTTTTTTCTTTGTACCTTTTAAACTAGTTTTATAAAAAAAATTCTGGTTCGAACCACGGTATATTCATTTGGTAGCGGTCAAAATGACCGTGCTTTCTAGTGTTAAACGGACCACTCAAAATTATCTGCTAAATGCATTTCAATAAACAGTAAATTAAGCTGAAGTAAACCTCTGTATAATGGAAACTTGTCTGAAATGAAAAATTTCATGGTTTCTGCGAAATAACACCATTTTCTATTAAAACATGCCTTTTGCTAAATTTTTGTGATTAAACATGACATTTTCTATAAATTAAGGAGGGGGCTGTGGCTTCATCTGCCTATCCCTTGGATATGCTCCTTGTTTGAACAAAGATAAAGAAATCATGTGTAATATACGTGAGTTAGAAAGTGGGGAATGAAATATATGGGTTTATCCTTGAAATATTTTATTTTTTCTTTTAAATAGAACTTTTTAAATACAGAAATACGCAAAAAAATGGAAATATTTCTCTAATTTACGGAAAATTTTTTACATTAAAATACGTAAATTGGTGTCTCAATTGGCAGTAAACTTTCCATATTTAAACGAATATTTTTTTTACTGTGTATGAAGTTTACAAAAAAGTAAAAACGGTTGATTATTGACGAACATGCAGATTGATCAAAGATGGATGCGATTCAGACGTTTGAAATGTCTTAAATTCAGACACATACACGTGTCTTAAAAATTAAGACACTTTAAAATGTCTGAAAATTGAACACTCCATTTTAAGACACTTATATGTCTGAATTTCAGACATTTCAGTTTACAGTGTTTTTCATAGTAAAACATAGTAAGACACTTAAGTGTCTTGATTTCAGACACCTATGATGTTTGAAATTTCATATTCAGATACTTAAGTGTCTGAATTACCTTTTCAGTCACATATGTGTCTGAATTTAAGACGCTTTTATTTGCAGTGTAGATGTTCCACTCTTACGCAAAAAGCTATGCGTGCAAAATTTATTACGATTATATATATTAAATTCAGAAATACGGAAATAATATTCCATTCGTACTATAACTAGTTTTATAAATATTCAGATCTTGGTGCAATAGATGTTGCACTCTTACGCAAAAAGTCATGCATAAAAAAATTATTACGATTATATATAGAGGAGAAGGTCCAAATACCGGCTACTAGGTGTTCTGCGTACTGAGCGCAGCGCAGCCTACCTACAATAAGCACAGTTTGTAACTTTAATTTAAAGAAGAAAGTTACGAGAATTACATCGCTGAAGTCTGTCTCCTTTACAAACAGCAAATGCAAAAGTATCGAAACGACGTAATCTGGGACATCAACAGTTTTTCAGATATCTGTTTCTCATAAAAAAAATACTGATCGTATATTGGCTTGAATTGATGATTAAGTTATTTTCTAGACATGTTTAGCTCTCAATCGTCGCGAGCACATTATTTGTATTTTATTATATGAATGAGTAATATATGAATGAGTAAGTTAATTTGAACATAGCAGTGGTCCGAGTACTGGCCACCTAGAGTGGTCTAAACACCGGCTAGCTCTGCTTGAAAGGGAGGAAAATAAATTTATTTATGGGGTCATGTCCTCAAGAAATAGTTCATTCCCATTTCGCAATGTGAAAAAAGGCAACCGTGACTGTAAATCTCCAGGAGCTACACTGGTTACCGGATCACTTCACAAAAAAGTGCTGTTGGGCAGTCCCAATTTGCCTGCAATAAATGAGAAGAGATAGAAAAAAACATACAGAAGAAAACTTGAGAAAAAATAGGCGAAAGGGGCAGAAATGGGATTCTAAAAACGCGAAAAGGAAGATATCCAAAAGAGGAAGATGATGTAGTTTGTGTTTTCTGCGAGGGTGTTTTCTCTATGGACAAGAATGGAGGAGGGGACTCTGTGTTCTATGTTAAGAATGCAATATGTGGGACTATAGCGACTGCACCGACAAGAAAGTGATTATTATGTTTTTGATTTTTTTCAGATAAAATAATTTCCATTTCAAGTAGTTTTGTTTTACACATAAAAAAATAAAACTGGAAACATAATGGAAATAAGACTGTCAGAGATAGCCGCTAAGATTTTTATAAATTTGACAAAAATGTTTGTTTATTAAAAATTACATATTTTTTCTGCGCATAAGAAATGTTATTAAACAATAAAATTTATTAAAACAATGTTCTTATCGCTTAATAATTGATATTAGCACTATCTGTGTGATTCTTTTAAAAAAAGCTTAGGTATCCAGTATTTAGATCCCATTTTCAAAACTCAAAATTTGCAGACTTTCAGATTTTGCTTTTCTTTTTATAAACAGAAAACGCCTTTTAAACTCATTTTTTTTCTCTAAATAGGTGTAAAACATGTCAAGGTACCTTGCTGTCACTTTTACCTTTACTAATTTTGAAAATTCTAGGATCTAGATTGAAAACAAAAGTGGTAGCCGGTATTTGGACCTCCTCCTATATTAAATTCAGAAATACGGAAATAATATGACTCCACCTTAAATATGAATTAAGCAATCTAGAATTATTACCTACCATGAGATATCATTGAATTAATTACGTATGATAGGATTTAATAGAATAAAGAAACATTTTATGAATACCTTTTTAAGTTTTAATTTCATTTTTATAAAATTTGAAATGATTCGACAAATTTCTGAAACGATTATATACAGGGTGATTTATTTTTAAGTTTTGAAAATGAAACCCTATAACAAAAGAACCACGGACCCAAATGACCTGAAATTTCATCAGTATGCTCCCAAAGCAATGTAAATTTTTTAGGCGTGGTTAAAAAAAACTTAAAATCGCACCGAAAGATGGCCCTGTATATGATGTTAAGTCGGGAGACGAGCTTGCGCACGATGCTACACATGCACAGTAGCGATAAAAATGTGAAGCACTCATACCTCGTGTTCCTTACTACGGATATCCTCCCAATGATTGTACCATTTACTGCGCGTTGTTAGTGAAACTGTTTTATCACAAAAATGACAGTGCAGCAACTGGTCTTATGCGATTTAGGATACTTAAGATTTTAAGAAAAGGTCCAATGACGACAGACGGTATACGGAAGATGGTTTTGGTATTTGAACAGACTAATTCACTGAGCCTAAAACCTGGTAGAGATAGGAAACTAGTTGATTTGACTGATGTGGGAAGCGTAGCTCTGCATTAGAAGAAGGATCCATCAGTGGTTCGGGAAGCTGCAGTGCATGGCGTAATGCCAGAACATTGGACATGACGGTCAAGTACGGTACATACAGTTTTGAGAAAAATTATGCTCTGCTATCCGTACCAAATAACACAGGTGCAATAATGGCTTGCTGCATACCTTCCAAAACGAGAACATCTTGCTTTGCAATTCCTTGTGCGCATGGAAGTGGACAGTGCACACCCCTACAACATTTTGTGGACAGATGAGGCCCACTTATACCTGAAGAACGCAATCAATACAGAAAATTGCCGAATATGGGAAACAGAAAATCCGAACATTTCTCAACCTTTACCTCTTCATTCACCAAAGGTAACTGTGTGGTGCGGGTGTGCGGCAGAGTTTGTCGTTGACACGCACTTATTCGAGGAAGGCAGGTCGTGTTACCTACATTGTAAATGCCAACCGCTACGAATTTCTGTTGCCCCGTTACGTCATTTTAGCACTCCAGCAGCGTCAGTATCTGGGTAGCACCGTATTTATGCAAAATGGTGATACTCCACACATTGGCACACAAGCTAAGGATTTACTGCAGAGAACATTCGAAAACGTTCGGATTATAAGCCACAATTTCCCAACAGTTTGGCCAGCTCGATCTCCCGATCTCAATTCCTGCGATTTCTGGCTCTGGATGTACCTAATGAACACTGTGTATTGTGATGGTGTTACGAATTTAGCTGACCTGAAGTTTTACAAGCAATGTGCGCCAGATCCACAGCATCCAGACGGATATCCATTGCTCTGTTGTGGAACATGCGGTTTGACGTTTCCAACTCGTAGCTGAATACGGTGAACAGCACACTGAAAATCTCTAAATTAGTTGCGCAGTTCCGTACGAATGCTTTACCCCATATCTTTATTTCGTTCTGTTTCTGTGAAGGTGTTCGCAGTTCCTTTTCCCGATTACTGCATTCTGTATGTATTTTATATGTGTAATGATGTTTTCTTTTTCTCAAAGTACCTTCCATCATTTGCCTCCCACTGACGATATTTTTTTGTTTCTGTTAATTTACAGCGCCATCTGTCAATGGGATTTTCAGTTTTTTTTCTTACCACGCCTAAAAAATTCCCGTTGATTTGAGAGTATAGTGGTAAAATTGCAGGTCATTTGGATCAATGGTTCTTTTGTTATAGGTTTTACTTTCACAATTTAAGAAAAATCACCCTGTATATTAAATTTCAAACCATTCGGTTGGATAGTTTTTGCGCTGTTATAAGCGAACACACGCACAGACAGACAGATGGAGGGACCAGATGACGACTATAGGTGATACGTATTTATATAATTATGAGCGCATAAAAAAATAGACATAAACAGATAAATAATAGACTAAATTTACAATACATATTTCAGAATGCAGACTACAAATCTAAGGTAAATAAGTTTCATTACTTTTATAAGAGAGTACAAACGGAAGCAATAAAGGTAATCTTATTATATGTATGTAGTGTCTCATTTATTATGTTATTCAGCAAAATATCTTTACTGTATAATAAATATCTTACATAAACATTTCCAAAAAAAGTCGTCTTCAATTTTTTCCCCATTCACTTACGATATTATGAGTAATAGTAGAATTAACATAAGATATAAAATCCGGTTTATCTGATATTCATCCACATATTTAACGATAAAAGGATCGTATTCATCATTTATAAATAATAACACATATAGACCTGTGAATATGAGGTTACGCAGATTATAAATTACATTGATATCACATAGTTTTTTTTTTCGTAAGAGACGTAAATATGTTAAGACTGTTGTAAATTATAAATGACGAATTAAATTTAATAAATTAAAAGATTTTGTAAATGAAAATAATCATTACTTAATATTAACAGTTAAACCTCTTCTATATTTCAAAAATTATAAGAATTGTTTGTGCTTTAGTGTAATTCCTTTATAATAAACGGTCAAGTTGTACTCGGGCACAAACTGTTCCGTACCACAAATACCTTGGGCCCCACCAGTGGCCGAGAGGTTCTGCTCTCGAAGCTGGTAGACGGGAGGTGCTGGGTTCGATCCCAATCGCGCCCGTCGGCCTAATCGTTCGGAGTTTTCGTGGTTTTCTTCGAGCCGTGGATCTTCCATGCGTTAATACGGATTAGGTTCCCTTAGAAAGACCCCCACGGAGGGCACTCCCCCCGGGCCTATATCCCTCGTGTAGATAATTGGCCGTCAAAAATCAACCCAACCCAACCCAACCCAACACAAATACCTTGTACAAAGTTTAAAATTCGCATTGTTCTAATCGCGCTTCGAAAGGTGGTTGTGCAACGCCTACGTTGTCCGTGCCGTTGTTTTCCAGATAGTTTTTTAGTTTTTTAAATAATATATCGGCTGGTTACTTACAATTTTTTTGTTGAAAATTATTATCAACAAGCATTCAATGATTTAAAGTCGATAGATACCTCGAGCGCCCCTCAACCACCCCGCTGAGCCCGAAAAGTACCGTTTGTGTGTAACCGGAAAATGCGAATTTCTCAAAAATTATGTGACCTAGGATAATTGCTATAGTTTTTCTGCAAGATTTAAATAAACAGCTACTGCACCTATTTCTTTTTTTATAATTTTAGTTACACTATATTTAGAAATATAGTGGGGAGTCTTTCTGTACATTTTCGACGATATCTCTGAAAATATAATACCTAAAATTAAAACAAATATATTTTTTAGTTCGGTTTTGCGAGATCTTTCAAACGATATCCCATACCATAAATATATAAATATAAATTCAAGTAACTTAACTTGACCCCGAAATTTTTCCTATAAATATTTGTGAACGGATTAATAATCTATAAATTATGTGGGTCAATAGCGTTTCTAACCCTGGCAAGTTTGACTTTTCCACGTTCTATACTTTTCCAGAAAAATGGCTATGACAGACGAACAGACAGACACACGAGTCATCTTATAATGTTTCCGTTTTTACTCTTTAAGAACAGAACCCTAAAAATATTGAAACGTTATTTAAGTTACTGGTTTAATTTGTTTTATGCCCCATTTGATAAAGTGCATATGTCTGGTAGTTTGTAAATTACATGTTGAAATATCAGCAGCAAAAGAGCGAAATATATTCTCTTTACACGACTTGATT
This sequence comes from Maratus speciosus, assembly GCA_963932465.1. Taxonomy (NCBI): domain Eukaryota; kingdom Metazoa; phylum Arthropoda; class Arachnida; order Araneae; family Salticidae; genus Maratus; species Maratus speciosus. The sequence goes on along the minus strand of OZ010795.1, from coordinate 351,376,862 downwards.
ACAATTCGTTATAGGTTATTTAATTACTAAATTTTTGAAAGTTAGTAAGATAGTTTTTTTATTTGTATGCAAAACGCAATGCCAGACGTACAGTAAAATCATTCAGTTTAATTTTACATCCTTCGATTACAAAAAGGAAATGCGTATCACATAGTAATTTAAAACGAGTCCTAACGCGTTTCAGTCGAAAAAAGAAGGCGGCACATAATGTACTAAAATGAGAATATACACTGTGTCCACGTATAACCTGACGAATCTTTATTTTCGCAAACGTTGGTCCTAGATGCCTACTTAACCCTTTGCACTCCGCGTCATTTTGACTGTGGGCTACCAGCAACTCCGCGTCATTACACAAAAATTTTATTCGGTCAGCAACACTTTTTAAAAAGAAGTTTTCTTCAAGTACACAATTTCAAAAATGTTTTGATTAAATAAAGCAAATTTTATTTTCCTTTATTACTGGTGCCAAAAACGAAATTTTCAAAGAAAGATGATGCGGCCGCAGCGGCGACAACGGAGTTTTTCACTTACTGTACCATGTCGCCGCAGTGGCGACAACGGAGTGCAAAGTGTTAAAAATGGTTAAAATAAGTAAAAGAATTATTTTTAAAGCGACTCTGGTCAAGAAAAACATTTATTAAAACATTACGAAATTTGAATTTTTATACTGTACCCTGGTTCTATAAGTGATATTTAGTAAAAATTTGCTGTGACACTAAAGAGTAAGGCAAAAAAAAAAAAAATCCCATTCAGCTAACATTAAAATTGACCGAGTTATGAAACTTTGAAATTCATGACTCATACCACTTTTTTGCATTTCAAAATAGCTGATTTCGGCCATGCTTTCAGGGGTTTTATATAAAGTACTTAAACTTATTTCAAGGTATCTGCGCTTTGAAAGAAATCGTTCAACTATTACGATTGAGTTAACTTTTATAAGTTAAGTTTCCGATTAGTTAAAATAATTGTATTTTAACATATGTTTTATTTTGTAAGGATTTGACGCTATGATTTCTATTAACAAAAATTATGTTATTTTCATAAGTTTTTACTTAACTTGCAACGATCGTCTTTTCAGTTTAAAATTTGTACTCGAACTTTAACTCACTTTCAAAAGGTCGATCGAAGTTAAATTTTACGTACTGGCTTAAATCCGATAACAATGTAATATTATTATGATTTTGGATACTTACCATCTTATACATACTTATATTAGAGGATAGCACAAAAAAATGCGAATAGATTACCGTAAACAAGTTTAAGAAAGAGTTTTAGATTAGATAATATAAACTTCCGAAGGTTGTGTTTTTTAACTTTTATAATTACGTTTTATGTATTTTTTAACGCTAAATAAAAAAATGACCTTCACTTTTAACCATCATGTCAGGATTTTTCGCAAATCGTAAATTTCAAGGTTAAAAAATAGCGAAAAATCTGATACTATAAAATAGATGTAAGACTTTTTATTCAGTTTAATTTTATTTAATTCAATAATTTATTCAATTTTTTGGCTTATACTATTTTTTTTTTTTACAGCTAAACAGCTCAGGGGTCCGATGAAGTTGAGAGTGGAGGGGCGATCAATTTTAACTTTGAGCTTTTTAACTTTGAAATTTCCGATTTGAGAAAAATCCTGACGTGATGGTTTAAAATGAAGATCATTTTCGAATTCAGCTCTAAAAAATACACAAGAATCAATTTTCAAAAGCTAAAAACATGGTACAACCCAAAGTTTGAAAGATAGTGTAATCTAACAGTATTTTAAAATATGTATCATTTTGTAAAGAATCGAGGCTATTGTTTCTCATCCTTTTATGTACCAAAAATTCTGTTATTTTTATCCTCTTATATGTTCAGTGCAAATTGTATATTTTGCCGTAATATGTCAGAATGATTAAAGATTTCAAATTTATATTGCAATGCTAACTTAACTCTCAACCATTTCTTTAATATATTTGACGAAATTATATTTCTACTAAATTTGTGAGTGATAACTAATTTGCAGAAAAAATAGGCTCAAACTTTAAGCGGCTATTACTCGGTCAATTTTAATCGTAGAATAATGGGACTTTTTCTGCCTCATGTGTCAGTGTAACAGAAAAATTTTACTAAAATATAAATTATAGGACCGGGGTATTGTATAAAAATTTAGATTCTTTAATTCTTCACTAAATTGCTTTTCGCTTCAAACTTTTTTTTATCTTAACTCTGCACTTAATTTTGACGACTTTTGTAATTGGATGTAGGACCAATGGTTGCGAAAATATAGGTCTGTCAGGTTATACGCGAACACCCTGTATATCGCAGAATTAAGGATAGCAAATAAAAATAAACGAGTTTTACTACTTTTATACGAAATATAAATACTAAAGATATAAACTAACAAATATACATACTAAAGTAATACATATCATTCGCATGTAGTGTCTAATTTTCTATATTACTCAACAAAGTATTCTTCCCACATAAACATGCTCCATAAACATGCCCAAAAAGAATCATCTTAAATTGTTTCTCCACCCACATAACATCTTGCTAATAATAATGAATTTTATCTAAGAAAAAAAATCTGATCTCTCTCGCTTTGATCTATATATCTTAGGACAAAATAGTTATATTCTTTATTACATAGAAAAATTGAGAGCAATATTTACTGTTACGATTTTTATGAATAAGATGTAGCATATACAAGACAAATTTTGTGTATTCGTGGCACAAAATTGCATACCATGAACATTTGGTGGTAGGTGTTCATCGACCAAATCTTGCTGATTACTATTCAATTATGGCTTACTAGCTTTTTTTTTAACTTTATGATTTTGTAATAGATAACATACCATTTAAAATATCATGTATATAAACAACAACAACAAAAAAACTACCGAACATGCCAAATATAGGGTACTTTTATGTGGTCCTGTAAAAGAAATTATGGATAAGCAGACGGACTAATGTATCATTTTAGGATTCTAATAAAAATTTAAATCAAAGAATAAAAATTATGATATTTATGCATTTAATGTAGTACCTCGATTATCCGAAGTAATTGAGACCGACCATCTTTCGGAAAATCGAAATTTTCGGATAATCGAGAATGCTTTAATTTTAAGATTAAGGAGAAACATATGCAATATTTATTATTATGGTAACCAGTGCTTAATAAAAATAAAGCAATAGCAAAATAGAAACAATAATAAATTACCTGAATTTAAATTTTGAAATTAAGTGCTTTTTACATATATCACAAGGGTTTGAAAAAAAGTTTTGTTTGTCGCAGTTTCGATTGCCTTTGCTTTGAAGTTCTATCACGGAGTTTTTTCATATTATTAGTTCACCAGTATCACAGTCTTTCTGCTGCTCCAGCCATGCCAAACATTTTACAAAACAATCAAAAGCTTCAGTATTTCTAATTTGTTCGTTTTCTTCGTTCCACTCCGCAGCTTACGGGGGCTCAAGTTAAATTAAAAAGAATTCTAAGAAAGGGAATCGAAAATATTTATATGTACTCGTAGTTCGGAAAGGACCGCTTGCACACAGGGAATATGTTAGTTAAAAAAAATCAAAATGGATTTTGTACAGAAGGAATGTGATAGTAAAAAAAAAAAAAAAAAAAAAAAATCTTTAAAATGGATTTCGATTAACCGAGAGTTTCGGTTAAAAGAGTTTCAGATAAAAAAGATTCTACTGTATTAAGCTTTTTTCTAAAACAAAAACGTATCATATTTTGCGGTGTATAAGTCGACTTCCTAAACCGCCAAAATTTATAGAGAATTCATTAGTCGGCTTATACAACGATATGGAATCGGACATCCGACGGCTGCAGTTTGTAAATGTAACGATAATTACCAAATAAGCGACGATATTTTCTTACTATTGTGGCTCACGAATAAGCTAACATCACTATATAATAAAACACAGTGTAACTCCGGCTCATACCCATCCTTAAGAAAAGTAACATATCGCGGCCATGTTAGGCATAAAGTATTCAAGAGACGGAAGTTTGCCGATTGTTCAACTTATGGAAATATACACATAATCTGCTTTGTATCACATGTATATTTCTTTATTTTCTCTAAAACCTTCAAAACTATCCAGTTTTAAAGTTTTAATTCTATATTAAAAATAACGGATAGCCAGCTATTATACTGTTGCGAGTGAGAACTGCAAATTCCAAATCTAGAAATAAATGGACGACTCGTACAGCGTTTTACAAATAATAATAATAATAATAATAATAATAATAATAATAATAATAATCTCTATATAATAAAAGCCAGTGTAACGCTGGGCGGGGCGAATCCATCAATCTTACCAGTCTCCCAGGAAGAGAAAGGGGAAAAGGATCCATTCTCTCATTGGTTGACAAGAAACAAGAATCCCGCGATTACTTCTCAAGGTTAAAAGTCCTGATAATTGAGCAGTGGTCGACACTTCTTCCTAACAAATCAGTGCAAGGCACATCGCATTACACCACCAAAATAAATCGCCAAGCATCACTTGAGATTATTTCAAGTATTAAGTTGCAATCATATTAAATTTTCTTTGCGACATGTAAGGAATTTTAATTTATTTCTCATATAAAGTGATTCACGGAAAACAATGGTATGGTATTTTTAAAAATATCCTTTTTTTCCTGCAAAAAATTGATAAAACTGACTTTCTTTTAAAAAAGTAATCAATTTAAATATTTTAGGCTTATTATTTTGTAAAGTATTTTTAAATTACACATTACTTATATTTTCCTTTTCTATATGCAGGTGTATATAAATTTAAACTTTAAAAAAAATTCAATATTTTAAAAGTAAAAAATTAATATTTATACGAAAAGTAAAATTAATAATTTTTGATTTATAGCTTTGCATCAGGAGGACAGAAGCTTAGGGGATTAGACGGTTGGGATTCAACCCGAGATAATTATTTATTAATCAATATACATATTTAAAAAAATTTGGAGGGGGGGGGGCGTGGTAAACGATAAAATACAATTTCAAAGTGTTATTAAAAAAAGTAGTATTATTTCAATAGTCGCAACAGACTGTTTTAATTACGCACTTTTATTGCATATTTATTAAATTTTTGTTTTATTAAGAAATCTTAATTTTGTTACAGTATATTAGCCGGAAAATCTGGTTTACCCAGAAATATTGTAAATGCTAATAGTGTGTTTATTAGAACATAAACTAGCCGAACTTTGCTCATCTAAACGCTTCCATATTGTCAATTATTTTTTTATCAGTTTTTCAAATTTTAAGTGAAAAACACAATTTTTACCCACCGTCCTAGGATTCCCTACCATTTACACTAGTAATAATAATAATAACAATAGTAACCGATTCTGCTCTTAAAATATCTGTAAAAGCATATTAATGCTTTTAAATATTTTGAAATACGTTTTCACTTTTTCATACCAATTCATGATTTTGTGAAAAATGGAGTTACAAGACTTATAGCGCCATTTATCGACCAAAAAATAAGGTTACGAAACACTATTCTTATACTTGAATGAAAATAGCTTTCGTCTTTTGCTTACAAGTTTTATTGACAGATTTAATGCGCATATTATTTTCATTCTGTTCGAAAGGCTGTAACATCATTAAAATGAACTTGCAATACTTTTTCCCATTGGTCGTAATGTAACGGAAAACTTTTGACTGTCCTTGTAATTAAACCATACATCTGATTTTCATAAAATTTAAAATGAATCTACAAAATTTTACATCAATTATATATTTAAAATTTCAGGCCATTTGAAAGGCTATAATATAATTAAAATGCACTTGCAATAATTTTTTCCCATTGGCCGTAATGTACGGAAAACTTTTAACTGTCCCTGTAATTAACCTATACATCCGATTTTCATAAAATTTGAAATAACTCGACAAAACTTCTCAACAATTATATATTTCAAATTTTAGACCATTCGGAAGGCTAAAATATCATTAAAATGCACTTGCAAATTTTTTTCCCCATTGGCCGTAATGCACCTTAAAACTTTTGACTGACCCTGTAACTAAACTATACATCCGATTTTCATAAAATTCGAAATGACTCGACAAAATTTTGTAACAATTATATATTTAAAATTTCAGACCATTCAGATGGGTAGTTTTTCCTCTGTTATATGCGGACAGACGGACTGAACGACGACTGCTATAGGTGCTACGTATGTATATAATTACGAACGCACTTAAAAAGAAACTTTTAATTGAATAAATTTCTTTGTTGATTATTTTTTTGATAAAACGCGAAATTTTTCGCTTAAAATTGTTCCTTTCATCGAATACACTAAAAATACGCTTTTTTAAGGATAAAAAATATTGTCAATTTATACATCGGATCGATATTATACACAGGAAATACGGTATAATACACTGTTCTCCAAAAGTTAGGGAACAAGGTTTGGATGCTTTCGATTGTACACGGTTTGCCGAATATCTACCAAAATTATTGGCGAATTTTTCTTGAACTTCTTGGATGTAAAGAATATGTTTGATTTCATATTTCTCGGTGAAGATTTAGTTGGGAAGACAATTAGGGGGCTAATAATAAATTTAACAATAAAATATTTGCGATCACCCATGTAACAGAAAATGCTGAAAATGATTTGTCACTGTGTTAAATGACTATTTGTGTCCTGCTCAACGCTTGTGTGAATTTGTGTAAACATAGCACTCTTATTCGTGAAGATGTTATTGTGTCTGCGAAAAATTCCAAAAGTTTTTTGTTTATAGCATACAGAGTTTTCATTCAAATTTAACACAACGTTTCGAAAACCTGACAAAGAACAGTAGCAACAGTATACTGCAATTAAAATATGAATATATTGAATATTTGATGAGATATGGGCATTTGTATGAAATAATTTTTAACTGCGCATGCGTGGAGTATTCTAAAATTTTTATTTTATAATTTGGTAGTCAGCTATTTAGGCAACTTATACAAAAAGTCCAGTCAAATATCGCGAAAATTCACAAATATAAGGCAGATATAGTGAGTTGCTTTCTAAAATAGCTTTATTATAAGGGATTTTCCACACCTTTTCAATCAGCACACTATATCTTTCTAAGTTTTCACAATATTTTACTAAAACTAACCGGACAAGATTCTAATTGACATCGGCATCGATTTTACAGGCATGATAAGCGAGAAAATGTTCTTTTTAAATTCTTTTTGTGAGTCCGGAATAAGCACGGACAATCGAGAGTATACTGTACTTCTTATTTTTTGGAGTGTAACCGTATAGTATACTCTCGAAAAAAAAAAAAAAAAAAAAAAAAAAAAAAAAAAAAAAAAAAACAGTAAACCGTGCAAAGATTGTTTGCTGAGGATGAGTTGAGATGAGATTATTTGCTGATATGTTTTTTGATTAACTGCAATTCTTATTCTCAAACCAGGTGTTTTAATGATATATAAGTATACTTTGTCAAAAGCCGCTTCCAGAACATTTTGAAAAATACCTGTTTCATCACAATGTCTTTAGTAAGGTGAAGAGAAAAAAAAATGTTAATTTCGGAAATTTCAGAAATAATATATAAGATGGTTTTCATCTATATTCTGTAAACCGGAAGCCCTGGTTTACCCCTTGTATATCTAAATGCAAAATGGTCTCATTGTTTATTGCTGAAGGGGGATTAGGGCTTGATCGGTGCCGAAAAATATGTTAGCAGAGCTCTCGCTTCGAGTCCATATAAAAGCAGAAGTATCCAATGTAACTAATTGAAACATTCTGATATTTTAAAGGTATGTTTATAGTCTTATAAAATTATAAAATGAAATACTTCAACATAATGAAATAAAAGATATAGCAAAATTTATGTAACACAATTTTTGAAAAAAAAAATTTAGGTGTCATGTTACCACCCGTAAGATAAGCTTAAGGTTGCATTGACATAAGAACCTAATTTTTGCTTTACAATGATAAGGAAATTTTACTCTATAGAATTAACTAAGGCTATAACTGTCATTCAAAGGAAACTTTATTAAAAAAACTTCTAAATTTGAAAATTTAAAAAACACTAAATTTTTTTTTCATAAAAAATACTCAAAATATTAAACTATCTAAAATATATTAATCCATTCTATAGATGCATGCAAAAAAAAGGCCATTACATCAAAAAAAAAATTATTTTTAAATCTTACGGATAGTCGTCAAAAATTAAGTTTTGAGAAAACGCGACTTAAAGTTGCAATTAAATGGGTGCGGCTTTGAAAGTGACTGTTACATAAATGCTTATAACTCCATGAAAAATGTAAATCTTTTTATGCGGTTTTTTGCACTGTGTTCAGAATTAATTGAATAATCAAAATAGATACTAAAAAAATCAATTTTTTGAAAGTTTTCAAACCGTGTGATAAATTCCAACTTAATATGGACTGGTGATGATTTTTTATATAGTAGGTTACGTGTAGAATAAAACGTATTTATATTTTGTAACCTCTTGCGTTGGTATAAGATAAACAGAACAGATGCAAATTGTGTTTGCTTAGCTAAATTGAATTTTCTGCTAATATTTGTTATAGAGAGTAAAGAAAATTGTTTAGGAAAAAACTAACACACAAATCAGATATTTAAAATAAATATTTGACCATTTTAAATTTAGCCATAACAGCTGAAAATTTACGTATGAAATTAATTTGGTACTTTACTTTAAAATCATTTTGAAATACTTTTTTTTTATGCACGAGTTTGTTTTCTAATGAGGAAAAGAAAAATATGATTTATAAAATAGAAAGTTGTTTCAATTATTATACGTGAAAAATAATTCAATATATTAGAAAATGTTTACCCTGATTTTATAAGCTTCGTAATTTTTTAGCAATCTTTATTTATTTTTCAGAAGTGTTATACGAATAGTGTCGTTGCTTTTTCCGATTTGCGGAATTTCAAGTTCGTCACTAGGGACACTGCGCTGGTTAGGCACGTTAGGTCGGTCGGTATACCGCACAAATATGGGACTTTTAAAAAGCAATAAATCATGAGAGAGTGCATTAGGTATAGCTCTAAGGTGAATATTTGATTTTAATTACGGCACGTCATTGTTAATGGGTCTTGCTTTTTTCATGATTAAAAGTATGAACATTAATATACTAGCCGCCCTTAGCGACCAGTTTGGTCTCCCTTAAAATTTATGTTTGGGAAAGCATGCTAAGCATTTTATCATGTTACTTTTACTCATAATTTAATATACTTAGACTCCCTTAAATATAATTAATTTAATTCCTTAAGCTAATATTAGTTTTTGTTGCATTAAAATATCGCAATTTGTTGAATTTCTGTAAGCAAGTAAACCCTATTGGTTTACAATGGCGAAATATTAGAGATTTTTTGGCAAAATATTAGAGATATCGCGAAGTTGGCGTCACTTTTGGCTAATAATTTTGGTCGCCAAATTTGGCGATATATCGCCACGTTGGCCACAAACTTGGCAGCATTTGTGAGCCCCCCCCTAATGGGTCCCCCGAAATGGCCGCTTGGCATACAAAAAGTGAAGCGGTCATCCCGGAACTGTTGATGACAGTCAAATGCTTTGCGCTTTTATTATATAGATGCAGATATGAATGAAACCTATAAAATATCCCAATTACAGGAATACGGTAAAAAGTTTTGTTTTTAGAGAATGGAACCTTTATTTTCAGAGCAATATTTATAAGAAAACCTCTATACCATCGTTTCTCTCTTAAGCGAATTAGTTAACCCTTGCGGGCGCGGAGTAATTCTGTTTATAAACTGATGAAATAATGGACTGACACCAGAATTTATGAGCGAATTTATTAGAAAATACGAACTTGTTTATTTTCACGTACATTACAAGAGGAAATTTTTAATTAAATATTCTTGGTCCCGTTTGTCAGTATTGGAATTAAAATAAGATGTACATTTTTTAAAGACACCTTCCTCTAAAGGGTTAAGAGATATAATCACTCGATTGGATTTCTTCCCTTTGATGTAGGTTAAAATTCAGGTATATATGAAAGCACATGAGTTGTGATGTTGCAACTGAATGAAAAAGTATTTAGGAAAAAATTCAAACCAGGAACCTTTGACGTAATCTGCCAATGCTCTAACAAATGAACTTTCCTAGACAAATCTGGAGGACCTTTCTCAACGAGAAGCATTTTGGATTATGAAATGCGGTTTGATATTTAAATATGCTCAACGGAATAAATCACTGATAATGGAACTCCAAGAAACATTAGATACGTAATTACACATATATTAATTTTAACACAATTATTCTAATTCGTAAATAAATCATACGAATTGTGATGTTTTAACTGAGTGGAAAATTATTCAGGCCAGAATTCGAACCAAGAACCTTTGTCGTAAGCTGCAATGCTCTAACAATTGAGCTTTTCTGGACAAATCTGGAGGACCTTTCTCAACCAAAGAACCTTTTAGGTAGCTTTCATTACAAAAAGCTACCTATTGCAGCCGTTCGGAGGAAAGCGATTTAAAAAAATTTTGGTATATTTTCATCGATCATGACCCCCAGACCTCGAAACCACCCTCCGTTCAAAATTGATATATATATATATATATATATATATATATATATCAATATATATATATATATATAATAGTGCATTTTAAATAATGTAATTAATATCTATTTATTTTATATTAGATTAAATTTGTTTTACAAGGTATTTCAAATTTTATTTCAAATTGTATTAACTGCATCCTTTGGTATCATTTACTGTGATTTCTTAACTGTATTATTCACCTTAATCTTTTTGATATACTGGAAGACATGTGCACATGGATTTTTGTAAAATACTGAAATATTAATCGGTATGGTGTTTATTATTTCTATTTTATATTCTATAAATATTTAAATACGTTTTATTGATTCTTCCATTTCATATTATTTGTTTCTATTCTGCTTTCATTTTTAATCAATTCACTTGATTTTAGTGGTTGTTCTATAATTTTCTATGTATAAGGATTTGTTTGGTTTTAATGTTTAAACAGTTATTTACATTCAAAAGCTTGCAAATTTTTATCTTGCGATAGATGTTTAATATAATTATTAATAGATGGCAGCACTAAAATTGTATCTTTCAGATTGCTCTATTTTTTAATTTTTCTAGCTCCATTTCAGTTATAATTTATACACCAGGGTGTATTTTTAGCTAAATTTTGACGATATTGTTAAACTGTTATCTATTAATTTAATAGTGCATTTTAAATAATGTAATTAATATCTCTTTATTTTATATTAGATTAAATTTGTTTTACAAGGTATTTCAAATTTTATTTCAAAATGTATTAACTGCATCCTTTGGTATCATTTACTGTGATTTCTTAACTGTTTTATTCACCTTAATCTTTTTGATATACTGGAAGACATGTGCACATGGATTTTTGTAAAATACTGAAATATTAATAGGTATGGTGTTTATTATTTCTATTTTATATCCTATAATTATTTAAATACGTTTTATTGATTCTTCCATTTCATATTATTTGTTTCTATTCTGCTTTCATTTTTAATCAATTCACTTGATTTTAGTGGTTGTTCGGGCACAGGGGAAAATTAATTTTAGCTTTAGCTTATTTTTCCCACAGAAAACAACCATTTTGCTTATATCATTGAATTCTGTGCCCTCGATAACGTAATTCAATGTATAAGCTTTTCAATTTTTGTCGGTGTCCACTTTTTTCTTTTTTCTTCCATAATAATTCTTATAATATTTTTTTAATACTTACAGCTTTAATTCATAATAATTGACGGTGGCAGGTTATGTTTAATTAATGGTAATATATATCTATTATATATATAAAATCCAAACGGAAATTTCGTTCCGAACGCCGAGATTTCGAGTTCTACCGCATGGATTTTTACGGAACTTATACCGTTATATAGGTATCGTTCCAGGGAAGGTTTTAAGCTATAACACATCATTCTACCTAGATTAGTTATAGAATTATTACGGAAAATTCTATTATTTTGGACTTTGTTACTTCATATTTCCTTAAATATCTGGGCTCCTATTGGTCGTAGAGCTTAGATCTCGCGCCAAAAGTAGCTCCGAAGCACCCAAGCAAACTTTTCCCCGCGATTATTTTGCCGTCTTCCGATTTCCTCTAACTCTATTAGGGGACCGCGTAGAGCCCCTTTAAAATATTTTTCGTAGTAATTTCAGCAATTATCTTAAATTATTGGTTAAGACCGCCACCCTCCCGATTCATGTATCTACGGAAAGGTTGCATGAAGGAGTTTCGTTGAGATACGCTTTCGTTAAGAATAGAGTGCGCTCCCTGGTGGTGGAATGTGGAACTAACATAACGCGATATTGTTAAAATTAGGAAATCTAACAATGCGATCTGTTTTAAACTTTGAGATAGTTCATAACACATAATCTATTATCTATTCTATTATATATATATAAAATCTATTATCTATTCTATTATCTATTATATATATATAAAATCCAAACGGAAATTTCGTTCCGAACGCCTAGATTTCGAGTTCTACTCTATGGATTTTTACGGAACCTATACCGTTAGATAGGTATTGTTTCAGGCAAGGTTTTCAGCTATAACACATTATTCTACCTATATTAGTTTCAGAATTATGACGGAAAATTCTGTTATTTTGGGCGATAAGGTTACCATTTAATTTTTTGGCGAAATCCATCGTTGATAAAAAAAAAAAAATGAAACGGCTATTAAACCTCGAAAAATAAAAGAAAAACTGTTACTAATTTTATTTAAATGAAAAAAAAAAAGAAAAAAAGAAGAAGAAAATCCGTTTTAATGAGTGATAATATTAAAAAACGGAAACATTTAATCAAAACCTCAAAGAAATATTTGTAATGCTTAAAAATTAATTTAATAAGAAATATTACACTTGATACGCAATATTTGGCTCTTTATCGCTTGCGTTAGATATGGAAACGAATCTGAAAATTTGATTAGATGAAATTTTAAAGACATTTTCTTTCTGTTCTGTTCTTTTCTTTTTTATATATCTAATTGTCCCCTCACGTGACTTATAGAAGAAACAAGCATATGTAATTGTGAGTCACATGTGTAATTACTATTTGTTTCTTTACAATTTGTTATTTTTCTTTTGTCGCCAAACAATGTGATTTTAAGCCAAAAATGCATAAGCCTGACATTAGCTTGAGGATGTTCTCACAAATGGTGATTTTTAGGTGAAAGAGATAATTTTTTGAGTACATTTTCATATTCAATTGTAACTTATATAGATATCAGTTAATGTTTTAAAAATGGAATCGAATACTTAAATTTCTGTGTGAATTTCTGCCACACATGCATATTGTAAAATAATTTCATACTTTTTAAAATGTTTTTCGCCGTAATTCCGAAAGAATATGATATTTATAAACTCGAACTCAGATCAACGAATATTACCCATTTTATTTAAGCAAATATTATCTATTTTCTCAAGTCATTTCGCCAATTTCATTTATAGGAAAATTCACAGATTCGAAATCTAGGAAATAAAGATATTTTTTAAGGAAATTTATGTTTTAATACGTTATTACTATCGAAAAATTCAACATTTTGAAAAAAAAAAATTTACATGTCTTTTGTAATTCGTCATTTCTTCTTCGTCTTTCTTCGTACTTTCTCCTCTGTTATGTAATATTTCAAATGATATTGGACTAATTTTCGATCATCGATTCACCGCAAAATCGCATATCTAATATAGTATATAAAATAAAGTCTGGATTAGGGGACTAATTAACGCACAGCGCAAACTACTGAACCTAAAATCTTGAAAATCGTGGTAAAAATACTTCTTATGACATAAACTTCTGCTAAGAAAGGATTTTCTAAAGTGTCACCCCTAATGGTTTTTGCACGGGGCGGGGAAAAAAATCGAATATCAAAATTATGCGTCAAATGATAGCATATTTTAATGTAGTTTTGTATGCTGAATCGAATGCTACCAAATAAATATTTATAAGTCCAACAGTTCATGACACATTTCATATTTTTCTAATTTGGCGGTGTCTTTGGCATCTAAACCTCAAAATATCTATCTTTACATCCGTTACTCTAGCAACGGAAAAAATTCAAATCAACCCTTTTGGCTAAAAAACAAAAACGGCTCTATGAGTTTGAAATAAAAATGCAAGCATCTTAATGTTTTAAAAAAATAGTGATTTTATGTAAAATAAAAGGGAAAAAATTACTGAGAATTTAGCGTTATAAAACAAAAATGGAAAAGGTACTACTTAGATATTCCGTTGACCAAAAATCTATCGTCAAACTATAAGATTAAATACCAATAATGGTTGATCGTAAATATCAAATTCACTTGAATTTAAACAAACTACACGTGTTTACGTCATCAAGTGATTTTAATTTCGACGTTTTATTTGTATTTTTATTAATGTTATACTAATTTATTTGTTATTTCGTTATTTAAAATAAAGATTATGTCAATTTATATAATTTGGCGAATGGTTTGGCGATTTATATACTTTGGCGAAATTGGTCGACGGGATAACATGTAGTACCAATGAAAATATTTAAGTATGAAAGCAATGTTTGTAACGACTTAAAAATTATTTTCATATATATAAACTCGGTTTATGGCGTCAGATGCCGTCATCCGAAGAATCTACAAGAGTCTTTTTCCATTTTTTCCGGTCATAGGTTCCTCAATGAAAGAAATTGGAATTGGAATAATATTGTGCGATTTATAAATTGCTCCTCGATAAGAAGAAAAAATGGGTACATTTATAACAACCGTGCGCACATCTCGCTGATAGCATTTTAAAAATTCCCAGTAGCAGTAGTTACATTTTGCGTATGTAAATTAAAAATATTTTTTTGCTTTTAATTATGGCATTATTTCCTGTTATTGTTTATCTTATCAGTTTTTTAAATGAAATTAGTATAAGGCATGCATTTTAAATTAAATGAGTGAAAGGTTTGTGTTTTAAATGAAAATAATAAAATAAGAATATGCTATGAAAACAATCTTTATTGATTTATTACCTACGCCCGGCTGACATAAAAGTATCACAAAAGCCACATATTCACTTTTCTTTGAGTAGTTGCTCATGAGAATTCAAGTTAACCTTCCGTAATCGGATACTTCACATATTGGTGTATTAGCTTTAATGTTGAAAGCATCGTTTTTGTTTGAAGCGAAAACTTTACTATGAATTCTATTACACAAAATCGCATCATCATCATCTACTATATATTTACAACGGAAATTTGTATTTCATTCCGATTGTTTATAATACTTTCGTAGGATATACCACAATTAGTTAGGTAATAATTTTGGGAAGGCTTTAGTGTATACATATTGTTCAAGGGTACTTAGTTATAGAGCAACAGTAAAAGTTCAAAAATTAAGTGAACCTGATTATGAAAGTTTAGCCTTCTTAAAAAAATCTACAGAACATATTTTGTTACAAGTGGCCCTGTTGCATGACTTTTAGGAATGGTGTTAGTATATACGATTTCATTACATGTTGATTAGTTACAGAGGTATTAATTCCTGTTGTCATAACGGTCTCATTACCCGACCATAAGTGCGCTGTTTATAATCAACTAAAACAATTACTTCTTAATTGCTAAATTTTGTCCAACGCTTAAGATAACATTATATCGCAACGGCGTTCGCATCGTTTTCAGTAATGTGCAAGGTCAAGCTGATGATCCATATTGTTTAAAATACAAGTTCAAATTCACCATTTAGTTTAATCCAAGGTTCATTTGGAAATATGGACCAGCGCAGCGGGCATAGCCTGCTAGTATATATATATATATATATATATATATATATCTGACCTTTGTCACACTGTAACTCTCGTATTTATGAACCGATTTGAATGTAATTCGGTGTGTACATAGTAAATACCAATGTCTCGAGCGAGTTCGTTGGCCAGCTTCATCCGCCATTTTGTTTCAAAATGGCGGCCATTTATAATTTTTAAAAAAATTTAAAATTTGAAAAATGGTACCAAAAAATTGAAAATGGAAAAATATTTTTTTTTATGTATTTGACCTTTATACAAAGATTCCGGAGCAGCTTCTGTTTCGTCTATATCTTAAAAAATGGCTGAGTTATAGCATTTTGAATTTCTAGCGTGGCTGACATTTTGAAAGGGCCTGAATTTTGTCACGCAATAAAAGGCGTATTTATGAACCGATTTGGATGTAACTTCGTATGTACATAGTACATACCAATGTCTCGACCGAGTTCGTTGGCCAGCTTCATCCGCCATCTTGTTTAAAAATGGCGGCCATTTAAATTTTTAAGAAAAAATTAAATTTGAAATGTGGTGCCAAAAAATTGAAAATTGAAAAAATATTTTTTTTTATGCATTTGACCTTTATACAAAGATTCCGGAGCAGTTTTTATTTCGTCTATATCTTAAAAAATGACTGAGTTATAGCATTTTGAATTTCTAGCGTGGCTGACATTTTGAAAGGTCCTGAATTTTGTCACGCAATAAAAGGCGTATTTATGAACCGATTTGGATGTAACTTCGTATGTACATAGTACATACCAATGTCTCGACCGAGGTCGTTGGCCAGCTTCATCCTCCATATTGTTTAAAAATGGCGGCCATTTAAATTTTTAAGAAAAATTTAAATTTGAAATGTGGTACCAAAAAATTGAAAATTGAAAAAATATTTTTTTCTTATGTGTTTGACCTTGATAAAAAGATTCAGGAGCAGTTTTTGTTTCGTCTAGATCTTAAAAAGTGGCTGAGTTATAGCATTTTGAATTTCTAGCGTGGCTTACATTTTGAAACGTCCTGATTTTTGTCACGTGGTAACAGGCGTATTTATGAACCGATTTGGATGTACCTTGGTGTGTACATAGTACATACAAATATCTCGACCGAGTTCGTTGGCCAGCTTCATCCGCCATCTTGTTTCAAAATGGCGGCCATTTAAATAAATTTTAAAAATTTAAAATTTAAAATGAGATATCAAAAAATTGAAAAATGAAAAAGATTTTTTTGTATGTGTTTGACCTTAATACAAAGATTTCGGAACAGTTTTTGTTTCGACTATATCTAAAAAAATGGCTGAGGTATAGCATTTTGAATTTCTATTGTGGCTGACATTTTAAAACGACCTGATTTTTGTCACGCGATAACAGGCGTATTTATGAACCGATTTGGATGTAATTTGGTCTGTACATAGTACATACCAGTGTCTCGACCGAGTTCGTTGGCCAGCTTCATTCGCCATCTTGTTCCAAAAGGGTTGCCATTAAATAATTAAATTTGAAATTTAAAATGAGGTATTAAAAATTGGAAAATGAAAAAGATTTTTTTTTATGTGTTTGGCCTTGATACAAAGATTCCGGAGCGGTTTTTGTTTCTGAAAATTTGTTATTTTGTTTATATCTTAAAAAATGGTTGAATTATAGCACTTTGAATTTCTAGCATGGCTAACATTTTTAAACGATCTTGTATTTGTCACGCGATAACACACGTATTCGCCTATTTCGATGTAAGAAGGCATGTGGATAGTATACATCAATATCTCGACCAAGTTCGCTGGCCAGCTTCATCAGCCATCTTGTTCTAAAATCGCGGCCATTAAATTAAAAAAAAATATATATTTAATGTGAGGTGCAAAAAAATTAGAAATTGAAAAAGATTTCTTTCTTAAGTATTTGACCTTGATATAAGGATTCAGGAGCATTTTTTGTTTGTCTTTATCTTAAAAAATGGCTCAGATATAGCAGTTTCAATTTCTAATGTGGATGACATTTTGAAAAATCTGATATTTTGCCTGCGACAGCACTTATATATATCAACCGATTCCGATGTGAGTGAGCATGTGCACAGCAATTACTAAGGTCTCGACCAAGTTCACTGGTTAGCCTCATCCACCATGTTGTCTTAAAATGGCAGGCACTTTAAGAAATCGCCGAATTTGGCAGCCAAATATAAGTTACTTTAAATAAAAGCAGCTTGGATAAAGCTGACAAATTTCGCGAAATTCTCATTCATAATGATTTAGTAATGATAAAAATTATTATTGAATCTCCTATATTCGGTTTCCACTAAATTGAGCTTCATGTGTTTGAATAATATAAGTTGGCTTTTTAAAAATAAAGAATATGAAAGCTACCGCTTCCTCCCGGCACTGGCCGGGCTCTGAGCTTTTCTGGACATATCTAGAGGACCTTTCTTACTCAGAGAACCTTGCTGGTTATGACACCTGGTCTGATATCTAAATCAGCTCAACAGAATAAACCACAGCTAATGAAATTCCAAGGAACGTTAGATACGTAATAAAACTACATTAATTTTAACGCAAGTATTCAAATTGGTGAATAAGCCATATGATTCGTAATTTTCCATTTGAGTGAAAAAATATCCAAAAAGCTTATACAAATGAGTTATTACAAAATTTGTATTTGGATACTTTTTCACCCAGTTGGGAAATTAAAACTCGTATGATTAATTTACCAATTAGAATAATTGTGTCAAAATTAATATAGTATACGAAAACTTTTCCAAATTTACTGAATTGGAAAGAAGAAAGCAATATAGCTATTTACAGGGTGACTTCCAAAATGTTACAAAATTTGTTGTAAGAGACAAAAGGTTAAAAGTTTTGCATATGTATCATGGAGAACATATTGAGGACCTAACCCCTTAATTCTCGCTCCCGTGATATTCACGGCTGTGGTTGTGTCTTTTATTCATATTGTTTGATTCCCACCAGTTTTATAAAATAGTGAAATTGGCTTTATTATGGTATCATTTTACCTGCCATTAAGTAAGGTGAATATTTATTTTTCAAAAAAGTGGTGCCAATAAGCAATTAGAATTTTTAAACCGTAATTTTATGCGACCGTTAAGAGGTTATATACGAGGGTGTATCAAGTTTTTGCTCTCACACAGATATAATTGAGTGAAATTTATGAAATTGCTACATTGTATTAGTCCTTCCTTATATAGATATAATTGAGTGAAATTTATGAAATTGCTACATTGTATTAGTCCTTCCTTATATAGATATAATTGAGTGAAATTTATGAAATTGCTACATTGTATTAGTCCTTCCTTATATAGATATAATTGAGTGAAATTTATGAAATTGCTACATTGTATTAGTCCTTCCTTATATAGATATAATTGAATGAAATTTATGAAATTGCTACATTGTATTAGTCCTTCCTTATATAGATATAATTGAGTGAAATTTATGAAATTGCTACATTGTATTAGTCCTTCCTTATATAGATATAATTGAGTGAAATTTATGAAATTGCTACATTGTATTAGTCCTTCCTTATATAGATATAATTGAGTGAAATTTATGAAATTGCTACATTGTATTAGTACTTCCTTATATAGTCACCATGCACAGTAACACATTTCTGCAAACGGTAGCATGAATAAGTGGTCACAGGCCCTTCCAACAATATGTCACATGTGGGAGTCGGCAAAAGTTTAAAAAATGGCCCCTTTGCGTCTACTATCGCGCCTTCTGAAATACATGCTCCTTCCTCTCTTTGAAATACCGGTAGCACAAACGTGTTACTGTGCACACTGACTATATAGAAAAAGACTCATCAAATGTAGAAATTTCATACATTTCACTCAATTATTTCTATGTGAGGACAAAAACTTATTGATACACCCCCCGTAGATATTTATCAGCTCTGTGTCTTTAGAAAATATTTTATGATAAGCAATTCTAATCGGGTAATCATTTTTTCACACCCTGTATATTAACTACAGTCACAATAAAAACAAGAGAAATTTCTTCGAGCAACAAATCATTTAAGAGATAAATTAATAAATTAATTAACACAATTTTTACAGAAATCATGACTATATATACCGGGTGTCCTAAAAAGGATTGACTGACTTTAAAATTCAATAACTTGCAAACGGTGACAGATATTTAAAAAATTTTTGCAGAAGAGTTATGCATAAGGTCAAAAGTTTTTTACAATGATTTTCGATTTTAGTTCGATTATAAACGATAGATGGCGCTGTAAGCAATAGACGCTAAATACAGGCTCGATATTTTGGCCGATCTCTTCTTCCATGCGGAAAAAGGGGATTAAAATGTATTGAGTGGGTCCCGAAGGACCAAAAATCGAGCCTGAATGTAGCGTCTATTGATCGCAGCGCCATCTATTGTTTGTAATTCAAACTAAAATCGAAAATGACTGTAAAAGAAAACTTTTGACCTCATGCATAATCCTCCTGCAAGAATTTTTAAAATATCTGTCACCGTTTACAAGTTATTGAATTTTAAAATCAGTCAGTCCTTTGTAGGACACCCGGTATATATATATATATATACAGGGTGTTGGTGAATTTGACTTACAAATTCAACGACCCCATGATCTATGGCAATTTTTCATCTTCTTGATGCCTACTATCATCCCTCTGAATTTGTCGGTCGAATTCGGTAACACCCTGTATAAATAAAGCTTATATAATTTTACATAGATAAAAAAAAAACCTTTGTCCGTAAAATTTATCCATCTTAATAAATGTGAAATCATTACAGGAAATGTAAACACCTACATTAACTTTTAACGATTTTTTTTATATGAAGTAACTGCATGTGTGAACATTAATGATAGATAAATAATAAAATCTTTTAACAATTCATGTTTTATTCTTTACTTTACTTTTTCAATACGCAGATAAATAAAGTTTTGAAAAATACGTTTTACGTTTTAATGAGGTTCATGATAATTTAATTTTTGGAAGAGATGTGAAGGGGATTTTAAAAAGCATTTCAAAAATTTGATTGATCGATGAAATTTAATATTGCATGGAATTGTTGGCAAAAAGGAATTTCTTAACGTTCTCCATTTTCAGTATGTGGATATTTTTTCTTTAAAATTTAATTTTAAAAATATGTCGCGAGTGCAATTTGTAGGTATAAAATATTTAAAACTTTTAAGTTATCTTTAACAAAATAAAGAAGTAAAAATAAGATTTACAAAGCAATTCGAGTCGTTAATCTTTTATTTCATATATAAGATCCTTATCTTATGAATGTTATAAAAGCGTTCATTATGTATTCGTCACAAACAAGCAATTCTTTTATGAAAAATTTAAAACGTGGAGCGATTTCATATGAACTTCTTAAACAAGTCTCTATGCATATTAAAGTAATCCTTAGTGTAGGTATATAATAAAGGAAGGGTGGTGGTGTAATTTATGCCGGCCAATTATTTACACGAGGGATAAGGCCCATAGGGGGGGGGGGGGTTGCCCTTCGTGGGGGTCATTCTAAGGGAACTTAACCCGTCTTTAGGCAAGGAAATTCAAAGTTCGAAGAAAACCACGGAAAACTCCGAACGATTAAGCCGACGGGCCCGATTGGGTTCGAACCCAGAACCTCCCGTCTACCAGCTTGAGAGAAGAACCTCTCGGCCACTGGTGGGGCCCAATAAAGAAAGGGAAATGTTACATTTTATTATTTTACTCTGAAAAAAAATAGTGAATTTGCATTTTTTTATTTTTCTTTATTTTATACTTTACAAAATATATAACGCAATATAAATTCAAACTATTTTCAAGCCTAATTCTTTCAATACCTTATATAGCAGCCGCTTTTCTACAAAATACTTAATTAATACTGAAATTTCTAGTACTTGCACATCACTGAAATAGTTATTTCGCAAAAAATTACAACCTAGAAAAGAAATATCAAATTCTGTAACTGTATACTAGAAAATAGTGCATTGGGATTTTACAAAATAAATTCATAAGTACTCCAAGTCAAAAAGAATATTCAAAAATAGAGAAATATAATTCTTATTCTTGGCATTTTATTGTGAAGTGGCTTTCTTTGGCAATAAAAATAATAATAACGTAAATTATAATTATTTTTTTTAATTCCTTAATTCTTATCGGAACTACACTGGTGTGCAACAATTAAGGAAAAGTCACAAAATGCTAATTTTCCAATACGCGAACACTCAAAAGGAAATAATATAATTCGAGTAATTACTATCTCTACAACACAGCTAGTCCATATAACATCTCATTCATATGACACATGGTCACAAGTGTCACAGTCACTACGGTGAAGCAAAAAAAAAAAAAAAAAAAATAGGAAATTCCATACATCTCATTATGAATCTAAAAAAAATGATCACTGTATGTGATTCCACTGAAACGTTACTGTGACTGCTGCTTTGTGACGAGTCACCACGTGACTTTACAATGTAGTTACATTGTGATTCTCATGTGACTGTCATTTGTAGACTCAAATTCAAAGTCATCGTGAACGCTGCATTGTGATAAGTTACCAAATAATGTCACATTAAAGTCACATGATGACTTTGATGTGACAGAGAGACTACTGTGAAGTCACCATTGTGCTCTTTTGGGAAAAGTCTCCATGTGACTATAATATGATATTATTTGGTGACTTATCATAATGCAACGTTCATGGTGACTATGAAATTGAGTCTCAAATGACAGTCACATGAGAGTCACAATTTAACTAGATTGTAAAGTCACCTGGTGACTCGTCACAAAGCGGCAGTCACATTGACTTCTCAGTGGAGTCACATATGGGGATCATTTGAGACTCATAATGAGATGTATGGAATTTCCTATTTTTTTGCTTCACCGTAGTGACTGTGACACTTGTGACCATGTGTGACATGAATGAGATGTTATATGGACTAGCTGTGTTGTAGAGATAGTAATTACTCGAATTATATTACTTCCTTTGAGTGTTCGCGTATTTGAAAATTAGCATTTTGTAATTTTTCCTTAATTTTTGATAACCAGTGTACATTAAATTCGTGTAAAATTGAAAATTTTCTATTTCATTTCTGATACGCACTTTAAGTTAAAATATACATCTGCTTTCGATTTATTTGTTGACTATCACAATCATTAGTGCATGTAATTTAAATGCATGTGCAGATGCGTGTGCAGTTTTCAAATAATGCATAGTATGAATATGTTAAATTATTAATTATATAGATATTTTTTCTAGGAAATTTGGATTTATTAATTAAAAAATATAACTACTATTTTTGTGAAATAAAATTCAGCTTTTGTCAGAAAGAAATTAGAAATCATCTATCAACAAATTTTTATAATTATGTTTATAAATTTATATAAAACTGTGCTTTAAAAAAAATAATAATAATAATACAAGATTAAAAAAAAGTCGAATTGAATATTATTATTTCTTCTTTTCTCATGAATAATTTTGTTAATTAAGACTTCTGACATATGGATTATTTTATTTTCTCACAAACTGAAAAAGAAAATATTTTTAAAAATATTTTTTCAGTTTAAACCACTCTAAATCACATTTGACATTTAGCATTACCATCTAATTAAAATTTTCTCATAGCGTAAATTGATTAAATTAAAATAAAATTTTTTAGCGAGAGATATTTCCGGTTTAGTCTGTGGTAATTAGAAATCAAAATTCAGTTAATTATTAATATTATTGACGAAAGAATATATCTTTCTTATTAGGTTGAGCAAAAAGTTCTAGGAAATTTTTAATCTAATAGTTACCAGAATTTGTATCGTATATAGAAGTACTAGTGGTATAGTCCAGATGTAGCTTCATTCGATTATGGCCTCTTTCGATCAGTGCAACACGTTTTCAGGAGCCGTCGATTTGAATTCTTTAATGAAGTTGAAGAAGCATGTCAAGATTTTTTCGATTCCAAGGAGCCGCCATGGTACTTCAAGCAAATCTGGCAGAACATGGCCGAAAGTCGTGGACTACCTATCATGGTTTCTACTTTGAAGAATATAGTCCTTGTTGCTTTCGTTGTTAATTTGCGCATAACAACGCAACTTTCACAAATTTCGCAGAACTTTTTGCTCAACCTAGTATTAAAAAGCAATTATTATTATGAAATTTCTAAATATTAAAATGTAAAGAAAAACTTTTTTGTCGTAATTTTTTTTATGTATGGGCAGAAATAATTATGGAATTATCACTGTTGTTAAATGCTGAAACGTATTTTAGTTAAAAAGTAACTTAATGAATGCCAGTAAGAAAAAAACTTCAAAGTTTTTCAGATCGATTATGAAGGAATGATTTCTTTTTCATCTAAATGCATGTTAAATGTTTTTTATATACTCATTTTTTATTTTATAATATTTGTTTTAAAACGGCTAATTTAATCTATGCCCTTTATTTCGGTCGCAGACGATTAGCCGAAAACCAAATAGCCGACAAGACATTTAGCAGACAGCACTTAGACGACAGGACGTTTAGCCGACAAGTACATTTAGTCGACACGTACATTTAGCAGACAGGACATGTAGCCGACAAGTACATTTAGCCGACAGGACAAGTAGCCGAAACGTACGTATAGCATACAGGACAATTTGCCGAAATGGACATTTAGCAGACAGACAATTCGCCGAACGTGACAATTAGCCGACAGGACATTTAGCCGACAGGACAATAAGTCGACAAGACAATTAGCCGACAGGACAATTAGCCGACAGGACATTTAGCCGACAAGACAATTAGCCGACGAGACAATTAGCCGACAGGACAATTAGCCGACAAGACAGTTAGCCGACAGGACATTTAGCCGACAGGACGATTGGCCGACAGGACATTTAGCCGACAGTATGATTAGCCGACAAGACAAATTAAACGACAGGATATTTAGCTGAGAGGACGATTAGCCTAGTTAGGTTATGGTTAGGATACTTTTAGGTTACGGATAGATTATAATTAGTTTACGGTTACGTTAAACTTAGGTTACAGTTACCTTACGGTTAGATTACGGTTACGTCACAGTTATGTTACTTTCAGGTAACAATTAGGTTACGTTTAAGTTACAGATAGGTTAAGGTTATGTTACGGATAGGTTACAGTTAGATTACGGTTAAGTTACGGATAGGTTACAGTTAGATTACGGTTAAGTTACGGATAAGTTACAGTTAGATTACGTTTCTGCTACGATTAGGTTACGGATAGGATACAGTTACGTTACAGTTTGGTTACAAATAGGATTACGGATAGGTTACAGTTAGATTACGGTTAGGTTCCGTATAGGTTACAGTAGGTTACGGATAGGTTACAAATAGGTTACGGTTAGGTTACCGCCAAGCTACAGTTAGGTTACGGTTAGGTTACATTTAGGTTACAGTTAGGTTATAGTTACATCACAGTTAGGATACGGTTAGGTTATAATAGGTTACGGTTAGCGTACCGTCATGCTACGTTTATTTTACAGATAGATTACTGTTAGGTTACAGTTATGTTACAGTTAGGTTATGGTTAGGTTATAAGTAGGTTACGGTTACGTTACGGTTAGGATGAAGTTAGATTACGGTTAAGTTACGGATAGGTTACAGTTAGATTACGTTTCTGCTACGATTAGGTTACCGATAGGATACAGTTACGTTACAGTTTGGTTACAAATAGGATTACGGATAGGTTACAGTTAGATTACGGTTAGGTTCCGGATAGGTTACAGTAGGTTACGGATAGATTACAATTAGGTTACGGTTAGGTTACCGCCAGGCTACAGTTAACTTACGGTTAGGTTACATTTAGGTTACAGTTAGGTTATAGTTACATCACAGTTAGGATACGGTTAGGTTATAATTAGGTTACGGTTAGCGTACCGTCATGTTACGTTTATTTTACAGATAGATTACTGTTAGGTTACAGTTATGTTACAGTTAGGTTATGGTTAGGTTATAAGTAGGTTACGGTTACGTTACGGTTAGGATGAAGTTAGATTACGGTTAAGTTACGGTTAGGTTACAGTTAGATTACGTTTCTGCTACGCTTAGGTTACGGATGGGATACAGTTACGTTACAGTTTGGTTACAAATAGGATTACGGATAGGTTACAGTTAGATTACGGTTAGGTTCCGGATAGGTTACAGTAGGTTACGGATAGATTACAATTAGGTTACGGTTAGGTTACCGATATGCTACAGTTAACTTACGGTTAGGTTACATTTAGGTTACAGTTAGGTTATAGTTACATCACAGTTAGGATACGGTTAGTTAATAATTAGGTTACGGTTAGCGCACCGTCATGTTACGTTTATTTTACAGATAGATTATTGTTAGGTTACAGTTATGTTATAGTTAGGTTATAAGTAGGTTACGGTTATGTTCCATTTCCGTTACAGATAGGTTACGGTTAGATAATGGATAAGTTACAGTTAGGTTACGGGGTCTATGTCATTTAGCCGAAAACCAAATAGCCGACAAGACATTTAGCAGACACCAATTAGCCGACAGGACGTTTAGCCGACAAGTACATTTAGCCGAAACGTACATTTACCCGACAGGACATTTAGCCGACAGGTCAAATAGCCGACAGGACGTTTAGCCGACAAGACATTTAGCCGACAGGACAATTAGCTGACATGATATTTAGCCGACATTTAGCCGACATGACAATTAGCCGACATGTCAAATAGCCGACATGACAATTAACCGACAGGACAATTAACCGACAGGACATTTAGACGACAGGTCAAATAGCCGACCTGACAATTACCCGACAGGACAAATAGCCGACAGGACAATTAGGAGACATGAAAATTAGCCGACAGGTCAAATAGCCGACATGATATTTATCCAAAACATACATTTTCCGAAAGAACTTAGAAGACTCATTGATATGGGTCGGTGATATACCAACAATGTCAACCTCAATAACTCGTCACCATCATAATTCAACTTTTTAGCTCACAGGCTATCAAAGTCAGAGAGCTGATGTGCCCGCCGTTCTGTATGTATGTAAGTATGTACGTACATATTCACGTAACGAGGTAACTCTTGATAGAAACATCCGATTTGCTTCAATTTTTTTTCTAGGTTCATTCTGGAAAGGTGCTTTCCTGATTAGTTTTGGGGGTTCATTGGTTAAAGATAAAGGGGGGAAAAGGGGGCTAGTCCCTCCCCTTAATTTAGATAAATGGGTTTTCATGCAGAATTATTCGATTTGCTCTAAATCTGATACACCGGTTTATTATGTTAAGGAGCTTCCCTGATTAGATTTGGAAGTTCATTAGTTAAGTATAAAGGGGGAAAGAGGGCTACCCCCCCCCCTTAATTTAGATAAATGTTTTTTCATTCAAAATTATTCGATTTGCTCCAAATTCGGTATACCGGTTTATTATGTTAAGAAGCTTCCCTGATTAGATTTGGAGGTTCATTAATTAAGAATAAAGGGGGGATAGGGGAGCTAACCCCCCCTTAATTTATATAAACCGGTTTTTCATGTAGACTTATTCGATTTGCTCCAAATTTGCTATACCGGTTTATCATGTTAAGGAGCTGCCTTGATTAGATTTGGAGGTTCATTAGTTAAGAATAAAGGGGGGAAAGGGGGCTACCCCCTATTAATTTAGATAAATGGGTTTTTCATGCAGAATTATTCGATTTGCTCCAAATTTGGTATACCGGTTTACTATGTTAAGGAGCTGCCTTGATTAGATTTGGAGGTTCATTAGTTAAGAATAAAGGGGGATAGGGGAGCTAGTCCCCCCCACCCCTTAATTTAGATAAATGGGTTTTTCATGCAGAGTTATTCGATTTGCTCCAAATTTGCTATACCGGTTTATCATGTTAAGGAGCAGCCTTGATTAGATTTGGAGGTTCATTAGTTAAGAATAAAGGGGGAAAAGGGGGCAACCCCACTCCTTAATTTATCGGACACTTGTGGTACGAATATCATAGAAGTTTGTTTTTAGGCAACAGTTGAAAGGAGAAATCAATCATCATGTTTGGACATTTCTTTATTCATTTCATTTTCTTCGGTTATTAACGAAAAAGAGCTATTATTTGATACCAATTTAGCCGTGCTAATAAATCTATTTTATACAAATAAAGCATATTATGGCATTAAACTGGATTATTCCTAATTTTCTCTTATTGATCAAGTTGAATTTAGACACATTTTTTTCGTGAGGGATTTCTGTGATCTCCGGGATGGGGGTGGGGTTGGAATTTGCACTTTTTGACCATTGAAAACACAAAATCTCAAAGCTTCCATGGGACATTTATTCTCTGGGGAGAATGTCTCCCCCGGGTCACCCCATGAATTCAACACTGTTAATGATTAAAAAAAAATATTAGGACTGTTTCTCATTCTGATTTAATTAAGAAACTTAAACATTTAAACACGGAATGTAAAAAATTATTTTGGAGAAACTATTATTTGTATAATGAATGCCATTGTTGGATTATATACACCTACGTTTACAAATGAACTGAAAATTTAATACAATAATATTAAACTAGAGAACAGGAATTCTGTTTTTTCAGAATTTAGTGTCGCCCCCGGCATTTCCATTACTTCATTTTCTTCTGATGGACTGATGGCTTCTATTATTATGAAACAGCCATTATAAATGAAGTGTTAGGTGAAGATGAAAGAGCAGCCGTAAAAGTTTGAACTCTGATTTTCTGGTCGGAATGGTGGAAAAAAATGGCTATATATATATATATATATATATATTTTTTTTTTTTTTTTTTTTTTGACGTCTGCTTTTTCATCTTCCCCTAACACTTCATTTATAATGGCTGTTTCATAATAATAGAAGCCACCAGTCCATCAGAAGAAAATAACTCGGTTAAGCGGGACTCTACTGCAGTACAAAACATATTTCAATTTTAAGACTTAAAGCACACGTTTTATTTTATGTAAAATGACGTCATTCGCATCCGCTTAAGAATTCCACATTTACGATCTACTCTTAAACATCTGCAGTAAAGCATGCATAGCACATCACTATCGTAAAATAATGTACAAATGCAAAAAAATATTCCGTCTTTCAAGAAAAAAAAAAAGGCGATCTAATGATTCATAGATACTTACAATTAAATATAGTATATAATAGCTCCATTGTTTTAACAGAAATCCTTCGTTTATATATTTTTTTTCAAAATAGCACGCATTTTAATTACATTTTCTTTCGGTTGTTGCGAGAAAATGGCAACAAAAATATATAATTGCAATTTTAAAACTATTCTTCCTTTACTTTTCCGTTGCCAATATTAAGCAAATGGCTCTAAAAACTACAAAAAAATTAATATTCCAAAAATAAATGGAGATAGAGTTTTCAAACAAAATGCATTTAAAAGAACTTTTTTTCTCCAATACGACGGTATAAAAATTGAAAATGTGCGATGCTTAGAAGTTTAAAAATTTTCTAAACAGTATTTAATCGTAATGCTTTGTTTTACGGCTAGCCTCTGTTAGGTAACGTTATTTTTTGGACACAAAATAAGCTGGGAGAAAGAAATAGCATACCGTACCGGAGGCTAATAACATTTTGTTTTAAACGTGATATATAATTTTAATTGTTTCACCAATTTTCAAGTTTATTGAGAACTTTTTACGTTTCATCTTCATTCCTCTGTTTGTATTAACTTAAATTTTCAATAACGGTTTCTTTGTAATCAATAATACTCTAAAGTTAAAAAATATATGTTGAGAAAATTAAAAATATTTTTTTCAAATAATTCTAATTTAATTTGATATTCAAAATTTAAGAAAAGCATTTATCGAATTAGATATATATGGTAAGCATATAGAATTTTTCTTTAAATTTGAAGCTAGGTCCTCCTTTATATTAATAAAATTGGTTCTTATTTAATATTATTTTTTTCATTCTTGTTAATAAAGTTTGCATTTGTAGTCGTAGAATGTATCCAGCCTCAGCTAGGGATCTAACGAATTTCGGACGATTTTCAGTATTAAGCAGAATATTGTAGATATTTAGAGGAATAAAATCAGGGTAATACATTTTAGGTAGATTTCGTAATAAGAAATACTACATATTACATTTTCCCAACATTTTTGCAGATCTACGCCGATCATGAAACCATAGAACACCAAACCACCCCCAGTTCAAAACTTTATCTAACTATCTATCCATATATATCACTTTTTTATGGACACGATAACTTTCATAATTCTGCACAAACCTCTTCCAAACTGATCAAGGCCATACCATACAATCAAGGGGCAGAAAATCTCGGTAAAGTTCGTTAATGGGCAAAATCGACCCAAGGGGATGGAAATAGGGAAGGATTTTGTGAAAACAGAAAAAAAAAACTTCTTAATTATAATGCATATCAAATCAGTTTAAAGTTATTATTACTTCTAGGAAAAGGTAAAAAAAAATATGTATAACAGGTTTTTGATATCATTAAAAATGGGCTCAAGGGGCAATAAAAATAGAGTTTTAAGAAGAAAAAAATTCATAACTTCGTCAATTCACAAGATATAAAATCCACTTAAATTTATTATAAATGTTCTTAATCTTACCTACAAATTTTATATTGACAAGTTTTTGATAGTACCAATTCTTACAGAAAAAAGAGAGAGGGTTAAAAAGAAAAAAAAATCATAACTTCGTCAATTCACAAAATATCAAATCCGTTTAAATTTATTATAAATCTTCTTGATATTATCTTACAACTTTTATATTGGCAAGATTTTGATAAAACCAACTCTTACACAAAAAAGGGGTTCAAGAAAAAAATATCGTATTAAGGCTGTTCTCAAATCCATAGGGGCAACTTTATGACATAAGTTTGAATTCCTTTTTGTTCGGAAACGCATGAAATTGGAAGGTGTTGCTATACGGAAACTATGTAATTGAAAGACGTTTTCCGTTTTTTTTTTGTAAACACAATAGATGTTTCAGAAAATATTGTCACAGTTTGAACCAAATTTCCCAACAAAAGGGAAAAAACACTGAACGAAGGGAGAAAAATCCCTTGTAGTAGGTCTGCCAATTTTATACAATTACGTTAAAAAATCTGTACGTCATTGTGTCAGAAAATATCAACCTTGTTGAACAGTGTAGTTGAGAACACAGCCTTAACATGATTCTGATAAAACCAGTTCAGAAAAATAAAATTAAAAACTCGTCAAAAGCGACCAGAAAAAATTGTCAAACTGTGTTTATCTCTAATCTTGATTTAGCCTTTTTGGTGAAATTAGTACTTAACTTCGAAATCTACCTGTGCCTGCAGGCCGAGCCGGGAGTGATTTTTTTCTCTTTCTTTTCTTTTTTTTTTGAAATGATTTTCTCAAATCCAAATTGGCTATTTTCTAACGCATTCATATAGAACCATTTTTATTTCTTACAAGCATAAAATGTACAGCTATTTTCATTCAGATACTAAACAATCAAATTCAATTTTTTAGTGTCAGACTATTTTAAGAATCCATAATCTGCCTGTTTGTCATACAGTTGTATAATGAGGCTCCTAAAACTTCGCTTATCGGTGAGAATTTTAACTATTTTTTTTTTCATTTTGCACAAAACTATCATTATTTGATAAATTTTATAGTACAAATATTGTTCCGATACGACAGTTTGTTGAATTTTCATGATTTTTTTGAAAAATAAACGGATATGGGCAATTGCCATTTAAAAAAAAATATTTTATGAACTGAGATAAGGATTACTACTGCAATTTGTTTGTGTAGAAAAATGTAAGTTACATAAACAAGGTTTTTTAACAAATAATAATCTCTTTGTGATGTTTCAACATATTATATTAAACGTATAAAACAGTTAGACATATGAATAACGAAATCTATATCGAATTAAAAATAAAAAACAAACTGTGCGGTATGAATTTTTTGCTTGCTTTTTCTAGTTCCCTACGATACAACCAAATTTTATACAATGCAATTTTATATCACGCTAGCTGACCCACCCGGCGTTGCCCTGGCCCATAATAATAACCTTAAATAAAACTCAAGTTTGTATGATTTTATATTCTTTGAAAATCTTTTAAATGAGCCTAGTTTCGGTTGTTCCATTGCATTCCACAGCGTCTCGTGTGTTTCCAACAAACGTCTTTCCGAACGAACCTGTAATCTGGGTCCCCGCTACCTAACGCAGCATGTGCCGGAAGTGCTCCGCACGTATCGTAGACAATCGAAAACCAAGTCTAGTGAACCAAACTTCGTAGTAATCAAGCCCATAGAACCGGAAAAACGAATGCATCATTAATGTTCGAAAATATCGTTAACGAAGTCTAAGATAAACTTTCATAATCACAGAAAGTAGTATTTTCACAGAAAGTAACTGAATTGTAATCTAAGTTAAATAAACCAATTCCCGTTGAAATTGGGCCCTTATAACCCGACGAAACAATTTATCCTTACGCGGTGGAAGTTGCCTCCCTCCTCCTCTATAAATTTCACGGTCTACTTTTAAAATTAACACGATATTATTTAATAAACGGATATTTACTGATTTGCAAAATTTTAGCGTAAAACAGCCACACAACAGTAGTTATTATTTGTATTGCAGATGCGCAACAGAAGAAAAGATTGCCATATTATATGAAAAATGTATCTGATTTTTTTTTTCATTATTTTTCCTGTGTAATAAACTTTTCAGAGAATCATATATAATTTTTTCGAAGCAAAATAAAAAATCGCGCATTTAAGGGTTAAACGTAACGCGATTTTTATTTTTAATTTACGGATGTAGTGAGTAAACGTAAGTTGTTGCCGAAAAAGGAGATTAATATTCAAAAAAGGTGGTAGCTTGGGTATAAAGAAGGACCGGGTCCAGGGGGCAGGATATTAACTGGAATGTAGTTGGGCAAAGGAAAAAAATTTAATAGTTTTAAAGTAGCTGTAGGACGCAAGAACTATGAAGTAGAAAATTGTAATAGAGTAAGATCGTTTTTAAAGAAGCTGCAACAAAGGCCCCAAGAAAGAGATTAATATTCAAAATTGGTGGTAGCTGAAGTGAGAAATTTTTTTGTCGTTCATGGAGTTGGTAGATGACTTAAGGAGTTGTTAGAAAAAAAAGCTAATGAATCGGGTCATTTTTAAGGGAGCTACAATAAAGGGCCCAAAAAAGGCCAACTGATAGTTAAGAACATGGCCCTAACATGAAAATATGTTAAAAGGTCTTAGATCTTCAATTATTCAAAATTAACCATAGAGTTGTGAATTAGTATTTCTTAGAATAATAATTTAAAGAAATGCGCCAAAAATTGGGAAAATGCTGTCCTAGGACCGGATAGCTGATTATCCTAGGGCCCAAATAAAATATGAGGGTGTTGGACCTGGGAAAAAGAGTCCAATACTCAGTTTTAAATTTATGCACTGAGAAGGTGAGAAAATTAGAGGGTGAAAAATGCATGGCGCACAAAAAATTCAAGGGAACTACGGAACCCTAGGGGGGAGAATGGAGCAAGGGTCTTAACTGGGATGTAGAAATGGGAGAATAACTAAATGAAAAAAGGATACCTAAATGAAGATCGGATTAAAAGGAAGCAATTTATTAACAATTTAGGGCGCAAAAACTTCAAGGGGTGCTGTACCGGTTCCCAGGCTGCCAGGGTCTTAACTGGAATGTAGAAATGAGGGAATAACTAAATGGAGAATTGGCCCCAAGAACGAAGAAGATCGGATATAAAGGGGGAAAGTTATTAACAAATTAGAGCATAAAAACTGAAAGAGGCACAGGGGCCCCGACCCTTAAATAAACTGTCAAGTGCGAGCATTACTCGCGTACAGAGGGTTCCATAGAATAAATATATGAATTTGTAAATGTATCATAAAAAAAAAAAATCGTTGCTAAAAGAGTACTAAGACTTTGTAAAAAACTATACAACGTAGGGTTGAGTATAATTGTATATATTAGAAAAGTGTAAATGGGTATACCATGAAAGTTCAAAGAGATATGGAACCTAAATAATGTCAAACATAGCTGTTCGTATAACTCTTTCTTTAATATTATTTTAATCTGTTTATGATGAACTTAATTCGGTACTGACAATAAAAGTAGTGCATAGTTAAACTTCATTTGGCATTTCATGAAACTAAATTCAGCGTAGTAATAACCTTTATTTCTACAGTGTAGCTAAAACAAAACCTTTGTTCAAAGTTTAAATTTGGCATTGTGCTAAGCGCGCTTCGAATTGATGTCTCAAAGTTGCAACGCCGCCTTGGTCAGTGCCGCGTTTTTCCAGATAGGTGTTTAATTAACTTTTAAAGTCACTCGAGGCGCATTGAGAGATACAATCAATGCAAACTATCGTGAATCCCACAGTATTTATGCGATTCATTCTAATTAAATCTTTCGAGGGCGATGCCCTTAAAAAACGGACACCTAATTTTTATTTCAAAACAGACAAACGGCACCAAGAATATTTAATTAAAACTTCCCTTTTATCATGTACATGAAAATAAGCAAGTTCGCATTTTCTAATAAATTCATTTATAAATTCTGGTGTCAGTTCATTATTTCATACGTTTATAAATAGAATTACTCCGTGCCGGAAAGGATTAAGTGGTCGCAGGACTCTTAAAGCTTCAAAATTTAAGAAATTTTAATTTTTTTAGATGTTAAACTCCTATCTTTTCTGAATATTTTGATATAATTGTTTTCTTGAAATTCCCATTAGAACAAAAGTTTCGGCTTTTAGAATTATACCCGCTCAATAGCTGAAGCGGCGTTTCCGAAACTTTAAAGTCATTATTTTCCAAATGGCGTTTTTTGGGCATAACGCTCAGGATACCTCAAAAACTTCTAAATATTTTTTCATGAAATTTTCAAAACATATAATTCATGTTAGTCTATGTAAACTGAACCTAAAATTTCCTTTTTATTGTTCAAAAAAATATTTTTTAGGTGATTTTACTGTTGAAATTTTCAAAAATTTGTATTAGCTAAATACAACATTGCATTAAAAATATAAAAAGGCTTTAAATATAAATTTATTTAAGTTCAGGGAAATTATTACAATCTGAAGTATAAGTAAGCACCAAAATTTTCATTCTAGTTGCAATATTTATTTTGTAATCCTGCGCGTAAACTGTTATGCCAATTTTTTGTTCGGCAAATGTCTAACAGTTTCGAGCCCCCTATAAATACTAATTCTGTATCTTGCAATTTTTTAAATACATGAAACGAAACACAAAGAACATACTTATATCTTTCATTCCAATTAAAATTGTGTTTTAAAATCATATACATTTTACGACATTAAATGTTGAAAATGGTCTTTTTTTCCACTTTTTAGAGTCCTGAGACCCCTTAAATTAGTATGTTTTTAACAATTTGACGTTTATTGCTTTTATACTGTTACTGGACATTACATTACACATATATATCATTAAAAGTTGTTAACTAGGCATAGAGTACGCCGCCCCTTTCCTTGTGTATGTCTAAACTGACCGTACCTTTAAGGGTTAATATCTCGGCTAATTACTGATGATTTTTTTCGAAAATCATTATAAACAATGCTTTTATTCTTCTGCAACGATAGGTATATTCAGCGATGCTCAACAATTTTTCTGAATGCCCGTAAATCGAAATTTGTGTATAACAGAAAAACGCTAATTACTCAAAAACTATGTGACCTAGGGTAATCGCTATAATTTTCCGGCAAGGTTTATATTAATGCCTACTACCTCTAATTTTTTCATAATTTTAGTTTCAGTAGATTCGGAATTAGATGGGGGGGGGGGGGCATATTTTTGCGCTACATTTTCAACAATATCTTTGAAAATATAATACCTAAAATTAAAAGGAATGTATTTTTGAGTTCAGCGTTACAAAAGCTTTCACAGGATACCCCACATGATATACAATGAAAAGATTTTTTTTTCAAGTAGCATAATTAGCCGCTCTACTTTTTTACTAAATATATTTATGAATGTTTATTAATATGAAAATATGTGGGTCAATTGTCTTTATTATTTCCCCGAATTTGAACTTTCCACGTTCCATAGTTTACGAGTAAAATGGCTGTGACAGACAGACAGACACAAGAGTGATCTTATATTGGTTTCCGTTTTTACTTTTTAAGTACGGAACACTAAAAAAGAAAAATCTGATTGTCAGGTGCATCAGGACATGTCTTGGACTGTTCTCACCTAAATGTTCAGACTTCTACGTGCGGTAGATTTTGCTAGTCATCAAACGCAGACACACTGACACTCAAACACTCACATACACACAGACAGAGCGAAACTTTCTTTTATTGGTATAGGTTTTATTCAATTTTCCTCGCTAAAAACTGGGTTGTCGTTAAATGCGATCTCGCTGAAAACTTATTCTACAGTTAAATACAAACACACTTTTAGTAGCTGACGAGTTGAGTTATTGAGGTTTTAATGCTTATGTATAAAATATTAATGATGATTGAGTAAAAGCACTGATTTATGAAATTGATGAGCTATCGATATTATAGTGCCCCATATCAGTAACAAATAAATACTACTTCTTTCAGCAAAAACAAAGGTTTATTAAGACTGGCGAATCACTGATCTTTTAATATATAAATTAAATAAATTCGATGCGCAAAAAGACGAATTTGTGAGAATGTCAAGTTATCAAGATTGGATATATATAATTCATTAATGGCATTCGACTTAATAAAATCACAGATGATTAAGGATGACGACTTTTCGAGGTTTTTTGGAAATCACACAAAATTTATATCAAACTGATTAAAATATAAATTTAAAGAGATGGCGAAGTAACTAGGTTTTTGCGTTTAGAGAGATCGTTTGGGGATAATTTGTTATTTTAATTTTATTGCGGATGTAAAGAAAATTAATTATATTCTATTGCATAGAAGCACTGCTTTATGAGGATACAGAGTTATCAAGGTTTTAACCACAATGACCAATGATAATTGTTTAAATAAAAACATAGATTTATAAGCTTGAGGATTCATCAAGGTTTAACCGTATAACTTGTATTCGATAGAAAATAAAACGGAGTAATGAATCTTCAAGTTATCCAGTTTTTAGAGCAAAGGTATAAATAATAATATTAACTAAATACACTTATTTATGAGGATGTCGAGTTATCGAGGCTTTAACATATAATAATAACATTTTATTAAACTAGCTAGCTTCGCACTCTAGCGCGCTCATAATTACATCGGGCCTCTAATTTATGCTAACATCGAATAAAACGAATGTCGAATCCGTATGAAAATTTTCGTTAGGTGCAGTAGCGTAGCTACGTTGTTTGCCGCCCGGGATTTCATCCGTTTATTAAATAATATTGTGTTAATTTTAAAAGTAGTCCGTGAAATTTACAGAGGGGGGGGGGGGTGGGGGGCAACCTTCTACCGCTTAGGGATGTATTCTTTCCTCGGGTTCTAGGGGACCGATTTCAACGGGAATTGGTTCATTTCAGTTAGATTACAATTCAGCTACTTTCTGTATTATGAAAGTTTATCTTAGACTTCAGTTACCAACATTTTCGAACATTAATGATGCATTCGTTTTTCGGGTTCTATGGGCTTGATTACAACGAAGTTTAGCTCACTCGACTTGGTTTTCGATTATCTGCGGCACGTGCGGAGCACTTCCGGTACATACTGCTTTAGGTAGCGGGGGCCCATTTCACAGGTTCGTTCGGAAAGAGATTTGTTGGGAACACACGAGAGGCTGTGGAAGGTAATGGGACTTCCGAAACTAGGTTCATTTAAAAGATTTTCAAAGGATATAAAATCATACAAACTTGAGTTTTATTTAAGGTTATTATGATGGGCCTGGACAACGCCGGGTGGGTCAGCTAGTGTGATATAAAATTACACTGTATAAATACAGGGTTCCGGAGCCCAGTGCAATAGCGCTTCCGAAAAACCGAAGCTTAAATTACCTTTTCCTTTCCTTCCCATCTCCAAGCTTTTGCATTCTTTTTAACAAAACACTTATATGTGACGTAATGTGTCACACACGTAGGAGATGGAGATAAAACGGTCTCAATTTTTATATCAGTTTTTAGGCTTAGACTGAATCGAGCTCAATCTGTATTACATTTAAAATTTTATTTATTCATGTATTGAAAAAAAAATCCTCTTTTAAAATTACGTATTATATTCCACTTCAAATCATTTTAATGCTATTATGATCAGAATGAAGGGGAAACAGAAATCGCGTTTTACTATTTCAAATTTATATCGGCGACGTGTTAATACGGCACCACTCAAGAGACTGAACAATAAATTTGCTTTCAGTTCGATTTTCTTTTGTGACAGTAGGATAATTTTTTTATTGGCTGTCTTTTCTTTTTATTATTTCGATATCTAACCTGAAAAGAATATTTTCTGTTTTATCCAACAAGCATCAGCTTGATGTTTGTTTGTTCGATGTTTTTTGTCTTCTATTGCGTACGAGTATAAAAATCACGTTAGTGATTTTTCTATCTATTTTGTATCATGAACGGTACCCACGCTAAGGCTCTCTGCACCTATACGAAGTCACTTTCCTTTGTAAATAGATATAATTACCATGTATTGTTATTCTGATAGAAAGCAATCGAGCAGTGTTTCCCCTTTTTCTATAAAGGCATAGATTCTTTCCGATAACTTTGTCAAATTTTTAATTTTATCTGATTTTCAGGGACTCATCGCAAAAGATTGTTATGCGGAAGGAAATGATTATACTTTAAGATACGCACATTTTTCAGGAAATTGTAAAACATTGTTCCATTCTTCAGCATATAAATATTCATTTCTGTAAATTTCATTCATTTTTTCTTAAAAATGCATAGCTGCGAACTATCCCTTTTCTGTGTTAACACCATTTCCTAATCATAATCGTTACCCTATTTAATCGCAGAATTCTGCAATTAATTAACATAAAAAATAGGCACGGATTTTTACTATTCAGAAGAAGTGATAACTAAAAAGTGGAATAGTTGACAGCTAAGTACATGCTGATAGATATATTTAAAATTTTTATTTTGCTAAAGAAAAAAAAAATGCTTTAAATTTTGCAATTAATGTATCAAATATAAATATGCAGATTACAGGGGCAGGGGGGGAGGGGTGGAACGGTACAGTTGTTGTACCGGTAGTACTGATTAGGGCTCCGGAACTTTTTTTGTTAGAATTTAAGCCCTGGGCGCAGTAATCTAATTGTAACGTAACCTTAATCTAACTGTACCATAGACATTATCTAACTGTACCCTAGCTGTAACGTGTTACCTAACCGTAACCTAACGGTAACCTAACAGTAACATACCTTCAACCTAACTATAAACAAATTATCACCTAACCGTAACCTAACTGTAACCTAATTGCAACCTAACCTTAATCTAATTATAACATAACCGTAACCTAACTGTAACGTAACTATAAACTATCGGTAACTTAACCGTAACGTAAACTAATTATAAGCTAAATGTAACGTGACTGTAACCTACCTGTAACCTATCCATAACCCAACCGTAAACTATCTGTAACGGAAATGGAACATAACCGTAACTTAGCCGTAACCTATTTTTAACGGAAAGGGAATATAACCGTAACCTAACCGTAATCTATCTGTAACGGAAATGGAACATAACTGTAACCTAACCGTAACCTAATTATAACCTAACCGTAACGTAACCGTAACCTGCTTATAACCTAACGCTAACCTAACTGTAACATAACTGTAACCTAACCGTAATCTATCTGTAAAATAAACGCATCATGACGGTACGCTAACCGTAAACAAATTATAACCTAACCGTATCCTAACTGTGATGTAACTATAACCTAACTGTAACTTAAATGTAACCTAACTGTAGCCTGGCGGTAACCTAAACGTAACCTAATTGTAACCTATAAGTAACGTACTGTAACCTATCCGTAACCTAACCGTAATCTAACTGTAACCTATCCCTAATCTTAATTGTAACCAAACTGTAACGTAACTGTATCCTATCTGTAACCTAATCGTGGCATAAACGTAATCTAACTGTAACCTATCCGTAACTTAACCCTAATCTAACTGTAACCTATCCGTAACCTAACCTTAACCTATTTGTAACTTAAACGTAACCTAATTGTTAAAATTTAATCTAACTGTGACGTAACCGTAATCTAACTGTAACCTAACCGTAACCTAACTGTAGCCTGGCGGTAACCTAACCGTAACCTAATTGGAACCTATCCGTAACGTACTGTAACCTATCCGTAACCTAACCGTAATCTAACTGTAACCTATCCATAATCTTAATTGTAACCAAACTGTAACGTACTGTATCCTATCTGTAACCTAATCGTGGCATAAACGTAATCTAACTGTAACCTATCCGTAACTTAACCCTAATCTAACTGTAACCTATCCGTAACCTAACCTTAACCTATTTGTAACTTAAACGTAACCTAATTGTTACCTAAATTTAATCTAACTGTGACGTAACCGTAATCTAACTGTAGCCTGGCGGTAACCTAACCGTAACCTAATTGGAACCTATCCGTAACGTACTGTAACTTATCCGTAATCTAACTGTAACCTATCCATAATCCTAATTGTAACCAAACTGTAACGTAACTGTATCCTATCTGTAACCTAATCGTAGCATAAAGGTAATCTAACTGTAACCTATCCGTAACCTAATTGTAACCTATCCGTAACTTAACCCTAATCTAACTGTAACCTATCCGTAATCTAACCTTAACCTATTTGTAACTTAAACGTAACCTAATTGTTACCTAAATTTAATCTAATTGTGACGTAACCGTAATCTAACTGTAACCTAACCGTAACCTAACTGTAACCCAAGTTTAACGTAACCGTAAACTAATTATAACCTAACTGTATTCTGACTGTAACCTATCTGAAACCTAACAGTATCCAAACCAAAACCTAACTGTGTTAATCGTCCTCTCGGCTAAATATCCTGTCGTCTAATTGTCCTATCGGCTAAATGTCCTGTCGGCTAATTGACCTGTCGGCTAATTGTCTTGTCGGCTAATTGTCTTGTCGGCTAAATGTCCTGTCGGCTAAATGTCTTGTCGGCTAATTGTCTTGTCGGCTAAATGTCCTGTCGGCTAATTGTCTTGTCGGCTAAATGTTCTGTCGGCTAAATGTCCTGTCGGCTAAATGTCTTGTCGGCTAATTGTCTTGTCGGCTAATTGTCCTGTCGGCTAATTGTCTTGTCGGCTAATCATCCTGTCTGCTAAACGTCCTGTCGGCTAATTGTCCAGGTCGACTAACTGTCCTATTGGTTAATTGTCCTGTCGGCTAATTGTCTCTGTCGGCTATCTGTCTTGTCAGCTAACTGTCGCTGTCGGCTAATTGTCCTGTCGACTAAATGTACGTGTCGACTAAATGTACTTGTCGGCTAAATGTCCTGTCGTCTAATTGCTGTCTGCTAAATGTCTTGTCGGCTATTTGGTTGTCTGCTAAATGACATAGACCCCCTTTATTTATTTATTTATTTTAATATTTACTCAGTACTTATTAAGTTTATTCCTATTTTTTCATTCTACTTTAAATATGTTAATTAAAGTCATTTTTTGATTTATTCAATTGATTTCACTCTTTTCTATGGGTACAGATGGCAGCCCTAAGCATTTTTGTTAAAAATCTAGTTACAATATAGTTTTCCTTTTTCACACCAGATGGCAACAGTGTTTCTGTTTTCATTCAGTATCTGCTAGTTTTGCTGACTCTTTCATCCATGCCACAGGCTTTAATAGTCTTAAACCTGATTGCATTCTCACATGTTATAATTTTGTGGGTCAAATCGCTGGAGTGTTTGGCTTTTTGTCTGTAATTGAGGTATTGTGCTCTAATCATTTTTCAATTTTTAATATCGTATGTGAGGTGTATCTTCCTTTAGACCTCTCGGTTTTTTTTCATTTATTTTGTTTTCTGATGCGCTATTATGTGCTACATTTTGTCATTTTAGGCTTAATACCGACAAAATTGGATGAAATAACGCATCTTCCCTATGAATTAAACCTGCAAGCTCCTCTGATGATTATGTGGGTTATTCATAATTTCTTATTTTACGTACTGGTTTCTAATGTTCCTAACGTGTTCATCTATAGAATTTTACCGATTTGTTCATATATTTGTGATATCATCTTTATTATATATATATAGATATATATAACATTTTCTTTTCACAAATTTATTTTACATCATACATTTTATGCATTTTTTAGTGGATTTTTGCGTTTTTTTTTAAAAAAAGTTTAGTAATACGTGAATTAGTAATCTTTTTGCAATAAATTTTCACCAGGCGTATTATATGTCATTAAAGAACTAGAAAAAGAAATTTTAAATATTGAGGGTGTCCCAAAAGTCCTTGAGACATTTGAAAATTCAATATAAAATCAAGAAATTGTCGTACAGGAGGTTTGGACTAAAATGCTTCTCACGATGAAAAGTTTTCTTCAAGCAAATAAAAAAATTAGTTCTAAACTTCGATCATAGATGGCGACATTTGTCCGTATGCTTGGTTTCAAGCATGCGTTTTTTCTGATTTTCAGATTAGTTTCGATTTTGTTTCGAAGTTCCAAACTACGCAATCAGCTTTTTCGCTGGGAGTGGTCATTTCTGTGTCACAGCGTAAAAGCTAATCTGAAAATCAGAAAAAAACACATGTTTGGAACCAAACATACGGACAAGTGGCGCTATCTATGATCGAAGTTTGGGACTAATTATTTTCACTCTAAAACTGGAAGGAGTGAAAAGTTCACTCTTTGAAAGAGTGACAGGCATTTTCACTCTTTTTGAAGTGAATATTTTAAAAATACGCTCCTAAAAGAGTGGAATTTTCCACTCTCTAGAAAGGAGTACAATATCTCACTCCATTATCGGGAGTGAAATAGTCACTCCCGAAATAGTGGCTTACGTATGCATTGCTTATTAACCAATGAGAACAGCAAGCCGACAGCGCCCTCTTAAAATAAGATAAATGATCACTTTTTCGTCCGCCATCTTAGGATTAACACATTAGGATATCATTAAAATTATTCTTAATGGAATACCTAAAATAAAGGTAAGTCTTATTTAATTTTGACCATTTATTCGTGTAGATATGTTAAGGTTATAAGCTAAATAGTTGTATGTTGTATGGAAAAAGTTTGATCGAGAAGTGTTCTCCTGATTTCTATTCCTAGAAAATTGATTTCCTGGAAAAGAGATTGTCTATTATGTTTCTTCATGTAGTGGTTTGAAATATGATTTTTTAACAATTGAAAAACACTCAAATGCTTAGCAAAAGATAATCAAAACTTCATTAATTCGGTCAACGTGAATAAAAACAATATGAGTGTTAATATTTTATTTTTCCCATTCAATCCCATTCGAACTTTTGCCAACGATCGAAAAAGAAAAAAAAAGTTTTATCTGTTTCTTTTGCAAAGCTGAGTGACTCAGAAGACATCTGGATTTTTTCCAATTCATAGCAGATGCGATGTAAACAATATTCATTTGCTGTTCTGTGAGATTTTTTTTTCGTTTATTACTGATTTCAGATTTTACACATCATCATTATTATTGTTTCGGAGTTAAAAATGATATTTGATGATTATGATATTACGAAAAGGTTGGTACTAGAGGTTTGCACGGGCCAAAATTTCCAGGCCCGGCCCGGTACAAAAATTAAAAGTTTGGCCCGAGCCCGGCCCGGCACGTAGAAAAAATAATATTGGCCCGGCCCGGTAAAAAACTTAAAAGTTCGGCCCGAGCTCGGACCTGCCCGAAGGAATTTCTACAGAACATTGATTTTTACGTCGATTTTGTTAAAAATTTGTCTCGCACGAGGAGTTCTGACCCAAAATATTTATGTTAACTTTTTTTTTCATGTTTATAATCTTCATTTTTATAGAAGTGCCGCAGACTGGGATATTTATTTTTTTAATGAATCTCTATTTCTTGTATATAAATGCTTCAGTTATCATTAATATTGTTAATCCATATTCCATGTATTGAAGTGTTAAAAATCTGAAAAATGCTATACACTAAAATCTTCTAAGACGGAATTGCATAGAAAAAAAAAAAAAAGAAATGCGCTATAGACAAGTTTCCTTCTTAGCAAGTGTAAATGTATTATATATTCTTTTCTTACGTATTAGTATAATAATTTTGCATGGATCAACACGTTTTTCAGTTTAAAACAGGGTTCCGTCATAGGCAGGTTCCTTTTCACACGTTTTACTATATTTTAATTTAGTTATATTTTAATAAGCATAGAAAATTACTATTCTTAAAAAAAGAAAAAATAATAATAATAATGCTTAAGACTAGAATAATGGCGATTTAAAAATGTATGTATTTTTTGCAAAAATTTTTGGGCCAGGCCTAAATTAACTGACCTTTGAATGGACCAGGCCACGCTGAGCCAATAATTTTAATACGGGCTGTGTCAAAACTACGACTGAAAATTTTGGGCCGTGAAGACTAGGAATGAAACCAGTCCCGGCTCTGTACAGAAAAAATAAGTTAGGCCTGTCCCAAGCCTTCAGAAAAAAGTATGGCCCTGCCCGGCCCGAAAAGAGTAGAGACCATGCCCGGCCCGAGTGCCGTGAATGAAAATCGTCCTCGGGCTCGTGCAGATATCTAATTGGTACATTAATTTTTTTAAACTGTATGTAAGCTTTTTCTGCGGTTTATGATTTTAAAATTTCGAAACTGAGTAATATAAAAAAAATAATTATAGACATTCTGCATCAGTTATTAAATTTCTTTCAATTAAAACACATTTTCTACGTTTTTGATGCACGTAATTTTTGGCACTAAAAAATAAAACATGATATTTAAGCATTGAAATAAAATGTTTTTTATGCCTGTTTTGAAGTTTATCGATAATACAGCTTTAGTATTTTTTTTTTTTAAAGTTCATATTTTCTTACATAATATAGGACTGAATATTCTTTTAAAGAGTAAAGTTTCTCTTAAAAATAACTACTTTTTTACATTAAAATGTTTTTCAAACCATAAGAACTTTTCATATGCAGTCATTTACTTTATTTTTATTAAAATTTATACAGATACAAATAAATGTAATCTGTTTATTTTTATATTTATTTTCTTCTGTTTCCTAGGTCAATCTTTTCCTATAAAACATATCAAACCTATTTTGCTCATATTTCCAAAATACAATATCTACGGGAATAAAAAATTTAAATTAAATATGGCTTACCGTGTCGTTTCATTACTAAGTATTGTTTTCAACAATAATGGGTGAAAATTAGAAATCATGATTAAGTTAAGGAATATCTTTAAAAGAAATATGTATACATATTC
The DNA here is from genome assembly GCA_963932465.1 of Maratus speciosus. Lineage (NCBI taxonomy): Eukaryota > Metazoa > Arthropoda > Arachnida > Araneae > Salticidae > Maratus > Maratus speciosus. The sequence continues at coordinate 351,331,896 of OZ010795.1, read as the reverse complement.
CAGAGAACTTAAAATTTAGACTCCATGATCATATTAAATAAAAGCAAATCACAGCGGGGAAAAAAAATACACATTCTTAATATTTAAATCATACTTAGAACTCATTTTTAAAAAATATTTAAGTTTATAAGCATTGTTTTTAAGTAAAAAAAATAAAAATATTTTTGAACAATAGGACTTTGCAAAAATAGTAGTAATTTAAGGAAAAGTACGGTTTTATATTTAAAACAAAAATTAAAATGACATCAAACATTGTTAAACATATAACATTCACCTATTAAAAAGTTATTTATAAAACTTTAAAAGTAATATCTTTACAGGGCATGCAATAAAAGCAAACACAAAGGATAAGATTGGAATAAAATATATTAGTGTATTTCTGTCAGTAATCTAAATTCATATGTAACTTTAACTGATTTTTTCCTTAAAAGTTCAATTAGTGTTGCAAACTATGAATTAAATAAATATTGCTAATAAAGTATTTTATTCCAATCTTTACCACGCTTGTATCTATTTTCATTGCATGCTGTAAAATATGTGATTCTTTTAAAATGACCATAAAAGCAAAATAAAAATAGAATTTACTCCACAAAAAATAAACATTCACTTCTATGAAAGAGTGACTATTCACTCCTATCATGGGTGGAAACTGCATTCCTTTAGCAAGAGTGAATAGTCACTCCTCCGAGAGAGTGCTTATCCACCCCTGTTTAGAGTGAATATTCACTTCCCAGGAGTGAGTATTCACTCTTTCAGAGAGTCAAAAATTTCATTTTGCTCAGAGTGAATAGTCACTCTAAAGAGCTTGGGCATATTTTGATTCTGCGATAGAGTGACTATTCACTCCTCTGGAGTGAATAGTCACTCCTTTTTATTTAGAGTGTTCATTCGCTTTGAGAGAACTTTTCATCGCGAGAAGCATTTTAGTCCAAACCGCACTCCTGTACGACAATTACTTGAATTTACAGGGTGTATATCCAAGTTTTATTAAATACACTAATATCGATTATGAAGGATTGTGTTCTTTTTCATCTAAATGCATGTACATTCTTCAGCTATATAAATAAATAAAAGCTTTTCTCACATTTATTTTACATCATGCATTTTATGCATTTCTTAGAGGATGTTTATATTTTGAAAAAGGATTAGTAGGGAAGACCGGGCAAGATGACCATGTTAACAATTTTTGTTGTTTATTAAATTATTTTTAAGTATAATAAAATCAATTTTAAATGAACTGTTGGAATTTTGTAGTATTAAATATATTACCATTTAATTTTTCAAAAAAAAAAAAAAAATAAGGGATAATTTTATTTTTTCATAACATTAACAAATCATCATCTTGCCCCAGTACTGGGGCAAGATGACTTTGTCCTTGGGACAAGATGACAACACTGAAAAATGCTGAAGATATTTTATCTTTTGAATATGTTACATGGCTTAACAAATGATAAACTGTGTTTTTACTTCTTACGAAGTATCAAACTAAGCATAATGCATTTTAACGTATTGTTGAAGAGTTTAGTTGTGCAGCTAACAATAGTCACAAATAAAAATGACATTTTCATAATTAGAGCATGAGCACCTCATGCCACCACTCTTGGCATTTACAGCACTGGTTCCATTCTTCTGTTGGTGGGTCACAATATTCCTCGTCACAAGCAGGACATCTGAAAACACCATCCTTTGAAGTTGATGCAACTGGACTGTTTGACCTGGATTTAATAGACTTAGGCCTACATGCACTTAGTTTGAGTTTTTTTACTCATTTTTTAGCTTCACGAGCTTCTTTTCTCTGTTTTTTAAACGTTCCTGTTCTGACTTCTAGTTTTTCCTTTGGTCTAACATTTCTTTGATGGATGTGCTTGTAAGAATGCTTGAGTTCAGTGTTTTGCTTTTGCTTTTTTTCTCACATTGTGTTGATTTAGGCAATAGTTTGAAATCAAAAACACTAACAGGCTTCTTTTGTGTATCGGAATCAGCATTTTCCATACGTTCTGGTTCTTCAGGAGGGTTTATAAGTTGGTTTTCTGCTTCCAAGGTCTGAGGATGACGAGCTCGTCATCTTGCCCCGGAATGCCTGTTTAAAAATATTCGTTTTCATTGTCATGAAGGCAGGCGATTAATTGGCATTTATTCACGGTAATAGGTAGTATTTAAACTAAGTTACTCATAAATATTAAAGAGAAACGATATAGCTTACCTGTATCTGTAGCAGAGCTTATTTTCACATGCATAAAAGTATATCATGGCAGCGGTAAACAATCAAAGCTTCACAACTAACACAAAAATGGCGATTTCAGCGTCTCTTTACTATTGTTTATCGAACGGCCGATAGGAGAGCCAGTAGTGTCCGGTTGATGGTGCTACCTAGTGGAAAACGGAAAAATTAAGACATTCGTCATCTTGTCCCGCTCTTCATCTTGCCCCGGTCTCCCCTACTACGTGAATTTTAAACATTTTTGCAATACATTTTCTTCAGGCGTATTATATGTCATTAAACAGCAAGTAATATAAAGTTTAAATGTCTATCCAATTTTATTTAAATGCACTATCATTATACGGTGTAGTGTATTTCCATAAAGATTTTCAGTTTTACATGTTGATTAATTTACATAGAAATATAAGTTGTTTCTGTGAATATCACTTGAAGAATGCCAAGAGTAACAACTAGGGATGCACCGGATATTGATTTTGCCGGATATCGGATACCGGATATCCGAAGCTCCTTTGCCTACCGGATTCGGATATCCGGCCGGATCACCGGCAGTAGATATGTTTTTAGTTATATGGTGAATTATTTCTTTATATAATGCCATCTCAGAACAATAAATTACAAACATGTTACACACATCATTAAAACATTTTAAATGTATTGAAATATAATTTACAAAAACTATATCTCTTTGAATATCAGGGCTTGAAATTCAAGTTTTCCCAGGAAGGGAGTTTCCCACCCAACATTTATAAATGCAGGGGAGTTTAACTGTTAGAAAAGGGAAAAAATAGCTTTAAACACCGCTATTTTTTATGTGCCACTTAAAGAATTACATTTATATAGACATGACAAAATACCATTCAAATAATTTAAATTAACTCCTCAAGATAATTATCCAAAATGTTTATTTTTATTAAAACAAAGGAACAGAATCAAGCTTTATATATGCCATGTCTATTTTTCAACTTTCACCTAATGTTATGGGCAATTAACAATTGAGTTGCTAAATGAATTTCTTAATTTAGATTTTATTCTATTTTGCGAACTCTTTCACAAGTTACACTTTTGACAAACAGCACAGAGCAACTTTTAAAATTTTAAAATTATCGGAAACACGTGGTTATGCTCTCTTAAAATATTTTTAGAAAATTTTGCAAAATCTGATGTGCATTAATTTTTATCTTACTTGCATGAATAATGCATATCAATGATTGTAATTGTCAATATCATACTGTGATTGTATGTCACTTCTGAACAAACTTGTTTTATTATATCCTTAAGGGGGTTCTCAAATCCAAAAGGGCAACTTTCTGACATAAGTTTTAATTTATTTTTGTTCGAAAATGAATGAAACTAGCTGGTGTTATTGTTCAGAAACAATGCAATCGAGCTGTTTTTTCCATTTTTTTGCAAACACAATACATCTTTCAGAAAATAGTGTCAAAGTGGACGTTTTGAACCAAATTTCCGCACGTAAGTAGAATAATCACCCAAGAGCGGGCAAAAAACGTGTTTGTCACGTGATCAAAATCGCTTATAACTCAATAGGTAATTTATTGATCAAAAAATGGAAAACACAGTTCAATTCCAAATCGCTTCCATGGCCAGGCTTTCCAATTTTATATCTTTCCGTTAAAAATGAATTTGTGAATGTGTTAAAACATTTTGCGCTTGTTAAGCAGAGCAGTTAAGAACAGCCTTAATGGAATTATAGTCAAAACTGTAATCCCTGGTATTTTCGTTAATTGAACTATGTTCTATGCATTGTAATTTTAAATCCATATCCAAAGTTTGAAAAGGAAATAGTCAATTGATTTCTTCTATTACACGAGAAAAGGTTGATTTCAAAAAGCCATGTCCTAATTTCTGTGAATTGCAAGAATCAACTAGTTTCTTGTTTCTAAATATGTTTTTTAGAAGTTGACCAATTTTTTTTTCTTCATGTGCACCACAAGTGTAATCTCATTTTCTTTAGTGCTGACAATTGGCCAGATTAGTAGGGCTCAGTCTCCGGTGGTCGTTACTGCCCTTTTAGTTATTTCCTATTTTGGGCACAGGGAAAAAACATCGCAAAATACGTAAATCGGTCGTAGAAAAAAATATCGGTGATTTCGTCAATCACGGCGAAAATGAATAAAAAAAAGTTTGTCGGCCGGTTGTGAGGGGGGGGGGGGGGGAACTGAAATTCGTGGGAAATCAGCAGCAGGAAAATATCACGAAATGCGTCGATCAATCAAGGAAAAATATCGTGAAATTTGACAGTCTGTCATGAGCAAATATTTTGAAATTCCTCAGCTGGTCGCAGAGAAAAAATGCGAAAATTTTCAATTGGAAGCAGAAAAACAGTCGTTACTTTCATCAGTATGTATCAACAAACAGGGAAATTTGCCAATCGGTCACAGAATAAAAGTGCTAAAGTTGTCAATTGATCGCAAGAAAAAAAATTATGAAATTCACCAATCAGTCTCCAGAAAAAATAGTGAAATACGTCAGTCAATCGTGGAGAAAAATAGCAAAATTTTTCAGTCAGATGCAGTAAAACAATCAGAATTTTGTCAATCTGTGGTAAGAAGAAACTGTGAAATTTGCCGATCAATAGCAGAAAATATCACGAAAATTTGTCAGTCGGTCCGAAAATTTGTCAGTCGGTCCCGAGAGTTGATCGTCGTTTTACAGAGAAACATTTTTGGAAAATGATTTTTTGGAAACAGGAACCCTCCTCCCCCACCCGGCCACAATATTATTTAGGGCACGAATCTTGCTATCCCGTCTCGAAATTCAACACCTGTAATCTGTAATGTAATAAAAAATCCCTGCCGGCCCGGCCTACAGGCAGAGGTAGATTTCGAAGTTAAGCGTACCAATTTCACGAACAAAAACTAAATCATGATTAGACATAAACCCACTTTAACAATTTTATCTGGCCGCTTTTGACGAGTTTGTATTTCATTTTTATGTAAGAGCTGGTTTTATCCGAATCATGTTAAGGCGGTATTAAAAAAAAATACTTTCCCATGCTCAACAACACGAAATTTTCTGGCGCATTTTTAGATTCATTTTTAATAGAAAAAATATGAAACTTGCTGACGTGATTTTTGAAGAGATTCATAAGCCACCTGTGTTTTTATTTTTCTTTCAATTACTTGAAACTTTATTGATAAACAATTATTTTCTCAGTAGGACAATATTTTTCGTTTCTAACACAATCGCTTCGGGAAATTCTGTTCAAAATGCCCCACTTTGACATCATTTTTTGAAATATATTCTGCCTCTATCAAAAACTCGATCATTACGGTAAATTATATAGTTTCTGAATAAGAGGATCCAATTAAACGCATCCAATTGGTAGCAATTGGATGCGTTTGAGAGCAAAAATGAATTTAAAAATGAGTAAGAAAATAAGCAGTTTGGATTTGAATACACCCTTAATAAATAGATTTTTTTCTTCAACCGCTATGTATTTTTAATTTGTTTTTGCTGTAAGAATTGGTCCTATCAAAAACTTGTCTATATAAATGTTGTAGAAAATATTAAGAAGATATATGATAAATTCATGGGGATTTTATATCTTGTGAATTGACGGAGTTATGAATTTTTTCTTCTTCACCCCCCCCCCCCCTTTTTGTTTTTAATTTTTTTTTTGTGGTACGAATTGGTCCTATCAAACACTTGTGAATATACAAGTTGTAGATAATATTAAGGAGATTTATAATAAAATTAATTGGATTTAATATCTTGAGTATTGACGAAGTTATGAATTTTTTTCTCCCAAAAACTCTATTTTTTGTTTTTGGGAGAGCCCTTTGACCCCTTTGAGCCCATTTTTAATTTTATCAAAAATCTGTGATACATAAATTTTTGGCCCTATTTATAGAAGTAATAAAAACTTTAGACTGATTTGATATGCATAAAAATTAAGAAGCTATGGGGCTTTTTCGGTTTTCACAGAACCCCTCCCTATTTCTATCCCCTTGGTCCGATTTTGCCCATTAACGAACTTGACTGACATTTTATGCTCCTTGATTTTATGTATCAGTTTGGAAGAGATTTATGCAGAATTGTGGAAGTTATCGTGTCCAGAAGAAAATGATATATATATATATATATATAAAGTTTTTTTTTTTGGGGGGGGGGGGTTGTTAGAGGTCATGATCGGTGTAGATCTGCAAAAATTTTTCAGAAATTCCAACATAGGGGAGAATGTAATAGGTAGTATTTCATACGAAATCTACCTAATTAATAAGGTTATATAAAAATGTAATTTAAACATTAAAATATTCTGTTGAAATACTATGAAATGCTGATAATTGCTATTGGATTTGGATATGAGATTGGCGATCTTGATAAATGCTAATAATTAATTAATTTGTACAACAAATTTTAACCATTTAATATGCCTATAATTGTAGAGTATTTTCACTGAAAAATATATACTATTTAAACATGAAATATCTACTAATATACCCATGATTAAAGATTTATTTTCTCCAAACATAGGTTTAGTTGATGCCTTTTTTCTGTTTTAATTATTTAATACTGTTTTGATTTAAGTCACATTTAGTTTTGTTTTAAGTTAAATTACTTTGATATTTATAAGTAAAGAAAATTACTTTTAATTTTAAATATTTATAATAAAGTTACAAAAATAACTAGTTGGATGTGCCAATCCCAAAACTTTCTTCTACCTCATACATCTTAATATTTCAAAACGTAGTTCCAAATGTTAATACTTCAATATTATTAGATCGATATTATACCAACTTTGACTCTGATGTAAAATTTCTGCTCTCAGTCAATTAATCAGAATAAGTTAATCTCGATAATGACATTTATTAAAAACAATAATTTTTTCATTATTCCGTTGTTATCAGTTGTTCGTGAATAGCCAGCGTAGCAGGATGCGAAGTTCCCGTCGCTTCGCGAGCCGCCAATATACAGTACAAATAAAAAAAAAAAAAAAAAAAAAAAAAAAAAAAAAAAAAAAAAAGAAAAAAAAAACTGCGAAAACTCGAAAATTTTTTACAAAAATCACTGTTACAGTGCCACCTTCTGGCGGAATATTTTCAAATTGAAGAAGGACTATGCTGGCTATAGTCAAAAACATACTTTCAAAAATTGGTCTAGTTCTATGCACTTTTATACACTTTTATACACTTCATACACTTTTTGATGGTACAAGAATGAAAGTGGCACAAAAATCGCTATTACAACGTCCCCTTCTGGCGGAATATTTCCAATTTAAAGGGGAACCTGCTGGACATAGCCAAAAACATACACAAAAAATTTTGTTCAATTATATAGATAACTTCATACACTTTTCGATGGTACAATAATGAAAATGGCACAAAAATCGCAATTAAAGCGCCCCTTCCGGAAGAATGCTTCCATATTGAAGAAGGACCTGCTGGCCACAGCCAAAAACATGCACAAAAAATTTGAATCAGTTCTATGCATAACTTCATAAAAATTTTGATGGTATGATGGCGACACACGGACAGACAGACATTTTGTATAAACATGTTTTGGGATCTCTGGCCCCTAAAACGTCTAAATCCGTCGAGAACCGGAAATCGAAAAAAATTTAATTACAATAATTTCTTCTATTGAAGATAGAAGAAAGTAAAAATAGGCCTATTTAATTGTTAAACATAAAAGAAAGAAAGAAAATTAATAAAGTCATACTTAAATAAACAACTTCAAATTTTGTTTTATATTCTGAAAGTAAAGGTACAATTTTCTAAAAGATGTAAACGTAAATTCTTAAATTTAATATAAAGAATTCAAATATCAATTTTAGGAAAGCTGTCAATTCTTTAAACATTTGAGAATTACCTTTTACTCATGAATAGTGAACTTACTTTCATATTTTGCATTATAAACAAAAGTTATTCGGCATTGTTTGGGGCAAACGATTTCTCTCATCCTTATACATTCGCTGTGCTGCGCTCTGCCGGATATCCGGCAGAGAAGTCGGATATCCGGTGATTGTGAATCGGATATCCGATGGTATCTCGGATATTGGAAAATCAGCCGGATATGCCGGATATCGGATATTTGCCGGATATCCGTTGCATCCCTAGTAACAACCATTTTTATAAAATAAATAATTTTACAAAAATCGTGGGCTTTTTGACTGCGAAAGCAGATATTAATTTGAACGGTAATTCCTAGTTGACGAATGCATTTTATTAGATGAATATTGCTGAAGCACAACGTAAATTCGTATCACAAATATCAAGCAAACAGTGTAAAAGGTTTCAGAAAAGCATAAATAACGATAGTCACTCATTGTTCTCAAACAAAAATCGCTCGAGATTAAAACACTAATTAAACTATTTTTCTCCAAAGTGGTATTACTTAATGCAGTTTCCCTTGTTGACGTTAAATGAATTTGAACTGATGATGTACTTCCGTTTACCAGAACATTTTTGGATATTTAAAAAAAATCCAATGGCTTTCGTACCAACTCGAAATAAGTGTTTGAGAACCATTTTGGTTGTTGTGTCGCCAAGGAAATCGCAAAATTTGTCGCTAAACTTATCCGTAATATAGCACAGTATAAAAGCTTAGTTGTCTATTGTTTAATATAATTGTTGATGACTCCTTCATATTGCTTCGATTTTATTTATTGAATATTCCTTATATTGTTTTTTGAGGAATTTGTTCAACAAAAATCTCATATTATCAATTGAATAATACTGTGCTGATATTATGTATTACTAGCAAAACCCGCGGCTTTGTACGCGTAGTCCGTAGTTGTTGAAATACTCCAAGTGTGAGCCTATTTTTATTCGAGAAAATTACTGCTGTGGATAATTAAAAAATTACTAATTTTCGAATATATTCAATTAACTACCATGAACTGCCATGCCAAATTCCAAGCTCCTATACCAATTGTGAATTTTTATTTTAGAACTTTTTATTGCTCCTGCGTCCTTTCGAATTTCGAATAATAAAAAAAGATTGTTCTGCGCGACCATTTATGTCTCTAAAGTAACAGCCATGCCAAATTTTAATTTTCTAGCTCTAACAGTTCCAAATAAATCGCAATTTAGGATGTTTTCTGCTCGTTTCACTCTTTTAAATTTCAAAAATTTCAGAAATCGTTCTTAGTGAGCATTTACATCTTAAAGGTAACCACCATGCCAAATTACAAGCTTCTATTCCAACTCTTATCACATAAATCTTTTGTTTTAGAAAGTTTTTTGCTGATGCATCCTTTTAAATTTCGAATTAAAAAAAAAATACTTTTCTGCACGAACATTTACATCTCTAAAGTAATAGCCAGGCCAAATTTTTGTAGCCCTAAAATTTCCAAATAAATCGTGATTTAGAAGTTTTTGGAAAGTTTTCCACTCATTTTATTCCTTTAAATATTTTTAGAAGTCATTTACATCTTAAAAGTAACCACCACACACAATTTCAAATTCCTAGCTCCAACAATATTGCAAAAATCGAAATTTTCGAAATTTTTTGCTCTTGCATTCACTTGGGGGTTGTTGTACCCACATAAAATATAGCCTATGTGGGAAACGAGATGGTCTCCAGTATTTTGTCGTCATTACTTTTGATACCGGGGTTCGGTAGTTCTAGAGATTGCCCCCTGCAAACGAACAAACGTTACTTCCTTATAATATTAGCATAGATAGATTTTTTAAAATTAATTTCATTGACGTACACGCATGAACAATAATACATAAAATAAAAGTTCCAAATATTGCAATATATTATCCTGATAGTTTGGAAATATTTTAAATTTATTTAAGTAAATAATTCACTTTATTCGTTTTGTTTTCTGTGATACTGATGATAAATAAAAAAACTGTGTCACCTAAAAAAAACTGTGTCACTTAAAAAAAGTATACATAAAAACACATAAATTAATGAAAGATAAAATAGTATCTATTCAAAGATAATATTTATTTCGAAAGTTTTGAAGCAAATAAAAATCCATCTTCCTTTAAGTTCTCAGCTTTTAATTAAATTTTTCCAAATCCTCTTAAGTACAAGCTTTTAAAACAGCAATGAAAAGACTTAAGATCAAAATGCTATTGAACGTATTTGACAGATTAAAGGAATAAGTTCTTTCACTTATCGGAAACAGTTTCAATACAATTTAAACTGATTTATACAGGGCACTATAATTTTCAAAAGGCTATGTCTTCAAAAGTATTACACGTACAAATATGAGGGATGTATGAAAATAACCTCAAACTCACCAAGTTTCCTGTCCACTCTACAAATGTTCTATGTGCGCCTCCTGGGTCACACAACACATGTTTAGGTGGTACTTGAACTCACTGCACACATTTTGTAATGTCATCATGTCAGTGGTCATCACTGCATCATTGATCCGTTCCTTGAGATCTTTTAATGTTTTTAGTATTGGGGATACGTACACAAGGTCCTTCATGCGCCCCCAAAGGAACAAGTCACATCTCGCATATTCTAACACACAAAAACTATTTTCTTGATCTCCTCCATTTTGGGAGATACTGAAAGATACTTCACAAGTGCTGCCACCTGGTGCACCCATTACCGACTTCGTGAGTTTTCAGTTATTTTCATATATCGTTCACATTTGTACGTGTAATATTTTCGAATATATAGTGTTTTGAAAATTAATGAATATTTTACATTAAGCTGCTATTGTTACAAGCAAAACCCAAGATTTGCGAGTTGTTGACTTTGCAGACGTAATTGTTGAATAATTTTCCAAGTGCCATTTCTGTGTCTACTAGCATTAGGGAGAAATTATATTTCTACTGGTAATTTAAATATTGATTATTAAATCTCATTTTCGGGGACTTCATTCTTGTAATGCATTAACCCATTTATGCCTGAATTTTTGTTTTCTGAAATTTGTTAGTAAAATCATTTTAAAATGTTACTAAATGAACTGGAAAAATACTAAAACAAATTACGCTAAATTATTTTTGTACTTATTTGATAAAATGTAAACGTACTAAATATGGGAATATCCAAATGTGGAAAAAGGCATAATTATATGTTTTGTCTAAATCAGGGTTGTAAAAAACCCGGGTTTCTTTTATAAAAAAAAACCCAGCCCGGATGGGTAGCTGGATGGGTACCCGGGCAGCTACCCAGTACAACCCTTAAGGTTGTAAAAAACCTGGGTTTTTTATTAAAAGTGTAACCCGGGTGGGTAGTTGGGCGGGTACTCGGGCAGCTACCTACTACAACCCTGGTCTCAATATATATAAATTAAGCTTCTTAATTGTATATTATATACTATAATTAGTATTTTTATGAACTATTAAAAATATATTTATTTCTTTACGGAGACTAAAAACATTATAAGCATAATTAATAATAAATTAAGAACAATTGTATTTGAGGCTAAAAAACAATTTATTTCAAAATCATCTTGAAAAGGACTTTACATAAATAACTGTCTCCTAAATGGAAAATGGAAATATGTACCCATTTGCGCCCCCTATATTTTGTATTTTAAAAATATGCATAAAAAATAAGCTTGAACATATAATTTCGTAATTTAAAAAAATACATATTTCAAAGAAGCCTACAAGCTAAGATTATGACTTATTTACTTGTATCCTTGATACAAAAAATACAAATAAACTTTCTTTTTACATATCGCTATATTGAAAAATGAAAAAGGCTATAAACATTAAAAAAAGGTCTACATTTAAAAAAATAAACGTCAATCTTATGCTGTCATCTCTCGGTAATAGATAAAGGCATTTATAGACGATTACTTCATACAATTTTCATGTTGTAAAGAAGAAGAAAATTGTAAAAAATTATTAAAATTCGAAACGTCCCAAAAATGGGACGTTAGGCATAAATGGGTTAAAAAAATGTGAGACTTTAATTAATAGCAAAACCTTCATTCGAACCCATTTGCAAGCACCCCTTCCAAAAAACACATACAATGCAGTCTAATTCGGCTGTTTATCAGCTATTGTACAACGAAAGAAATTTAACAATTCGTTCGCTAGTTTCTGAGTCTATTTCCTACAATTAATCAAATGTTTATTTTTTAAAGTGCTGAGGTAGACCAGGGCAAGTTGACCATAAGGGCAAGTTGGCCCATCCTCGATATTTTTCAAACTATCCGATAAATGGCATTAATAACAAAGCGACATGTGTTTTATCTTGGCTTCTTTCATCCACAAAAGTGTCAGCAGCGAAGAAGTAATCAAACGAAAACCCCTTCAAATTAAAAAATGTCCATTCAGGTAAGTTTTTTTTTTGGTACTTATAAATAATCTTTTCTGATTCGTTCGTAAATTAAAGTTTCAATTTGGTGAAAACAATCTAAAAGACCGTTGTTCAGGGCTTATTTTCTACCGGCTGATTAAAAAAAATATATTTACAGAATATTTTGACACGACGATCAAAAATAAAATGGCGAAATTGGGCAAGTTGGCCCATTTTATCCGGGTGTTCTACTTTCATAATCTATAAAAGTCAATGAAATTGCAGATTTATGCGTATTACTGGTCAGGGCAGTTTTAACTAAAAGACAAATGAGACAAGAGTGGATTCAATATACCAGGTGCAAACGTTAGGCACACGAATCATGTGTCACTTTTAGAAAGGTATTTTATATTTGCATTCATTGTGATGATTTGTACCTTTTTTATACAAAATTAAAATTACATTTTATGCGTTTTAATGTTTGGCATGCGTTGTAATTCAAACTGAAAGTTTATTTTTATTGACGCGTATATTTTAATTCGTTTTTGCGGAATGTGAAGTTATGGGATTTTAATTCGTATTCACTTAGTTCATTTATTTATTGAATACATATATCTGACCTATGTGCTTGATACCAAATGCCTCTCATAAGCGTCGATATAAGAACAGGATAGACACAGAAGTAAACAACACTTGAAGATTACATCCGGGAACACTACAAAGTGAGTGCAACGAATTTACTGTTAATTTACTAATTTATATCAGTAATATTGTGTTATTGTCTTTGTCTTGGCAAAACTGAAAAAAAAAAGTTTTGTCTGGCGGGTTATGTCTTGAGGATGAAACATTTCATTCTTTAAATATGGCTATTCGGATATATTAAGAGATTGCCTTCTAAAATGGTGCAAGTCTTTCTCCCTCACTGTGTTAATTTTTAAAACTTCAAATCGAGGAATTTTCCTTACCTATTGCAACAACGATTCAAGTAAGTGTCATGAATTTTTAATAGTACTAAAACTAGTGCATTTTATTATTTTATTTATAGTACTAAGTAAAATATTACATGAAATAGAATTTAGTTTTGAATCTGTTTCCAAAAAGACCACTAATTCTAGAAATATAATATTTTTAGACTTATGACGTTGTCTTGTATTACAAATTACATATCCTAAATTCTCATCTTTTTTCCCAAATTTAAAGTTATATCTGTAAAAGAAAGACATTTTAAGTTAAATTCATTCCTTGTTTTCAATGGCAGTTGCTATTCTTATCTGTCAATAACTGCCCACAAGTAAAAAGAAAAAAAAGCTTTAGAAGATCTTCTAATGCTTTCTTTCTTCGTCTTCATGAAGTAAACACATTCGTTAAGTTTTAATCAGCTAGTTTCTTCCTAGCCCAAACCGCAGATTAAAAATACGATAAATAAAGTACATGAAAATATATGACGTTGTCATAAGACTCATGTATTATGTAAATCTACGAGTAATTGTATAACTGGCGGTAAAAATATACATATATATTTTATTTGAAATCAAATCTAATATTGATTTTTTGATTATATTTAGTAGAAAAAGTAATTTGAAATGGAAAAAAGTAAAAAGCTATAACTAGATTTGGCATTTAAATTTGTAATTTTTTATAACTTTATTTATATGCACTTATACAAAAAATATAAAAATGACAATTAAATGTTAAGATATATATTTAAGACAAAAGAAGTTTGGAAACTATAAGTAATTTTTTCTTCATGTTATCAATATAGAATATTTATTTATTTATTTTTATTGATAGTTAAATAGCTTTGGTGATTATCCTCTGAGCTACATAAAAACTTGCCCATTAGGGTGGGTCGAAAAAACCGAAATATTTATAATCGAAACGTAATAGCGCGGAAAAGTTGCCTTTTGTAAAAAAGATAAAATACGTAAAATATTACACCGATTGGTTAATATCTTTTACCGCCGCAAAGGGTCCAAATTTCGAAAAAATCGCAAAAAACATACTTTTAGCAATTTTTTTTTTAATTATCCAAACATACTTATTCAATTTCTAATAGAACGCAATAGCCACGCCAAGATATTAGTAATGTAACATTAACATTTCATTTTTGTGAGATCGTTGCTTTTACCGCCACAACAGGGCCAAAATTTCTAAAAAATGTTAAAAATTAAAATTTTTCATTTTTTCAATTTTCATAACTTTTGTAATGTTTTCAGATTTTTTACATTTCTAATAGGCTGAGAAAGGCATTTTATGTTGTTAATTTCATTCACATTGTTAACCATGATCACTGTAATTCTATTAAAAAAAAAATTGCTCAATGATAGAAACACCAGCGGCTGCCTGCACGTAAAATTAATTTCTCGCTGCTAGAGGGCCACGCTTCACTTTGTTCGTTTTTTTTTTTTTTTTTTTTTTTTTTTTTTTTTTTTTGTAATGTACTCCTTTTACTCTATATTTTGATGGCCCTAAAGATAGAAATATCTGCCAGGTTAAAGAGGTGGCAAAGTTTCATCTTTGCGAAGTCAAGGAGGAACATATCTCATTGTACTAGAACCAGGTCTGAATTATTTTCGTCATTTGACCCCATCGTCTGGCAAGGCGACTTCTATATGCAATGACTTTATAGATTTTTTGAAGAAAAATGAAATCCCGACCGAAATAATAATTGCAGTTGAATTTAACGGAACTGTCTTCAAAACAGGATGCAAAGGTGGTGTTATAGTAGGATTAGTTGAGAACAACTTTTAAAAAACCACTTTATTGGCTTCCTTGACCTCACTTCAATGAGCTTCCACTGAGACATCTTTTCAAACATCTTGATGACAAAAAACAGGTTCTCTATCATATTGTGGCCCAATTGGTTGATCTCTTGCGATTTGCGAATTATTACCAATTGCAAAATTTAAGCCAATTTAATCTGATCACCTAGCTGTTGATAAAGATGATTTGTCAACTGACCAGAAGTAGGGGAGATGGGGGCACATGTGAACAGGGGGCAGATGTGAACATCGCAATTTTTCAATAGTTATTATAAGTTTTTTTATTTGAAAAACATTCCTAAAGATGACAGCACCTGTAGACATATGGTAAAATTTTTTTGAAGCTTTTTGACATTTTGTTCGTCCTCTGTAACCAAAATACTGTTTTTAGATCTCAAAAGTAAAATCTTTGTTCCAAGTTGATAAGCGTATAACTTTATTTATTTATTCATTTATTTGAATTTGAGTGTTTTAACATATACTATGAATACTAATAAATATTTTAATAAAGTTCTTTTTTCTTCTAAAATTGAGACATGTTAATGATTTATCAATTTAACAGAAGCAGCAATGTGGGGCACATGTGAACAGAAAAGTTGGGGCAGATGTGAACAGTACATAAGTGCCCCAATAATCAATCTGTGATTCTGTTCCTTTCAGTTAACTTAATGATAAATAATGTCAGTTCCATTATCAATAATTTTCCTGAAATAGAAGATATTTTCCTCACACAAAATTGATTTTGCACTGAAACTTCATCAAACACATCTTTCACCAAATACATAAAGAGCAACAAGCTCGTTTACATTCAATTATACTTTAAATAAATTTAATGTTTTCTAAAATGCAATAAGTGTTTTATATTATTTTACTAAACAGTGTATAACAATACTTTTTATGCATTGTTAATACAAAAGTATTACCTTGAACAACTTTTCAAATTTTTCTATTACATTTGTTCTAAACTTGCAATGATGGCTTACTTCCATATCTAAAACAGTTATGTATATGATGCTTTGAATGGAGATAGATATGAGTAATATTTTAAGAAAGTAAAATTTTTAAACTGATAACTACCGTAAAATCCCTATTGTAACCCCCCTCCCTCTTTCAAAAGCAAAAGAAGTTAGGAGAGGGGGGGGGGTTATATTCGAGATATTTTTTAAATCATTAAAAAACCCTTCTTTTATCTATAATATACAAGTAAATAAGGCAAATACAGCAGTGGGAATCTTTCGTATTTTGGCAGATTTGAGATAAATAGTATGTAAACGCCCCCTCCCTAAAATATTCCCCAAACAAAAACACCTAAGCAAAGTTTAAAAGTTTTAATTTCTTTTTTAAAATTGCTTCTTCATTCTTTTATTTTATTTCAGCAATACTTAATGAATCATCTAAGCCTCCACCCCCAAAATCTACTTACTTTCATTTTATAATCTTTTGCTTAAACATATCACCCAGAAACTAGAGAAATATACACACATATATATATATATATATATATATATATATATATATATATATATATATATATATATATATATATATATTTCTTTAAGGTGAATTTCACAGGCAATTAACTAATGATTACGATGACAAATGAATAACAGAATAAAAAGCATGTCAAAGGATATTTTTTCCTTGTGTTCACATGTGCCCCACGTGTGTTCACAACTACCCCGCTGATGGGGCACATGTGAACAATTTTTCGAATTTATAAAACTATTAAAAAATGTAAGAAGAACTATACAGGTGATTTAAGAAAAATTACCATGCATAAAACGAAATTCTATTTACTATATTGAGTAGGTTTTGTTTATAGAAATTAATCCAGTCATGAGAAAAAGCTATATTTATGCGAACTGTTCACATGTGCCCCCATCTCCCCTATATGTCTGAAATATTGCAAGCTCTTTCAACACGCGTGTATACAATTGACCTTTTTTGCTGAGTCCCTGGACAAATATTTCACGCAAGGTGGATCATTACTGCTATACGAATTTTGAGACTCTACGTTGGAACAAAGAAACCCTCTTCTTAACTTGTCATACTCTTTGAGTACATCCTGAAAATGTACTGCATCAGTTGGTTCACAATTAAAATGAATCACTCATGTTTTTCAGAATCTGTGCACTATAGTTAGTAACTTACGTTACTTGACAGATGATCTACGAAAGATTATAGTTCCTGTATTTTCACGAAATGACTATTTCGCAAATCATACAAATAGCCTCTTTGGAATGATAGCGTATGAAGAGGAGAACATCAAGGCCCCAGCCATGAAGAAAATTGCAAAAGCTGGAAGTTCTGTGGACTAGAATAGTGTCATCCGTCACTTTATCATAGCAGACTTCAACACCGAAGCTTAAAATTGTGTGGCTTTCGTCTACTGACAAAACTGAAAACTAACGGAACCACCTGTTATGGTTTCTTTATCGACTAAAAACGCTGGTGAATTTAAAATGTTTGATTAAAGATACCAGCTATTATAACTTTCCTTGTCCCACTCAATCACTAAAAAGATGCGTGAAATTATTCATTGAAGCACTGATAAAGTTTGTTTACTAGAACAGAGGGAGGATCACATCTGATCACTTTTGGCCTCTCGAGAAATAATGGCTTCATCTGAAAACAAGTTATATTATAAAATTCATTTACATTAAATTCTTCTTCATTTTAAGTTTATTTAACCCGTTTCGGTTAAACATCTCTATATTTTAATTAATAAAATACTAAAACATTTTGCTCATTTTATATAATTTTTGTGGCATGAATTGGCTGTTATGAAGTAAAACATCAGTAGATGAAGCGATCGTCAAGAAAAATGAATGATTAACTTTATTTTCAAGTCTATTACAAATAGTTATAAAAAATTATGATATATTAATAGATATAAAGTAAAATTATTTATTTCTAGACATATTATAGAAATTATAAAAATTTAGAAAAAAAAATGAAAAATTGAAATTTTTGAAATTTTTACAAAAAATGTGGTCTTTTTGCGGCAAATAAAGATATGATTTCATCATAATGAACACTTACCGGGACATTTCTCATATCTTCATGTAGCTATTGCGTTCTATTAAAAATTGTATTGGTATGCTTGGATAATTTAAAAAAAATGATAAAAAAACATGTTTTTTGCGATTTTTTGAAACTTTGGCCCCCTTGCGGCGGTAAAAGATATTAACCAATCGATGTAATATTTTAGAAATTTATTCTGTATTACAAAAGGCAACTTTTCCGCGCTATTACATTTCGATTATAAAAACTTCGGTTTTTTCGACCCACCCTATTGCCCATGTGGCAATATAAATGTTTCAAAAATTTAATTTTGATATGATATGAATTTTTATTTTTTTTAAGGAGAGAGGGGTTGCAATTTTCGTAAAGCTGATATTTTAAATCTTTTTCGCGTTGCACTGATTATAATGAAAGTTTTGAACTTTTAGAGTAGGACAAGATTAAAAACACAACATATATTTTACAAAATACCGAAAAATCTCTGAATAGCGGACACTTCGGGATTGCGGAAATTGTTCGATAATCGGAGGTGTCTGGTTTTATGAGGTAAAAAAAAAAAAAAAAAAAAAAAAAAATCTGTCTGCGTTTTGGATCAAAAAGGGTTTTTGCTTAATAGAGTTGTCCAGAATTAGGGAATGTCCATTAACCTCTAAAACGGACACTCCCGAATACCAGGACGCCTCTGTTTAGCGAACATAATGCAGGGTTGGATATTTTTCAGAAAAAGGATTTGATTGAAGAAAGGGCAAACTGGGCAGTGTCCCTTCTCCTCTCCCTTCCATTTTAGGGTCCTCAAATTAGATGTGCAATTTTTGTAAAACTTATACTTTAAATTTGTTTTAAATTTGTCATTTGTTCTGATTCTAATCAATATTTTGAACTTTTAAAGTAGAATACGATTAAAAACTAACTGAATAAAAAATCTAAATACAGCAAAACCTCTCGATAACGAGCACTTCTAGAACGCTGAATTTGTTTGCCATTCGAAGGTGTTCGCTTTTCCGAGATAAAAATATATGCTTATAGTGAAATAAGTGAGTGCCCGCTAAATGAAGTTGTCCATATGAAGGTTTTGCAGTAAAACCTTTATTGGACACACTTAAATAGAGAACACTATTTAAGAAACACATTTTTTATTCACAACATATATATGTTTTATATACTTTTACCTAAAAAAAGCAGACATGTTCGAATTGAGGACAAATTCTCTAGATGCTCTCTATTGAGAGGATTTAATGTCTTTAGATAAATATTTTGTTGTTGTTGTTTTTAAGCTTGTTCTACTCTAGAAGTTCAAGATATTGATTATAATGAGTAGGACGTCGAAAAAGATAAATTATAGGGTTTATGAAAAATGTATACCAACTTTGGGAGCCCTTAAAATGGAGAGGTGGGTGGGTGCAGAACCTTGGCCAAATATTTTTTCAGGAATCAGCGTGGTTAAACATGGCTGCTTATAATGCTTACAAAAAAGTGACTGCGATTTAGGTGCTTGAAGTGTCTCAAAAAAATTAAGGCATTTTAAAACGTCTGAAAATTGAACATTCTGTTTCATGCCATTAAGTATCTCCCTTTCAGACATTTCAATTTAGAGTGTAGATAAGAAATTTTTAAGGGTGTCCGAGGCTAAAAATTCTCAGCAAAAAAATGCATTTTTTTTTAAAATTGGCTTAAAAAAATACTGAGTTTTTAGGGTTAAATACAGCAAACCGTATGTTTTTATCATCATTAGATCCAGTGATATAACACCTTTTGCCTTGAGAAGCGATGCATCAGCTGCCCGCTGACGAGATCTTTAGTTCCATTTATCTCAGAATGAATTTTTTCACGATTTCTCAACTTTAAAAGACTATATCTGAAGTTCCTTGCAAGATATATGTATGAAATTTTTAACCGAGATTTTATGCTATATTTCCAACAAATTGTCTTCAGGATTTTTAATTTTGAGTAATAATTGTGAAAATATGCTAATTAATGCAAAATTCACTCACAAAAAGACAATTTTTTAATAAAATTAATAAAATAAAATAAAATTAATTAAATTAATTAATTAAATTAATTAAATTAAATAATCAATATTTTAAGAAATCCTGAAGACAAATTAAAATGACACATTTTCTATACACAAAAGTGTAAAAATTTTGTAAGTACATCCAGAGTTATATCAAAAATTAAATATGTTTAAAATTTTACAATTGAAATTAAAAAAAAAAATATTTAAATTTTTCAGATTTTTTTTACATGCAATATTCTTATCATGTTAAAAGATATTTCAGAAAAAAATTAATAACAAAATCTCTATAAATAAAAAAAACAGAATTTTGAGCCCCGGACCCCCTTAAATTCGATTTCTGGAAAATCAATTTTTTCTATATTGAGATGTTCGATAAACTCCATTACATAAAATGTGTTAAATATATTTCAGTGAATTTTGGTATTTTTTTTTTTTTTACAACAACTATGGGCTCTGCCCCATACGAGCTACGCTCGTCAACCCCCGTTCAGACACCGCAGACTCTAAAAGTACGCTAATTTGATCGACTTTAAAAAGATTTCGGAAGATTGAATTATAATTAAAAAAACAGTGGCGATCTCCCTATAAACGGATTTCTATTCATTTCTCTTTGATTGGGGAATTTTAAGGCCAAATCCGCTGCGGTACTACTTGATTATCCCTTCGACAAATTTCGCCAAATTATATAAATCGCCAAACCACTCGCCAAATTATACAAATTGACATAATTTTTATTTTAAATAACGAAAGAACAAATAAATTAGTCGAACATTAATAAAAATACAAATAAAACGTCGAAATAAAAATAACTTGATGACGTAGACACGTGTAACTTGCTTAAAGTCAAGTTAATGTGACATTTTCGATCAACCATTATTGGCATTTAATCTTATAGTTTGGCGAATGATAGATTTTTGGTCGACGCGATAACTAAGTAGTACCAAAGATACAATCACTGTTTTCGTCTTTGATTAAGTAAAATAAGTTAAACATTTCAAAATAAACTAATATAAAAGGAATTAAGTAAACAGAGACTTTGTCTACCGGTATTTTTTAACTAAGCGAAAAGAAAGTTCTCTTAAATAAGACATTTTAAATACATCGTTTTTAATCTGGCGTAATTTCGACCAAACTATTCTTTCTCTTTTTAATATTCAGGTGAAAATACTTTTGTTAGAAATGAAATATTATTTGCGCTTTTCTAACAAAAATATTTGAAAAGTGTCCTCTCAAAACATCAAATAAATGTCTAGCGCAATTTCTAAATTTAAACTGTTTTGCAATACTATTTTGCGTTCATTTTATGAAATAACTGTAATGTGACGTAAATATGACGTAATTTCTCCTGTTTAAGACTTTTAACGCATGTTAATGAATTTATTAATTTACAATTTCCTTTCTCTCTTAAAATTCACGTGTAAATATAGTTTTCATGACTTAATTTTTAATACGTTCCTGCTTTTTGTACATAATTATTTAATTCTAATTCCAAATGATTTTTTCTGTTTATAATAGTCACGTGTAAATAAATTTTCAATTTATTTACACGTATAAATATTTTTTTTTATTTGAAGCAAACATTATTGTTTGCGCTGTTTATACAGTTGGAAAAAGTTTAAATTAATATCACTTTCTAAAATAAAGTAAAAAAAATATCTCTAGAAATGCTGAAAATTTGAATT
Source organism: Maratus speciosus (assembly GCA_963932465.1). Taxonomy (NCBI): domain Eukaryota; kingdom Metazoa; phylum Arthropoda; class Arachnida; order Araneae; family Salticidae; genus Maratus; species Maratus speciosus. The sequence continues at coordinate 351,310,011 of OZ010795.1, read as the reverse complement.
TAAAATAGAAATAAAACCTAAAAAAAAATGAGTCAAATTAAAAAAAGAAATACAGTCTGCACACCGGGAACTTCAAACGTATAAAATTATCTAGAAATGATTAAATTCCCATGAATAGTTTTTGCTCCTATAAAACTTTTTTAGTGGAACGATTTTGTCCAACATTAGCATTAAATATCTCTTAAAATAATTCTTTGATTTCAAAACTGTCTGCATCAGCGCGTTTATCAAACATTTCTGTATAATACTATCGATTTTCATATTTTTGTATGCATTATTTTTCTTAATATTAACGAAGAAAGACCTCCGGTCACAAAAAATTCAAAGCCAGCGGCGGCGGTGGCGGCGGCGGTGACAGCGGTAGTTACTTTTTTTTTTAGAATACAGAGAAACATGTATTTTTTGACATATTTTGAAATATTTCATTTAATTTTGAAGACATTATAAATCTCCTAGTTCAGTGCACAGGTAATTGTATTAGTAGTATGGAGTGTAAAGTACATTTAAATACCTATTTAGTTGAATTGCGTGTACGCTGTCTGTCGTTAGCCTGAAATTTTGCCAAAAAATAGCAAAAAACCTTAATTTTTTAAAATGCTATAAGATATTGTTAGGATTTTATGTTCTTCATCCTTCTGTATTGCAACTGAACTAAAAATATGGTTGATTATCCAATATTGTACATTTAAAAATAAGCTCTCCGAAACTAGGCAGATACCTTAAATCATATACAAAATCTCACTACTCACACCTTTTGCCAGTTATAGTAAACATAAAACTTAAGCAATATTGAAGTGCTGCGAGTTAAAACGGTCCGAGGAAGTTATAAAGAGCATCTGGTTATAACAGCAAGCGTTGATTATATAGGAACACTGTTATTAGATTTTTTTTTAAAATATTCAATAGATGGAACTGAATTTGCTTCTGGTGATTTTTCAAGAATTACAGAGGAAAAGAGAATGTACAGTCGTGGGGAAAAAAAGTAAACACCCCTTACTAACTCATTCAACAAATTATCGTAGACGAAAGTTACTGGTACCGAAAGATTGGAAATAAAGTCTACTTTTAAATTACATATATAAAATTTGCTTAGGGGATCATCTACATATTAAAACGGATCCAAACTTCATTTTTTTCAACAGCAATACCCAATTTTAACGAGATATTTCAAATCTTTGGTTCAGACTATGCCTAGACACCAAATTTCAAGTCATTTGAATAGTAAGTTTTTGAATTATAAACATTCAAAATTTAGTGATTCTAATATTAAATTACATTTTCATATTTTTATTTATAACTTCTAAAATTATGATTGTAATGTTCTAATTTTTTGTGTAGCAATAATACGAATATAGCCAAACATAAATACGTTGAATTTGCAATTTTTATAATTTTCTGATATGAATTATGAAATTAATATTAAAAAAAATATGAATTGCAACCTACAATTTTTTTGATGGATTCAGATTTATTAAGTACTGCTTTATGGAAATCCTAAATTTCACATTTTTCTTCCAAGTAGTTTTCAAATTATGCTTAAAAAAAACGGCAAAATGATGGTTTAAGTCTATGATAGAATGATAGATCATCCGTCTATGATAGATCATCCGTCTATGATAGAAGTGACGAAATATTTTGAAATTTCTCATCCTATCCTGTAATCTAACAGGCTTAATTGACTGCTTAAGGTGTCTTGATCCAGAAGGGAGCTCTCTTGGTTAACAATCGAGTACCGATCTTCAATTTGGATACAGCCCTTAAAATACACTCGTTTTAAAAGAATTTATTTCTCGGAAACTTATGGTACGAATTGCATAAAAATTTGTTTTTAGACTAATTGAAGGGTGTAGAGTTCATTTATGCTGTCAGAATTGTGTACTGCTATTGAAAAAAAACAAAGTTATGGTTTGTTTTAATATGTAGATGGCCCCCTAAGCAAATTTTATATACATCATTTAAAAGCAGACTTTAATTCAAATCTTTCGGTACCAGTAGCTTTTGTCTACGATAATTTGTTGAGGAGTTAATAGGGGGTGTTTACTTTTTTTTTCCACGACTATACATCATGGATGGTACATTGGGAAGCGGAGGATGACCCAGCCAGTAGTTGATCAAATAAGAACAGAGTTACGGGGTTTTTATTCTATTTCCATCCGTTTAAGTTTTAGAAGTAAACTAACATGATTGCTTCAACCCTTAATGAATGTCCTATAATGGGCAAAACTGAATTCCGCTAAAATTAATTGGCCAAAAAAAAAAAAAAAAAAAAAAAAAAAAAATTGAAATTTAACAAATTACAACGACTATTTGGAAAATGATTTTTTTCAAAGACTAAAATTTAAGACATAAAAAATAGCACGGAGTTGATCATACATTAAGTACGCCATGGATTGCATTTCTCGGTACGGTAAATTTTTAAACTTCTACGGAGCTGGTCATAGATTACGTACGCCATGGATTAAACATTAATATTCCTGGGCCAATTTTAAATGAAATTTCATTCTTAAACTTCTAAACATCCCACAATATTACTTTTTACACCGTCGTATAGAGAAAAAAATGTACTTTTAAATGCAATTTGTTTGAAAGCTATATCTTAATTTGTTTCTGAGTTATTATTTTTTTTTGTAATTTTTATTACTTTTTTGTCATAGTGGCAACATAAGTATCCATCTCTGTTGAAAGTAAAGGGGAAATACAGATTACTGTATAGACCAATCAGAAAACGAATAAAATGAGGGATTCAACTAATAAAACGCTTCAGATATGTTTTTGATTTCCTACCCTGACCGAGGACAATAACCGTTTTTCCAAATGGTTAATAAGTAGTTTTGTTAATTGCCATTTTCCCAATGGTTAATCAGACGAAAGAAGTTCATCCAAAATCTAAAAATTAATCTTTAAAGTATCGTCCTTGGGCTGTGATTAGCAATAATTCTTATAAAACTAATATTTCAAATAAGCAAGATGGAAGTGGATTATTTTAACTTAGCGCAATTGTCTGCAACTAATCAAACTCTAAATGTTTACACTTTCCAATAAAAATATTTCAGGTGTGACAGCTGTACTAACATTCAAACAGAAATATTGTGTCTACCAGTGGCTCCAACTTTTGGAAAATATTGGGGGGGGGGGGGGTCAACCATTTTAGGAAAAAATGAGATGGGCATTTTGTTTTCTTTGAAGATAAAGGGATAGATGTGAAAATTACAACAGTGAAGTTAGGATTTTTTTTAACAGAATGTAAAGTTGTGATTTTATTAAATTACGTTCTCATGTGAGGTCTTCATTTTATGCACTCTAATATTTACTATTGTACTATGAATGTGACTACAAACTAAAACTCAAAGGTCTAAAAAATGACGCATGTCAAAAATCATTTTAAAATTTTTGACAGCATATTCTGAAAAAACATTTAATCTTCTTCTTCTTCTTCTTTTTATTATTATTATTTTAATGGAAACTCTATTTGATTTCTTGTTTTCTGAACACTTGCGATTTTCGTGCATTTAGGATGAAAAATGAGTTCGGAAATGAGTCAGAAAATAGCCAACCTCCATTTGAAATCAGTCTAGCATTACTACTTTTGTATGCATTTATTTGCTAATTTTGATTATAAAGTTAGACTATAACACAGGAAAAGGATGAGTCTGAATGTATTCTCAGAAAATTTCTTTGCGAAGTACACCTATGCATTGTAACCATTCATTACCATCTCTATCATATAGAGACAGTAATATTTTAACTGGATTATTTGGGTTAGGTAAAATGGGTTGGGTTAAGGTCCTGTGCGCCTGTTACTGCTTTCCTTACTGCGTTTTCAAACAAAATGATTTTCAATGGGGGAATTAATTTTCACCAACTAAAAAATAAAGATGTAACAAAATAGAATAATGGAAATCGGGTGAGCGGCGAGCAAATTATTGGGTGGGATCGGCTTTCATGGGATTCTATAAGTTGGCGCCACTGATGTCTACCCCGTATAAAACTCATTTCCGCCTGAAATCGACCAATATTTCAAAAAGTTGATCAACCACTGGAAGGGTATCAACTACTGTCGGGGTCACCCTATTTCAATTTAATAATTTTGAATTTTCTGATTTTATGAGGAATTTTTTTAAAAAACGTGCCCCTTTTATGTTAGAATATATGCATAAAACATAATAATTTAATGCAAGATAAAATACTATCTGTGATGTCTGGAGCACATTTCTTCAGCCAGTGCTGGTGCCTTTGATCAGGTGATACGTGGGCGCGGGGAGGAGGAAGATATTTTTTTTGTTCAGAAAAAAGGTTGAGGTATGCCGGTCTGTGTGTTCGGGGGGTTTTGTAAGAAACCAAAAGTTGGTTATAAAAATCTTTCGGGGTGCTACGGGCACGAAAAGTAAAGAAATTTAATAGTATAGTGAAGGAGTATTACGTATGTAATAATAATATGAAGGTGGTGTGCATCCCCATAATTAATTGTATATAATGTGTCGTCAATTGTGTTGTAATCTATAACGTCTTTATATACTCTGTAAAATAAACTACGTTTTGTGCTTAAAAAAAAACAACAACTAGTGATTATTATCCAGGAGCATCTGACATCAAGCGGGAATCGAGTATTACACTATCTATTCAACGACAACGTCTCATCTTAAAGTTTTAGAACAAATAAAATTGCGTTTTCGTTTAAAACTTCGTAGCTTTTAATTAAACTCTGCCAAATCCTCTTTATTATAAACTGCCGAAGTGTTCAAAGCAGCAATTAAAGGACTTAAGATCAAAAAGTTGTTAAACGCATTAGACACGTTTAAAGCAATAACTTTCTTGTTTTCGCTTTTGTGAAAGAGTTTTAATACAGTTGAAATTGTTTTGTATTACTTCTAAACTTTCGCAGACTGCTTTGTTTCTTTATTTCGTAGTGTAGATATTTTATACTTTGTCTTTTACTTTGGCATTTCTCTAATTGGAAATGAAAACTTTTAGAATTAATGTTTAAGGGGAGTTAGTACCTTTCGGGACCTAATTTCGCTTATAATAACACACTTTTTTCGATTCAACATAATTAAATAAATTTTACATATTTTGGAGCGAAAGTGTTACAGTTTCAAGAATAATACCCTAGCTCTAAAACACTGCCACAACATTTGTAATTTAAATAATATATATATTTAAAAATACAGGGTGTCCATAATTAAACAACCATACTTTAAAATTGTCTTCAGACGAAACTATTAGTCAGAAAATTGTAAAATTTTGTGACGGACATAATGAAATAATCGGAATTTGTTTGACGAAAAAGAAATTTTAGTTCAAAATTTAGCCACTAGGGGCTTTTTTAATGAATTAAACATTTTTTAAAGCTTTTAAGCTTTATTTTTCTCAGATTAAATAAGACAGATTAAATATACAGATCGCCCCCTGAAAAAAATAAAGTGTAAAACTTAAAAATTATTGGTGTTCGAATTGGACGGAGAGTACAAACTCTGTAAAAAAAAATTCGCGTACGACAGCCGACATCTTTTCATCGACAGCCGACATCATCCTCAGGCCTAGTATTCAGTGAGCGGTGGCTAAATGTGTAATTTATTAAAAAACGCCCTCTGGTGGCGCAATTTTGAATAATTTTTTTTTTTTTTTAACTCAAACAAATTTCCATTCCTTCATTATGTCCGACACAAAATGTAGGTTCGTTTAGTTATGGCCACCTTGTATATAATGTTTACACAAATGGGCAATTCCATTGTAACAGACAAACAATTCATAGAAAAAAAATGATTTTATCTTATTTTAATAAAAATAATCAGGTAACTAAAAGATGGCTACAATTAGTATATGATATTATAAGATAAATTAATATTGTTATTATGAATAAAATATTTAATGTTAATAATTATGATAAAAAAGAGATATTGTAACACACAAACAGGAATTACCATGCTTTTCGGACACCTTAATGTTTATCTATGTTATTTATAAAATAACATATAATTTATTAATAACAAAAATGTATTTTCATTCAGAGGCAGTTCGACTTCCACAAAATTTGACTGATGTCACAATATAGTTATGAAAAATACACTAAACTTAAGGACGAGTCACAAAATGCCAATTTTCATTCACACGAATAGTCAAAAGAAAGTAATATAATTCGAATAATTACTATCCCTGCAGAACAACTAGTCCATATAACATCTCATTTAGATCACACATCGTCCAAGAGTCACAGTCACTACGGCGAAACAAAAAATAGGAAATTCCATACGTCTCTTTTATGAGTCTCAAATGACAACTATATGTGACTCCACTTACAAGTCACTGTGACTGCTGCTTTGTGGCGAGTCACAAGGTGACTTTTCAATGTCGTTTCATTAAGACTCTCGTGTGACTCTCATCTGGAGACTCAATTCCAAAGTCATTGTGAACGTTGCATTATGATAAATCACCAAATAATGTCATATTAAAGTCACATGGTGACTTTTCACAGTGGTGACTTCACAGTATGGTCTCTGTCACCATTTGACAAAGAAAGTCACCATGTGACTTTAATGTGACATTATTTGGTGATTTATCCTAATGCAATGTTCACAATGACTTTGAAATTGAGTCTCCAGATGAAAGTCACACAAGAGTCTCAATGAAACAACATTGTAAAACCACCTGGTGACTTGCCACAAAGCAGCAGTCACAGTGACCTGTCAGTGGAGTCACATATAGTAGTTGTTTGAGATTGATAAAAGAGACGTATGGAGTTTCCTATTTTTGGTTTCGCCGTAGTGACTGTGACTCTTGTGACCATGTGTGGCCTGAATGAGATGTTATATGGACTAGCTGTTCCGCAGGAATAGTAATTATTCGAATTATAATACTTCCTTTTGAGTATTCGCGTGAATGAAAATTGGCATTTTGTGACTCGTCCTTAAGTTTTGTCCACCAGTGCATGTAATCTTACCTGTAACAGACAAACATATAAGCACATAAAAAGAAGCTATGCGGATTATAATGGCTTTTATTGATCTTTACTATTTAACCTTTTGTAAAATACATTGCAAATATAAAGAATATAGGTTTAATGCTATCAGAAAATACATGTATTACCTATTTGATCTAAAAAATAAAATTTTAAAAATGGTAATTACCCAAAAGTAAAAGAAAAAATATATACTTACCTCTCTTTTTTACATTATAACTTTTGAAAAAATACATAAAAGAAACCAAATTTTGTATCAAATTGAAGCTAAATATCACATTTATTCTGTAAACCTAAAACACTGAACATATAAAATGTTTTATAATTTCTTTTAATTAAAAATTTAGCATAATAAATTCTTAAAAGTTTTTTAATTTTTAATTAAAAAATTATAAAACATTTGATAAGTACAATGTTTTAAGTTTACAGAATAAAAGTGATATTTAGCTTCAATTTGATTTAAAATGTAGTTTATCTTGTGTATTTTTCAAAAGTTATGTTGTAAGAAAGAGAGGTAAGTATATAATTTTTCTTTTACTTTTGTGTAAACATTATATATTGTTAAAAATATATATATTATTTAAATTGCAAATGTTGTGGAAATTTTTAGAGCTGGGTATTATTCTTGACACTGTAGCAATTTTACACCAAAATATGCAAAACTTATTTATTTATGTTGAATCGAAAAAAATGTGTTATTATAAGCGAAATTAGCTCCCGAAAGTTACTAACTCTAATTAAATAAAAAATATATATATATATACACTTTAGTTCATGAAGTAGGTTTTTAAAATCAGAAAGTTATCTTAATAACAACGAAAAAGTATAATCTGAAAGTAGTTGTGATGTCAATCACATATATTTGTCTTAATTTTCTTAGGAAACATTAATTATTAAACTTCATAGCTATTTTAATCAGATACTCATTTTCCTCTAAAATAAAAGAATCCACTTTCTATCATTATACACTCTTTCTTCTTATATTTTATTTTAAAACTTATAGAAGACGATAAATTATTCTTTAGATCCGTTATGCAGTAGTCATAGATAACTTGTAATTTCCTTTTAAGAAAGCTGTTTGATAAATCAAAAGGAATAATTTAATGTGTCATTTGGTTGCAGAATTTCTTTTTTAATACTCTTAGTCTAAATCATTTAATGGTTTATTGAAAGGTTTGTTAGATTATTTGATGAAATAATAATAAATATGTCATCAGTTTTATTTTATTGGTGTTGGTTGAGTTTTCGCCAAATTGTGTCTTATTTTTATATTGTTGGTGAAATATTGGCGTGTTTTTTTAGCTAATGTATGCCAAGATAACAAAACTCGTATACACGACGGTTCGTGGCAGGAGATAGTACAAAAATTCAATTATGTAAGAGAGGCACCTCCCTGCTTTCAAATTGCTGGAAAAATGTACGGAACAATACAATAAACATCTGTTTGAGCTGATGAGTGATGCGTTTATTGGGTCTGCCCTTCAATGCCAGGCTTAATATGAAAGGTTTTTTTCCAGGTGATCTATACAGGATTGGAGATTTGGTGTTTGGGTTTCATGCGTGAAGGTAATGTACGCCATGTACATATCGGCCAAATTCTTTTAATCCAAAAGGTATGGGGTTTCTACTCCATAGTAGTGTTTTTATAAAACGGAATAATGGACACGTTTCTAAAAACATTTGATAAATAACATGGTTTCATAGCATTTTAAATCTTTGATATGAAAATATTCGCTTCAATTTTCATGTATCTAAAGTTTTATAAGATATCAAGGTATTTACGTATTATTCGTACCCGGAAGATAGATAGCCAAATATGGTTGTTAATCGTCAATCATATTTATCATTACCAATAGCTATTACTGTTTAGAAAAGTAATTTAATATACATTCATTGAAATACATAACATCGTTAAAAATGGTAAATATTTTATATGAAAGCTCAAGTATTACAAACAATAATTTAGTATCCATATAAAAAACTCATAATATCAGACTGGCGGCTTTCAGCAATAAAAGAATTTATGATGGTAGTTTTATTTTTGCCTGTATGTTATACCCGACGGACCAAATATAATATATACACTATATGGCCAAAGGTGACCGGTCACTTGCGATTTTAGACGTTTTGTTAAATATCTAGAAAAATACACGAGGAATTAACCGGAAACTGCAGGTGTGTAAACAGTATTGTATAGGTCATATATTTCCGCGAAGATTTTCTTCCCGAAACTTCATAGGGGACCATCAACAAATTGAAAAAGAACGAATATCTTTTGGATAACCCTGTAAAAACTAATGTAGCAAACGCGTTCAAACTCGAGATTATTAATAAGTGGCTTATTGTAATATACTTTGTTCATTTTTATGAGGATAGCATGTATACTCGTAGAGAAATTAAGGTTTATATAAAAGCAGTCCCAAATTTCGCCAAGTTTTTTGCATATAATTTGCAGAGTTCTTAATATAAAAAAAAAGTTCTTTTCAGGAAATATGAAAAATAACATTGTACATAATACCTTCTAATCAGAATTAAAAAAATAATAAAAATTGGATAAAAAATGAGCAGGTTTACTAAAAGCTGTTTCACTGCGCATGCACGAATGCAATCAAAATATAAAATGCATAATGTATTAGCTAAGTACATAGAGCAACTTTTGTGAAAGTCTGAAAATCATAGCTTGAAAATTCTGAAAATAATCGTCGATAGAATAAGCTCGAAATCCGTTGTTCCCAAAAACAAGCAAAAAGATCAGGGGTTGTATCAAAATATAGTAGATGGGGAGAGTGGGGATGAAAGGGACATTTTGTCTTTATAAGCTTATAAAATAATGGCATTAAAATATATCACTTTCAAATTTGAGCCTAATTCTCGTCTGAAACCTTTGCTTTTATATTACCAAAACTTCTTATCCCCAAGTACAGTAGTTTAAACCATAAACGCATTTTTATAAATTAGGAGAAATGTCCCTAAGTGAAGTAAGTGGGGATGAAAGGGACATTTTGTCTTTATAAGCTTATAAAATAATGGCATTAAAATATATCACTTTCAAATTTGAGCCTAATTCTCGTCTGAAACCTTTGCTTTTATATTACCAAAACTTCTTATCCCCAAGTGCAGTAGTTTAAACCATATACGCATTTTTATAAATTAGGAGGAATGTCCCTAAGTGAAGTAAGTGGGGATGAAAGGGACATTTTGTCTTTATAAGCTTATAAGAAATGGCATTAAAATATATCACTTTCAAATTTGAGCCTAATTCTCGTCTGAAACCTTTGCTTTTATATTACCAAAACTTCTTATCCCCAAGTACAGTAGTTTAAACCATATACGCATTTTTATAAATTAGGAGAAATGTCCCTTTTAACCCCATTGTTGGGGATGAAAGGGACACTGTGCAGGTTTGAAAGGGACACACTAAAAATAAAACGTTTTTATGAATTTTTTTCTTTTAATTTGCGATTACATTATTCTAAAATAAAAGATAATTATACAGAAATAAAAATAAAATATATTGTAACATATTATAAAATAAAAACAAGAAAAATAACATGTTTATGCCTACTTGACATAAAACAACATTAAATCAGTCAAAAATTTTAAGAAAGATTTGGTTCTAGCTGTCTCACCACCGGTTATGGGTTTAGGTAACTCCACCACAATATCATGAATATTCACGTCATTCATGTCAATAGTATCAGTAAATATAAAATGGTTTTATTCTGTTTTTTTTCCGAAAAAATGTACCTTAAATTTATTACGAGCACTTTTCAGGAGTTTGTGGCTACAGTGCGACAGGAATAACACCATAATTATTCCATTACTTTTCGCAAATTTTATTGATTAATATTTATATTGTTTTCATAATTATCGAATAAGATAAGCGCAGGATCAGTTTTGGAACATCTCAGAATATTTAGGTAATGCGCAATTGCTTTAAAAAACTTCTGCGCCCATTGACAAACTTTGATGAACCAACTTTGAAGTCCAAGTTTTTGGGATGGAGCTCCTCCGAGCATGATCTTCTTAAAATTCTTCCTTGGGAAAACGAATACTGTTGAACAGAGTTACCTGATGCAGAAACAAAACACAAAATTGTGACAATTTGACCATGTTTAGCTGATGTTACGTGAGAAAATTGTTTTTCACATCGTTTTGCTACTATATTAGGTGGTTTGTACTCTGTCATTAAGCCTGTTTTATCACAGTTATATATTATGTTCTGTGTAAATTTATAGCGATCTATAGCTAACTGAAGATTTCTTAAAAATATCAACATTATCTTCGTTGAAACTTGTATTTCTTGTTAAACTAACGGCTATAGGTTTCTTAAGAGAAAGTATGAATTTCGTTGTATAAAATCTTGTAACCATTCAATTCCATCTTGCTTCTTTGTTCGCCACGATAGGGATATATTTGGAGGTTCAAAGCAATTGAATACTCATAGTAAGCACGCTTGTCAAACCATCGTTAATATTAGGTGCTTGGAGCAAATATGAAGCTAACTCTTTTTATTGAGCTTCACTAAAGGAAGCTTGATAGAAACAACCTAAGGTTTTTAAAGTGGGATGTCCCTTTCAACCCCTCAGTTTCTGTCCCTTTCAACCCCATACCCACCTAGCGAAATTAAAAATGTATTCATGCATGAGAGTATTTTAGCTAACGAAATATACTGATATTCACATAAAGTGCATACTTTACAGTGCTAAATAATATAAGTATTATATTGCTAAACACAATATTACTTTTTTAGAGAAGAAAAGTAAAGCAACATCAAAATTTACTTTTTTACATCGAAAACAGGTTTTGCTTTCAACACCTACAACGCTACAATTGCTAATGTTATTTATAAGGATTATTAAGACAGAACAAGTATCGTCATCGATTGAGCCAAAGTTGAAACTCTGTACATTTTATTTTCTTCCTGAAATTTTGAGTGTCCCTTTCATCCCTTGTCCCTTTCATCCCCACTCAGCCCTACGTGCAATATTGTGTACTCTATCTTGGCACTAATCAACAGATATTTGATACAACCCCTGATCTTTTTGCTTGTTTTTGAAAACAACGGATTTCGAGCTTATTCTATCGAAGATTATTTTCCGAATTTTCAAGCTATGATTTTGAGACTTTCAAAAAAGTTGTTCTATATACTTAGCTAATACATTGTGCACATTATATTTTGATTGCATTCGCGCATGCGCAGTAAAACATTTTTTAGTAAACCTGCTCATTTTTCATCCAATTTTTATTATTATTTAATTTTGATTGCAAAGTATTGTGTACAATATTGTTTGTCATATTTTCTGAAAAGAACGTTTTTTTAATAGTAAGAACTCTGCAAATTATAAGCAAAGAACTTGGCGAAATTTAGGACTGTTTTTACAAAAACCTTAATTTCTCTACGAGTTTACATGCTATCCTCATAACAATGAACACAGTATATTACAATAAGCCACTTATTAATAATCTCGAGTTTGAACGCTTTTGCTACATTAGTTTTTACAGGGTTATCCAAAAGATATTCGTTCTTTTTCAATTTGTCGACGATTCCCTATCGGATTTCGGGAAAAAATCTTCGCGGAAATATATGACCTATACTATTCTGTTTACACACCTGCAGTTTCAGTCTAATTTCTCACGTATTTTTCTAGATATTTAACAAAAAGTCTAAAATCGCAAGTGACCGGTCACCTTTGGTCATATAGTGTATATATCCTAATCACATACTATACTGGAAATCTATCTATCTATATCTATTATATATTATATTATACAGTTATTTATAAATGCTTGCGCAATTTACTTTAATATTTCTACAACATAATATGAACTATACAGTTACGATGCAGAAAAAAAAGAAAGGCTACTACAATTAGTATTAGAGGATGCATTGTTAGAGTGGTGTACTTGCCTAGTATGGAATCAAAATAAATATCTGTAGAGAAAAAAAAAACAAATTTCCTTTTTTTTGCAATTTTGAGTAAAAGCTGATTTCCTTATTTATTTATTTTAAATTTCATTGAATTAGAGTTAAGAAAATGAGAAAATAACTTTCTGGTAGAATGAACTAAAACGTGTGCGCTAGAGTTCATTTTTGTTATGACTGTTATTATTATGAGGTGATTGTTGATAGAGACATAAATTATAGTAGTGATATTACGGAATACATTAAAGGCAGGAGGACATTGGAATTTTTTACTATTAGACATTGTGTGTCCCAAATTTTCCCGAACTGATCCTATAAACGAAAAATTATGAACTAAAATGGAAATTTTGGCTTATGTTTATTCGAAATAATCTCCGCTGGACTCAACACACTTTTTTACAATGAATGTAATAGTAATCAAAACAAAACACTTCTCGATGTCTGCCATTGCTATGTGCGTCAAAAAGTCGGTCGCAGTCGCTTGAATTTCTGGAAAGCCGTTACAGGTGGTCTCCTTTAGGTGCCCCTTCAACTAAGGGAACAGGAAATAGTCACAGGGGGTTAAATCAGGTAAGTAAGGAGGATGGTTGAGCACGAGGACCTTATTAGAAGCCAGAAACTCTTGCACTTTTTTGATCATCATTCAAAGAGTGAGGAACAAACTTTGCAAAGACCTTTCTTTTCTTTAAATCTTCCTTCACGATCCAGTGAATTGTGCTTTCGCAGATATCTGTCATGTCCTTGATTAATCTGGCAAAAACACAACGGTTTATTTTTAGGATGTCACTTTGCCTTCAGGATTTCACTTTGCTCTTAGGATGCCCCTTCCATTTTTAGACCTCTTGTGGCGACCGGTTCTGGTTCAGTGGATTTCTTAACTAACTAACGCTATCTTAAAATAAATCAATATTCACTTACTCAGTGAAGTTCACGGGATATCATTTTCTCTCTTCCTCTTTATTGGAAGACTTATTTACATCTACATTACACTATATACATTTTAATTTACAGTAAAAGCGAAAACATGTTCTTAAAAAAACATTCTATCCACACTCACCTACTCATACACAGAGAGAGCCCAGGTGGCGAGCAACCTTTCGTAAACAATAAAGCTAACACCATCCATTTATCGCTCAATTGGCGTTAAAACATATAATTCTCCACACTTATTGTACCAATCAGAAACAGTCGACAACTTAGGGTTTTATCTCCGTAATCTTTTTCCAGCATTTGCATTGTTTCGCTAGCTGTTTTCTTAAGCTTTACACGTTCGTTCGTTGTTCGACCTTTGCGAGCTCCGACGCCGACGTGATCACCTTACACGGTTACAACGAACTGGATGCACTTAGCAACACATAACAGATTGAAACGTGACATTGTAACACTTTACAAGACGAAGTGTAGTCGAGCTTTTGACATCAACACAGCATCACCTATCGGTAATTTAACCAGTCCGGAAAATTTTGGGGTATCCATGACTATTGTGAATTCATCGGTGAACATTGACCAAAATAGGACAAAAATTTTGGGAATTTGCTTTTTTGCTACAAAGTAAGGATACATATAATGCTATTTTCTACTAAAAGCAAAAATATTCAATTCCTAAAATTTATAATCATGCAAAAAAGTTAACAGTGTAATACAATGATAAATTTCAATTTTCTTTTTTTAAAACTGAAGATAGAATACTGTTAGATAAGAATAAGAGGATATGGAATAACTTTCGGCCTTCGTAAGGAGACATGCATTAGTTGTATCCGGATTAGAGGTCTGCACGGGCCGGAATTTCCAGGCCCGGGCCCGGCCCGACTCATAGAAAAAAAATTCGGCCCGGCCCGAGCCCGGCCCGTAGAAAAAATAATATTGGCCCGGCCCGGCCCGGTAAAAAATTTAAGCGTTCGGCCCGAGCCCGGCCCGGAAAAAACTTGAAATGTCGGCCCGAGCCCGGCCCGGCCCGAATGAATTTCTACAAAACAATGATTTTTACGTCGATTTGGTTAAAAATTTGTCTCGTACGGGGAGTTCTGACCAAAAACATTTATCTTAATTTTTTTTTCATGTTCATAATCTTCACTTTTATAGAAGTGCCGCAGACTGCGATATATATATATATATATATATATATATATATATATATATTAATGAACCTCTATTTCTTGCATGTAAATGTTTCAGTTATCATTAATATTGTTAATCCACATTCCATGTATTGAAGTGTTAAAAATTTGAAGAATGCTATACAGTAAAATCTTCTAAGATGGAATTGTATAGAAAAGAAAAAAATGCGTTATAGACAAATTCCCTTCTTAGAATGCGTAAATGTATTATATATTCTTTGCTTACGTATTGGTACATTAATTTTGCATGGATCAACACATTTTTCAGTTTAAAACAGGGTTCCGTCATTAGGCAGGTTCCTTTTCACACGTTTTACTATATTTTAATTTAGCTACATTTTAATAAGCGTTGAAATCTATTATTATTTAAAAAGAATAAATTATAATGTTTAGATGTAGAATAATGCCAATTTAAAAATGTATGCATTTTTTACAAGATTTTTTTACCAAGCGTAATTTAACTGACTTTTGAATGGACCAGGCTACTCTGAGACAATGATTTTCATACGGGCTGGGTCAAAACTAGGACTGAAAATTTTGGGCCGTGAAGATCAGGCATGAAACCAGTCTCGTCTCTGTACAGAAAAAAAAGTTAGGCCTGACTCGGCCCGAGCCTTCAGAAAAAAGTAAGGCCCGGGCCGGCCCGAAAAGAGTGGAGACCAGGGCCGACCCGACCCGGCCCTACCCGACGTGAATGAAAGTCGGCCCGGCCCGTGCAGATCTCTAATCTGGATAGCGGTTCCTATTAAAAGATAGTTTGCAAATGGGAATTAGTTGTAGAAACCAGCTATGAACAGCTTTTTTCAGTTTGAGAATGTAATCAATATTAAATTATTTCATTTTTTAAAAATACATTAAATGCAAAAATCCAAAATTATGAATTTTTTAATTTTTGATAGTTATAATTTAGATATTTCTTCAGCAGAATAAATATGTAAGAATTACTTACATATTTAAACATATTACTTACACATTTCATATAATTGTAAAACGTTTTAAAAATCCATCAAAAATTTTACATTCTTTCAGGCAAACAAATTCACTAGCATAAAAAAATATAAAAAAACCTGAGTGCAATATGTTTACATTTATCTATATTACAGAGTTTATATGTTATACAGAGATTATATGTCCGAATTTGTTGCCAAAAACATTGTGAATTTCTGGCTAAATGGCCAATTTTGAGAAATTTATTCTGTAGATACAAAGCATTTGTTTAATTTATCATCCAAGTTTTCGAGTGCATCTTCTTCTGATTTAAGTAGTACAAATCTTGTAGCTGTAATTTTTAATAGCTGTAACTTGGATGTGAAAAATAATTCACTTAACCCTACTATCACTTAATCACTTAATCTACTGACAGTACGTACAAGTACCATTAAAATAACTTGTTATAAAATTCATTTAATATATCGATTAGTTGTAATACAGTTTCGAATGAGTTATAGATACATTACTTTATCTTGTTCCAAAAGCACTATTGGTTACACAAAACAAAAAATATCTTCAAAAGGATGATTTCTTTTGCCTTTGCATCGTTTCAGCTTTCTTGGCATTGGAAGTAGGGGGGGGGGATTTTTCAATTCGGAAATATTTCTATATTTCTATTGTGAGAAAGTTATATTCGTACATTTCCTAATTCTAAAAAATACTATGGAAAATATTAAAAATAAAAGATTCGAGTGGGGTTATACAAATTGTACAAAATCCCTATAAATTCAAATTTAATTAATCCTTCTAAATCCACCAATCCTTCTAAAATCCTTCTAAAATTTATTAAATGATTATGTAAATCTTCTAAAATTTATTAAATGATTATGTAAATCTTCTAATGTAGTTTAAGCAATCCACGAAAAATGCTTTAAAAGATAAAATTTTCATGAATTCATAATTCCGTACATAAAGGCTTAATTTCGCTCGAATGCTATTCTTTATGAGTATTAGGAGTTAAAGAAAAATACACTACTTTAAGTTACATAACATTGCAACAACAGAAAACATGAAAAGAAATTTACCAAAGGATCGAGAGAAACGCACAAATTCTTTCAAGAATTGCATTTTTGCCTGAAATATGAAATAGTTCTGAAAACTTTTGGCAGTTTAGTACTGGCATTTTCAAAATAGATAGCATTCAAAAATAAATCTTTTATGCTTCAGGAAGAAAAACTGTTTCGCAATTGAATGCTACGCAATGTTTTTTTCTTTTAAATTTTTTGCTTAAAATACGCATGCAAGATGCAGCTGTTTGACAAACTGTTTTCTATTAAGATCAGAAAGAAATTTTTCTGTAAAAAGTATGCAGGACTTCTCTTTTTAATGATTAGTAACATGGAATTTTCTATCTAGTTCAGTGATTTCGAACTGCTGTACTCGTGTTTCACAAAATTTTGCAAACACAATTAACACAATTATCATCTTTTAACTATTTATCTAGGGGGAATTTCTAAATACTCTAAAAATATAACAGAAATACTTGTTCTGTTCTCACACGAAATGAGTTTTAATCAGCATGATTGAGCATTTGTACGAAATGCGTTTTAATGCATATTTTGGGAAGTACTATGAATGCGTTTCTGCTGATTTTGGATGTATGTTTGTCTGTCTGTGTAATGCACATATTTGTTGGTGTGGAAATTAAAGAACCAAATGAAACAGATTTGCTGAAACCTTATCTTTGTCGGATATTTATATTTATCGGTAATCATTAGTTTTTGGCGTGTATCATATCCCTAAATAGGCTGCACTATTATTCTGTATTTTTGCGTGCGTGATAGCCTATATACGAACTATGGAATGGAACAGTCTCAAATTTAACATGTAAGATTTATTATGAAACATTTATGTTAATTCAAGTTTGGTTTTGATTACTCAACAGCAGAACATCTATATTATGCATTTTGTGATAAAGTTTATACCTGTATTTCTGTTTCCATTTGATATAAATGCGCAATATTTTATATTTAAGGTTATAAATATAAATACACATGTTGACTCAATTTTTGCTTTGAATAGACACAAAAGGGCGCAGTAGCGTTATGCCATTTTATTATTTTAAATGTGTTCACAATAACTACAAGTTTAATTCCAAGAATGCACTGAATTTCTTATTCATAATTTGTTAAAGCATGTGCATCCTTTATATTATTACTTTCTTCTATTTTTACAAGAAGAAAGTATTGGATTCGCGAAAATTTTCAAATTCCGGTTTTCGACGGATTTACGCGTTTTAGGGGTCAGAGAACCCGAAAAACATGTTTTTACAAAATGTCTGTTTGTGAGTCTGTGACTCTGTCTGTCTGTCAGTATGTATGTGACACAAATTTTGTGGGCGCTCTATCTCAAGAATGCACGGAATTTAATAAAAATTTATATTCAGTTAGTCCCTGATATAAATTAGTGCTGATTAGTTTTTGGTGTAAATCGCTCAACAGGTGGCGCTGCTATGCAGCATTTTTTCACGATTTCCACAATTGCTCAATCTCCAGAACTAACGCACGGATTTTCATCAAACTTCAGATTAAGTTAGTCCTTGACATGAATTGACGTTTTATTCAATTTGGTATAAATCGCTCAACAGGTGGCGCTGCTGTGCTGCATTTTTGCGATTTCTGCAATAGCTCTATCTCAATAACTAATGCACGAATTTTCATCAAACTTCAGATTCAGGTATACCTTGATATGAATTAGTGTTGTTTATGTTTTGGTGTAAATCGCTCAACAGATGGCGTTGCTATGCTACATTTTTCAGAATTTCCGCTATAGCTCTATCTCAAGAACTATCGCACGAATTTTCATCAAACTTCAAATTCAGATATACTTTGATATGAATTGGTGCTAAATTGATGTAATTTTTGTACTATTTAAATGATTTAATTGACTTGATTTATGCAGAAGAAAGTTTTGTTATGGCCACAACATACTAGTTTTTGATATTTTCATCTGATGTCATGTTTTTAGTGATTTCAAAGAGGATTTTTTTTGTATTAAATTAGTTAAAGAAAGAACTCGTTTATACTATATTTTACTTACTTTTTTTTATATTTGCATATTTAAGGGGCCTTAGGACTCTTAAAATTGGAAAAAAGGGACAAAAAAAAAACATTTTCAACGTTTAATATCTTAAAATGAATTTGATTTTAAGACACAATTTTAATTGGAATGAAAGATATAAGTTTGTTCTTTCATTTCATGTATTTAAAAAATTGCAAGATACAGAATTAGCATTTACAGGGGGCTCCAAGCTGTCAGACATTTGACGAGCAGAAAATCTTCATAACTGATTACAAAATAAATTTTGCAACTAGAATGAAAATTTTGGTGCCTACTTATACTTCAGATTGTAATAATTACCCTGAATCTAAATAAATTTGTATTTAAAGCGTTTTTATATTTTTAATAAAAGTTGTATTTAGCCAATGCAAAATTTAGAAAATTTCAACAGTATAATCACCTAAAAAATATTTTTATGAACAGTAAAATGGAATTTCAGGTTCAGTTTATACAGACTAACATGAAACACATGTTTTTAAAATCTCATGCAAAAATATTCCGAAGTTTTTGAGATATCGTGCGCGTTATGCGCAAAAACGTCATTTGGAGAAAAATGGCTTCAAAGTTTCGGAAACGTCACTTTAGTTATTGGGCGGGAGTCATTCTAAAAGCCATAACTTCTGTTTTAATAGAAATTTCATGGAAATACGTATATACAAATTTTCGGAAAAGATAGGAGTTTAGCATCTAAAAAAATTAAAATTTCGAAAATTTTAAAGCTTTAAGAGTCCTGCGATCCCTCAAATTAATATATTAAAATGCCACGCAAACGCAAGAAAGTTTTGTGATCGTCACAGAATATTAGATTATTATTTTCCCCCATTTATTTGTTCATTGTTTGAACCTCCAGATTTCTTGTTTATTTTTCGCGAAATAAATAAGGCATATTAACCCCTTGAGGGACAGTGTGATATATTATACCCCGCCTAATTTTAATCAAGTTTTGCACCAGGAACTTCCAATTAAATGTTACTTATATAACTTTGGTGTATAAAAGTTGCAAAATTGCTTTACCCTGTTTTGAAGTAATTTTTTTCTAAAATTCTGGTGTAAATTCAACATTACAGAAACACAATTGCTGGATCCTGAAAGGGTTAAACGTTCATATAATATTCCCAGTACAATGTAAACATTATGCGAATCGACTTTTTTTTCAAGTATTTATGTATGTTCAGTAGCGAAGAATAGATTTTTCTATTATAATATTTGGTATTCAAATTTCCTTTTCAGTTCTTTAGAATATCTACAATAGTAAATTGCTTTCTTTTGCCCATAATATGTAAACCAGCTATGCTACTGCTGAGGAAGTATTTTTTCATAAAAATATGAACTCGAAGCTATAACAAGTGGAAATTGGAACAAATTATGTGAATGTTTTATAACTGAAATGATGTTGGAGTTACGACTGCATTTTTCGTTGTATGGAATTATATATTGAATTTTTCTTAGCATAACATTATGAAAATCATTTTAAAGGATTTTTTCCTGCTCTATATTTCATTTGCGCATGATTATTTTATTGATGAACACAAATTGTAAGTGGAAATGGAATAAATCCAGAATTGTATAACAATTAAATTTGAGTTTGAATTACTTTATATTTCATTAAGTAATATGATAGTAATATTTTATGCAACTTATGAAATTCCAAATAAACTGAAAATTTTTTAAAAGGTAACTATAACTTTTTTCTTCTTTGTAAAGTTTTGTACTTAAAAATGGTTCTTTCTATATTACCTTGACTGTTTTTCCTACTTCTGTTTTTCAATAGATCGTCTAATGCAGGGGTTCCCAAACTTTTAGACTTATGTACCACTAAAGGGAAAAAAAAGTATTATGTGACCCTGTCGGCTTCCCCCCCCTTTTCCGTGTGTTTGTTTGACATAACCATTGTCACTGCACGAACTTTGCTGCAAAGTTCACCATCTGGTGAATCCATCCACAGTCGCACCGTTTAAACGAATATTGATGGTTGGCAGAAAAAATATTTGATTAAGCGGGTAATTTGATTAAACGGGGAATCATAACCGTAATATTTAATGTGTAATAAAAGGCAAGCTAACCATCTATGGTATATTTAATTAACAGCATAATAAATCGTTACTAGAATAACATAAACTAAAATAAATACAAATGCTAATATAAAGTAAAAACGTATTAATTTAATGTCAGTACATACATTATTACGGTTTACATCACACTTAATGCAGATCGTTTGAATTTGCTCAAAACTTTGCTACTTCTAATTTACGTTACTTATACTGCCTTAAAAAAGTCGTTCAAAGTGAAATTTTAAAGGAGTAAATATCGAGTTATTTTTCGAGTGAGTGCAAAATATCACAGCTACCATCTCGAGTCTCAAAGTGACGGCGCATTGAAATCAAAGACTAGTTAACAGCAAGAAGTGATGGTGAGGCGATCAAGCGCCTATTTTCAAACATCGGTCACACAGTTGTTATTCGATTAAGCGGGAATGTTCGTAAAAGGTATTTGGTTTAAACGGGGATAAATAACATAGAACCAATTGGAATAAATTCGGTTCCGGAGGATTCTATTCGAATAAGCGGAGTATTGGATTATTCGTGACCCGATTAAGTGGGGAGGACTGTATTCCCTCATTCATCGATTCAGCAACATCGAAGTTAATGCAAGCATTACGACCTGCGTAGGTATTCAAGTTTTCTGCATTGGCCATTGATCAAGTCGAAGTTCATACTTCCACGTACCACTAGGTAACGAACGTAATTATAATATCGGAAAACTGTGAAAATGGAGCTTCTCATATGGTCTTTGGTTTCAAATCGCGATTTTAAATAACTATAATGCATTAAAAACGGAAAAAGAAAGACACATGTTTTATACAGAAGAGAAAAATTTCAGTTCACAAACATAAAGATACAATGAATTATATTTGAAATATAACTTCAACACTGAAATAAAATTTCAAAACCTCCTACTAGATCTTTCAGTATATAAAAAAAGCGGAAAAGGGCGCTATCAAGTGCACTTGGGAAAAAGTAGTCATAACAAGCTCTCCTATTTCCACGCTTTCAAACTTTATCTTTAGATAATTCAATTTAAAAAACATGTTTAAAAACAGTTCTTTGCTAATTAAATGTGTTTCATCGATTAATTAAAAAAATATGTCTTTATTTAATGGTTATTTAATTTATCATAATTTATTACTATAATTCGCGTACCAGTACCGGTACGCGTACCATAGTTAGAAGAAGTTAACCCTGAAGTATGTTGTAACTCAGGAGTTATAGGATCTTTATTGCCATCTGTCCCTTTTTAATGGCCTTTTGGTGAACTATTATATATTACTTATGTGTGATAACATGCATTTAATTTCGTGAAGTCTGTTTTTGTTCTGATTTGTTATCAAGGGAAGGTTATAATATCTTTTGCTGATACTGCTTGCAATGTGCTCGACTGGCGTTTTTTTTCTCTATCATTATAAGATAGTCATTATTAATTCTGAAAACTATTAAAAGCATTATAAAAATTATTATATAGTTGAATGGAGCTGTTATTGTGCAGTGTAACCACTTTAAAGTAAGTATATAATTTAAAATGATCAATTTTTGAGTAATTTTTGTTATGAAACTCGTTTTGACATTATGTTCAACAGAAACATAAATAATTTTTTTCACTATTTTTCTAGTGGATAATTTACAAAACAGACTCAAATATAATGTTTTCCGAACAAAATAAAAAATTACGCATTAAAGGTTTAAACGATTAACAAAAATGGTCAATAAGATTTATAAATATAGACACAATACCTGTATAATAGATTGTTAACTATATGGTTTTAAACTATTTAGTTTTTAATTATTGTTCATTTATAAAAGTAAATTTCTCATTTTAAGGCAAAGATTACGACTATATATTCTGGTACTAAAAAATAAAAATTATACGAAATTTATTTATGGAACGTATACGTGATACCCGTCCTGTGTTACCCCAATAGGAAAAATGGTGAATAAGATTAATAAATATAGCCACATTATATCCATAGCAGATTGTTTACCATGCTATTTTAAATTATTGTTCATTTATAAAATTAAATTTCTCATTTCAAAGGCAAAGATTACGATATTAAATATTCTGGTACTAAAAAATAAAAACCTTACGCACTGTATATGGAACATATATGTATACCCGATACTCGTCTTGAAACGGTTAATACAAAAGCGGGTCAATAACATTAATGAATATAGTCACAATACCTGTATAGCAGATTGTTAACTATATTATTTTAAATTATTTAATTTTAAATTATTGTTTATTTGTAAAAGTAAATGTCTTATTTACTTTAAAATGTAGCCAAAATCGATAAATTGCTTTGAATTTTAAAAATAAAGAGAAGCAAAAAATTTTAAAGGGTAAAGTCGAAATAACTTTAAAATATAACACGTAAGCTTACTCTAAAAAACACTGAAATCTCAAAATGCGAAATACCACCAAAAGAAAATTTCATTTCATTCTTGTGAGAAAAGCAAAATAAGTTTAACAGAATATTTTCTTTATTTGGACGAATAAGTGTCACTGCATTTATTGAGTTTGGAAATGAAAATCCCAAAGGCAACGGGATAGAATAAAACATTTTACATGAAACATGTGCAGTGCATGAATTAATAAAATAAATTCGGTATAGTAATTTAATAAACTGATTGGAAATAGCAATCTAAATCTTTATAAAAAATGATTTTTTTTGAATAAAAATGACTTTTTCAGTTAAAAATTACTTAAAACAATTTAGACTTTAACAAATTTATAATTTTTATTTTCATTATCTATTTATAATTTTCGTTTAAGAGTAGAATTATTTTTAAAAAGGTCGAAGTATTAAGGGAATTTATTTCAAAGATTTGAATTTTTAAGGAATATTTTTTATTGCGTTTATTCAATTCCAAATCCAAAATTCTAGGGATAGTGAAATAAAATAAAACTCGTGTGTTACTATCATAACAAAATGCAAAGCATAAAACATGCAAAAGTGTATTTTAAATGACATGAAAAGCAAATTTAGCAATTAAAAAATTGAATTTGTAGAATTACAACTTCAGAGATGTTTATAAAAAAAATAACCAAATTCGAAAGCAATAATTTTATCATTAGTCATTTCTCATTAGTCTATTCTCACTAAGCATTTCTTATTAGTCAAAATATATAAATGATCATGTCAAAAGTAAAAAGTAATTCTATTTATCGATATTTTGTTTCTTAATAAAAATGAACTGAAAAGGATAAATGAAAACAAGTTACAGGTAAAAAAAGCGAAGGAAAAGAATTCTCTTTTATAATTAATTGTAACCTTTTTTTAGTTTCCTATCAACGTTAACTTTTTTTTCTTGCATTTTTATTCATTTAATTATTCAATACTTTGCCATGAAACATCATTTCATTTATCTCTATCTTTCCTGACTGGGATGAGTTTCTTAATAAGACACGCATCTCAGCTTGAGGGTTTTTCTTTCTTAACTGCCCCATATGAGAGAATTAATTTTTTTTTCTGTTTTTAACTGTTGTTTTTCACACTGTCAATTAGTACCAAACAAGAAAACCATGTCCCTCACCATCCCCTGTGTAGGTTTCTGATAACAGTACTTACGTTTCCCACGTGATAAACGGCACAATGTTACTGATCTGCTAACTAACATTAATTTCGCGCAATTCTAGATTAGAAAGAAGCTTTATGGCAGTTTTTTCCCTGTACACTTATTTTATTGCCTCATAGAGAAATTTATTAAAATGCATGCTCAACTACTGTTTACAAGTTATTAAATTCTATATAATATTCTAGCCACTTATATATATACTTATATGGCCATTAATCCCAGGATACTTTCAATTTTAGACCATTTAGGTCAATGTTTAAAAATATGCTTGTCAGATTTTTCTGGAACTTCAGGATTATAAAGAATATGTTTGACCTCCTATTTATCAACGTCGACTTGATAAGGAGGACAATTAGAGGGACAACAACAAATCAAAGTAAAATAATAATATGTGGGATCACACTGTAAAATAAAATGCACAAAATGATCTATTGCTACATCATACAGATATGTGGATATTGTACAATATGTTTATTTATTTGCACTAGAATAGCACGTACATTCATGGGGATATAGCGGTTTTTTAAAGCGTTCAAAAAATTCTTGCATGGTTTTTGGTTTGGTTTGGTTTGGTTTGTGTTTATGACGGCCGATTATCAACACGTGGGATATAGGCCCTGGGTGGAGGTGCCCTTCGTGAGGGTCTTTCTAAGGGAACCTAACCCGTATTTACGCATGGAAAACCACGGTTTAGAAGAAAACCACGAAAACTCCGAAACGGTTAGGCCGACGGGCGCGATTGGGTTCGAACCCAGCACCTCCCGTCTACCAGCTTCGAGAGCAGAACCTCTCAGCCACTGGTGGGGCTGCATGGTTTTTGAATATATCATGCATGGTTTTCAACCAAATTTAACACTAGTTTCAGAAAATTTAGCTAAATGTAGTAGAAACAATATAGTGCAATTGGAATATAAATATTAAATATTTGATGAAATATCAGCAGTTATATGCAATATTTTTTTTTTCTGCGTATGCACAAACGATAACAAAAATTTTGTTTCATGATTTAACAGTCAACTTTATGGAGCAACTCATATAAAAAAACCGGTCAAATAACGAAAATTCAGAAAGATATCGTAAAAGTTCTGAATTTTCACGATATTTGACTGGCTTTTTTAAGTGATTTTCCAAGAAGAATTAAAAAAACAAAATTAAAAAAACAAAAATTAAAAATGACAATTTATGGAAAATTGCTTATCATTCAGCTGCTTTTAGAGAACAACTAAAAATAAGCTCACTCTGTCACCGATATCGTTCTGAATTTTTATGATATTTGACTGCATTTTTTATATGAGTTGCTCTATAAAGTTGACTATTAAATCAAGAAAAAAAAAATCGTTTGCGCATGCGCACATAAAAAATATTTTAT
This sequence comes from Maratus speciosus, assembly GCA_963932465.1. NCBI lineage: Eukaryota > Metazoa > Arthropoda > Arachnida > Araneae > Salticidae > Maratus > Maratus speciosus. Next base: position 351,283,967 of record OZ010795.1, on the reverse strand, counting down.
ACAACTGCACATATTTCATCAAATGTTTAATATATTTATATTCAAATTGCACTATATTGTTTCTACTCCATTTAGCCAAATTTTCTGAAACTGGTATTAAATATGATTGAAATCACCTGCATGATATAAGAAAAAGATATGCAAGAAGTTTTTGAACTTTTTAAATAAACCGCTATATCCCCATGATTATACGTACTATTCATACGCAAATGAATACACATATAGTAGAATATCCACATCTCTGTATGGCGTAGAGATAGATAATTTCGTGCATTTTATTTTACAGAATGATGCCACATATTATTATTTTTCTTTAATTTTTTGTTGGCCCTCTAATTGTCCTCATAAAATTGACGTTCATAAATATGAGGTTAAATATATATACTTTATAGCCATGAAGTTTCAGAAGAATCTGACAAGCATATTTTTAAATATTGGACTAAATGACTAAAATTTAAAGTGTCCGGTTATTAATGGCCATATAGTATATATATATATATGGGATAAGAATATGATATAGCATTTAATAACTTTGAAACGGATAGATGAGGATGTCATTTCATAAAATTTTTCTATGAGGTAATAAAATAAGTGTAGAGGGAAACAACTCTCAGAAAAGCTTCTTTCTTAGCTAGAATTGCGAGAAATGAATGTTACTTGATAGATCAATAAAATTATATCTTTTATCACGTAAAAAACGTAAGTACTATCATCAAAAATTTAGAGAGGATATGATAAAGACATAGTTTTATTGTTTGGTATTAATTGACAGCGTGAAAAACAACAGAAAGAAAAGCGAATCTTCTTGTATGCGGCAGGTAAGACATAAAAAGAAATTCGAGCTGAGATGCGTGTCATATTAAGAAACTCATTTCAGTCAGGAAAGATGGAGATAAATCAAATGATGTTTCATGGCGAAATATTGAATAATTAAATGAATAAAAATGCAAATAAAGTGAACGTTAATAGAAATCCAAAAAAAAAAAAATTCAGTTAATTATAAACGAGAATTATTTTTCCTTCATTTTTCTTAACCTGTAACTTGTTTTCATTCATTCTTATCAGTTCATTTTCATATTACTTTTTACTTTTGTGGTGATCATTCATATATTTTGACTAATGATGAAAGCAATAAAATGATTGATTTTGATATTTTTTTCTTTTTTATAAACATCTCTGAAGTTTCAATTCTGGAAACTAAATTTTTTTATTGTAACTCTTATGTAACTTTTGTAACTCTTTTTTCATGTCATTAAAATTACACTTATGTATGTTTTATGCTTTTCCCTTTGTTATCATAGTAACATACGAGTTTTATTGCATTTCAATATCCCTAGTATTTTCTATTTAAAATTGAATAAATACAGTAAAAAGTATTCCTTAAAAATTCAAATTTTTGAAATTCAAATCTCTTAATACCTTTCAAAAATAAAGTAACATTGTTGAACCAAAATCATACATAGCTAATGAATATAAAAATTATAAATTTTTTAAAATTAGTCCAAAATTTGTTTAGTACTTTTTAACTGAAAAAGTCATTTAAAAAAGATTTGGGGTGGTATATCTAATCTGTTTATTAAATTACTATACTGTATTAATTATTATTGATTTATTTGGGTTTGAATTCAAATCTCTGAAACTCAAATCTGTTAATACCCCGACCTTTTAAAAAAAGTTATACTGTTGAACCAAAATTATACAAAGCTAATGAATATAAAAATTATAAATTTGTAAAGTCTAAAAATTTTTAAGTAATTTTTAAATGAAAAAGTCATTTTTATGTAACCCCTTAACCTACGACTACGTGTGAGGCATGTTGTAACGTTGACTCGAAGACCGGGTTCTTAAATGCACACGGAAGTAATAAAAAAAAAAACTCCAACTATTTAATTTGCTGGAATAATGGTTTTATTTAAAGCATTTTAGGGGGGGGGGGGGGTTCAGCTAGTAAAACTGGAGAGAGACCCTCGATGACAAATGGGGCGCCAAAGCGACCTTCTTTTACCAACTTTACATCTCGAAGGCCAGAGGAGAAGAGAGAGTTTTTGCTAGAAGTCTAGAAAATTTGGCGATGCACAGTATCGCCAATTTACAAACTTTTGGTGATAGTATTTAGGTAGACAAAGGTTTTTTGGCGAAATACATTACAGCAAATTATCTGGTGATTCAGCCAGATAGGTGACGCCTAGGTTGCATAATAACCGATTCTAATTACGATGAGAGAGGCAACAGAAAATCAGAAATTGTTTATATTACAGACAGGCATTCGCTTAAATAACTGTTACTTAAAATAGCGCAATGCATACTCCTGCAAGGGGAAAATGCCGAGAATCAAGGGCATCTGGTTTATAGCTCGACAATTATTCACGATAACGTACATGATTCCCATAAGATACTTTCTTTTACTTTTGTTGTTAATACATTTTCAACGGTCAAATATTAGCAGAGATTAAGACTTGCTTATCAATGCGGTGGGCAAAAGCCGATGCAAACCTACGACTACGTGTGAGAGACGTGGTCTTGTATTCGGGCCAAAACTGATTATCACGGGCCTGGCCCGTAGTACATCGGTCGGACCAAATGTAAATATTGCGGACATGGCACCTGGAACAATGATCGAGCTAACGGGCTAACGGGATTACTAATAAACCTGTTTTGGTATACCTACCACAATTATTACATCAGGTTGTAATTACTTATCAAATATTCCACAAAAATTAAACCAGTTTTATCTTACACTTGCATTTACATTCCGGAAGTCGTACGAGTTTGGTACAACTTAGGGCCGAATTGCCGAATCGTGGAATGGCTCGAAGGTTGCGTGATCTTTTTACGTTTTGGACCCAGGCTGTTGAAACATAAATCGTAGGTTAAGGGATTAAAAATGTCATTTTTTATAAAGATTTAGAATGCCATATCTAATCTGTTTATTAAATTACTATACCGGAATTATTATTATTTATTCATGCGCATATACAGCTCATATTCAAAATATTAGAATAATTGAGAAAAAATAATAGGAAAAATTATTTTTCATTTATTTGTCCTTGATACTAAGTAAATGCAATTAAATTTCTTATAAATTAAATCTGGAAAGTTTAGATAAGATTTTAACATTTACAAAATATAAAATACATACAATAAATTAGGTATACAGCTTCATGAAACACATAAAAAAATTAGAATAAAATTTAGATTTGTTCAAAATATTAGAATATTTTATTTTACGCAACAATATTACCTTATGAATATGAAGTAAATGGTAGTTAATATTTTGTAGCATCCCCTTTAGCTTTCATTACAGAGTACAATCGATCTTGCATACTATATACAAGGTGTTCACAAACATTTCTACCAATATTAGCTCAAATAGACTTTATACGTGCCACTAACTCAATTTTACTTGAAGGAGAATTTTCTTGGAGATTTTTCTTCATTATACACCATAAGTTTTCGATACGATTAAGGTCTGATGAGTTTGGTGGCCAAGGAAATACCTTAATGTTGCGTTGGAGGAATCAGTTCTTAGTTGACACCGAGGTATGCGGTGACGCTAAATCTTGTTGAAAGATGAAATCATCTTCAAATAAATCTTCTGATGATGGAATCATGTAATATTCCAAAATTTCTTGATATATCTGAGAGATAACTTTTTCGTAGACGATGCATAACTTTCAAGGTCCTTCTGCACTCATGCAATCCGAAACCATGACGCTAGCAGCAAATTTTACGGAACGTTTTAGACATTCTTTATCAAATGCTTCTTTCTTCATTCTCCAAACTCGAATACCTTGATTACTATATGAAACACAAAACATACTTTCATCATAAAAACATGTATAGTAATCACTTATAAACAGATTAAGTTAAATAATGCTATAAAAAGTGATATAATATCTTTATTAAGATTGACGATCGTTTCGTCGCACAAACGGCGACATTTTCAAAATCATTCACGATAGAAAATATTTTCCCATATTAAACATCACAGTAGAAAACTTAAAACTAGAATCAAAGAACATATAGCAGACATCAAATACAACAGAAGAACCACAGCTTTGGACAGATTATGCAGCGAAGAACCTTTATATATTGATTTTAAAACTAGCAAATTAATTTATACATCAAGATTTTATTTACCATCCATAATCCGAGAATCAATAGAGATATTTTTACGCAACAAGAATATTTGCAATGATTCAGTGTCCCTTGAATTACCTAAAATTTGGAAAGAGATGCTATGTAATTTTAGTAACAATAGTAAAAATTAATCCACGCTCGCAAATAGCCAAGATTATTTTATTTTTATTTTATATTTTGCAATGATTTTCCTTATGCATGTTGTCTCGTGACATTGTTTACCATGTTATTGGTTTTGAAAATTAATCCACGCTCGAAAATAGCTAATTTAATTTTAATTTAATTTTATGTTTGCAATGATTTTCATTATGCATCATGTCTCGTGACATTGTTTACTATGGTTATTGTTTTTAAATTATGTGAAAATATTTTCTATCGTGAATGATTTTAAAAATGTTGCCGTTTGTGCGACGAAACGATCGTCAATCTTAATAAAGATATTCTATCACTTTTTATAGCATTATTTAACTTAATACTTTCATCACTTTAAATGATATATTTTTACAGTCTTCTTTGCTCCATAAACGTCTTGATTTACACCAATTCAATCTTATTCGCTTTTGTTTTGCAGTCATGAGAATTTTTGTTTTCGGTACACGAGATTCATACTTAAATTTATGGAGACGTCTTAATGTTGCCGATGTGGAGACTTCAACTCCTTCCATTTTCGGTGCAAGAATCGCACACTTTTAAAACGTTCCTGTCATCTCTAGCAGAGGTTTTTGGTTTGCGGCCGAACATTTCGGCGATTATTTTGAAATGTTGCATTTTTTTAATATTGTGTTAGCATTTTACTAACGCTTGATTGCGAACAATGTAAATAATTCGTTATATAACATTGATTTTTACCGTGCCGATACAAATCAACCATCGAAGTTTAATAGATTCAGGAATAACACCTACACAGCCAATTTTAACCCATATTGGACCGCTGTACTATAAATAGGACAGCTAATAAAACATTTTTTTTAAATAAAATTGGTAAGGAATTTCCGGATGCAGTTTGTTATGACGTCTTTAAAATACATAAAAGTATAACACATAAACAAAAAAAACAAGTAACCAGTTGAAATTTAATTTAAAAAAATCTATTTAAAAAAACCTTTAAAAATTGTGATCTTATAATCTAGAATTTTACCGTTATTATTATATTTTTATTGGAGAAATCATAGAGTATTTTTGTACAACATAAACGGTATTTTTAAAGTAAAATAAAATATTTGCTCATAAAATTAGTTTATGTATGCATTTTATATGTCCTAACTATGTGTCCTACTAATATGTTTTGTTTATAGGACAGCTAGTTACTTAAAAAATTAAAAACTTTTTATTAAAAATTTGGTAGTATCTATTTAATTACACCATATTAATAATATAACCGAAGTTTTAAAATTTTTTAAAAATATTTAATGGGTGTGGTCCAATATGGGTTAAGACGAAAAAGCTAACAAACTGCAGAAAGAATACTGATTTTAAATAAAATCGTCTGGATTTAATCAGTGATGCCACCAGCTATGAACTGGTGATAATTAAAGGAGAAATAATGTGATATATTCTAATATTTTGAACAACTTTAATAAATATTCTAATATTTTGACTTTTCAAAATAATTTTTTTTCCAATTAATCTTTTCAAAAATGATATTAATTTTAAAATAATAAATAAGTTTAATCAACAATAAGTTTTTAATAAAAATATCGTTTGCTTATTTGCATTAAAAGACATTTAATTACCAAACGATATTTTCAATTTGTAAAAGAAAAGTAATTATTCTAATATTTTGAATATGAGCTGTATATATTGTAAAATGTTTTATTCTACTTCGATGCCTTTAGGATTTTCATTTCCAAACTGAAAAAATGCAGTGACACTTATTTGTTCAAATATAGGAAATATTCGGTTAAATTTATTTTGCTTTTCCCGCAAAGAGGGAAATGAAATTTTCTTTTGGTGGTATTTAGAATTTTGAGATTTCTTTAGAGTAACCGTATATGTTATATTTTAAATCAAGTTTTTTAGATTTTACCCTTTGAAATTTTTAACTTCATTTTAATTTGAAAATTCAAAGCAATTTATCAATTTCGGTTGCATTTTAAAGTAAAGGACACATTTACTTTTATAAATGAACAACAATTAAAAATTAAATAGTTTAAAATAATATAGTTAGAAAATCTTCTGTACAGTATATTGTGGCTATATTCATACATTTTATTTACCCGCTTACGGAGGGTGATTTGCCGATTCTAGCTGGCCAAAATTATTTTTGGCGTCTATATAGTCGCATTGCCATGAAATTGAAAATGTTATTGATATTCACTATTGAATGTTAGGTATTGCAAAATGGAACGTGTAGCAGTCATAATTCCGTAACAGGAACATTCAAAAGAATTTCATTACATTACGATCTGTGGGGAAAAATCGTTTGCGGTGGTTTTTAATGACATTTCGTAATTTCAAACACTTTGAAATTTATATACATACCTATGAAGTGCACCAAGATGCGTACTATAGAATATGGTATGGATAACAGTTATCGACCATTTACAGGGACACTGAAAAGAATTATGTTACATTACGGTCTATGGTGAAAAATTATTTGTGGTGTATTTTGTTCATGTTACACTATTTCAAAAGTACTTAAATTTATATGTATCTTCGAGGTGCTCTATAAGTTGCTTACTATTGAATATGATGTGCATAGCATTCATCTCTCATATACAGGGGCACACGAAATAAATCGGTTATATTTCTCTCTCTATGAACAATAATTGATGGAAGTGTTTTTTCAGTTGTGGAACATTTTTTTTAAATTATAAAAATTGCATATCATTTAGTATGTATAGGTTCTATAAATCATATACAGGGCTGCACAAAACATCTGAATTACATTTTCTTTATTGACGGAAATTGCTGACGGGGAATTTTCAACTGTGCTATGCGTTCCTTAACTGTTCTAAATCTTAGCATATCGTGAATTATATGATAAATCTATAGTTCATATACAGTGAAGTACAAAATTTTCAGTTACGTTTTCGACTTTGGTTGAAATTGTGTTTTCAAACGCGTTATATGTTTTACAAATTATTACTTAGTGATTGTTTTTCACATAATTAAGCCATGAAGTCTTATTATAGAAGTCCGAATACGTTGAAAAATGTTTCATAATGTGATTAACCCATGATTTTACGTTCTTCTTGATAATTACTCGACTGCCAAGAAGGGTTATGTGTTCCTCGTGTATCTGGGTATGTGGATTTCTTTATACCCTCGAAACATCTCAACGGCTGGATGGATTTTAATGAATGAGGTCTCAATCGATTCGTCTTAACCGTCCGATGGTTATAGGCTAGGTTTCTTTTTTATAAATTCAAAATGGCGGTAGAGACGAAAAAATTTTTTTACGCACCGTATTGAGTGGCATATCATTGGATAGGTCTTTCGAAATGAAAACGATCTTTCATTGGCTATTTTACAGTCAGAAGCTCTGTTTAAATATTACACAACCTGGAAGTTGTGTTGGTAGGCAACAAATCCTAAAATTTCTTTTTCTAAAATTCAGAATACAGGAAAAACATTCGACAGCTTTAATGAAGATTGCTGTTTTGTATGTTCTGTTGTATATTTATATTTATCTCTGCAAAGAGGAACCTTGTATAAAGAATCGGAATCATAAGATATTATGGGAAAATGTCTATATTCTGTTTTGCATTGTATGAAATCTGAATTTGGAGAATTTGTCTGGATTAATTTTGTAACCACTCGAAATTTGCAGCCAAGTAATATATTTTACATTATTTTGTCCTGAGATACCTACACACAACTGGCAACTTTTGTCCAAATTTAGTTACAAATTTAAATATTTCGCGCTTGCAAAACTTCATGTGCTCTTCATTGTAATTTTCCTCTATAAACAAAACATTTTCAACCAAATTCGCATTTTCATTAAATTTTAAATCTTGTTGCCGTGCATAATGGTGCAAAAGTTTATTTATGTGATTAACTTAAATTATGCTGTCTTTGATAAAAAGAAAATGGTACTTGAACTAAAAAAAATAAATAAATAAATTAGATTTATTAAGCTAAAAACAATTGTAAAAACTGCACCTAAGGGCACCTAAGGGCTGACAAATTACATTGGAACTAAAAGGTAATAATCTAAACTACTGAATCATATCAAAAACTGAGCTTAATCGTGGTTTATCATATAACTTTAACTTTTTCTATATTAAAACTGAAAAATTGTAAAAAAAAAAATACGGAGTTTGTTGCGACATTAAATATGAAATAACAAATGATATGTGCAAATTTTATGCACATAAATTCGGTAAAATAAAGTCCATATTTTGTTTGGAAGCGTTCGTAATCGCGCAGTATATTTTATTCCGCTTCAAGCAACTCATTAAAGAACTATACTCAAATTGATTGATTCATTCCCAACTAAGAAACATAAATTTTGCACTAGTCTATGACCATACAATTATATTTATATCAAAATCAATAGCAGGGTACAACGCCTTAACTACTGAGCTGTAACAAGCAAAAAATAAATCACACTAGGATGAACTTTTTAAAATTAACTTTTGGCCAGCTAGAATCGGTAAATCCCCTACCGTGCGCTGCTTTGCACTAATCCGTTCAAGACCGGTACGTATACGTTCCATATACAGTGCGTATGGTTTTTATTTTTTAGTACCAGAATATTTAATCGTAATCTTTGCCTTGAAATGAGAAATTTACTTTTATAAATGAACAATAATTTAAAATTAAATAGTTTAAAATCATATAGTTAACAATCTTTTATACATATATTGTGGCTATATTCATAAATCTTATTGACCATTTTAGGTAGATTTCGTATGAAATACTACCTATTGCGATCGCTCCTATGTTGGAATTTCTGAAAAATTTTTGCAGATCTGCACTGATCATGACCCCTAGAACCCAAAACCACCCTCAGTAAAAAACTTTATGTATATCTATCTATCTATATATGTATATCTATATATTTCTATCTATATATATATGTATATCACTTTTTAATGAACAGGATAACTTCCGTAATTCTGCACAAATCTCTTCCAAACTGATACATAAAATCAAGGGGCATTGTCGCGGACAACTCCCTCTGTATCCCTTTGCAGTGACAGTGACACCTGAATTTAAAAACTTTTTACGTCTAAATGAACTGAACCGAACTGAAAAACTTTAGAATAATTCTTGTTTTTGTGAACGGAGTTGCGCCTCCGATATGATTCGATTGAAGTTAAAGCATTTTAAATGTTCAAGTCCTATAATCCTGTATATATTTTGTAATATAGTATTTGTATATAAGTATTGAAGATTAACCGAGTGATGTCTTATTTTAGTTGAGTCAGTTGAATAAAATTAAGTTAAATCAAATGCGGCAGAACGAACCAACCAGAAGCAAGCGAGAAGTTACCTCTGACAGAAATGGTAAGTAGAAGATTTATGACATTCTTTTGTCTATGTGAAAGCTTGTTATCACATATTTATGGCGCCCGAGAACAGCGACGCCGTTTTGATTTGATCTTAATTGAATGAAAAATTATTTATAGACGAAACGAAAGTTTTGAATATTTAGTTCTATTGAAAAGAATATTGTTGATGATTTGTTTTGACCTTGAATATAATGAAGAATTGAGTATAAAAATAAATAAAAGTCTTGAATGCTTAATTCTGTTGAAGATAATATTATTAATAATATTGATTGATAGCGTATTTTAGGAACAGGATTATTTTGAAAGTTATTGAATATATTTTGAAAGTTATTGAATATATTTTGAAAGTTATTGTTCTTATATTAAGTTGTTATAAAATTAATTATATTTAAAATTACGGATTAAACATGTCTGATATTGAAAAACTAAAGAAGAAACGTGCTGTTTCTAGAACGGCGACTACGAAATTAATTAATACTTGTGAGCTGTATCTTGCAGAATCAGTACAGGAAGTTCCTGTTCTTACGGAACATATTGATCAGTTAAACTCAAAGTATAATAATTTAATAACTTTAGATGAGCAGATCCAAAACTTAATGGATGATGACGGCGAATTAGAAACTGAATTTGAAACTGCCGAAGGTTATTCTGAAAAAATAATTTCTATGAAATCGAAATTAACGTATGCTTTAAAAATAAAAGTTGAACCTGAACGTTCTATTAAGAAAACAAATTCGGTTAATGAAAGTATTTCAACAGAGAATTTGACTTTTTGCTCTCATTCTAAAATTAAATTACCGAAATTGAGTATTAATAAATTTAATGGAGATCCTGCTTTTTGGTTATCTTTTTGGAACCAATACGACAATGCGATACATCAAAATGATAGCTTAACTGACATTGATAAATTTAATTATTTGCATTCCTTCCTTACTGGAGCTGCTTCTAGTGCAATTAGTGGGTTTTCGCTATCGAGTAAAAATTATATAGCAGCAATTGAACTACTCAAAAAGCGTTTTGGTCGTAAAGATCTGATTATAAATGCTCACATGGGAAAATTATTGAATTTAGAAACAGTTAAAAATGTAAATAATACTTTTGCATTGCGAAAGCTGTATGATAACATTGAGACTCAAATAAGAAGTTTAAATTCACTTGAAGTAACTTCCGGAACATATGGTACGTTACTAACGCCAATTTTGCTTAAATTAATTCCCAATGAGTTAAATTTGGAATTTCAACGTAAACGGAAAACTCAGGATAATCTTTTTGAAGTCAACGAACTGCTTGAATTTCTACGGGCAGAAATAGAATGCAGAGAAACTGCGATTCAAATACAAGATAGGGTTATCGTTCAAAATCCACCGCAAGTGCAGAGGGAGAGAAAAATAAATAAGTTTACAGTTCCTACTGCTGCTTCATTGAAGGTTTCGATAAATCATTGTATTTTTTGCGGAGATTCCGCTGAATCAGTTAATGACAATTCTGCAGCTTGTTCTAAGTCCGTAGCAGAAAAACGAGCACGTTTGAGAAAAAACGGAATGTGTTATCTCTGTATGAAAAAGGGAAATCATTTAGCAAAAGATTGCTTTTCAAAAATAAGATGTGAGTTTTGCAGTGGAAAACATAATTCTTTAATTTGTGACAAGAGTAATAAAGTAGATGAGAAAAAACAAATTGACGATAGAAATGTCACTTTAACAAATAAAACATTCACACAGATAGTTTTGTTACAAACTTTAATTGTAAAAATCTGCGGAAATAGTGAAGATAAGTTTGTTAGGTGCTTAATCGATACTGGATCACAAAAGTCGTATATTTCGAAGTTTGTTGCTGAAATGATGCAATACAGAATTATAAGTGAGAGCAACATTATTCATAGTCTATTTGGTGGAACGAAGGTTTCTGAAATCCATAAACAATTTATTGTGAATCTTAGTAATGTAAAGGGTGATTATAAATGTAATTTTAAGGCCTTTGATCAAACTGAAATTTGTTCCAATGTACCACAAATAGAAATAAAACCCATATTACATGAGCTTAAAGAACATAGAATATATTTGAATGACACTAGCCGTATGAAGGAAAAATTGTTGTTTGAATCATCCCCAATTGAAATTCATATTCTTATTGGAGCGGATATTGCAGGAAAATTACTCACCGGTAAGATAAGAAAATTAAAATGTGGTTTAGTATGTGTCGAAAATTACTTAGGCTGGACAGTTATGGGGAAAGCTCCTTTGGAAATAGAAAATAAAACTGACAACTAATTTATATTTTCGATGCACGTATCAGATTATAAAATTTCTGAATTGTGGAATCTTGATACTCTAGGAATTTTAGATCCATCCGAAAATGAAACTAAAAAAGAGTTGCAAGAACGGGGACGCTGATATCTACCCCCTGTATATCTGCCCCCATACGTCATTTTGGCGTCACAGATAGAAGGGGGCACATATCCAGTGCTGCAGAATTTCACTGCCGTCGAAGGGTGTATATCCGACCCCTGTATATATGTCCCCATAGCAGATGGGGGCAAATATCCAATACAGAGCATTTTATTTTCGTCGATAGCTGTATATCCACCCCCTGTATATATGCCCCCATACGACGTCACAGCTGAAGGGGACACATATCCGGTCCTAGAGAATTTTCCTTTCGTCGAAGGGTGTATATCCAACCCCTGTATATATGCCCCCATACGTAATTTTGACGTCACAGCAGAAGGGGTCACATATCAAGGGGGCAGATATCCAATGCTAGGACTTTTACTTTTGGAGAGAGATTTGGATATCCGACCCCTGTATATCTGCCCCAATACGTCATTTTGACGTCAGAGGAAAGGGGATACATATCAAGGGGTCAGATATCCAATGCTAAGGCTTTTACTTTTGGTGAGAGAGTTGGATATCCGACCCCTGTATATATGCCCCCAAACGTCATGTTGATGTCACAGCAGAGGGGTCACATATTCGATGCTATAAGAATATTCTTAGGTTCGTCGACAGCTGATTATCCGACTCCTGTATATGTGTCCCCCCCCCCTTTTTACGTGCATATTTTGATGTTGCTGTGAATTAGTATACGGCCTTGAAGAAATATGTAGGAAAGATTTAGTGTGTAATATAAAAAATAATATCTCGCTTATTTTGCATACTCGGCTTTCAAGGACATACTATGCCGAAACAGGACCGTAGACAGAGACAGCCGCCCCCGTTAATAATTCGAATGCCACCACAAGTATGATAAAGAAATATCTGCTAAGACAAAATCTTAATTTATCAGTAAAGAATTCCGTTTTACACAGGTTTTTTACGTCTGAAGTGGTATAATTGCATGGTATTTTTTGGCAAGAACATGATTTTTCCTGTTTAAAGTGAGATTCCGTTACAGACAGGCTTTACTCTATTAGAAAATAAATTTGTGGGCAAGTTTTTTTCTAACGTCTATAAATTTGCTTACAATTATTATTATTATTATTTTTACAGCATTACTGTTTATTATAACACTTATCATCTAAAGATTTTAAATAGAAATATAAAATATTAAAATATAGGCAAACCATTTTCGATTTTCTTGTAGCAGCTCACTGTTACATCCCTTCTTTTCCCCTTCGGTAATCTATTGATTAATCCAATTAATATGATTAATCCAATTATCATGAAATTCAAATGTATTATTTGTGAGATACAGATATTTGTTGTTGTCAAATAAAAATTGCAAGCAATATAATTTTTTTTTTCGGAAACGTTATTGTGTTAGCTCTGCTTCTGAATAATAATAATAATGTGTTATTATTATTATTATTTAAATTAAAAAAATGTGATTCATATATTGTTTATTTATGTGAGCTGGAAACATTCTATTGTGAACAAACTATTGCAATGCAGCCAAGACCTTCTAGGGATAAATTTTGGTTAATGGTATGGGTTTCAAAGTCAAAGAATTTGAGATCTGAGTATCAGCACGCAAGTAAAGAAAAAAATCTTGATTATAATTCCGAAATAAAAAAAAAATGAGATTGCGTAATGCATCTTAAAATTTCATTCAGGAGGTTATACAGCTGTAAGGTTTTTTTCCTAAACATGTGTCATAATCTATGTTTTTATGCTTTAATTAATAAAACTATTATTAGTACTAAAAGATTAAATCAGCAAATTAGTTATTTTATCAGTTAGTAATACCATTATGTATGTTAAAATTTTGTAATAATTATGTAAACCTATATTAAATACCGCAGACATTTATATTTATTAAAATTATTAATAACTTAATTTAATATAAAATTGTTAATACTATTTAAATTAATAGTTATTAAACAATAATTTCTCTAGTTAGAACATTACACATTTTACGTTTTGATTAATAAAATTATAATTAATATAATTACAGAAATAATAAAAACTTCACATAAGTAATTTCATCAGTTAACACAAATAACAAATCAAACAAATATCATGGCAAGAATTTTTGCATTTCAACTTATAAAAATTACTAATGAAAACTTACACGCAGGTATATGCTTGCTAATCAAAACAAATTATGAAAATGTGTGGAAACCATTAAATTATGCACACAAAGTAAATATTAGAATGACCAATTTTATATCTGAAGTTACATTTGAAATCCACAAAATAGCAGCATTAGATTTAAATATCTTTTTTAAATTGAATGGTTTTTACGCCAGGTAAGAACCTGCTTTTTACAAACTTATCATATTTAATTTTTTATAAACATAATCATTTAAGCTAAAACATGTATTTAAAGCATTTTTCGGTTATTCATTAAGGCAAAATATCCATAGAAACTTTACAAATTAGGTTCACTTTATATTTCAATGCTTTTTTATACCGTTTTAAAAATCTTTAATTTTTAAACACGATTTAATCATTAATTTTAATTGTCTGATTAAAATCGTTGACATTCTTATTAAAAGTATTAAAATCAAATTTGGAGTTTATTTTTATTTTTTTAGTTGTACTGGTTGCTTTTCCAGTATGAAAAAATACTTTTTTTTCTATTTGAAGGGTTTTTTTTTTTTTTTTCAGATATAAAAAAAAAAAAATCTAGTATGAAAGTATTATAGAAATATAAGTATTTTATAAATTAAAAATTTATTAAATTTAATAATATTTTAATACGAGTTTATATATATTTTATTATTTATAATATTTTGTCTTTGAATGTTGCACTCTGAGTTAAATACAAAAAAATATCTTTCAAATATTTTACATAATGAATACTTTTATCTTTCAAAGCATCCCGAAAAATCTGTGTTTTTTATTTTCATGAATTTATTTAATTTGTGTATATATTGTCGGTTTCCCCCACAAATTTCAAAAGGTAATATTTATGAACTCTTTATCGCCTTATTTAATTGCAAAGTTTCTGCTATTAAATAAGACAATTTTTAGATATTGAATTAGCGGTAATGCGTCGGCTCACGGTCTTCAGATTAACCCCTTAACTGTCGCATTAAATTACAGTTTAAAAATTCAAATTGCTTATTAGCACCTTTTTTTTTTTTTTTTTTTTTTTTTTTTTTTTTTTTTTGAAAAAGAAATATTTACCTTATGTAATAGCAGGTGAAATGATACCATAATAAAACCAATTACACTGTTTTATAAAACTGGTGGGGATTAAACAAACTGAATAAAAGACACAGCCCGTGAATATCACGGGCGCGAGAATTAAGAGGTTAAAGACACCTTAGGAGCTACTACAAGCAAATGTGTAGAAATCTTATATATTTAGCAAAATTTTCGTCTCAAAATGTCCATAATGGACAGAACTTTAGCACATTAAGATTCACAGAAAGCATGTTGTTTACATAAGTATTGTACTGATTGATGAGTTTAGACATTAAATTTTGACGTAATTAATAAAAATTTGCATCAACAAATTTTTCAGAAGGACATGTTTTAAAAAAATGGAACATATAAGTTAAAGTTTTTTTTTAAATTATTTTAATTAATTTGTCTTTTAAAGTTTTGTATGTAATGGTTTGCACAAAATAAAATCTAAAACTGAATACAGTAGAGCGCCGATTATCCGAACAAGTTGGGACCGACCCTGGTTCGGATAAGCAAAAGTTCGGATAAATGGACAGATAATTTAAGGAATGTTTCTGACTTTCCTAAAACCTTCATACCTTATCTAAGCTTAAGTCTGGCAGCACAAGTTAGTGCTGGCACGTTTATTTATTTTTATTTTTTTTATATATGTTTACCATTAATTTTTTTTTCTTTCCATATCATTTTCTCAACTCCAGAGATTATAATTTAAGCAAAAAAGCTTTTGATTGTTGCTTACTTAAACGAAGAAATTCTTTTCAATGCTGCCCTATTTCTAATTCTTCTTAAATACGTTAGTTGAATACGATCAACGTTCTTCTGCCGTTCGAGCCATTTCATAGCTGTTTCCAAATATTCAAATGCTTCATTATGTGATGGACCTTGGTTATTTCCAGAGCATTCGTTTTCATTATCTACAATTTCTTTTTCATCATGAATCTCATCCACAATCTCATCATCATTTAAAATCTGATATCCAGGGTTATGTACTACTTCACTATCTAACCACTCGTTAATTTCATTTTCTTCATACCTTCTTCCCATCTCCTTTATTGTTTTACATTCCTCATTTCCTGATCCACTATCAGCTTTTTCTTCATTTAAAATTTTATTTCAAGCCAATGGATAAGTGGGAGTTCGGTTACAAAATTTTTTGGGGAGAAATAGGCTGTTCGGATGACTGTAAGTTCGGTTAAAAACATTTTTGAGAGAAATAGGCTGTTCGGATAGTTGGAAGTTCGGTTGATTGGAGTTCCGATAATCGGCGCTCTTCTGTACATGGATTAAAATCAACAGATTATAACCATATATATTATATATATATATATATATATATATATATATTGTTTCCCGTGAAAATTCACTAGACTATTTAAAAAAAAGAGTTGTATATTGTAGAGATCATATTACCTTAAAATGAGTAGATTCATATTTCAAAAAGATTGATATATATGTATATGTAATTTAAATATTTCTGATTATAAAAGAAAATTAAGCATTTTTTTGTTAGCAATAAAATCTTATTATCTTGAAATTTTAAGAGACTAGAGCTGTTTAATCACCAAAATATTGATTTTTCAAAAAAAAAATATATATGAAAGAACATTATAGTAGTTTGTTGCATTTTAAAACATTTTGCATAGAAATATTTCTAGTTTTACGTAAGTTATGACTAAAAAAATGCGTTCACCATTTTACTGCAAACAGTGATTTAAAAGACACTTTTAAAGATATTTTTCTCAGAAAGATAAAAACCATTTTTTTTTTGTTAATTGCGCACAAAAGATGTATTTTAGATTAGTTAATATTTTTGCATGCAATCTCTACGAATTTAGATATTATATCTACAACTTAAGATTGGATTTTAATTTGTACATAATTTAGGAAAATTTCTATTTAAAAATTATTGTTGAAAATATTGTACCCATTAAGATTATCTGTTTTTGTGCCTAGAATTACAAACGAACTTTGGTTCAGTTTTAATATAATTCTTGCGTTGCAGGTTTTATAGCGAGAACATAGCCAATAGTATTTATTTAGAATTTTTTTTATCTTGCTGAAATTCAGAACTGAGCATTGGCACTATGCGACTCCTATATCATCCTTTACATTTCCCACTCTAAATGATTTTCGGGCTCAGGTTCTTTCCTAACGGAAGTGCTTGATTGAGTACTTGATTGATGAGTTTTCGGAGAATCCGGAAAGTACGGTTTTGATTATCGCTTTCTTTTCGGTATACACCATTAATTTTCCATTTCCTCACACTGGTTTGATGGAACGTTTATTGATCAGTAAAGGCTTAGCAAAGATTATAGCAAAAACCAAGGTTGCCAACAATTAATCTTTGATGTCTTTTAACTATCGCTCGGTTTTTATTGCGCATAGAAAAAGATAATATAATCTGGACAACATGGAGATTCAAAAAAGAGGTAAAAAGAGACATAGAGAGTTACAAGATAAATTGTCTGTAATCTAGCGCCGGTAATTCATATATATATATAAATAATTCAGAGACATAAAACTCAAAAGAGAAGAAAAGTTAGAAAAAAAAATTTTTTTTCAAAAAAGGGCTACAAACTTTGTAATATTTTCTTAAAATAAAAAATCTTCATAAAAAAGACTAAAGTCAGGGGATCACCACATTTTCAGAAGATATGCCTAAACAAAACCTAAAAAAAAAAAAAAAAAAACTTATTTAAGATTATTTATTACACTTAAATTATGATTTTGACATTTTTTATACAATATTATTCTTCGTATTATTGTTGTTTATTAAGTTTATTTTAATTTAATGTCAAATCATTTAAATCTAAAAGTTAGGCGTATCTGAAGCTTTTTAAGGTTTTCGTATAAAAATATATACCGGTAAATAAGTTATATTTTAATCAGAAAAAGAAAAGTTAAGAAGAAAAATTACTAAAAAGACAAAGATTTTATAGGGGAAATGAAGCTTGATTAACTTTGTCAAGTTAACTTATGTTATTTTTTATGTAATAAAAGAAAATTTAGAAATAATTCCATTAAGAGAAAAAGTGCAAAATGCAATGAATTTTATATATAAAAAAAATTGAAATTACTTTGTTATTTTTTTCAAATTCTGGATCAATCTTTATAATAAATGTACAGTCATAAAAAAAAAAAAAAAAAAAAAAAAAAAAAAAAAAAATTAAACAGCCCCCACAAATTAAGCAATAAATTATCATAGCAGAAAGTTGTTGGTGCCAAACTATCGGAAATAAAGTCTACTGTTAAATAATGTATATAAATTTTGCTTAGGGGGCTATATGTATGAATATGAAAACAAACTCAATCTTTGTTTGTTTTTTGTTTTGTTTTTTTAAGCAAGTCACAATTTTGACACCAAAAATAAATTCTACACCACTTAATTAGTCTAAAAACGAATTTTCATGAAATTCGCACTATAGTTTCAGGGAAATTATTTATTTTAAAATAAGCATATTTGGAAGGCTGTATCAAAATTTTAAATTACACATAATACAAGAGTAATAATAATAATAATAATAATAACACACGTATACAAAAATGAAATTTTTAATATGAACACCCAAAATTGACATTATATTTGTATTAATTAAAAAACTGCCCTAGAATACCAAACACAAAGTCAATGTTAAATTCATTTTTAACACTTTCCAATAAAGTTGAAAAGTGTTTATGCATTCGGTTTGTCTGGCCGTCTGTCCGTCTGTACGCGCTCTAACTCCCGTAAATATACTCGGATCGTTCTGAAATTTTTGCATGTTAGTGACTTCTACCATAGCACGAACCCTATTTCAAGTGAAGTTTGTAGCATGTTTAGTTCATTTACAGGGACAGTCAAAAGTTTTCCGTTACATTACGGCCTATGGGAAAAAATCGTTTAAAATGATTTTCAATGATGTTACATGCTTTCAAACATATTAAAATTGATATGCATTTATCAAATGCACTAAAATATGCATTATAGAGAATGCATTATAAAGAATAATTATAATAATAATTTACAGGGCCACACAAAAGATCTCCGTTACATAATGATATACGTGTGGAGGGAATTTTTTCCGGCATATTTTAATTATGTTAAATTATTTCATGTGTAATGAAATTGATATACGTCGCTGAGGTTTACTACTACTTATTTCAAGTATAATAAGAAGTGCATAGCACTTACAGGGACGCAAAAAAGATTTCAGAAACGATGTTGTATCCGAAGTACTGTACGGTAGCAATGATTGCTGGAAATGCATTTTTAATTATGTTATGTGCTTTTATGTTTCACTATATTTATGCATTGTATATGGTGTGTATAAATGCTGAAATTCATATACAGGGCTACACAAAAGATTTCGTAATGGTTACTGGGTATGATTGTAAATTGCTTAAAGGTGGTTTTTAAATGGGTTATGCATTTTTATGCTGAACTGCATTTTGTTTACTAAGAAATGTTTGTAGAACATAGATAAAATTATATAAAGGGTCACGCAAAGAATTGGATACATGACCGTCTATAAATGATAATTTCTGGAAATGTGATTCCAGTAGTTTTAAGAGTGTTTTACTTTGAATTAAACTTTAGCTAAATAGTGGCGTGTAATAAAGGTACTAGGTTAACTATAGGGTTGTACAAAAGTATACAAGTATGTTTCCATCTATTAGTATAAATGGCTGAAAGAGAAATTTCAACCTGTTATTCGTTTTCTTGCTAAACTAAATTTTCCCATTATATAGCATATATATCAACCTGCAGATCAAATACAGAGCTGTTCAAAAGAATTGGAATACATATTTGCTATGGATGGTAACTGCTGAAATCAGTTTTTCAAATGTTTCATGCGTTTTCTAAAATGTTTACTTAGTTCTCTTATATACCTTATTTCCCTAAATAATGAAGTTTTGTTAAAGCATTCAGGAAGTATTGGAAAGTGTTTCATAATCTATGCTTAACGCACGATTTTTCTTACTTGTTATAGTTGTAAACAAAACTGCAATTCCTGTAGTTTCTTTTAATTTTAACTCGAAAACCACTTAATGCAATGAGCTGCAATTTTGGATTCGGATATTTGAAGCTTCTAATAAACTTTTTCTCTTAATTTTTTCAAATGTTACATAGTATAATATTTTTTATCATATTTTTAAAAATATTTTATGTATTCCGTATTTAATATTCGAAAAAAAAAATATGTACCATAACGTATAAAATTAGATGGATTTGTAATTTTTTTGTTGGTCTATTGCAGCAGGCTGCTATACTTAGTATTAACATTTATTTCTATTTACCTCTAAAATTGTTCAACTAAGTGAAAAAGACAAAATATTGAAAATTTTAATTTTTTATTTAAATTTTTATAATTTTCAGACAAGCACTCTATTAATTTAAAAATAAAAAATCTATTATGTATTTAATTTTAAAAAACCTCATACAATTTATAATTAAAAAGTGGAAGCTTTTTTTCTTTTTTTTTCATGTTTTTTATAATCATTGGAGAATGATTTAAAAATGTATATGAATGTGTATACACTTGGTGTTGCAACCAGAGCTGTGGAGTCGGTGCGAAAAATGGACGACTCCGACTCCGGGATATTTTATCGACTCCGACTCCGATTCCTATTCCGACTCCGGGATGACTGCACTAGTACTCGGGCTGGGGCACTGATGTTGTCTGTTGATTTAAATAATGATAGAATAGAAGAAAAATAAAGCTCAAATCTCACTATTTCGGCATTGATTATCTTTTTTAGAGGGCTGCACGGGTCGTAATTTCCGGGCCTGGCCCGGTTCATTTATATTTTCACAGTTCATGACCCGGCCCGTACAAAATCAGTGAAATCAGGCCCGGCCGGGGCCGTGAAAAAATTAATTAAATGACTCAATTTCTACAAAAAAAATCTAGGTTTTTCTAAACATACAATTAAGATTCTTTTAAAGAATCTGAATGCATACTGCATGCATATTTATGGGATAATTTTACAGTATATTTTAAAATTAGTATGTATTCGTAAGACAGAGAATACAGAATAGCAACATTAACGATTACTTATAGAGTATTAGATGTTTCAACATTTAAATAAGGATTCATTAAAAAAATAATGTACTTCAGAATAAATGGAAAAATGGTAGGTTAAAAACATGATAACTTTTGAATCTGTATAACAAAAAGCAGATTTCTAAAAATATTTCTTTGTCATTTAATAAGGCTTTTATCAAATACCAAAGGAGCTACTTTCTGATACATTTCTGAATTCATTTCTTTTCGGAAACGCATAAGATTGGTGCCGGTCTTCTTATGCAGAAACTTTACGTTATTACGTTATCCATTTTTTGATAAAGGCAACATATCTTTGAGAAAATACTGTCAAAATTAAAGTTTTTAATCGAATTTTCAGAAGCGATAGCACGGGAAAGGATAAAAACCTGCAGTCTCGTGACAAGAATCTCTTATATTTTATTAATTTATTTAAAAAAAAAGAAAAACACTGTTCGATTCCAAATCTCTTCAATAGTCATTAAAATAACATTTTAACAGTCATTAATGGCCAATTAACATAAATTGTCTTATTTCTACTTACTCTTCTACTGTTTGAAAAATTCCCTTCATTTTCCGGGCTTTGGGTCCTTCCAGACCTTTGTACCTCTGGTTCTATCCGCAAACCCCAAAAATATGAGGGAAGTACTTATTTATATACTACTAGGGGGCTCCGCCCCCTACAAGTTACGCTCGCCAACCCCCGTTCAAGCACACCAAAATCCAAAAAGCACGCTAATTTGATCGGCTTTAAAAATATTGAATAAAAATTAAAAAAAAAAAAAAAAAAAAAAAAAAAAAAAAAACAGTAGCGATCTCTCTGTACACAGGTTTCCATTCGTTTTCCTTGGATTGGGACTTTTAAGACCAAATCTGCTGCTGTTAAGAGATACAATGGCTGTTTTCGTATTTAATTAAAAAATTAGTTAAACATTGGAAAATAAGCTAATGTAAAATGAATTAAGTAAACAGTGTCATTGTCTCCCGGTATTTTTTAACTGCGCTATAAGATAGTTCTTTTAAATAATTCATTTTAAATGTATCGTTTCAAATCTGACGTAATTTACACCAAAGTTTTAATTCACGTGAAAATACTTTTGTTGTTAGAAGGAAATATTATTTGCGCTGTCTTCGAATTCACGATAATAGTTGAAAAGATTATCTCAAAATATCTCACGCAAATATATTTTTCAATTTAAACTGTTTTGCCATATTTTTGGGGCATTTTAAATACGACGTAATTTCCTCCATTTACAAGTTTTAATGCATAATAATGATTTTTTTATTTTAAGATTTTGTTTCTCAAATTCAAGTGTAAATATGGTTCTTATGACGTAATTTTCCTGCTATTAACATGTAATCATTTAATTCTAATTTTAAAGTTTTTTTTTTTTTTGTTTTTAAGAGTCACGTGTAAATAAATTTTTAATTTGAAGTAAACATTATTGTTTGCGCATTTTATACAATTGGCAACAGTTTAAATTAATAACATTTTCTAAATTTTGTAAAAAATATCTCTCGAAATGCTGAAAATTTGAATTTAAAATAGAAATAAAATCTCAAAAAATGGGTCTAATAAGAAAAATAAATGCAATATGCACACCGGGAACTTATAACGTATAAAATGATCTAAAAAGGATTAAATTCTCATGTATAGCTTTTGCTCCAATAAAACTTTTTTAATAGAACGATTTTGTACCACTTTAGCATTAAATATCTTAAAATAATTCTTCCATTTGAAAACTGTCTGCATCAGCGTGTTTATCAAACATTTCTCTATAATACCGCCGATTTTCATATTTTTGTATGCAACAGTTTTTTTAATATCAACGATGAAAGCATACTTAAGCATTCAAATTGGATGCCGATCTACCCGGAATATCTACGCAGATTTTCATTGGTCCATTTCCAAATCAAAACTTTATATATATATATAGAAGGAAATGCAAAATATCTACTACAGTTATGAATTAAAACAGTTTTCATCTACTCTGTATATGGGCAATACCTACCTACCCTTGTATCTACTTTGTACACTGCAGTAAATCGGTCATCTTTAACTTCAGTAGCCTGATATAGTCCACAAATAACAATAACAATTCATTTTATAGATTTCAAATTGCATATAATTAGTTTAATTAGGGTTTCGTTCATCTGACGAAACCCTATTCGTCTCGCTCATCTGTCTGTCCGTCTGTCTGTCTGTCCGTCACAGAGCCCGTCCTCAGAAACTATACATGTTGGAGACATGAAATTTTGGGTACTTATAGCTGAACACCTCACATCATACGACAAATCATAAAATTTTGAAAATGTCGTACGTTTAACCCTTTGGGGTCCCACATGTGTATTTTAAACAATTCTTTCCAAGTGAGCCCCTAATTATGTTGGAGGCGTGAAATTTTGCATACTTATAGCTCAACAACTCAGATCACACGTCAAATAATAAGTTTTGAAAAAGTTTTATATTTAACCCTTTCAACTCCAGCTTGTGTATTTTAAGCAATTCTTTCTAATTGAGACCCTAATTAAATTGGAGATTTGAAATTTTGCATACTTATTGCAGAACACCTGAGGCCAGGCGACAAATCATGAAATCTTGAAAAAGACTTACGTTTAACCCTTTTAGCTACCACATATATATTTTAAACAATTCTTTCTAAGAGAGCCCCTAATTAAGTTGGAGACATGAATTTTTGCATAGGTATAGCTGAATGCCTCAGACCACACGGCAAATCATAAAACTTTCAAAAAGTGTTATGTTATTTACCCCTCTGGGCTCTAACTTGTGTATTTTAAGCAATTTTTCTAACCTCCGCTCTTTTCACCCGGGGAGTACTTTTCCAACTTTTGCCGACACCCTTTGACCATTCTTTCATATTATGCACCATAGCCTTACATATTTTAGTCCCACTTTTTACCGCCAGGGCGCCTTCTTATCTCGGGTGCTATCGGTCCAATCCCCTCGACTAATATATCTGCGGATAGTATGTAAAACGTATTTTCGTTCGGATAGAGGTTTGTTTAGAATCAAGTGCGCCCCCTGGTTGTGAAATGTGGAACTAACAGATTTTTCAAAAGGATAAAATGTTTTGAAAGGAATATTAAACGAAACCCTCTGTACGATCTGTGATCACACTTATCCACTTGTTTCATTTTTAAGATGTCTAACAAAAAAATCTAGTGTCGGAGTCGACTTGTTTTTTAGCGATTCCGACTCCGACTCTTTTTCTCAAAAATTGGTCCGACTCCGCAGCCCTGGTTGCAACTCAATCATTTTGGGGAAGAGAATAATCCCTATTGGAGATTTCGGACTGCCATCGGCCCGTCCCGAAGGAAAAACTTCAGCTCATTTTCCATTTTATACTTTTGTAGCAGTTTTAGTTTGATTAAACCTTGGCAATTGTAACCAAGAGTTGAAGTCCTTCTAATATACGGCTTTATCTTTCGGGTGCTTTATTTTACGTTGATTTATTTTCCAGAGTTTTATATTCGGGTTGTTTATTTAATTGTGCTTCTTTTTTTGCGGTGTTACATAATTTAATAGTCAACTCTATGGAGCAATTTATTATAAATATCCAGTCAAATATCGTAAAAATTCAGAAAGATATCGGTGTTAGAGTGAGCTAATTTTTAGTTGTTCTCTAAAAGCAGCTGAATGATAAGGGATTTTCCTCAAATTGTCATTTTTTATTAACTGATTTTTAGAAAAAAAGTTAGTATTTAGTGACTATCAACGAGTAGATTTGGAAAAAATGCTTCGATTTTGATACTTCTTTTGACCGAATCTAGGAAAAAAAGTGAACGGAAAAGCGTGACAGGAAAAAAAGTGACAGAAAAAACATGACACGGAATTTATAAATATTGAACTTATTCATAAAGAATTACTAAAAACTAACTAAGTAACAAATGTCTGATATTTTCAATACAATGTTGCATCTTATAAATTTATTTTTATAAGTTACTTTACCATTATGCATTGGGAAATCAACAGAGATTTGCTTACTAGGGCGTGCTGAAATAAATATTTTGTTTAAAAAAAAATAGATCCCCCCCCCCTTCCCTCTGCTCTTTCTTTTTATAATTGTTGCTTGCAACTTTTTTTAAGTCTTCACACCCTTGAAGAACAGTTTTGTGAGCAAATTTTATTAAAATTAGACCTATTTCTTTTAATAAAACGATTATTTTTAATTTTATATGATAATGTTATTAATACCTTAATAAATAATTTTTTAACTGACAAAACTAAGCTTTTTTGCATTTGTCTTTTATTATTTTCTTTTAATTACCTTTTTCCTCCATCTTTCCAAGAAAGTAAGTTTAATAATTTTTTTATCTTAGTTTTATTATTAATTATATTAATAGTTTTAAATCTCAGTAACTTTAAATATAAAATAAAAAAGCAGATAAAAGATAAATTTCAGCTTATAGCTAATATTAAATATAATGATAAACTGAATATATAATTTGTATTGAGTTTATTTTAAAGTAGAAATTTGTAATTTATATTAACGTTAATAATTTAATAAATTAAGAATAAATTGAATTAAAAAATATATTTAATAAAACATTAATTTAATTTTTATATTAAAATTACTAACTATTTTAATAATTAATTAATAGCAATTATTCATCAATTAAAGTTTTTATTCAAAAGTTTTTATTTATTATCCCCCCCCCCCTCCCAAAAAAATGAAAAATCAGTCAAAAATTTAAGTCTAAGTAATTGTTTTGTTGACTGATGGTATTATTATTAATTAATAATAATAATAATGTAATATTGTACAAAAATTAAAAATATTTTTTAACGATGTTAGGTGATGTTATTGTCCAGATGTAGAATTAGATTTTTATTTTTTTAGCACAATTATAGTTTGCAATTAAAAAAAACTAGATATTATTAATTATATTTAAATAGCAAGAAAATATTATAAACTAAATACTAAATAAATAAACAACATATTTATCCTCAGAATCATTATTATTTTTATATAATCTAATGACATTATAGTAAACGAAAAAAAAAAAAAATATATATATATTATATTTGCATTACCCTGTAATTATTATATAGCTCATGTAATATTTTTTAAACAAGTAATTGATAAATTAATTATATAAACAATTAATAATTGAAATAATTTTGAATTGTTACTAATAAATACGTCAATAAAAACAATTTAATTTTTGAGATTTTGTTATTAACAATAAAGCTGCTTCCAACAACAACTGCAAGGGACCGAAATGGCATCAGGACCAAAACGGCGGGACTAAAATATCCTGTTTCCTAATTTACATACATCAAAAATCAAGTAGTGATGTAAATATGCATTTTCATATGCGAATATTTTCTCAATATTTTTTGCGGACTTTTCTCAATATTTGCATTCTTAAACATCGACGGAAAATATTTGTATTCCCGTTCGCGATTGTCAAAAATCAAGTAGAGCTGTAAACAAGCATTCTAGTATGCAAATATTCCACTCCATTTTTCAAAATTCGCATTTGTAGACATTGACTTAAAATATTTGTATTATTTATAACGGTTCCATACCGGACAAAGTACAAGCAGCACCAAACGGTCCCGTTTTTTCAGTGTCCCGTTTTTTCCTTGTCCCCTTTTTTCCGGTCACGTATTTTCCTTGTCACGTTTTTTCCGCTGCTGTTTATTTTGTCCCCTTTTTTCCTGTCACGTTTTTTCCGGTCACTTTTTTTCCGGTTACCCTTTTGATCATGGTATAGGCTCTTTCTGGTGGTTATCCAAGAAGAACTAAAGCATCAATAAAAAATGAAATTAAAAAAAATTAATTAAAATTGACAATTTGTGGGCAATTCCTTATCATTCAGCTAGTCTAATCTAACTTGCTATCCAATCTAATTTGCTATATCAAACAATGGATGAAACGGAAAATTTCATTTTAAATTATTTTAGTACAAAATAAATTTTAACACAAAGAAAGTAGTTATAAGGATATTATCAATTGGATATAGACAAACAAAGCCAGAAAATCCCTCTTTCCATTTGTTAAAAAAATTTAGATACTATAAGCAAAAGAGCATGTCATATTCTTTATTGCTTCTCAGTTTCTTTGATAATTTATCCTCCGTGTTATCTGTCTTAATTAATATATATTTTTGAGAAAAATCTAGAATTAAGTTTAACAACCTTAAAGAAATTAAAACATGTGTATCTAAAATTGTATGTTTAAGTGTATATTTAAATATACTTTTAATAAATTGCATTACTTTTTTATGATGAATTTAAATGGGCATTTTCAGATACTTTCATTTGTTATGGAATAAATAATACTAAAAGTAATGAAAAAAGTTTGAAATAAAAGAGACAACATGATATACGAGCGGCTATATTTTGAATGAGTACTGTTAATCGTTATTAAATCATATATTGTACCCTTTCATAATAATATAATGTTAAATTTGTTTGTTTGTTTGAGAGAAACGTAGTAAGATTTATTTCAATGTATGTAAATGAAATTATCAAATCACGTATATATAAATGTTATTTTATTTATTTATTTATTTATATTTTTATTTGACGACTTGTTAAACCATTTATTAAGTTTTCTACTAAAGGTCTTGAATCGGTAGCTCTGCTCTAACTAATGCCGCCTATGATTAAAAATAAAGTGTCTACCATTTTCGGCACCTTGTGCCAGGCTATTACTTCTCTTGTGTTTGTGTTTCGATAAAATAAATTAATTCAGTAAAATTATTCGTTAAAAGAGATTTTGCAAAAATTAAGTAATAATTTATGAATTTTTGAATAGACCGAACACAATTATATGTAGTTCTATAAATAAAATTCACAAACCTATTTTACTAATTATTTTATTTTACTAAAAACGAGGATTCACGAAACTAACATTTTGCTTACATTTTATTTATTTTTATTTGAAACATTTTGTAAAATTCACCTATATTTATTGAGATAACTTAATTATAAACGTTAGTATGTAATTCCCGAGGTTATCATATAAAAAAAGCATGGTAATAGAAATTTACAATCGAAATTTTGAACTTTTTTGTCTCTTTCAAAGGAAATGTGCCTGAAATTAGTATTCGTAAAACTCTGTATTATTTATTTTATATTATTTTTCTTATTTTGTTATGCGATGTAAGCATTATTCTAAGCCCTAAACTTTAAGGGACACATTTGATGAAATATTGCGTTTTTCTATCGTTCAAGTGAAAATATTCTCTAATTATATATAAACCACAGTTTAGTTGTTCTTGTATATTCTTGTGAATTATAATGTATAATTTATAAAGATATAATAATGTTTTTTGTTTATAAAAATAAATATTTTTTAATGTTTTTTATATACTTTAAACATTTAGTTTGAAACAAAGTTTTAGGAACTTAACCACTAATTTAAAATTTAAAACAAATAATTACAATTTAAATATCTTATATAAAGTTTTTATTTTGAATAATATACATTTTGAAATTTAACAAAGAGTTTATAAATTTATATTCACTGCAAACCTATTTTAGCTCATATCTTTCCATATGTGTGTACGAATTGTTCAAACAATAAAAAAGTATTACATTAAAATTAATATTGTTATTTCTCTTTTGATATTTCACTTTTAAAACAGATATGCATGAAAAATTCACATAAAAATATTAAACCTGAAAATGCTTTAAGTAAATTTTGATGAAATTCAATGCTGTACACAGTTAAACTTACTCGAATTTAAAGTAAATTCTTAAATTTTTAAATTTTGAATTTTTTATTACACTCATTTCAAGTATTTAGGATTTACAGTTATTAGTATTATTATTTATTATTTAATAAAGATTAAACATAATTCGGTATTTTTATGAAAGTATTCGTTTTGACTACACTATTGAAGCTTTCTATTCCACTAACTCAAATCAATAACATATTCATCATGAAAAAATACAATTTGAATATCCATCAAGCATGTTTTCCTAACCTGCCGAATTTAGATCCATCAATGTCAATCAAGTGATCGATCAAGTACTTCCGTTAGGAAGGGACCTGAAGTCGTCTTCGATGTACTTTAGGATAAAAAAAATACCAAGCCGGCCATTTTGTTCCTCCTGCAAACTTAACTATTTCAAATCTCCCCAAAACCAGAAATCCATTAGTGAATGTCATTAGGGAGTAACCCTACTCAATAAGTATAATATTTCAAATCACCAAAACACCAATCCATCTTTCTCCCGCGTATCTTCGTGCTTACCTTTTCCTGTTAAAAAGATTTCGTAAACATCTTTTTGTTTAACTATTTATATAACGAATCGAAATAAGGACAAAATTGTTTTTTTTTTTTATCGTTTTTGAATTAAAATACAGTTCTTAATGCTGAACCATGGATGCTGATTTTAAAAAATAACGCTCAATAATTTAAAATCTTTCAATATTGTTGACGGACAGTTCATTTATTTATCTTATTAAAAGCATAAAATTAGGAGCCAAACTATGCAAATGATTTGGAATCAAACAGTGGATTTCAGTTATTGATAAATTTATTACATATTGAGTTATAATTGATTGAAAATCGACTTTGAAACTATTTTATGAAAGGTAATTTGTCTTTATAGAAAAAAAATGTATTGGGATTTCTTGATATCCAAATAAAAATTTCTGCAAATTTCGTAAATTATACAAATAATCATAAATTCTTTGATTGTATTAGAAAGCAGCAAGTATGTATTTGAGAACAGCTTTATAACTAGATTCAAGAGGTTTTTTGAGTGGCTTATTACACCTTGAATCTTAATTTAAGGCATTTTACAAATAATTTATTCTTATTGGTGAATTGAAAAAAAAAAAAGGAAACTTCTTCAAAATAAACGACCAAGAGCGAGTATTACTCGCGCTCAGAGATTTCCGCATAATATATATATGAATTAATTAACTGTATTATTTTTACTTTATTATTACTTTCAAACTATGCAAGCTACAGCTTTAGAAAATTAGCCAAATATCCATTTCTTTATAGTCTTCATGCTAAAACCAAAAAAATTCACATATTTTGGTTATTTATTTATTTAGTTTTTTTGGCAATTGAAAAACTTACTTTTTTTTTCTTTTGTGCAAAAATTAAATTTTAAACCTTTTTGCATATATTATGGTTTTACTTTAGAAGTAGGTGTGTTGTGATTCTATTTTGTACA
Source organism: Maratus speciosus (assembly GCA_963932465.1). NCBI lineage: Eukaryota > Metazoa > Arthropoda > Arachnida > Araneae > Salticidae > Maratus > Maratus speciosus. The sequence goes on along the minus strand of OZ010795.1, from coordinate 351,253,603 downwards.
AAAATTGTTTTCTATATGCATAATTTAGAGTTTTATCATGCCCGCACCAATTAATAATTTTAATTCACGCATCAGTGAGTTAAATTTTTAATTTTAAATATCAATTTTGTATATACAGCATTTATTTTTCTGGATAATATAGCCAAGGATATATGCTTTAGGCAGAAAGGGATCTTAATTCCATATTATTTGTGTTGTGATACATTGAAAAAGGCGATGTTTTTTATCGTTTCGACAAACTCAAAAGTACTGTGCCCCGTTAGCCCCACCAGTGGCCGATAGGTTCTGCTGTCGAAGCTGGTAGACGGGAGGTACTGGGTTCGATCCCAATCACGCCCGTCGGCCTAATCGTTCGGAGTTTTCGTGGTTTTCTTTGAACCTTGGTTTTCCAAGCGTAAATACGGGTTAGATTCCCTTAGAAAGACACCCAATAAGGGCACTCTCCACCTTATGGCCTATACCCTCGTGCTAATAATTGGCCGTCATAAACACAACCAACGTGTGCCGCCTTAATTCGGTACTGACAATAAAAGTAGTGCATATTAAAAATTCATTTTCATCTGAAGCATAGTTCTGCTTAAACTTTTTGTGAAAATTCTAACAACCTGACTACTTGCAAGAAATATTAATATGACACGCAAAAATTATTCTAAGTTGAACCCTACTCGCAGAAAGAAAATAAGAATCACCACAACATGGAAAAAATCTCTTTCGGCTCGGCCTACAGGCGCAGGTAGATTTCGAAGTTAAGTGCTAATGTCAACAACAAAAACTAAATCATGATTAGAGATAAACCCACTTTAACAATTTTATCTGGCCGCTGTTGACGAGTTTTTAGTTCATTTTTGTATAAGAGCTGGTTTTATCAGAATCATGTTAAGGCGGTATTAAAAAAAAATATTTTCCCATGCTCAACAACTTTGAATTTTCTGGCACATTTTCAAATTCATTTTTAAAAGAAAAAATATGAAACTTGCGGACGTGATTTTTGAAGATATTTATAAGTGACCTGTGTTTTCAATTTTCTTTCAATTAATTAAAACTTGATTTATAAACAATTATTTTCTCAGTAGGACAATATTTTTCGTTTCCAACACAATCGCTTCGGGAAATTCGATTCAAAATGCCCAATTTGACATCATTTTTTGAAATATTTTTTGCATTAACATTTTTTGAAATTATCTCTATCAAAAAATTGACCATTACGATACATTATATAGTATCTGAATAAGAGAATCTACCAATTGGATGCGTTTGATAGCAAAAATGAATTTAAAAATGAGTCAGAAAATAAGCAGTTTGGATTTGAATACACCTTTCAAACGATGATTTTAGGTAGATTTCGTATGAAATACTACCTATTGGGATCATTCCTATGTTGGAATTTCGGAAAATTTTTTGCAGATCTACACCGATCATGACCCCTAGAACCCAAAACCACACCACCCCCCCAAAAAACTATATCTATATATATACATCACTTATTTATGGACACGATAACTTTCGTAATTCTGCACAAATCTTTTCCAAACTGATACATAAAATCAAGGGGCGGAAAATCTTTTTGCGCCCCTGGAGCCCATTTTTAATTTTATCAATAATCTGTGATATATAAAATGTTGGCCTTATTTTTAGAAGTAATAAAAACTTTAAACTAATTTGATATGTACAAAAATTAAGAAATTATGGCATTTTTCCGGTTTTCACAAAACTTTCCATCCCCTTGGTCCGATTTTGCCCATTAACGAACTTGACCGAGATTTTATGCCCCTTGATTTTATGCATCAGTTTGGAAGAAATTTGTGTAGAATTACAGAAGTTATCGTGTCCATAAAAAAGTGATATTATATATGTATAAAGTTTTTTTACTGAGGTTGGTTTTGGTTTCTAGGGGTCATGATCGGTGTAGATATGCAAATTTTTTTCAGAAATTCCTACGTAGGGGATAATGTAATAGGTAGTATTTCATAAGAAATCTACCTAAAAGAAAATTAGGGACAACCCGGCCCGATCCGATGTAGGACTTTTATTCAACAATCCCGGAGTGTCCAATATTTAGAAGTTTTACTATATTTAAATAGTAAAAATATAGATTTGTCCTTTTTTTTTAATAATAAAAATTAAGATTGGTATAGGAGATAAATTCTAGATTTAGGAAAGTAAACATGATTTACTTTCATTTCATTTCGGGTTCGGGTCGGGTTGCGGGTTGATGAAAATTATTTTGGTGGTTTCAGATCGGGTACGACCGGGCCCACCCAGGACTCTAGTTTAGGTGCTACTGCGAAACTGCGAACCACAAATACGTCTCAGTTGCACTGCACTGTTTCATGTATTTGGATGTTAGTTTTTGCGAAGTATTGAACATAAGAATTTTCACGATCTGCTTATTAAATTTTTATGACTTTAATTTTCTGTCAAATAAATCATATGCACTGAAGTCTGGTGAAATTGAAACTTATCTTACACTAACGCGTTCTACGTTGTCTGTAATGGTGTGTGAAATGTTCAAGATTTTTATTGCTATTTTTCAGTTCAAAAATTCTCTAATATTTGCACAAATATGTGCATAATAGTACACTTTTATTAGACGGTAAATGTAAGATAATTGTTAATATCGCAGGATCTCTTTGCTTCCCAATCGTAATCCCCTAATTCATCAAATTGTTTCCATAAACGCATATTACAGCTGCATCATAGAAATGAAGAAAGGAAAATGTACTGTACAGTGTAATGCAAGATTATACAACTTTTATATTGGTTTGTTGCATATTTTCATAGATTTAAAAGACACGTTGAAAGTAATTGCAAGTAAAATGCGTATTAAGCAAGAACGAGTTTTTCTTTTATTTAAACCTTGTGTATTTGTTTTTTTAAATGCCTCCTATTACAAATACATTCATATTTTTTGATAGGAACAACCATTACATAAGTAATAGTACTTCATCCGAAAATAATTTAAATTAAATAATTACAGTCAATTTTGTATAGAAAATTTAAATTATTTATAATTTAAACATAATTAGTAACAGCTCTTAAAAAATAAATCGAGTTGATTTTCTTTTATAACATGATCAAATCCTTTAAAAGCATCTTACGATATTGTTATAAATATGCTCATTAAAAAAAATGAAACTATTTTAGGCTAAATGTTGAATATTTTTTATCTATTTTGTGTTCTCATAGTTGTATCATATAGTCTGCATAGTGTTTATTCGCGTTAACAAATATTTTAAGAAAACTCTTCAGGGAACCAGATATGTTCTGTTCATTAATTTTTGCTAATTTTCATACTATATGCATACAAACCTGACTTAGACTCACTATATATGTTATTGGTTGTAGAAAAAAGCCTGTATTAAAAGTAGAAATTATTTTAATCATAAAATTTGGAACATTAAATTACAAAAAAGGGAGAAATGTTGTATTAGAGTTGTTCTTAAAAAAGAAGAAGGGGGGGGGGATTGAGAAAAAAACAGTTGATTTAACACAATACTTATATGGCGCATAATTTGCGAGGTACTTTCTAATAATTAGCAGCATGTGATTTAAACTTACAAATGTTATGATGGATTATAATTCTATTAAAAATTACTCTTTGCAATACTATTATTGTGGGTGAAACAATTTGATAATACCATATTCTTGCAGTGAAATATCGGTAATCTGTTAATAAAAGATGAAAATTCTCTTATTTTGACGATAATTTATACATTTGAATGAATCGAAATAGTAAAGTAATTAATTTTCAAGATATTATCATGTAATAATTCCTTGAAATAAAACATATGATTAAAATAAAAATGTTCCATACTTGCTAATTCACCCCCCCCCCCCTCCCTCACCTCTGAAATGCGTTACTTTAGAATTAGAAATTATATGCACGACTATAACACTTAAGGCGTTTTTTTTTTTTTTTTTTTTTTTTTTTTTTCCCCTCACAACTCAGCAACTCAAAACTGACGTACTCACCGACTCATTTTATGCATAAATGCATGGAAATATCAGTTATTACTATTGAGATAATTTAAAATCAAACAACATTTTGCATTTTCGATGATTGTATATCATATTAGGTTCTAATTAATTGTTTTCTAAAAACAAGCTTTCCCGGGCTGTAGAATCCCGAAAATCGGCTTAAAACACAAACTTGGAGGGCATATTCCGCAATATTTTTGTCTTTATAAAAAGATGAAAAATGCTGTTCGATTTCTTAGTTCATGAAGAACAATTTTTGCATTAACATAAACTACACACTAATACACTTGTTTACACTAATACTAATAATCACTAATGCATTTGTTGCATTAACAATAACTTTGTGAATATGTCAGAAAGCAGCCAGTTTGGATTACAATGTTTCAGTAATTTTTCATTTTTTTAAATATTTTTCCCCCATAAAATATGTTTACTCTCTCTCCTTTCTTTTAATAACCTTAGAAAAGTGAAAATATTGCAATAAAGTTTGGAAGAGATTGATCTTGCTTTATGAGAAATGAAATAAGATCAAGACAAGCTCCAGAAATTTTCACTTTTCGCGCTCAAACAACAAGAACATGTACTGCACATTGAATATGATTGCTATTATTTTTAACACTGATTTACTGCATTCTTCCTGCATTTTTTTTTATGTTGTATTTCAAATAATGTGAGGCTAAGTTCACATTATTAGTACAATATTTTCACTGTTATTAACTATTTAACAGAAATTTATCTAGCTATTTTTTTTCCTAATAAAAATATAAAAAAATATATATAAAAGCACTTTCTCTTGATATTATATTTCAAATAATGCGAGACTAATTTCGTATGCTTAGTACCATATTTTCAAGGTTACTGTTTAATAGAAATTTATCCAGATGCTTTCTTCTAACAAAATTATTAAAGCATTATTCTGCAAATTTCCTAAATATAAAGAAAATATTAGTTTAGTAAATCGGAAGCTTTTCCTTATTTCATTTTCTGCATTATTTATATTTACGGTAATTGTTGAAAAATGAAATTCCGTCAGCAGTTGCATATTTCTTTTCCATTGTAGAATTCAGAAATAAAAAATCATTTCCTACTGGTCAATTACTGACGAACCACCCTATATGTAGGTACATGGTATATATAATTTAGATAGAACATACCGATTTGCTTCGAAATTGTGTTCTTTTTAATTATTTTATGCCGTGTCTTATTATTATTACATTATATAATATAAATTATGAATTTTACTAAAATGTTTACTTCAAAATAAACTCCAAATTTAACAGATTTTATGAAATTTCCTTTGCTTTTACCAAAGATTGGAAATCACCGCACGATTTCCCAGTTTGTAAATGTCAATACCTGAAGATATTTTCAGTTTAAGATTGCAAATCAATTGAGCAATCGTGACAGAAGGTAGCCACTTTCGGGGAGAGGGGGAGTGGGGTGTCCATACATAACTTTATCAACATTTTGCTAAATTTGACCCCCCCCCCCCCACGTACCACCATCACCTGATGAAATAGTTAACAGTGTCAATTTTTTTTTCTTTTCTTTCGTCTCCTTCGGAATAGCATTCAGAACCACGGGGTTGAAAAGCGCTGCGTTTTGAAATTTTTCGCTTATATTTCATGTTTTGATCGAGTTTTAAATATTTTCAGGAACAAGTACAGCTTATGCATGAATTCTTTTCTCTATTTTATTGCATCATCATGCACATTTCCATGTTATTATTAAAATGTAAATCATTTATTTTAATTAATAAGTAGATACGAATTTTTCTAGTATGTATTTATAGAATAGCAATTGCTATAAAATAAATCGAAAGTATTTTGTGCATGCATTTACCTTTATTTATGCTGCATCAAGTGATGAAATCTATAAACAAATTTGCTATTTGCTAGCCGCACTACTTGTACACCATGTGATTTGCAATGTGAGATCCTATTAATATTGTCCATAAGAAAATAATTTTAAATGTATGATGTAATTTTCACCCTTTTAGGGGCAAAGCACTTGCATTGCTAAAATGTTGAAATGAATGATTGGCACCATAATTTACGTACAAATTTATTTGCAAATAACAAAAAGCGATTTTTCACATATGTAATAAATGAAAAAAAAAAATAACAATGCAAAAATCTTGGTGCCATTATCGCATTTGAGAATTAAAATTAAGTGGTTACATAAACATACCACCGCCCCTGAAAGGGTTAAATGCGTTTCGTGTGCAAAAATTTAATTACAGCTTTTATTTCCCCACTATTTTAATATTCACGTGTAAATATATTATTTCATTTAAAAGTGTTTGGGAATATCAGTATTTGAACTTTTTAAATATATGACCTAATTTTCCCTATTAAAAGTTTTTCACGCATAATACTTTAATTATTCTAGGCATCTTTCATATGACAACATAAATTTTACATATGACGTATTTGTCCCCATTAAATGCGGTTCGCGAGCAATAATTTAATTATTTTAAGATTTTCTTACTTTTTTAATATTCACGTGTAAATACAATTTGTATGACATAACTTTCCATATTTTCCGCTTTATCATTTTATTATTATTTTAAAGTTTCATTTCTGTTTTTAACAGTAACGTGTAAATACATTTCTTATTTGAGAGGCAATATAATTTTTTCTGCTGTTTTACAAATTAGCATCAACATAAAAAATTACCCTTTCTAAATATGAAAAGAATTCTCTTGAAATAATGAAAATTCGAATAAAAGATTGAAAAAAAAACCCTTCATAAAATTAGTAAAATTAAAAAAAAAAAAAAAAAAGCGCAGTTTTCACACCACTAGCTTGAGAAGTATATCCCTAGAAACATATATTAAACTCCTATGCATAGCGTGGCTGAGAGGTTCTGCTCTCGAAGCTGGTAGACGGGGGGTGCTGGGTTCGAAGCCAATCGCGTCCGTCGGCCTAACCGTTTCGGAGTTTTCGTGGTTTTCTTCGAAACCTTGGATTTTCATGCGTAAATACGGGTTGGGTTCCCTTAGAAAGACCCCCAAGGAGGGCACATCCCCTATGGCCTATATCCCTCGTGTAGATAATCGGCCGTCAAAAATTAACCAACCTATGCATAGCTTTGTTCCTAAAAAACTTTTTTAATGGACCTATTCTGACCGACTTTAACATTGAAAATCACTTTAAATAGTTCTTCGATTTAAAAATTGTCTACTTTAGCGTGTTTATATAAGATTTCTCTATAATACTACCAATTTTCATATTTTTGTGTGAAGTAGTTTTCTTAATATTAGCGAAGAAAGACCTCCGGTCACAAAAAAATTCATTTACACCGGCGGCGGTGGTGCATATTTTTTTTAGAATAGAGAGAAATCTGACAGAAAGGTCTTTTTTCCCCCTTTTATTTTTATTCTAGTAACAAAAACTAAGTACAATTTTTTTCAATATTTGTTTAATCTGTAGAAATTACTATTACTACTATTACTACTACTACTAATAATAATGTACTAATAATAATTATTATATAATTTTATTATTAAATAATAATTATTATATATTACTATTATTGCGAGTCGACACACTAATAACTTGGCGGATTCGACGAATGAAAATGTTTAAAAGACAGTGATTGACTGAATTTATAAAAAGCTAAGGAAAATAATTACAATAATTAATCAATATTATATTGGCTAACCTAACTCTTAAAACAAATATTATTTTAAACTAAAGTTTAACATAGAAAGACCGGAATGTTTACTCCAGTTTCATAAAAATATTTAATACCAGAATTTTTATTTAAAACTGTTTGAGTTATTTAATTAACCCTTTCTTTCTTTGTATCATTTAAACTTAATTCCTAAATAAATTTCTGAATCGGAACAAAATATATTCATTTGGTAGGGGCCAAAATGGCCCCTCACCATCATTCTAGTGTTAATTTCAACTTTTATAATTATTGAGACATTAAACTTTATTTATATACGTTACAATTAACATGCAATTAAGATAAAGAAATCATGAAGTTACTAATTATTATTATTACTATTATTATCATCCATGCATTAAATACTCGCGATAAAGACATTTCTTAATTATTTTTAGCAAAGAAGATTGTTACAAATTCATTTTTAATTGTCTGAAAAACATACGAATTTCTCACTTGTATTTCAGACGAAGCATATAAAATACAAGTATTAAAATTTAATAATTTAGTACTTATACAAAATAACCATATTTGTTTCTAGCTGAAAAAAATAAAATTTGATGGAATTTTTCAAGTTGAACTGTTAAGATAGATAATCAACAGGAAACGATTAATGGTTTTCAGAAGTGCCATCTTGAGAATAACCATCACCCAGAACCTCGTTGAGTATTTGTAATTAGCGACCATCTGGATTTGCAGATGTTTGGGGGAGAATATTTTTCTGAAAAAGGATCGAAATGTCGCATTTGTGAAGATCAGCATTTGAGTTTTTTGTGTTGTGTTTTTAACCTTTTTTTTCCGCTTCATACGTGTCATCGCCGTTCGTTAATAGGACCTACCAAGAAACTGCAGGGGGTTCTATGGAGATTTTTCGGCGGATTTGGAATAAATCTCCATCAAGTACGCTTTGACACTTTGAAATGATAATTATTATTTTTCAAACAGCATATGATTTCTTCGGATTTCATTCGGGGGAAAGGGGGGGGGTGTATTCACCAAGAAGGGAAGACAGATTCCGGAAACCACAAAGAGGTATGCTAATGACATATACCAATAGACCACCCGCGTTAATCACCTTTACTGAAAAGGGGGTGAGGGTGCATACTTTTTTAACTTCTCGTAACTAAGCAACAAATTAAAGTAAACGGGTTATAAATGAGCCAGGAACTGTGTCAGAAAATTTCGCGAGCAGGTCATTTGAGAACCATCTTAAGAGGCTTCTTCAGTCAAATGAAAAGACCCGTTCGCTAATTCTAATCCTATGGAAGAAGTTTATAACGATATCTCGGTTACATTTCAATATTTTTAAATGATTTCTTTTGCATTGGATAGCTGAGATCGATCTGTATGCAGGCCGTTTTTTACTTGTTCGATTTTTATTACAGATTTTTTTTATGAGCATGCTTTCAGTTTCGAAACCGGTTCCGAAAATGAAAGCGTCCTCGTTAAAAATATCTGTAAACAAAATTGAAAAATTAAAAAACGGCTTACAGATCGATTTCAGCTATCCAATGCAAAAAAAAAAAATCATTTAAAAATATTGAAATGTAACGGAGATATCGTTATAAATTTCTTCCATAGGATTAGCATTAGCGAACGAGTCTTTTCACTTGACTGAAGTAGCCTCTTAACATCAGTTTTAACTTTTTTTTTATTATTAATTTCAAGAAAATTAGCAACATAGCTCCATTGGCTTATGTCTCCAGAAACAATTATCTTTCATTAAGTACATGTCGTAACACATGTTCTCAATATGGGAGGTAAAAAGGACCGATTCGTTAGTTCTAACGTGGCATTAGTCTTATTTCCAATTACTTATTTCGACAATTAATTCACTTAACGATGCTTCCATGAATTGAGAGTGATCGATGTGCTATGGGTTTAGGATTTTTTAAAGTTCACACGAGTGTCTCTTTTCTATGTGATTTCTTTACGCCTTCTAGCTATGGGGAGTTCTTTTCACTGTACGTGACACCTCCTAAAATAATTAGTCAGCCAAATGTGAAGTCGTATTCGTGTATTTCTTTTTTGCAAACACTTATCAAGAACACACTTACATTTGTCAGCCTTTAAAGAAAGGAGTGACTTTTTGTTCAAGTTCAGATTTTATAGTTACTAAAGCTTCTTATAATTCTAATTTTAAAACGGAAAAAACAGTTTTCGAAGTGCCTGGCGGTAAAAATGGATGATTATTTTCCAATGGTGATGGATTTTTTTTATAGAATTAAAGACAAGCCCAGTGCCGGTAGATGGAAACTAGCATGCAAAGATATTAAATGTCGGGGAAGAGCAGTCTTGTTGAATCCAGAGGGGGAGAAAAAAAAATGAAGAAAAATCCGCACACACATGCAAACCAGATTTACTTTATAAAGAAAAAATCGATCTTCGTGAGGATATTCTTCATAGATGTAAAACGGAGCTTACACCGAACAGCGAAATTTTCCGAGAAGAGTGTGCGAAAAGGTAAGTGAGTTAATTTTTACAAAAGTATAATAACATTTCAATTTATTTAAACCTGTGAAAACGAAAGCGAAAGGGACCAAGAAAAAAAAATATGTTTATTAAAAGTTTCCGTCTTAGCAAGTATAATTGTTTGTTTTCTTTCCGTCGAGACCAGGGCTTTACAAATTCGGTCGCCACTGCTCGAGCACACTTAAAATTTCAATAATACCGTAATAATTCTATTCTACTTAAAGTTTAATTGCTTTATTTTGTTTTGATTAATTTATGTATCTCGATATAATAATCATCCTTCTAAAAGAAAACAAAATAGTTATTATAAATAGTTAATTATTGAATACGATAATAAAAAAAATAATTTTGACTCATATTACCCATAATCTTTTTCATTGGTATATTTCGTGTTTATATGAAGAATTATTGTGTGATATATGTGATATATTATTATATGTGAGGACTGTTCAGTGAGTTTGAATAAACATAGTAAAATAATAGACGAATGCTAGTGTTTCACGTTTCTTGACAAATAAACTATTAATCTATATAAATAAATGCTGAACTATAAAACAAGCAACGCGTTTTGATGGAATAAATCCTTCTTCAGGCATGCATAATTACTACCAAGTGTTTGGACTAAAGTGGCACTTAATGCTTTTTAATTCTGGTGTGTTAAAATTTTCTCAAATTAAAATTTAGGAAACATTTTTAAGCGCAGTTTCATAACATTCGGCTTTTTAAAGATCTTCTGAAATTACAAGTAACTTTTATATGTCTTTTGAATAACAGAATAGACTGTATTTTCCATTTAACCTCTATAATAATTAATTATTTAATTACATTTAATGCTACTTAAATAGTAAGGAAATTATTCATTTGCGTCTAACACATGATCGATATAATCTTACTGAAATTCAGTTTTCTTTAAAACAATTTAAATATCACGCTTTTTCTTTCTATTTTTTATTGTCTAAATCCCCCCCCCCTTTCCGAAATCTTGCTTTCCTCCCCTTTTCTTCCCTCTCATACACTACCCAAAGATTAAAATCATTAAATTTATAATTTATATCTGTAAAACTCTTTTGTTTGTTTCTTTATTGAAACGAAAAAATAACCGACTATCTAAATTTTTACTTTTTTCCACCCCCCCCCCCCCCTATTCCAAGTATGCAAAAGTTTAAAAAAAGTTAAAGCTTATTATTATTTAATTATTTTCCTGTCCTATTTTTAAGCATATAGTAATGATATATAAGTATTTATTTAATCAAACTCTTTCCCCGCCAGAAGAAGAAGAAGAAAAAAAAAAAAGCCTTTTCTCCATTTCCCCGCCTATCATCTCAAGAAGTTATATATTTTTTCAACTCTTTATTTTATTTTTATTTTGTTGCTTTTTGTAATATTAAATAAATAGCCCTCTAAATCAACGCTCCCCCTTATGAAATTTATATTTTAGTTACAGGGTCACACAAAAGAATTCAGTCACATTGCAGCGTGTGGGAAAAATCGTACGAGGGTCATTTTTCTGCGGTTACTAGATATTAAACATAATTAAATTGATAAATTACTGAAGTTCGGTACAAGATGATTTCTGTACATTATTGGATGCATAACATTTATTAGTCATTTACGGGGACACGCAAAATAATAAAGTTACAGTACTGGCTATGAGCACTAATTAGTAAAAATACTTTTTCCGTTCTATTATGCTTTTTTCACACAATTTTAGCATAATACGAGATGTGTGTGAATCTGCATAAAATAGAGCTATATAAAACAATTTGTAAGCGTTATTGTTAAGGGTGTAAATTGTTCAATAAAGGTTTTTCAGTTTGTTATGCATATCTTTAGTATACTGTATATGATGTTTGTAGAATATAGATAAATTACTGTACAGGTTTACGCAAAGAACAAGATACATTGCTGTCTATGATTAGTAATTGCTAGAAGTTTGTTTTTAGTTGTGTTAAACATTTTTTACTTGGATTATTTAAATTTTAGCTTAATCCGGGGTGTCCATAAAAATCTGTAGATAATATGCAGACAGTATAAGGGAATACGAGTACATTTCCGTTTAATGACAGAAAATTCTGAAGATGATTTTTCACATGTTTTATGAATTTGAACTAACTGAAAAAAATTTTAAAATACCTGTAATATATATTGTCGACTCAAAGTAATAGCAAAATATATCAATAAATAATAGAAAATTAGTTGTCTGGCTTACTGGTATGAAAAATTGTATCTGCATCTAGTGGAGCAGTAGGAAATGTTTATTTGAACACATCTGAGTTATATTAAACACAACTCTGTGTTTTAGAAGTGTTCAACGATATACAAATCTGTAAATCATAGCCAGCATAAAAATAAATCGACTATATTTCCAACTTTGGACGGAAATTGCTAAAATTAGATTTTTAATATGATATGAATTTTCTAAATTGTTTCATTAGTTATTATTTTTTTCGCTTCACTGTGAAGTTTCGTGACAATTTTCTGGAATTGTTAAAAGTAGTTTATAATTATCACTGTAAAGAATATGTAACGTTACTCCATAATTTTTTTTTTCAATTATTCTGCCTGTATTTTATTGGGTACCGATATAATTGATGTTGCGTTACACAGGGGCGTAGCTACAAATTTATTTTCGGGGGGGGGGGGGGTGAAAGGGAAAGTTCAAAATTTTTCCAACTTATAATTCAAAAATTTCACAATGTGAAACAAATTGCTCTATTTTCCAACTAAAATTATATGTTCAATGTGTGTTTAATAATAATAATACTTATACAAAAAAAAAAAAAATCTTTCCAAAGAAAAATGCTGAAACTAAAAACAAAAAAATTATAATTATTGGTTCTTTTAATGAAAGTTTTTGTCTTCAATTGTGTATGAGTCATAATCCTACTTCATATGAAAATAGCCTCATACTTTTAGATTTTTGAGAAAGGAACAAAGTTTTGGAAGAAATGTATTGGAGACACTGTTGATGGATAACAGTAGAGAAATTCAGGTCTGGTAGAAGTATGATATTTTCGTAGCACAGAGAAACATAATGAGAAATTGAGTCTGGCTGCTTTTTGTATTTCTTTTGAAAGTTTAACTATTTTGCTATTACAGAACTCAGAAAGGTAGTCAACAAAACAATAAAAAATCTATTTTTCTTTTTTTAACTTAAAAAAAATCTATAATTTTCAATAAGTAATAATAATTTCCAATCTATAATTTTAAAAATCTATAATTTCCCAACTCTAAGCTCAAATTTCCGAAGTTCACATATGTTGGGGGGGGGGGAACCCCCCATAGAACCTCTGCACTGATGTGTAATATTACGCCAATTATATCAGGTCAAATTACACTATTATATAAGTTAAATTACTCCATAAAATTGGAGGTAGCATGTTGCCACTAATTTTATGGAGTAGCGTTATATAATTTTTTATACATGCTTGGTACATGATTTCCCTCTCTCTTTTATTATTATTATTATTATTATTATTATTATTATTAAACCTTTTTCAGAAATCTTCGTTTTTCTATTCTTTTCTACTCTTTTCTTACTCTTTTTAAATAACTTTAAATTTCATTTTTTCTTTGGTGGTGCTTATTTTGAAATAACTATGATTAAAAATCTTCAAATTTTCTACTGCTAGATACCAAAATCTATGCTTGATACAAAATTTCTCTATTTTTTCTTTCCACCTACATTGCCCCTTTTTATGAAATTTCCGTTTTTCTTTTCCTTGCTTTTCTCTTAACAAATATAGTTAATCTTGAGTTCTTTTAATTTTTGAAATTTATCCGCCTTATCTGATACTTTGCTGTGATAATAACGGGCCGGCTTTACTTCAGTAGTTTTGAAAACGGCCCAGATTTACTTTACTTTGTTGCTTAGTTACGCAAAGTTACAAATGCATGAATCCGACTTTTAAGTAAGGCATCGAATAGACTGCGTTTCTTTTCGTCGTAAAGTTTGATATGGTCAGGCGCTCTCTTCCATGTTTGTTGACTTCTGCGGAATTCTAGATGACATAGAACTTCACAGGCTGTCGTTGACGTGTCTCCACTTCTTTCTTTTGTTGAGATTCACCTTTCTTTGCTTGATGACCACAGAACCATTGGAAAAGAAAGTGCAGGTATTAAGCAAGGGAAGGGGGAGGGGGGCACTGACGGGTCTGCAACCCGCTCGCAATTTAAAAAATATATAAAGTTTAATTCCAGTAGTATATGTGAAATTTACTTGAAGTAGTTTAGAAGAATCTAATGAAACCTGCTAAGACGGAAACAAAAAATCGAAACGTATTCTGTATTAGACAGATTTATATCTGTGAAAGTGCATCATTTACCAGAAATCATAAAAGTTCTATTACCACCAGGTATCCGTTTACATATATTTCATTTACGCACGTTTTATTATATTTTACATAAATGTATATGAATGTGTATAAATAATAAAATGTACATAATTATTTTACATAATAACACATATCATGTTTTATTATATAAAACATGATATATGGAAATTCAAATTGCATATTTTTTTTTCTTTAGGCAAAAAACACTAATAATATATTTACTCTTGCTGTTTTTCCATTTCTTTTAATTTATTTTAATGGTTGGTACGTTACAGGCTTGTTATTCAGCTTGTTGCAGCTTGCGCTATCATGTTTTTTTTTTTTTTTTTTTTTTTTTTTTTTTTTTTTTTTTTTAATAACATTTCAAAATTTAACAGATTTTTTTTTTTAAATTTTATGTAACTTTTTGCTAAAAATCAGCTTTATTTTATTTTAAAAACCTTAGAAGTATAACTGCATGTTATAAATCGCAAACACACAAAAAATGCCCTTATCAACAACAATTTATGATTAAAAAGTATTCAGAAAATGCTACCAAATTTGACAGTTAAAGCCAACTTTCGTGAAGTGATCGTCTTGGAAAAGTCATTATCAAGGTGTGATTAACTGCAATTCCAAACGTATCCTATTTATGAAAAATGAAAAACGTTATTCAATTCTTAAGAGTACTGCGAATGTCATTCATGTATGCTTCAAAATGAGTCCGAAAATGTACGAAAGAGGGAGGTAATTTTAAATATAATTTTAACGCACATATCTTATTTTCGGGTAACCAGATTTTAATCCGACCATACATGTGTTTCTATTTGATGCTTTTTCTTTTCGTTGTGGACCAGGTTAACTTTCAATGATTCATGATCATATTGAGTTTTGATTTTTTCGAGTTTTGTTCAGACTGAACCAGTTTTTCAAAAATATTTTCAATTAAAAACTATATGTTTGAAAATTAATTATATGTGTTCATTTTAATACATAAAAAGATACAATTGATGACATAACTATTGACTACTTTTCCATAATTGTATTAAAATATGAATTAATTCTTCTTTCATTCCTGGTTCGCGATCGATTCGATTCGATTCGGGTTGAAGTGTGTCAGATTTTAAGTTGACTTGAAGCAGAAGTTTTGGTTCTGTTCTGGTACAATCCTACTTGCGCAGGACTCAAATGTAGACCTTACAAACAAACATTCTGTTATATTCTATTATTACGCTCTATCTTCGTTATTCATTATATTTGCTTTTCAGTAATTTACTATATTGTCACTAATGTTAAGTCATTTTCTTAAATAATTGCATCTATGAATTTTGAAAATTATTATTTTATTATATATATATATATATTTTTTTTTGACTGAAAATTTCCATTCTTTTATAAATATTTTTTTAATTATTATTTATAACAGCAACATAAAAACTGCAAAAAAAAGAAAAAAAAAGGGCTTAGAAAACCGACAGAAATGTATATTTTATTTAATTTTTATTTTGAATATGTGTATAATATTTATTTGCACCAGATTACGTGTTTCCAGAGATGATACAATGATGATTTTATGATAAATTTTCCATAGGCATAAAAATTTGAAAGTTAATGTGCTAATTCATTTTTTCATAGAGTGTCTCTGAAGTCTAGAATTTCTAAAAGCTTTAATAATTTTAAATACTAACTGAAAAACATTTTTTTAAAGGTATTTCGCACTTTTTTCTTTAAGCGCATAATTTTATGCGGATATTTTTACATATTCTGTGATACAAAAAGAGGGGCAGCCACTATGAGAAATGTGGCAGATGCAATGTATTTGACGCCTGCTCTTATAGGGTCCGCACCTATAACGTGATCTAAATACCTTTGTTTATCTTTAATAAAAAAAAATTCTTGCACTTTTTAAAATGGAGGCCAGCACTGTACAAAAGGGAAAAAATTTGGAATCAAATAACGTTTTCAGTTTTCGATAAATGAATTGCATCTTATGAGATTAATTTCTCACGGTAACGTGGTGACATTGACATTTCTCATTGCATCTTATGTGATTTATTTTTCATTTTACTTTTCTCTGTAAGAGCTTCTGAAAATTTGTTTCAAAATATCATCTTTTCGTATTTAAAACAAAAATATTCTTTGCATTTATCGAAATATAGAAATCTCTACTTAATTTCACATTTTTTGAATAAGAGTGCTTGCCAAGTTCGTGTATCTAAGATTAAATTTGACTTCTTGAGTGTGTGAGAAAGTTCTCACTATGAATATGATACTGATTTGAGGTAGTTGAATAGAACGCTGATTAGTATAACAAATACTTTCATCTATGTATCCAATTATTTTTAATTTGTATTAAATTAAATAAAAAAAAATAATTGTAAATTTTAAAAACAAGAAATGGGAAAGAAATCCATTTTCTTTATTTGCATGTTCTTTTAAATTTAGGAATTTTTCAGTGTAATTTGACATTTGAATAAGTTTAAAGAAACTGTCTATATTGCGCGCATTGAATTTCACTCAATTTCCTTAAAACATTTATGAATCCAATATTTTTGTGTGTACTCTTTATGGATATAATTTTTTTTTATGAAATACGAAATATTAATTTTATTGAGAATACATTTTTATTATTTGAACAATTCACACGCACATATTGAAAGAAATTATAAAAATATTTTTACTCTGATTATAAGTGTAATAAGATCCTCGATAAACTTCTATATGTATGTTTTTTAAAATCAAACCTTCATAATTAATAGTTCAAGTTCTAGTTATCAGTTTTCCATTTTCTATTAGTTCTTGAGTTCCTGACTCTCTGTTTTGAATTGAAATTTTAAAGTATATAACAAGACATATAAAAATATATTTTTTATGAGCATACAATTTTATAAATCTACATTTTGGTAAGCAGATCAAGTTTTTATTTCATTATAAATGATGCTATTTATTTTATAAGAATATACCAACAATTAAATTGCATATATATGCAATTAGAGAAGCAAAAATCTGATATCCGCAGCAGATTTTCTAAAAAGGTTACAGCAAAGAGAGAAAATCCCCTAAATGCGCTAATTATGCATTTTTTCATGACCTTTTGATGAAATTCGTATATTTCTGCGACCCTTTCACAAAATTCGAGTTTTTTCGCGATACTTTGTCGAAATTCGCTTTTTTTTTCTTCTTGTGAAGAAATTCAGGTTTTTGCGATGTTTTGATGTAATTCGCGTTTTTTTCGCAATCCTTTGACGAAATTTGAGGGATTTTTTGCGATCCTTTAACGAAATTAGTTTTCTTTTTTGCGATGCTTTGATGAAATTAGTTTCTTCTTTCGGGATTTTTTGGCAAAATCCGCGTTCCTTCCCCTGATCCCTAGGCGAAATTGGTGAAATTTGCATTTTTTTCGGGATTCCTTGACGAAATTTGCATTTACTTGCAATATTTTTGCTACATTCATATTTTTCCCCGATCCTTTGACCAAATTGACGATTTTTTCTGCGAACGATTGAAGAAATTGAGTTTTTGGCGACCATTTGACGAAATTGGCGATATTGTTGCGTTACATTTTTAATGTCAGGGTTTTGAGAACCGAAAGCCTTAAATTTTCGAAAAATTGGGAATAGAATCACCACTATAATTAGACGGTGATAAGATTTTTTTTTTTTAAATAATTTTTCTTGTGTGTTCTTGAAAAAAAAAAAAAAGGTTTAAACTGTATTTTGTTTCTTATAATGCAAAATTTATCAAAATATCACACATTCACAATTTTTTATATGTACTCTTGTGTGACAAATTGAAAAAAAAAGAAATACTGCTTTTCTAATATTCCCCACTACCATGATTGCTTACTTTATACATATTTTTTGTAACATGTATCCTTCTCAGATTAATCTTCTGACCCTACATAGTTCAATATTAATGTTACACTTAATTTATATCCACACGTTAAAAGAATTATGTGATTACAGTACACAATTTTGATGTAATTTGTATGTATTTTGTTGTACATGTGTATATATTAAATAAATTATTTTTCACTTTGTATTCCTGAATTTTTTTCACACATAAACGTTATTACTTTTATGCGTTTCTTTCGCAGTTTAGCAACTGGAATTTTCAGATTAAGGCGACAGTGGACGTTCAAAAACATTTTCTACGGTTTTTGCTCAATCGTTTTGAAATTTAATACACAGATAATTTGTGCAATAATTAAGAAAATTTCTTAATTTCATTAAAAAATATTAATATGCAAATGAGTAATTAATTAATAATATACTAATTAGTGATAGAAATTAAAAATGCTCCATGCGCATTAAATTTTGTTTCAGAAACTTGTAATTTTTTTTTTTGTTGTTGTGATAGCTTTATGATATTACATCAAAAATTGGTATACATTTTAAAATTATACTAAGTAATTTGGCAGAAAATAATTATAAACATATAATATTGTTCATTTCGGATAAAATT
The DNA here is from genome assembly GCA_963932465.1 of Maratus speciosus. Classification (NCBI taxonomy): domain Eukaryota; kingdom Metazoa; phylum Arthropoda; class Arachnida; order Araneae; family Salticidae; genus Maratus; species Maratus speciosus. The sequence goes on along the minus strand of OZ010795.1, from coordinate 351,234,701 downwards.
CAATGATAAAATATTACTTTTTTTTTTTACACATATTAATAGCAAGTTTTGTAATAAAGTATATCAACAGCAATATTAACAAGTATTATAAAAATTAGTATAAAATTAAGACGAATGGAGCATTTTGAACTTACTCAGTCGGCGAAAATTCTTATTTTGAGAAAACTGGATTTAAAGTTTTATTTTAAGTGCAGATTAGCGATTGTTTATGTTAGAAAAACAGCTGTATCTCTGCAAAAAAAATTATCAGATTTGAATAATTTTTTTTTTTTTTTTTTTTTTTTTTAAGTAGAAGATTGCCGGAACATTTTTTCGAAAAAACAAAAAAATGATTTTTTTAATGTTTTTTGCGATTTTGAACATCCACTGTCGTTTTAAGAAGCCACTTACTCCTTAAAAATCTCTGAAATCGACACCTATTCTAATATCCAAATAATATAATTTACTTACATCTAAACCACAAACACCTTAATTTGATGGATAAAGACTTATGGAAATGAAAACATGCGTCATCTAATTTAGAAATATAATTTCTCCACTTTTTGTTTCCGAAAACAGTTTTTATTACCGAATTAAAATTAAAAAAAAAAAAATTAGAAATAAAAAGGATGAAAAGTTTTATGAATAAAAAAATACATTCTTATTATTCGTTTGTTTGCGCTTTCTACCAAGTGTAAAAAATCTGTACATTTTTGATAATCGAATTCGATGTCAAATTAATACGGAAATTTTTGGGAAAAACATTAAATACATTAAAAGAATAGGCGCAATTTTCAAGATGAACATTTTATGCTTATAAAAGAAAGTAAAGAAAAACTATTTTTAATTTCTAGTTGTAAATGTTATAAATTGATGATGGATAAAATATATAATGTGAACTTAAAAAAGCCCACAGTCTTACTTAAAAGGCGACTAAAGTGATGAAAAAAGTTTTTACAAGTTTAAAATATACATTTTATTTAAAACTTCTTAGTACTTTTAAGCTTTTCAAGCTCATCATCAGAGAATATCTTAATAACTAAATGTTGTTTATTTATACAAATACGTCACTTTGTTTTGAAGATGAGAGAACCAATAATTACCAGAGTTGAAAATAGAAGTAGCAGCAGCAAAGGAAATATATATTATTATTAATTACAGTTCCATTTATTTTATGACATCACTCTGTTCTCATACGTCACTTTTCATGGGTAGAAGAAAATATTTAACTGCCGTACTTTAAATTTTAATACGTAACTTTGCTCCAGTTTTCAGTATTTATTTTCAGGATATTGAAGCATAAACTGGGGATATTGTACGATAGAGCGTCGTTATATACTTGATTTTTTTACACAGGTTTTCTATGGATTCTCTTATAGTGGATGAGTAATAATTGGATGTTGGGAAAATGATTTTTGCATGATCAAAATCTACTGCGATATTCTGATAGAAACTTAAACGAGAGTGAGTTGTGGGTTGACGACAAAATTTTATCTCTGCTTTATGTTCTTTTATTCTTTCTTTGATTTTTCTTTTGTGTCATTCCGTCAATCGTTTAAGTTTCAATCAGAATATCGCAATAGATTTTGATCATGCAAAAATCATATTCCCAACATCCAGTTATTACGCATGCACTATAAGAGAATCTATAGAAATCCTGTGTAAAAACAATCAAGCATGTAACGACGCCATATCGTACAACATCCCCAGTTTATGGTTCAATATCCTGAAAATAAATCTTGAAAACTTGAGAAAGTGACGTATTAAAATTTAAAGTACGGCAGTTAAATATTTTTAGTTATATAAATAAAAAGTAATAAAATTGTTTTTATGTGTATGTATATAATATAAAATTATTTAAAATACCTTAAAAATCAAATTAGAATTCCAAAATGTTTTCGACCAAATTCAGACGATCATCGGAAGTGTTCATTTCATCGTCAACGTAGAAATAAACTTTTATATTTTAATGTTTGCGCTTGTACTAAATCTTAAAATTAGTCTTTTTTTTCAGTAAATTTCGTCGCTATCCATTTTTTCTTGAATGTTCTAAGAACAAAATTTTTCCTCTGAATGCTTTGAAATGTTCTATAGCTGTTTGCTATTATGCTTGAATTTTTAAAACTAAATACAGATCAATATGAGCGAAAATTCTGAGAATTTCATAAAATTTAGAAAGTTTTTTTTTCTTACTTTTATATTCAAATATATAAAATTCGAAGCAGCGTTTTATTTGTATATATAAAGCAAACTTGAATAAAAATATTGGGGGTTTTGAATTGATCTGGAATGCTCATGCTGTATTCTGAAAAGTTCTTCTAACACTTAAAACATCCCGGAAAATTCCTTATTTTTCTCAAAAAAAAAAAAAAAAAGTATTTAGTATTTCTTGTGTGATAAATATATACCATAATGCATATAGTGTGCCCTTGATTAGTATTTAAAGTGAAAAAAAAAAGTAAAATAAAAAAAATGAGTTGTATGTTCCTTGTCGCCTTAAGTGATTAAATTAAAAAAAAAAATCCGCGTAAATTTAATTTCAAATGGCATGTTTCACAAAGAAACAAAAGGATAGAAAAGAGAACGTAAAAAAGCTATAACTGCTTATCAAAATGGCTTTCTCAAAAACGAGAAACTTTCTGACACATTATCTGGCTCATTTATAAACGCAGAGGCAAAACTGGAAAGACTAGCTATTGAAACAATTTGAAATCGAAATGAGTTTACTATTTTTTGACAAATAAATTACTTATCGAGCTATAAGCGATTTTTGTCTAGTGATGAAAAGTCTTTACTCTTTCTCGCGCTTCCGCCTCGGTAATTTTGTTTAAAAGCCGGCATTGAGAGAATTTTTAAGAAAGGTCTTTTGCTTTTAACAAAAAACGGAAAAGTCTTCCGGTTACACAGTTTCTGAATAAGAACACAGGGTAATTTCATGGTTTTCTGAACATAAATGAATTCAGAAATGTGTCAGAAAGTACTTTCCTTTTATGCGAGAGCAGTGTTCAGCTATACTGCAGAATGTTTCTCAGAGAAAAGAGGGTGTATCTAACAATTATAGTTGTTATAGGGGGCAAACAAAAGAATTGGGATACATTAGAGTCTATAAATTTATTTGAAGCTCATTTTGATGGTGTTTTTCTCGGACAAATTCAACGAAATTTATGTAATGTTAAGCATTGCGTGAAAGTACAGATTATTTCGAAAAACTGAAGTTGGATAAATGTAAATTATAAAAGTAGTTGGGAAGTGTTTAATAATCTATGCAACCGGCATGATTTATCTTTATCATTTTGGTCACATGTGCTATCTGCAGGAATGAACCGTAGATGGAAAACCAGCAATAATATTTCTTTCTAACTATATATAGTTTCTAACATAGTTTCTTACTATATCGTAGTAAGAAACAATTTTAGAAACTATATCGTTGTTTCTGACTATAACATTTATTCGAACCATAACTGTCTATAACATTTTAAAATGGAAGCAAAATGATTAAATTTTTTTTAACTTTATAAATTTTCAATATATATTTTTTTATGTATATATGAAGACGTGAGTTTCAAACCTCGCCCTGTCCAGATAATCTAATTTTGGGAAATCGCATAAAACCCGTTGGTTTTCATTGTAAACCAATATTTTACAATGGCAGACTTACACGTTGAAACTAGGTTTTTTTTCAGATTATAGTGTTTTTTTATGCAGGTTCACCTACAGAATAGATTCATAAAGAACACTCGATATTTTAAAGTTTGGATAAGGTGAATTATGAAACTCACGTCCTCGTATATAATTACATAATTCTTGAGTTACATTTTAAATGTCTTTCACAGATTTCTAGATAAATAAGGCCTTCGCGGCAACAATAAAATCTATACGTAGAAGGGGACATATATGCAGAATATCCAACTCTCGACGAGCGCAAAAATGTTCTAGCAATGTATATGTGCCCCCTCGACTGTGACATCAAAATGACGTATGGGGGCATATATACAGGGGTCGGATATACAACCCGCTCGCCAAAAGTAAAGTCCTAGCAGTGGATATCTGCCCCCTTGATATGTGTCCCTTTCTGCTGTGACGTTAAAATGACGTATGGGGGCATATATACAGGGGTCGGTTGTCCAACTCTCTCGCCAAAAGTAAAAGTCCTAGCATTGGATATCTGCCCCCTTGATATGTGTCCCCTTTGCTATGACGTCAAAATGACGTATGGGGGCATATATACAGTGGTCGGATATACACCCTTCAACGAAAGGAAAATTTTGTAGGACTGGATATGTGTCCCCTTCAGCTGTGACGTCAAAATGACGTATGGGGGCATATATACAGGGGGTGGATATACAGCTCTTCAGAAAAATAAAATGCTCTGTATTGGATATGTGCCCCCTTCTGATATGGGGGCATATATACAGGGGTCGGATATACAATCCTCGAATAAAGTGAAATGGTGTAGCACTGGATATGTGTCTCCTTCTACTGTGACGTCAAAATGACGTATGGGGGCAGATGTACAAGGGGTAGATATCAGGCACCTCGCAAGAACAAACACTGCAACATTTTCTTTCAACGATTAAAAGGGATAACGAAGGCAGATTTGAAGTCTGTTTACCTTGGATAGAGGGCCATCCCCCACTCCCTAATAATCTAGAGATCGCTGAGAGAAGATTAAAAAATACAGTAAAAAATTTGAAAGACAAGGGTTTCTTAGAAGATTATGAAGCGGTTTTCAAATCTTGGAAGGAAGAAAAAATTATAGAAATTGTACCTGAAAATGAATATAATAATTCCTGCCATTATTTACCCCATCGTGCCGTTATTAGAATGAATTCCAGAACAACAAAAATAAGACCAGTATTTGATGGGTCAGCGAAAATTAAGGGGTTTCCGTCAATAAATGATTGTGTAGAAAAGCGGCCTAATTTGCTAGAAACTATTCCTGCAATTATCAACAGATTTCAAGAAAAATGCATCGGTGTAAGTTCTGATATCAAAAAAGCTTTTCTTCAAATAGGACTTAATCCGAATGATAGAGATTTTTTGAGATTCTTATGGTGGGAACAAGGTAATCCGGAACATTTTAAGATGTATAGACATAGGAGAGTCGTTTTCGGAATTTCCAGTAGTCCCTTCTTATTGAGTGCTAGTTTAACTAAGTTACTAAATGACGTACCTGAGCATCTTAGATCAACGGCAGAAAAAATTTCTGAAGCTTGGTATGTTGACAATTTAATTACAAGTGTAAATAATGAAAAAGAACTGCGAAAACTTAAAAGTGATTCTGTTGAAATTTTAGCGAATGCTAAATTTGAGTTGCAAGATTGGGCTTATAATTTGCCAACGAAGAACGAAATTACAGGTAATGACACTTTTTCGGAAATTTCAGTGTCCGAAAATTCAAATAAATGGAAAACGGTTTCTATTCTTGGCCTCATTTGGGATTTAGAAGAAGATACATTAAGTTGCGACATTAAAGGAATAAATGAATCCGATAACCAATGCATTTCAAAAAGAGTGATCTTATCCGAAGCTCACAAAATTTATGATCCAATAGGTTTTACATGTGGTGTGACACTGACTCCGAAACTCTTACTACAAAAGTGTTGGGAGCTAAAAGTTACATGGGACGAAGCTCTTCCCGAAGATATACGTAAAAAATTTCTTAAATGGGAAAAATATTTGTGTCATTTGGCAGAGTTGAAAATTCCACGGTATATGATGCTTAATCCTAATTCAAATACAGATTTGTCTTATTATGTCTTCTGTGATGCCTCCCAAAAGGCATATGCCACATGCATTTATTTAAGATGTAAAAACACTGATGAAGTATCGTGCCAACTTGTACAAGCTCGTGCAAGAGTAGCCCCCCTGAAACCTACAACAATTTGTAGACTTGAATTGTTAGCTTGCGCTATTGGAGTGAGACTAATGAAAACGGTTAAGCAAGATTTAAAATTGGAAAATATTCCTATATTCTACTGGACGGATTCGATGAATACCTTGTATTGGATTAAAAATACAGTAAATTGGGGTGTATTCGTGATTAATAGGGTCAAAGAAATTAGGGCACATAGTAATCCGGAAAACTGGAAGTTTGTTCCTGGGAATTTAAATCCCGCTGATATTATTTCAAGAGGATGTTCCGTAGAAACACTTAAAATTAAGAAATGGCATGAAGGTCCGACGTGGCTGAAACTTGAGCCAGATTTTTGGCCAGCGTTTGATATAACTCCGAAAAAGGATGAGGTTGATAAAGAAAAGAAGAAGACAGTTATATCTTCTTTGATTTCTCTAGATGAAGAATTTCCATATTTTTCTCGAGTTTCACAGTTCAAGAAGATAATTAGAATCACTGCTTGGATGAAGAGATTTATTGACAACTGTAAAACTAACAAAAAGGAACGAGAATTTGGGAATTTAAAAATTGAAGAAATTAAACGAGCTGAAGTCATTGTATGGAAAATTGTGCAAAAAGGTTGCTTCAAATCAGAGAAGGATGAACGCTTACGTCATTTAAAACCCTTCGTCGATCCATATGGACTCATAAGACTCAAATCCAGAATAATTATGAGAGAAGACTCGGAGGATTTCAGATTACCTATAATTTTGCCATCTGACCACCCAGTCGTTACGAAACTAATAATTGAGAAACATAATCAATCACTACATTGTGGAGTTCAAACATTAATGGCAGTCTTAAGAGAGAAATACTGGGTCTTAAAAAGTCGTAAAACGATCCGGAAAGTTCTGAAGAATTGTGTAAGATGTAAGAAGTTTGATGCCAAACCCCACGATGTTGAAATACCACCATTGCCAGAAGATAGAATTAAAGACTGTTCTGTATTTCAAGTCATAGGTATCGATCTGGCTGGACCTTTGTTTTTGAAGAATGGGTCAAAATCTTGGATTGTCTTATTCACCTGCGCCGAATATCGAGCTATTCACCTCGAACTTGTCACTTCATTATCCACTGACAGTTTCTTGCTTGCATTTCGACGATTCATATCACGACGTGGAAGACCTCAGATTGTCTATACAGACAATGGAAGCAATTTCGTTGGTTCAAATTGTTTATTGAAGAAAATAGATTGGGAAAGAGTGATTAAGAAACATACCGTAGAACGAATTACTTGGAAATTTATTCCGCCTGCATCTCCTTGGTGGGGAGGATTCTGGGAACGTATGATAGGATTGATGAAGAATATTCTCAGAAAAGTTTTAGGAAATGCATCATTGAAATATGAAGAAATTAATACTATTCTTAGAGATTGTGAAAATGTTGTAAACTCCAGACCGTTAACATACATATCTGAAGATCTTGAATTAGAACCCTTAACCCCTGCCATGTTTCTTCGTGAAATTAAAGAAGGTGGTGTTCCTGATCTGGACAATATAGATGCAAGTTATCTTTAAAGAAGATACGAATATCGGATGAAAATTCGTGAAGATTTGAGAAAACGTTTCCGACTAGAATATTTGGGACAGCTGAAAAATTATCGTAAAAAGTCAAACAGGTATCCTGAACTCTCAGTTGGAGATATTGTTATAATTAATACAAAAGAAAAGAGAATGAATTGGCCTCTAGGAAAAGTCATCCAGTTGTTTCCAGGTAAAGACGGCATAGTACGATTGGCAAAGTTACGAACTAAGTTTGGTGAGTTGCTTCGACCAGTACAAAGGTTGTATCCGATGGAAGCGAATTTCCAGGCAAATGACTTTTCTCCGAAAACCATCGAGTCCTTAAAGATTCTCCTGGTTCTGTTGAAAAGGATTCTCCTAGAATGTCTAAATTTGGACGAGTGATACAAACACCAGAACGGTTGGACCACCTAAACTTGTCCACGACTGTGGTTGAGTTTGACCTGGCAAAACTCAACGGGGGGAGTACGTCGCGGAAAGCTCCCTCTGTATCCCTTTGCAGTAACAGTGACACCTGAATTTGAAAACTTTTATGTCTAAATGAACTGAACCGAACTGAAAAACTTTAGAATAATTCTTGTTTTTGTGAACGGAGTTGCGCCTCCGATATGATTCGATTGAAGTTAAAGCATTTTAAATGTTCAAGTCCTATAATCCTGTATATATTTTGTAATATAGTATTTGTATATAAGTATTGAAGATTAACCGAGTGATGTCTTATTTTAGTTGAGTCAGTTGAATAAAATTAAGTTAAATCAAATGCGGCAGAACGAACCAACCAGAAGTAAGCGAGAACTTACCTCTGACAGAAATGGTAAGTAGAAGATTTATGACATTCTTTTGTCTATGTGAAAGCTTGTTATCACAGGCATTACAATCTCAGTCAAGTTCGTTAACGGGCAAAATCGGACCAAGGGGATGGGAATAGGGAGGGTTTTTTGTGAAAACCGAAAAAACCCCATAACTTCTTAAGTTTTGTACATATCAAATCAGTTTAAAGTTTTTATTACTTCTAAAAATAGGGCAAAAAATTTATGTATCACAGATTTCTCATAAAATTAAAAATGGGCTCAAGGGATGCAAAAAACCAGGTTTTAGGGAGAAAATAAATTCATAATTTCGTCATTTCTCAAGATATCAAATTAAATTAAATGTATTATATATGTTCTTAATATTATCTACAACTTTCATACCGACAAGTTTTTGATAGGACCAATTCGTACCGCAAATAATAATAATAATAATAATAATAATAATAAAAACGAAAACAAAAAGGGGTTTGAAGAAAAAAAAATCCACAACTGAATCAATTCACAAGATATAAAATCCGCATGAATTTATTATATATCTTCTTAATATTATCTACAACATTTATATTGACAAGTTTTTGATAGGACCAATTCTTACAGCAAAAACAAATTAAAAATACATAGCGTTTGAAGAAAAAAAATCATCGTATTACGGTTGTATTCAAATCCAAAATGCTTATTTTCTGACCCATTTTTAAATTCATTTTTGCTCTCAAATGCTTACAATTGGCAGGTTTTCTTATTCAGAAACTATATAATGTACCGAAATGGTCTTGCTTTGATAGAGGCAGAATATATTTCAAAATATGATGTCAAAGTTGGCATTTTGAACCGAATTTCCCGAAGCGATTGTGTGGGAAACGAAAAGTATTGCCCTACTGAGAAAATAATTCTTTATAAATCAAGTTCTAATTAATTGAACGAAAAATAAAACTACAGGTCGCTACAGGTCTATTTAAAAATAACGTCAGCAAGTTTCATATTTTTTCTTTTAAAAATGAATCTGAAAACATGCCAGAAAATTTCGAATTGTTGAGCGTGGAAAAGTTTTTTTTAATACCGCCTTAATATGATTCTGATACAACCAGCTCTTATATACAAATGAAATAAAAACTCGTCAAAAGCGGTCAGATAAAATTGTTAAAGTAGGTTTATCTCTAATCATGATTTAGTTTTTGTTGTTGAAATTAGCACATAACTCCGAGATCTACCTGGGTTTGTAGGCCGAGCCGACAGGGATTTTTTGCTATTGGATTAACTTTTTCAGTACGGGTATCAGGTATATCTTCCGTATAGAGTGCATATGGTTTTTATTTTTGTATTAAAATATATAGTCATAATCTTTGTCTTGAAATGAAAAATTTACATTTATAAATGAACAATAATTTAAATTTAAAACTAAATATTTTAAAATCATATAGTTAACAATCTGTTATACACGTATTCTGGCTATATTTATAAATCTTATTGATTAAAACATTACTATTTGCCTAGAGTTATAAATTCCTGATTATGCTACTTTCTTATATTTAAGGAATTATTTTTCATAAAAAAATTCTCTATAAAAAGAAACTCATTATATGTTTTTTGAAAGTCATTCCAACTGTCAAATGTTTATACGGCATTTTAGAATTTAACAAGAAAGTTCAGAAAATGTTTTAATCCTATTAAAATCAATTGTAATCCCTTCGATGTTAGAAGTAACAATCGACCGAAAGAGTTTTTTAAGACCTAAACCGATTTCTTGGCTGAAATCTTCCTATTTTCAGCCAAGACCAAAAATGATTTTTTTTTACTAATTAATACATATACATAAATATGGATAATTATTAATTAATTATACGTGTTTATTAAATATACGTAGTTATTAACTTGTGTTTTTTTTATATTTAAGGAATTATTCTTAATTAAAAAATTCTTTATAAAAAGAAACTTGTTATGTCTTTTTTGAAAGTGCTTCCAACTGCTAAACTGTGATTATTTTATACGTAATTATTAAACGTGTGGCCCAACTTGGTTCTCTGTGCTTCTGACCAAAACTTTTTATTTTCATATAAAATAAAATGTGTTTAGTTCATCAACGACACAGAATGATTTTCTAATTATTCGAAATTCGTCTACTTAAAAAATGTTTTAGGTATACACATACCTCGATTTAACTTTTATAAAGAATTTTGTAAATGATCGTCTGTTATACTAAAACATTTTCAAAGAGTATTCAAAACACTTCTGTGGATTCAAACTAAAATTTTCTATTACTGTTCAGTCTGCAGCTTTTAATGAGAAAGTGAAACGCGTCTTCAAAGTTTAGTCATCTAGGTATTACTTGCTTTATAATTTACACTCACACCTTGAGTCAAGTCATGACTGATAACACAGGTCTGTGAAATTGAAGTTTTTAAATAATACAAGAGAAGGTTTCGCTTTGTTTGGTTTGCTGATTTGGAAAATAACCTCCATTTTTTCTCATCACATCAGGAATTTTTGTAAAATCGATATCGATATTTTTGATAAAATCCTACTTGAAAAGGAATTCTCACCAACCATTTTGCATGTACTATCTGGCAAAAGTGGTTTTTATCCATTGGGATCTATGTAAAATAATCGCTTCTTGGTGAGGCAAATTGATTTTTCAGCAATCGATTATTTTTTATAGGTTTGAATGGACAAAAACCACTGTTGCCAGATCGCTCGAGCCTTCTGTTACCGAGAGAAAAACAAAAAGTTCTCTTGAGTTTAAACTTTTTACATCAAATTATGGTGCAGTTTCTAGAAATAAACGGTCAAGTTGCGAGTATTTCTCACGTACAGAGGGTTCCGTACAGTAAATATATGAATTAGTAATTGTATTATTTAAAAAAAACCGTTGCTAAAAGAATAATAAGACTTTGTAAAAAACTATACAACGTAGGGTTGGGTATGGCTGTATATACTTGAAAAGTATAAATGGATATATACCATGAAAGTTCAGAGAGATATGGACCAAAATAATATGAAATGTAGTTATTCTGAGTAACTTCTGTTTTAATATTATCCTAATCTGTTTATGATGAACTTCATTCGCTAATGACAATAAAAGTAGTGCATATTTAAAATTTCATTTGAATTCAGCGTAGTAATAACCTTTTCTTTTTACAGTGTATCTAAAGCAAAATCCTTGTTCAAAATTTAAACTTGGCTATGTGATAAGCGTGCTTCGGAAAATCGCAATGCCGCTTTGGTTCGTGCAGCGTTAATCCAGATAGGTTTTTAGTTCGCATTTAAAGACACGGGAGGCATATTAGAGATCCACTCAATGCAAACTATTCGCGAATCCCATAGTATTTATGTGATTAATTCTAATTAAATTAATTTTTTTTAACAATTTGACGTTCATTGCTTTTATACTGCTACTGGGCATTGCATTACACAAATATACAGGGTGCAATATGTTATCCATCGCCGACCTTTAATTTCTCAACCGTTGGTCGTACACATATAGTTCCAATTACAAAAACGTTTCAAATGACGTAAATATTCATATTGTGGCATTATTTAAAGTAAAAAGATCAAATTTATAAAAATTACGAAATCTAACTTTTTATACGGTCCCCCAGTCCCTATAGTTATATTTAGTAAAAGTTTACACATATCATAACAGATACAACAAAAAAAGTTTGACATCTGTACTACAAAAATTGACACAGTTATTAAATTTCAAAGTTTGAGATTTTTGCACATGATGATTTTGTCTTTCATTGAGGGATCAGTTAAAAGATGAAATAGAGTAATTCGAGATCAAAATCGGTGTGCAATGTCCTTTTTACGGCGAAACCAACTTTAGCCACTATCGCCAAATTCGGGATATTACCAAAGAGGGTTGTTTCATGTAAAAATTTGAACTGACTTTTAGCGGTCGTATACAAAGCGAAGAATGAAATATTGAAATTAAACAGAAAAATAAATATCAATTTATTATAATATCTGAAAACGGTCCGCTATTAAAAATGAATACATCAAACGCCGGAATCTACTAGTACTGCTCACAGTGTTCTCCATTGGTGGCAATGCATAATTTCATCTAAAAATTTGAGCTAACTTTTATGGGTCGAACAACATTCAAACGTCAAAGTAGGTAGAATCGACAACGGGGAAATAAAACATAATCACTAAGGACTAGATAAATGGCAACGGAATGCAAACGACCAGCCGAGCTATAACGAGCATGAAAATAGGGATTATGCAAATTAAAATAGTACCGCAGCGCCACATGTTCGGGGTAAAACACAAGCCATCTACCAGTGGACATGCTAGTCAGCGCTGAGATCGTGATGGCAAGTTACGCATACATTCAATATGCCGAAATGATACTTATTTATGGTGAATGTCAAAGGATTGCCAGAGAGGCTGTGAGTGTTTATTCAGAACATTTCCCTAAAGATCTATATACAACGGATGAAACTATAACTGATGCATTTCGCCGTCTTAGAGAGACCGGCTCTGTTTCCTCACGACACAGAACAAGTACACGGGCAAGGTGTAATGTTCGAGTGACACCGGAGGAGGTGCTAGCATCCGCTCTTTTAATTACACAACTGAGCATGGCGATAATAAGTGAGGCATGTGGTTAGCATGTCTGATATTTGTTGCATGCACATGATGCGCATCCATACTATCCGACACTGGTGCAAGCATTGATGCTGGGTGACCACGTAGAACAATTTGATTATTATAATTTCATGCTCAACACCTTAGCGGAAAATCCGTCGTTCCTTTGTGACATTCTGTGGACAGATGAGCCAATGTTTATACAGGGTGGCATTGTAAAAGTGCACAATGTACATTACTGATCTCGGGAAATCTTCCACATCCCCGCACAGTGGAACACGTGTGGTGCGGTATATGGGGAACCCAGATTGTTGGACCCATCTTCTACGATGGGACCTTAACGGGCGATCGTTACCTGCATCTGCTATAAAACACGGTACGTGATTGGTATGAAGATCTGCCTCTCCGACATGCATGTCGCGTGTGGTTTCAACATCATGGAGCCCTCTCCGCATAAAACATCAAACATCCGGGCGTATCTGGCCACCGAATTCGGTCAACAGACCCTTGGATATGGTGGTCCAGTAGAGTGGCTACTGAGTTCGCCGGATTTGATTCTTATGGACTTCTACCTCTAGGGTTACAGCTAGCCATAGGTCTATGTGACTGAGACTATTTCTCTGGTTTATCTGAAGCAGCGCATTATCCTTGATTCTCGCACAGTTTGCACACCTGCTATGTTCTAAAGTGTCCAGGACTTAGTACTGTCCCGCATTCACTTGTGCATTGCCACCAATGGAGAACACTTTGAGTAGTATCTCTAGTAGATTCCGGCGTTTGATGTATTATTTTTTTTTATAGTAGACCGTTTTCTGATATTATAATAAATTGATATTTATTTTTTTGTTTAAATTCAATATTTCATTCTTCGCTTTGTAGACGACCCCTAAAAGTCAGCTCAAATTTTTAGATGATATATCACCCTTTGGTGATACCCCAATTTGGCGATACCGGCTAAAAATGGTTTCGCCGTAAAAAGGACATTGCATCCTTATTCTGATCTCGAATTACTTTAATTCATCTTTTAACTGATCCCTCAATGAAAGACAAACTCATCTGCAAAAATCTCAAACTTTTAAATTTAATGACTGTGTCAATTTTTATAGTACAGATGTCAAACTTTTTGTGTTATATTTGTTATGATATGTGTAACTTTTTACTAAATATAACTATAGGGACTGGGGGACCGTATAAAAAGTTAGATTTCGTAATTTTTATAAAAAATGATTTTTTACTTTAAATAATGCCACAACATAAATATTTACCTCATTTGTAACGTTTTTGTAATTGCAACTATATGTCTATGACCGACGGTTGAGAAATTAAAGGTTGGTGATAGATAACATATTGCACCCTGTATACTTAAAAGTTGTTATCTGGGCTTTAAAAGCCAATGGACCACAGAGTACGGCTCCCCTGTCATTATGTATGTTCAAACCGCCCGTGTATTTAAGAGTTAATATCGCGGCTAATTACCGACGATTTTTTTCGAAAATAATTATCAACAAAGCTTTTATACTTCTGCTACGATAGGTACCTCCAGCGTTGCACAATATTTTTGATGAATGCCCGTAAATCAAAATTTGTGTGTAACGGTAAAATGCGATTTTCTCAAAAACTGTGTGAGCTACAATTTTCCTGCAAGGTTTAAGTAACATCTACAACCTCTAATATTTTCATCATTTTAGTTTCAGTAGATTCTGAATTAGATGAGGGAGGGGACGTATTTTTGCGCTACATTTTCGGCGATATCTTTGAAAATATAATACCTAAAATTAAAAGAAATGTATTTTTCAGTTCAGCATTATGAAAGCTTTCACAGGATACCTCACACGATGTAGAGAGAAAAGAGTTTTTTCTTCAAGTAGCTTAATTAGCCCCTCTGCAGTTTCCTAAATATATTTATAAATGTTTAACAATCTGTAAATATGTGGGTCAATAGTCTTTATTACTTCCCCAATTTGTACTTTCCACATTCCATAGTTTACGAGTAAAATGGCTGTGACAGACAGCCACAAGATTGATCTTATAAGGGTTCCGTTTTCTCTTTTTAAGTACGGAACTCTAAAAAATCACCAACATACTATTTTAATTTGTTTTTATTAAGCTAACTTAAATAAAATAGACGACTGGCCAGCAGGAACAGCATTATTTAAGTGTACATGAAAGTTTGAAGCAAATTTTAAACTGAGCAAAAAACAAAACAAATAAGTTTCTATTTAAGTACGTACTTTTTTTCCCTTTGAAACTTCTGTTTGACGTTCTGTTTTTTATTTTCAATGTCAGGCCTATGTCATGTTAACATTCAAAAGTAGTGGGCGAGTATGTTCTTGTCCCATCTTCCTTGATATTTACGCTCCATATCTTTGATGTCTTGATGGAACCATTAACCCTGTTCCTCGTTAACGGATCCTAAATTTTCGGGAAAAAAGTCCACATGTGAGTAAAGAAAATTCATTTTGATACTCATGGAGTAACCCAATGCTAGAATTTTGTCCAGCATACTCATTACTATTGGTTTATAGTCAGGATCCTTGTAATTAACCAGAAATTTACTGACGACATCTTTGAAGGCAACTCAAGCTTCTCTTTCCTTTGTTGTCATGCTAGTCTCAAATTCTTTATCCTTCATAAGCTTCCAAATAACTGGACCAACAAAGACACCGTCTTTCAACTTGGCTTCGGATAAATCTGGAAAGTTTTTGCACAGGGATTTGAAATAATCTCCATCTTTTGGAACAGTCCTTACAAACTGCTTCATTACATCTAATTTTATATGCAGATGA
Organism: Maratus speciosus; assembly: GCA_963932465.1. Taxonomy (NCBI): domain Eukaryota; kingdom Metazoa; phylum Arthropoda; class Arachnida; order Araneae; family Salticidae; genus Maratus; species Maratus speciosus. Next base: position 351,219,121 of record OZ010795.1, on the reverse strand, counting down.
GGTAACAATACATTTATTTGGCTTGTGGTGAGTCGCTCGTATAATATAATCACTCACTTAAAAACTCTTTACTACCTTTATTCGTAGAACATTGATAAACGTCGATTCTGACACTCATCGTATTCGAACACACAAAAACGCAATGTAAACATTTTCGTCTGCGCTGCTATGACAACGGCTCTGGCCAGCTGCCATTTCGAACGAAGAATTTTCTCCCTTGCCTTTCTGCGGCTGCCACAGAGTATCCCCCCAGTGACGTAGGGTACCGAAGAAACGATATACAAGTGTATACTATTTTTTTTTTTTTTTTTTTTTGGCTATCTGTGTCAGAATCCACGCTTGTGGAGAAAAATTACAAGGATATTTACATGAAATAAAATTGCAATATATAACAAAATATAGGCATAATGTGTAGTATGCAAAATGAACAATTTATCAACAATTTCAGTAAGTAATATAAGATGCCAGTTTTTTAGGAAAATGGACATGTCTGCCCGAACGTGTGACAGTTTTTGTTTGGTCAGGGTTACTGTCCGCTTTAAGAGAGAGTTTTAATTTAGAGTTCTCTGGAACAGTTTTCGTGGACAAGTCTGAAGTAGAAATCAAATGAGCTGGCTTCACTCGATCTATTGATACCGTAGACTTACGACCATTAAGCTCGATTGTTATAGTTTTCCCAGTTCTACTTAGGACTTTGTGAGGACCAGTATATGGTTGACACAATGGAGGTTGTACATGATCCACTCTTAGAAAGATGTGTGAACAAGATGTCAAGGAAGGGTGTATATAGAACTTCTCTTGGCAGTGAGATGATGTAGCAACTGGACTTAACTGCCGCATGGTGTTTCGTAGTTGCGTGACGAAGTTATCGTTGAAAGGTCGGATCTTGTATTCATCCAGCATATCACAGGGCAATCTCAACGTAGTGCCGTAGACAAGCTCAGCGCAAGAAGCTTGTATATCGTCCTTCACTGCTGTGCGAATGCCTAGTAAAACTATCGGTAATATTTCAGTCCACCTACTGGTTTCGTGAGCTTTGATGGATGACTTTAAATGTCGATGAAATCTTTCGATAATGCCATTCGATATCGGATGATATGCCGTTGTGCGGATCTTCTGTGTTCCCATCATTTTCGTAAATTCATCAAATATTGCTGATCGCATTTGTGGGCCTTGATCCGTGGTTATGAGCGAAGGGCAACCAAATCTTGATATCCAATGCTTTCATATGGCACTACAAATTGTTTTAGCTTGTGTATCAGATATAGGTACGGCTTCTGGCCATCTGCTAAATCGGTCAATCATCGTTAAAAGATAGCTGAAACCGTCAGATGGAGGCAAGGGACCTACGATATCTATATGTATTTGGGAAAAACGTGCATCAGGAAGAGAGAACGTGCCAAGAGGTGCTTTGGTGTGCCTCTGTATTTTTGATCTTTGACACTTCTCACAGCCACGAACCCAGTTTTTGATGTCTCGTTTCATATTTGGCCATACGTATCTGGAACAAATTAGTTTTGTGGTAGCTGCTATGCCTGGATGGGCTAGGTTGTGCAAATGTTCATATATCAGCCGACGAAAGAAACTAGGAACTAAGGGTCGAGGCGTACCTGTTGAAGTATCACATAGTAGGCTACAATCAGAAATGAGGCAAGGTCTCAATTCCAATTTGAGCAATGTACTATTATGCAGGTTCTGTAGCTCTGAATCATTTTCCTGAGCTTTTGCGAATTCCTCAAAATTTAAGATTGGAGATTTTGAAATAGAATCAATTTCAATTCTTGAGAGGCAATCTGCAACAATGTTTTCGGAACCTGGTACATGTCTAATGTCAGTGGAATATTGGGAAATGTAATCTAAATGGCGTGATTGCCGCGGCGAACATTTATGGGGATTTTGCTTAAATGCATAAATTAGCGGTTTTTGATACGTATAAATTTGAAAAATTCTCCCCTCTAGCATGTGCCGAAATTTTTTTATTGCCGAATAAATAGAAAATAATTCCCGGTCATATGTTGACCAATTCCGCTGACTGTTGTTTAATTTCATGGAAAAAAATGCTAAAGGTTCATAACGTTCCTGATAAAACTGCATAAGGGTGCCGCCGATCGCGACATCTGAGGCGTCAACCCATATACTCAACTGAGCGCCTGGAATAGGGTGCCGTAAAAGAGCAGCCTGAGATATTGCATTTTTGGCAGCTACGAAAGCTTTTTCAGCATCTTCGTTCCAATTAAGGGGTTCTGTTTTAGGAACACGGGAACGAGATTTCTTTTTGTTTGTATGGCCTTCTAACAATTTCACTAAAGGCGCAAGTATGTGTGCAGCTTGATATATGAAATACCTATAAAAATTAAACATACCCAAAAATCTTCGAAGTTGAGATAAGGTTGTGGGCTGCGGAAAATCGATTATGCATTTAACTTTATCTGGAAGTGGTTGAATACCATGTTCAGATATTCGAAATCCTAAGAAATTAATGGTAGGTTTACCAAATGTGCACTTGGATACATTTATGCACAAACCATATTCTGCTAATTTGGAAAATAGTGCTTTTAAATGATGATAATGCTCCTCGGCATTTTTAGAGGCTATGAGTATATCATCGACGAAAGCATAGACGCCTGGTAAATCACGTATTACCTCATCTATGAATCTCTGAAATGTTGCAGACGCATTGCATAAGCCAAATTGCATGCGTGTGCTTTCGAACAATCCAAAAGGTGTGCATATCGCTGTTTTGGGAATATCATCAGGATTGATTGGTATTTGATGATATGCTTTGATGAGGTCAAGTCGACTAAAAATTTTAGTGTCACGTAAATTAGCAGTAAAATCAGCTATACATGGTATCGGGTATCTGTCTTTTTTGGTTTGCGCATTCAAGGCACGATAATCACCTACAGGTCTCCATTCCAAAGTTCCCTTTTTTGGAACCATGTGCAAAGGTGATGCATAGTTGCTACGTGAAGGTCTTAAATGTCCGAGTTGTATCATATTTTGAAATTCTGTTTTAGCAATTTTCAGGCGATCCGGAGCCAACCTGCGGGGTTTTGCCACAACTGGAGGTCCTTTTGTTGAAATAAAATGCATTGTGTTGTGTTTGACAGGCTGATTGGGATCTGGTAATTTTGTAATAGATGGGAATTGTTTAAGAAGTTCATTATATATATTATCAATATTGATTGTTTTTACTTAATGAATTAATGCACATTTCATGTGACCTGTTGTTTCAAATTTTGTTTTTAAATCTCTTAGACATTTGTGGCGGAGATCTGGAACCAATTCGAAATTATGGAGAAAATCTGCTCCCAAAATTGGTGTACTAACATTTGCCACTAGAAAAGTCCAATTAAATTTTCGTCTTAACTTAAAATCTAGAGAAAGGGTTTGTTGACCATAAACATTTATAGGGGAAGAATTAGCAGACAAAAGCGTTTGTACGGGTGGATTCCGTTTTTGTACATTGTTGGCAGGAAGGATTGACACGTCCGAACCGGTGTCGACCAGAAAAGAAACATTTGTAGTCCGGTCTCTAATGAACAGGCGACGTGACTGTTGAGGCAAAGAATAAGTCGCCTCTACTCTTTGCTGGTTTCGTTTCCCGCCCAAGAACACGGCTTTATGCATTTTTCTTCCCTACATTTTTTTTCCAAATCGTCTATGATACCAACAGATACTTGAATCCCGATTATCACTATTACTTCGCCCTCGAGGTTTACTCCAGTTTCTGCGGTATGGGGACCGACCACGTGAAACAGCAAGCTGATCGATGCGCTTATTTAATTTTTCGATTTCTTTCAATAATTTACCCTTTATCGCCTGTTCATTCGAGCAGGACACGGCAATTGCAGAAGCTGGGGAAGGGGTAACTTCTGAAATACGATCTGAAATTTCCGCTGCTTTCTCAAGGGTTAATTCAGAAACAGCCGCTAAAATTGTCTGAACAGAATTTGGTAATCGTTGCAAAAACAATTCTAACATTAAATTGTCTGGAACATTTAGGGATTCCGCGCGACGTTTCATACTACGTAATAAATCTGAAGGTTTCCGATTTCCTAGTTCTTCTCCAGACAAGAGCTGTCGTATCCCTTGCTGGGATGATTCACCTGAGCGCGCAATTAATTCCTTTTTTAAGACACCATAAGGGTCAGTAGCATCTGGTTGCATTAAAATATCACGAATGATTGATGCAACATCGGGTGGAAGATGCGAAACTATATAATTATATTTTGTAACAGATTCTGATATTGTTTTGGGGGTAGCTAAAGCAAATGTGCTTTCGCACATCACAAACCATAGCGCAGGATCTGATCTGTTATATAATGGAATTTGAACAGCATCGACACTAGACATGATTTATGGTAATAAATATATAAAATAGTACAATCAAACCAAAATAAATTCGCGAGTTAAATTTTTCTAATAAAATAACAGAAAAAATATCAGGAAAATGACTCAGAAGAACTTATCTGCTTTCCATAGAGCCGCTGTAGAACGATGTATTCTTTGAAAGATGAAGATGATCGGATAACATTCCAACTCATCTAGGAAGGCTGATGCTCTATATAAGAACAGTCCATGGTCACCATTGTGGTGAGTCGCTCGTATAATATAATCACTCACTTAAAAACTCTTTACTACCTTTATTCGTAGAACATTGATAAACGTCGATTCTGACACTCATCGTATTCGAACACACAAAAACGCAATGTAAACATATTCGTCTGCGCTGCTATGACAACGGCTCTGGCCAGCTGCCATTTCGAACGAAGAATTTTCTCCCTTGCCTTTCTGCGGCTGCCACAGGCTCAACTAAGTTGTTCCGAATCACATTCTTGGAGCTTAGTTCAAAATTTTGTCTTTACGGCTATTCTTTTTTGACCCAATGTTGAGTCTTATCACGGCTGTCCCACTCACAAATGAAACATGGGTGCTTTGTGTATCCGCCTTGTTAACCAAGAAGCATGCTTTCAAATCACCGCAAACAGTTAAACGTCGCACAGTGGGACGTTTTGATGATCTAGGTGACAAAATTATTTCGTTGAAGTTTAATTCATTTTTGGCTTTCTTTTTGAATGAATCACTAATAAAACAATGATAAATATTTGGTTATTTAACAACAATGTCTTAAAATAAAAATACTGGTTTCCCACTGAAGTCCGTTCCCACCCTTTTAACTGCCGAACGACTGCATCTATATTCATAAAATAACGTGGTGTCTAGGTATAGTAAAGAGGCTATGCGGTACTACATGAGACCGCTTATAGCGCCACCTGGTACAAAATGGCGGCATTAGCAATCATATCGCGAAAACAGTTCGAAATATGGGATAAAAGTGAATGACAACACCTTGTGAACATGAATGCTAAATTAATCTCGTTCTGAATGTGAATCTCGTTTTCGAGATAGGAATACTAACTCAGCTGTTTTGCATCAGATGGTGCTGGAAGAGGTCTCATCTGGTAGAGCATAGCCACTTTACTATAACTAGATACCACTTTTATGATTATAGCTGCAACCGTTCGCCAATTAAGAGCGTGGGAAGGACTTTAGTGGCACCCTGTATAATACATTACAAATAATGCGTTTAACATACTTATTTCAGAATTAAATAAAAAACAATTTAATGCACACATGTAAGTTAACATTCATTTCTTTTTTGTATTTTTGTCTACTCAAAATTGCTCGAGAAATTTGTGTAGCCACCCTGAAAAATAAAAAAATTTAAATAAAATCATATTTAAAAAAAGCTTTAATGTTTTGTGGTACCCTCTAAAACATGTAAATGCTACCAAAATTATTTTCGGTTGAAAAAATGCTGTTGTGTGAATAAATAACCTATATAAATTTTATTCAATTTAAAATAAAATTTCTGCATGTAGACGGTAATGTATCCGAATTTTGTGTCCCTGTAAATTAAATACAACTACTACACACTTTCTTTTCAATTTAAAAAATGCTATTGTGTATCTCAATTACCTATTGTAGTTTTGTTGAAATTTAATTAAAATTTCTGCTTTTTAGCAACAATCTTTCCACGATCTTTTGTGTGGCCCTGTAAAAAATGCATAATTTCTACATTCGTCAAATTATAATTTAATAGAATTGTCATCGAAAAAACATATGTAGGGAAAGTTTCAGCTCAATCAGATAATTGAAAGTGGTTTAAAATTGTCTTGTAAGATTTCAACTAACCTTTTATGTGGCCCTGAAAAAAAGCGTATCTGCTACGTTCCATAAATTATAATAATATTGCATTGTCATCAGAGCTACATATCCTGAGCAAAGTTTCAGTTCAATCAGATTATTGTAATTGGTTTAAAATTAACTCGCAAGTTTTAATCTAAATTTTTTTGAAGCCCTGTAGAAACAGTATTCTAAACAAATCATACGTTCTTTAAATTATAACAATATGTTTTGTCATTCAAATTACACATGTTTTCATTGTTTCGGCTCAATCGCATAATTAAAAGTGGTTTAAATTTGACTAGCAAGATTTGAACTAAACATACATATATGCACTTGAAGTTAATATGAGGCTTGTTTATTAATACAAACTTAATGATCTGCAGACATCTGCAGGAGTTTTTTCCTTCATGCTGATTAATGCTGAATAATATGCTAAAAGTCAAGATGAAATTTGTAAACAACATCAAGGATCATCCAAAATTACAACCTTTAAAAAAAGAGGTTAAGCGGGTTTAATATCGCTTATTATAAACAAAAATGCTTTAAATCTGATTTTGACAAACCTGTGACTCATGTTCACCAAACTCGAGCTTTCAAATAAAACAGAATAGTCAGGCCGTGCTTTCAAACTTAAAGGAAGCTAGTACAGCTTTTGAAACTCCCTCAAACCAACTGCGCAAATGGCTTCTTTACGTTCATAATTAATCGACATCTCTGATTTTTTTCGACAAAACTCGTACGGGTCTCGAAAATACAGACATTCAGCTACCAGTACACGCGGTTTTGTCAAATTCCGAGATAATCGGAAAAATGAATTTTGTCCACCTAGATCATCAAAACGTCCCACTGTGCGACGTTGGCATATTTATTTTCTTGAGGACGAGAGCCAGGTTTCCATAGCGTTCATTTAGATGCACAGAGTGTCCAACTGGTACAGATGCATACTGCCTTCCGTGGTTAAGTAGAACAGATTAAGGCTCATTTTTGATAAATCTATAAACAGCCTCCATTCATCTTTATCGTAGGTGGTGCTAAATTTGCTCACTAATCCGGGAACATCAGAACAACAGACCAGATTCTCCTTTTCCTCAAAGTACTTAACAAATTCCTTTCTCGAGCCCTGTACCAATAAAAAGAGGTTCCTTTGGCCAATAATTTTTTTTTAAATCTGGAGTCCAACAATTCAGCTGCTTCTTTCGAAAGGCCATGAGCTGTAGTGAGATCTATAAGTTCAACCTGAGAGAAGGGCTGAGTTGAATTACCTCCAGATGTCTTTTATTCGGTATCGGAACCTTGAACTTCTGGATATTCCGAGTCTGAAGACTCTGAAGAGATGACTGGCAGTTGGAGACAAACGCACTGGCACATCATGTCCATGAGGAGCGAGGCGTACGGCCGATGAAATGTAAAATTCATTTTTTCAAGAGAACTTGACGTGATAGAAATTTCTCTCTCTTTTTTTTTTAATTAGTACCAAAAAATACATAAATCTCGTCTATCAATTCCCTTGATTTCTTTTTCATCGCAGGCCTGTGTAATTATAAACAGTGAATATTAAAAAGCAGTAAACCAACGTTTAAAATGCACAAATAAAGCGTGAAAAGCAGCAAACAGCTGTTTCGAGTCTACTAGCGAGATTCTTCTTCAGTGCAAGATAGGGAAAAGGGAACAGCGTGCTAGAAAAAACAAGGCTGAGCAAAATGATAGACAGAGACGCACTGCCTTATATACCCTATGCGGGTAGCGAAGGCGCCAAAAACAACCAATGACAAACAAATAAGCCAGCAATGGAATCTCGCTACTAGATTCGAAACAGCTGTTTGCTGCTTTTCACGCTTTATTTGTGCATTTAAAACGTTGGTTTATTGCTTTTTAATATTCCTGCACAAAGGCTTTAATTACTATTTTAATATAAACAGTGAAGTTCATATCTATAATTAACGAGTAACTTGAGCCGATACAGCTCAAATCATTGTGTAATGTTAAAATTTTCCGAAGAAAGAAACGAGTTCTTTGAAATACAGATATTTTCGGTCCGGCCGAATTTTCCGCAGAAACTCAGATTTTGAGCCGAAAACAAAAACGGAACAGAATTTTCGGTCTCGTTAGAACCTCTTTAGTCTGCACAACAAATCAGATCTTATGATAATTTATTTCTTGAAACGCATTCCTTTTTTCAATAAAATGAAACTTAAAATTCCTTTCACAGTTTTTTACGTATTATTGTCCAAATAATAAAAAAATTAATTAAAATATTAAAAAAGCCCGAACATCAGTTAAGAGCTTTTTGTAATTTATTTCTTTACATAAATTGTCTTATTTAATGATATCCTTTACAAAGAAAATATTTCTTTTTTAATTTTACTATAAAAAATAAAATAAAAAGTCTGCACATCAAATCAAATACTATGGTAATGTATTTCGTTACACGCATTGTTTCGCTAAAAAAAAAAAAAAAAAAAAAAAAAAATGAGATGCAACATAAAAAAATAATTAACTGTCCTTTAAATTTTTATAAAAAATTTGAAAAGCTGGATTTCATGATATTAAAAATTTGTTAATTAAATTTTATGGTAATTTATTTCATCACTAGCACTGCTTTTTTAAAGAGATGCAACATTAAAATTATATGACTGTTCCTCAAATTTTAATATTCAAACTGTAAAAATTAAAATGTTAAAAAAAATCTGCATATCAAATTAGGTGTTATGATAATTCATTTCAAAACTCACATCACCATATTACTTAAGATGCAACATTGAAAAATATGACTGTTTTTTAAATTTTGCTGTTCGAAAGAGAAAAATAAAATATGTATTTCAGGAAATTTCATTTGAATATAAAGATTGGTATTCATTCATGCAATGACTTCCAAGAAAGTTGTAAATGTAGCTTAATTTTATAAACCTGATTTTAGGCATGTTTTTTTTTTGCATGAATAAAGCGGTTATTGATTTGTATATATTTTTTTAAAATAAATAAATTTAGAAAATTGCGGACCGATGGCATACCTTTTGCTCCCAAGGTATCTTGAAACGAATTATTAGATATCTTCCAGTGACAAATGGTCAAAATCTAAACAAGTTGAAAATTGCACGTCAACCGTGGCAAATGAGGTGCGTTCGTACTATAACTAGGTTTATAAATAGTTTTTGCACTGCACATTGTACTGAATGTATATTTCAGCGCACTTCATAAGTGCATTATCAATTTCATTCGGTTCGAAAGGCTGTCACATCATTAAAATGCACTTGAAATAATGTTTTCCCATTGGCCGTAATGTGACGAAAAGCTTTTGACTGTTCCTGTAATTAAACTATACATTTGATTTTCATAAAATTTTAAATGACTCGACAAAATTTTGCAACAATTATATATTTAAAATTTCAGACCATTCGGTCGGGTAGTTTTTGCTCTGTTATATGCGGACGGATGGACAGACAGATGGGCAGAAGGACGGGCTGAACGACGACTATAGGTGCTACGTATTTATATAATTACGAATGCACCTAAAAAAAGAAATTCAAATAGGTGAAATGACATAATTAAGTTTAACAGGCTGGAGGATCTCATAAGAAGCATGACTCAGGGCTTCGTTCATCTCACGAAACCCTTATAGACTCGCTTCTTTGTCTATCCGACTCATTTTCGGAAACTACACTGCTCAAAACAATTAAAGGATATTTGAAGTTTTATATAAAATAAAGATATAAACGAAATTTTTTTTGCCGAAAATAGAAGAAGAGAATCACAAATGCAAATTTTTCTGGTTTTCAAACTGTGGAGTATGCAAACTTTGAGTTCGACGTCAAAAACGTCGCTTCAGCGGCAGCGAATGAAATTTGACTTTCAACTGGATAAAAGAGAATGAAGACAAGGATGATCGGCATTCAGTGATTGCTTTGTTTCGATGAGTACGATGTCTCAGCGAAGTAATTTGACAGATTCAGAAGCTTTGAGAATTGTTGGTAGGTTAGAAGGGGGCCAAACTCAAGACGAAGTAGCGCAAGCCATTGGAGTGTCACAAAATGTCATTTCCAGGATCTAGAACCGTTTTTTGGAGAGTGGATGTGCAGGCTGAAGACCAGGGCAAGGTCGTAGACGGGCAACAACGCCCAATGAAGATCGGTATTTAGCGTTAACAGCTCGGAGACACCGAACCATGAACGCTACTCTTCTCCAACAACACCTTCGCTCGGCTACAGGCACCACGATTTCAACTCAGACTGTCCGAAACCGGCTCCATGCTGTAGGTCTGTATGCTCGCCGACCGATGGTATGTGTTAGATTAACATCAAGGCATCGTCGCGACCGCAGGGAGTGGTCAACCGAGCATGTCAACTGTAGGAGAAATGAATGGAGCAATATTCTGTTTTCTGACGAGTCCCGTTTTTCTGTGCATCCGGATAATAGGCGTATTTTCATCTGGAGGGATCGTGGCTGTAGGTATAATCCTGCGTTCGTGCACGAAAGTGTCAGATTTGGCGGTGGAGGAGTGTTGGTGTATGGTGGCATCTCCATTGACGGGCGCACTGACCTCTACATCATTCGAGATGGAGCTCTGACTGGTCGCCGATATAGGGATGAGATCCTCAGACCTATTGTAGTCCCTTACGCTGCAGCAATCGGAGATAACTTCATTTTAATGGACGATAACTGCAGGCCACATCGTGCAAACCTGGTGGAGGATTTCCTTTTCGAGGAAGGAATCGTTCGAATGGAATGGCTAGCGTGTTCTCCAGACATGAATCCAATCGAGCACGTTTCGGACGCTCTAGGAAGACGAGTTTCTGGCCGCCAACAACCCCCACAAACTCTCCAAGAACTGGAAAGAGCTCTTCTGGAAGAGTGGGGCAGAATACCCCAACTCGTCATTAATAGCCTCATTGAGTCCATGCCTCAAAGGTGTTCAACGTTGCTGGCCGCCCGTGGAAACCATACCCCCTACTGAAAATGATTTTCTTTGAAGAAAACACCTTTTCTTATTCTTTTTTTCTCATATGCACAAATTGTGTTTTCTTCCTTTAGTACACAAATGCGCAATAAAATGCATTTTTTTCTGCCAAACATGTGTAATTTATTCTCATATAACCTACTATGTCTGTCGACCATGTATCAATCAGCTAAACAGTTTACCAGATACAAAATCCACCTAAAACTGCAATATCCTTTAATTGTTTTGAGCAGTGTATTTAAGTTATAGACTTGATTTTTATTTTTATCTTTACATACAGCTGAATACCCACTGACCTTCCCAAAATCATAAAATTTTGAAAAATCCATATATCATTTTAATTAAGCGAATTCGTTCTTTTTTTCGATTTCAAAACCGAATCCTAAATTCAGCCAATATCACCGAGGTAAAGGTGTCTCCAACGCAGTAGATCGTGGGTTCGAATCTCGTAGGCGGAACTTCAAAATTTTGAATTTTATTATTACACTTCATTTTCAGAGGGGTTTAATTAAAAGAAAATTCCTTTTTTGGCAATTTGGAAGGCAATTTGTATATATATATATATATTTGCGCAGCCGTAATTTTTAAAATATCTTTTATTTCAGACAGAGAAAATCTGAAATTTCAATTTAAAAAAACTCGGAGACTTATTCACTTATACTAAAACAAAATACACATTTAGTAACAATTAATGTTTAACATGCCAGATTATATAATCAAATCCATATTTAATATTAAAATTCCTCATTTTTAATAATTTATTCGATAAAGAGGTATAAATATTGGATTCCTCTGGACTATTTTTTTTTTGTTTGTTGCTGCCATCTACAGACAATCTTTTGAAATAATACGCTTCTTATGGACAATTTTTTTCAAGTTATATTTATGCATTACTGGGGAATTAAAGGGCTTTTTTTTCTTTTTTATTTCGAATTTTAATATATGTTAACTTTTTTTAAGCGCCATTTAGTGAGTCTTTGAAAAGTCAAAGTATTAATGTAGATTTTTCCTGAAATTACTTCAGCATTTTAAATATGTTTTAAACAAATTTTTGCTTTTAAAATAATATTTTTTATTTATACCACCTCTAAATTTGAGAAATTGATGAACATAAAAATATTCGGATTTTTTTAATTTTATTTAAATAATTTTACTTGAGTGTTTTTAATTTGATTAAAATATATTTTTAAAATTACTTTTAGATTAAAGGTAATGATACTGCCATTTATGTAAGATATTAATAATTACAAATTAACAATTTTGATTTATTAATTTAAAGATAAAATGTTTTAAAAGACATATTAAACGAAACCCCTTTGCGATCTGCGATTACACTTACCCACTTGTTTCTTCTTTGCATTGTTCTATTTGGGTTGCATGATGATGTCTGTTTTAATACTTTCCGATATAGTTAAAAGTGTTAATGAATTCGGTTTGTCTGTCGGCCTGTCCATTCATGGTCTAACACGCATAGAAAGAGCCCGATATTCATGAAATTAATATATGTTATTGGAGTTTACTCTGGCATGTTCGGTATTGAAAATTAAGTATGTAGAGCATTTACCGTTCATTTACAGGGACACTCAAAAAAAATCCGTTACATCGCAGCCTATGGAGGGAGGGAAAATATCGTTTGTGGTGTATTTTAATGATACTACGGTATTTAAAACGTATTGAAATTTATATATATCACTGAGGTGTACTACAAGGCCTTTCATGAAGAATCTGGTAGGGGAGACCGGGGCTAGTGGGCTACAGGGGTAAGTAGGCGCAGCCCTCATAAATCGCCTGTTTGTAGATAGATTGCGCAACCAGTCACAGAGTACCTTTCTTCTTGCTTTTTACAATCCTCATTGTAATTTTGCAACGTTACCTACGTGCAGTGGACATTTATTACGATTTTTCTGTTTTTTGCAAGTAATTTATTGTTGCTTCATTCTGTCTCTAATTTCTAATACTTATCTTAATAATTGCGATTTAACTTGTGCAGTTTTTCTTAGTGTATGATTAACTGTACCTACCCCATATGTGATTTACTTGGATTATTTATGCTTAGAGGGTTACATGTCCCTTTTGTGAAGAAATTCATTATGGGGTTAGTAGGCGCATTGAACACGGGCAAGTTGCATCGATGTCTGGTGTGTGCTAGTAGCTTAAAAGACAGCAAACACCGAGAAAAGTGGTTGCAATGCAAGATTTTGGGCACACAAGGCTTGCCCAAACGGAGGCACTCGACTTTTTATTTGTGACAACTGTAACTCTGATGATGAGATTGAGTAGGATAGAAGTTACTCAATGTTAATGTTTTATTCATTATTTTTATGTCTGTATAATTTAGAATTTACATTGTACGGCGATAACGCCTTTGTTTAAACTTACTGGTATTAATGAAATTGATTTCTCTTAACTGCGTGTCTTATTTGAGTTTCATTTAAATTTTTATAAAGCGTGTGCCAACTTACCCCATAGGTACAGGCAACTTGCCCCGTGACGGGGTAGGTTGGTACACAATTTTCCTTTTACTTTAGGCTTCCGCCAAATATAAACTGCAAAAGCTACAAGCTCAAAACTCCGGGTATTTATAGCACAATGCCTGTTCCTTAAAAGTACAGTTAAAGTTTCATAAAAAGCTTAAACAAAAAATTAATAAAAATCAATAACTAAAAACTGCGCCTACTAGCCCCGGTCTACTCTATACATATAATAAAGTGAGGACAGACGCCGCGGTGGGATAGGTGCCGCAGATATTGTATTGGCGACACTAGCGCTCCCTAGGCCAAATTGAGAATTTCGTTGTGTGCCTAAATGCTGTCTGCTGTGTTGTATGCGTTTCCACCGCTTAATTGTCAGTATTTACATATTTATGCCTTTTTTTATGGTTCGAACCTGCACGGTAAGTTGCTAAAATTATTCTAATAAAGTTTTATAACATATTTTAAGCAAAATAGACAGAGATTTCATCTCAAAACCGATTGCAACTGTAGACTAGATCCTCGTAGAATACAGACTTGCTTGTCTTTCTCTCGCGTCGCTCGCATGACACAAAATGGCGACGCGGCATCTTACCCGTCACTCTAGGAGATATGCCGCACAGAGTTGGAGTGACAGATGCCGCAAAATATATTTTTGTTTTTCGGTTCAATAAACTCATCACTGCGATTTAAATAGAACTTACATTTAAATGAACGTATATTAGCGCTTTCTGCTACTTATCAAAATATTCTCAGCAACAGTGGTAGTTCATCTAGTATGAATAAGGAAAACGTAGGACGTTTACAATTCTCACCATCTAAACTATTAAACAGTGGTCAAAAGACCTATACAGTCAAGTAAGAGAAAGCGGAAGGCTGCAAATATTAGAAGCACAGATTTTATAAACAAGAAAAAAGAAGAAGGAAATAAAAAGCAAAAGAAGAGAGAAAGCGTCAAAGAACGACAAATTTGCAGAAGTAAAATGTGTAAAAAAAGGAAGGGAAATATCAACTTCAAAACACCTCACTTGAGGAAGAAACTGAAATGTGAGTCATCTTCCGACGGTGGCGAAAGTATTCCTCTTATGGATTCTGAAGGCAGTGTTGGATTGGAATTTGATGACTCTGAATGTGCTGAGTGTCTAGAGTCATATAAAGAAAAAAAAAGCGGACTGGATTCAGTGCATAACATGCAATTGGTGGCTGCATGAAACATGGATGGAAACCTATGTTAATTGTTTATTTTTAAGAGGATTAAATTGATTTAGTATTATAATCGCTATTAAAATCATCATATTTAAATATCTGAAGATAAAATATGTAATAATAATATGGAATGAAAGAAAGTCTAAATTTGCCTGTAAATTGTAAAATACTTGTCCGTAGAAGAAACAAAGGTCTGTGAATATTCCCATGATAAGATTCTTAATTTAAAAAGTGAATTCACAAAATTAAAGAACTGTTGTAAAGTCATGAAACCGTCTAGATACAACTATAAATTAAAAAAAAAAATTGAGTGAGATGAATATTATATCGCACTGTTAATAATGTGTCTTCATGAAATGTTTTGAAGTAAGGGCGATCCGGGGAAGATTTTTCGCCAGACAGTGGAATGGATGCTAAGTCTCATTTTCGTCTCTTGCCCCAATATTTTAACTAATCCTATCTTTCAACCAACATTCACGTTCTTCTGTCAGTATCTTGTTTTTTTAAAGAAGCACACTAAATAGTAACTTAATTCAAATATTTAGAGCATTTAAGTATTAGATTATGCTTTTTGTTACGTTTGCCTTTCCACGAAATTTAATTTGTGATATGAATCTTATTTTATGACAAGTTTTAAAAAAGCGATTGATAATAAAATAATTATAAAGTAGAAACAAGTAAGAAAAATCATGTGTTAAGCATAGATTATGAAATACTTTCCAACACTTCCTGTATGCTTTAACAAAACTTCGTTATTTAGGGAAATAATGTATATAAAAGAACTAAGTAAACACTTTAGAAAACGCATAAAACTTTTGAAAAACTGATTTCAGCAGTTACCATCCATATCAAATATGTATTCCAATTCTTTTGAACAGCTCTGTATTTGATCTGTAGGTTGATATATATGCTATATAATGGGGAAATTTAGTTTAGCAAGAAAACGAATAACAGGTTGAAATTTCTCTTTCAGCAATTTATACTAATAGATGGACACATACTTGTATACTTTTGTACAACCCTGTAATTAACCTAGTATCTTTATTACACGCCACTATTTAGCTAAAGTTTAATTCAAAGTAAAACACTCTTAAAACTAATGGAATCACATTTTCAGAAATTATCATTTATAGACGGCAATGTATCCAATTCTTTGAGTGACGCTGTATATAATTTTATGTATATTATCTATGTATATTATCTATTATATATTATCTATGTTTTATAATTTTATCTACAAACATTTCTTAGTAAACAAAATGTAGTTAGGCGTAAAAATGCATAAATCAATTAAAAACCACCTTTAAGCAATTTACAATCATCCCCAGTAACCATTACGAATTCTTTTGTGTAGCTCTGTATAGGAATTACAGCATTTACATACATCATATACAATTCACAAATATAGTGAAACAGAAAAGCGCATAACATAATTAAAAATGCATTTCTAGCAATCATCGCTACCGTACAATACTTCGGATACAATATGGTATCTGGAATCTTTTGTGTGTCCCTGTAAATGCTATGCACTTCGTATTATACATGAAATAAGTTATAGTAAACCTCAGCGACGTATATCAATTCGAAATAATTTAACATAATTAAAATACGCCGGAAAAAATCCCCTCCACTCGTATATTATTATGTAACGGAATTCTTTTGTGTGGCCCTGTAAATGAATAATATTTATTCTTTGCCGCGCATATTCTACGGAATGCATATTTTAGTGCACTTGATAAATGCATATCACTTTTATTGTGTTTGAAAGCGTGTAATATCATTAAAAATCATTTGAAACGATTCTTTCCCATAGGCCGTAATGTAACGGAAAACTTTTGACTGTCCCTGTAAATGAACTAAACATGCTACAAACTTCATTTGCAATAGGGTTCGTGCTATGGTAGAGGTCACTAACATCCAAAAATTTCAGAACGATTCAAGTATATTTACGGGAGTTAGAGCGCGTACAGACGGACAGACGGACAGACGAACAGACGAACAGACGGACAGACAAACCGAATGCATAAACACTTTTCAACTTTGTTGGAAAGTGTTAAAAATAAAATATAATTAAAAGTGATTGATACGTATCAAATCTGGTGTAAACCTAAAACGTATTAATCGTATAGGGGGAAGTAGGGTAATGCCGCCCACTTAAGGGAAAACATGAATAGCTAGTCAAATTTACACAAAAAATCAATATTTTATTAACGCAGTATAGGAACAATTTGCAATCAACTAATTTGCATAAAAGTTTTAGGAATTTTTTTTTATTGTTTTATTTAATTAACCATTGGTTGAGCTGTAATGCTCGACATGGCAGGGGAATGGCGCTCAAAATTTGAATACAACATTTAAGTACTAGAAAAGTCACATATGTAGTTGTGTGGGCTATTCACACCACAGCAGACTTTATGCGACAACTTTCCACATATTGTACAGCAAAACTACAACCCACCATGCCGTAAAGGGTTAAAGAGCTAAGCATTTGTTCATGGTTTTCATCCTGAAGCACTTCTGGACAATGTTGCCAGTGGGCTACTTTTTTTAAATTCAGGATTTTTACTGTCACCACTTTTTTAAAATTCGCCTTGTTTAATGTTTAATGACATATTAATGAAGGCCAAAACAAGGGGAATTTTACCATTTTAAAAATGTGTTGTCAATCAAGAAATTTGAATTAAAAAAAGCAGCACACTGGAAAAAGTGCTTCTGGAATTCCACTTGAGTGCCATTACCCTTCATAGCCATGTTGGATTTTAATGCATTATACTTGACGTAACAACGCACTATAAATATAAATAAAAGCATGAACGTACAGCTAAATGTGTATATTTTGTAGACATAGTACGTGAATTAACATCTGAAAATAACAATGTACGCTTACCGTCAAGTAAGATGTTGTAGAATTTTGTAATAAAACAACTCCAAACTAATAACATGGGGATACAAAAATACTTTCCTTCCGACGGTTACTATATCCTTACTGGGAACTTACGATGAAGATCGCTAGGTGCCGGTACCGATCGCACGTTTTCAATTCTATTCTATTTAGCGATATTTGAGTGAGTGGGATTCCCCTATTCGATTTGTGGGCATTCCAGCTTCGGCGACCAGCCATCTGCTTGCGCAGTGCCCAAAGACTACACCTGTTACGAACGCAGAGTTTGTTGAGGTATCTATTTTAGAAAGATTTAGTTAGCGAAAAATGGAGAAATATTATCAATGTAGACGAAACAGGATTAAATTTGAATGATTGCAATATATGAAAAATATCAATCCGTTGTGAACACGAAGAGAAAAACATAAAAACTGGTATAATGAATCTAAAAACGTTTACACTCCATAATTTCTATTGATTTTGCATTTAACAAAAAATAAAAAATAAAGGCACTAAGCAAAAATGTAAAAATCAGTGTGTAGTGAACAATTCATAACATTCGTGACCAATTTGGAGAAGATCTAATAACTTTTCAAATCGGAACCGAACTTAAAACGATTCACTGTGTTAATGAAACATAAGAAACTAGAAAACTGGAATTCTGATTTTTCAGAATTTAGTGTTGCCCCCGTTGAAAAAAAAAAAATATGTATATAAATATAGATACAGTACAGTCTCTATTATCCGAGTTAATATGGACCAAGCTCACCTCGGATAAGCAAAAAACTCGGATAAACCGGGTTTACACAAATTGTCACCAACTAAGGGGATGAAATATAAATATTCACTTAATTCATTAATTAGTTCATAGTTTTTTTCAATCAAACTTATATCTTTGGAATGGATTATTTTCTTCTGATGGACTGATGGCTTCTATTATTATGAAACGGCTATTATAAATAAAGTGTTAGGTGGACACGAAAGAGCAGCCGTAAAAAGTTAGAACTCTGATTTTCTGGTCAGAATGGGAGAAAAAAAAATAAATAAAAAATGTAAATTTGAACCAGTCAAAATGATGTTACCCCTTAACGTACTGTTTCTTATAGTAAATTTGAAATCCAGTTTAGAAAAGATAGTTAGTAGCGGCCAATGTTCACTAATGGGAACACTACAAAAATCACATGTAATTTTTTTCTTCTCATTTTGATGACTGATGTTGTAAAAATAAACATTTATAAAGCAAAAACCTATTAAAATAAACCTAGTTCTCGATTCTGCCAGTAACAGATGTTCATATAAAATTTTCTTGTTAAAACCGATGCACAATACATCAAAATTATTCAAAAGATCTAAAAACATAATCTGTAATATGTATTTATAAAAAATGCAATTGAATTATTGAAAAATAAACGGATACAATACTAAATATAAAATTCATTTAAAATAAAAAAGTAACTTTCGATCATGTTTCATTTATATCAGCTGTCAATCGAAATACCATTATAACAACCTTACAAAAGAAATATCTAAAAATAACAATGAAAAATTTCAAGAGAGGCATTTCTTGATAAAAATAACTGCAAAAATGAAAATCTCGATCGATCTCAAAAATACATAAGGAAATTTAAATTTCCAATTTTAAAACGATTATCTAACTTAATAATCCTTATCTACATATTTTTGAACGAAAAAAAAATGTTCGCAGCAGATTAATAATTCAATTTGAAATTTGAATTTATTTTTATAAATTTATTACCTGCGTAAAGATTTTTTCAGTCGCGTTTTAAATTAGATATATCACTTTGAAAATATAAAAAAAAAGATCATACTTATTCAAAAGAGAAAATTTGATTAGTATTTTCCTTTAAGAGGAATAAAATATTTCAATCGATTTTTTCTAAGCTTTTTGTTACTTGGATTTCACTACATATTAGCGTATGACGTTCATTCTTTAAATTTTATAATATTTAGTTTGAAAGACTTATTTGCAAACATGAAAAATATTCTTACTTATTACAATTATTATTTTTTTTTCAAAATATTTAAAGATTGAAAAATTGAAAAAGAAATTGAAAAAAAGGATAATTACACACATAGATTAAAGGAGTTTTGGCATTAAACTAATAGGGGAAGGAAGGGTAAAGTAGCCACTCTAAGGTTTGATGAATTTTTATGACATTTAATCAGTAATGATTTCGAAACAAATATCATTAGTAACTATAATAACTTTAGTTTCAATTGTTACTTTACTTTTTTTTAAATGCTTTAAAATGTACACGTTACTTTAAAAGAAAACTACAAAATGGATACTTTGTAAAGTGGCCGACATAGCTAAATGAACAAATTATGAAGGGTTAAGTCGTCACTCTAAGGTTTGATGAATTTTTATGACACCGTTTTAATCAGTAAAGTTTTCGAAACAAATACCATTACTAACTATAATAACTTTAGTTTCAATTGCTACTTTACATTTTTTAAAATTGTTTTAAAATGTACACGTTACTTTAAATGAAAAACTACAAAATGGATACTTTGTAAAGTGGCCAACATAGCTAAATGAACAACTCATGAAGGGTAAAGTAGCTACTCTAAGGTTCGATGAATTTTTATGACACATTTTTAATCAGTAACGTTTTCGAAACAAATACCATTAGTAACTATAATAACTTTAGTTTCAACTGTTACTTTACTTTTTTAAAAAATTGTTTTAAAATGTACGCGTTACTTTAAAATAAAAACTACAAAATGGATGCTTTGTAAAGTGGCCAACATAGCTAAATGAACAAATTATGAAGGGTAAAGTAGCCACTCTAAGGTTTGATGAATTTTTATGACACCGTTTTTATCAGAAAAGTTTTCGAAATAAATACCATTAGTAACTATAATAACTTTAGTTTCAATTGCTACTTTACATTTTTTAAAAATTGTTTTAAAATGTACACGTTACTTTAAAAGAAGAACTAGAAGATGGACACTTTGTAAAGTGACCAACATAGCTAAATGAACAAATCACATTGATTCAGGATGTATATTTAATCAACACAAGTTTAAGTAAGACACATTTAGAATAAGTAATATGTTTTATAATAATATAAGTATTAAATCATTAAGTGATGAAAAAAACTAGCAATGAATATCAGTATAATAAGGGGAGGAATACAAGTGCCCCCAGCAGGCATGCAGAGTGCAAATGTCGAGAGCAAACCTTTCTCTGCAGAAGTTAATTACCCGAACTGTGTTCTTCCTTTAAAAAAATACTTTTGAGTAGAATTTTGTTATGAACAATAAATAAAAAATAATTTCCTGGCAAAGTAGCTATCTGGCCCTTTTGCACGATCTCTTTGCTTTCACTTTGCCCGAAATGACGCCATTACAAAAACTATAACCTAGCATCTAATCTGCATGACTTAGCATTTTCAAGCACAAATCCTTCTATATATAAAAAAAAGTTTTGATTTGGAAATGGACCAATGAAAATCTGCGTAGATATTCCCGGAAGATCGGCATCTAATTTGAATGCTTAAGCATGACCTTTCTTCGTTAATATTAAAAAAACTGTTACATACAAAAATATGAAAATCGGTAGTATTATAAAGAAATGTTTGATAAACACGCTGATGCAGACAGTTTTCAAATCGAAGAATTATTTTAAGAGATATTTAATGCCAACGTTGGACAAAATCGTTCCATTAAAAAAGTTTTATAGGAGGAAAAACTGTACATAGGAATTTAATCATTTTTAGATCATTTTATGCGTCAGAATTTCCCGGTGTGCAGATTGCATTTAGTTTTTTAATTTGACTCATTTTTTGAGGTTTTATTTCTATTTTAAATTCAAATTTTCAGTATTTCGAGAGATATTTTTTAGATATTTTAGAAAATTGTATTAATTTAAACTGTTGCCAACTGTATAAACAGCGCAAACAATAATGTTTGCTTCAAATTAAAAATTTATTTTACACGTGACTATTATAAACAGAAAATATAAAAAGCAGGAATTTATTGAAAATTACGTCATAAAAACTATAATTACTCGTGAATTTTAAAAGAGAAAGAATATTGTAAAATAATAAATTCATTAACATGCGTTAGAAGCCTTAAATAGGAGAATTTACGTTACATTACACTTATTACGTAAAATGAACAAAAAATAATATTGCAAAACAGTTTAAATTTAAAAATTGCTTGAGACATTTATTTGATATTTTTAGATGATCATAATATTTCATTTGTAACAAAAGTATTTTTACGTGAATATTAAAAAGAGAAAGAAACGTTTGGTGAAAATTACGTCAGATTATAATTGTCAGATTCAAATTATAATTTAATCTTCCGAAATCTTTTTAAAGTCTATCAAATTAGCGTGCTGTTAGAGTCTGCGGTGTCTGAACGGGGGTTGACGAGCGTAGCTCGTAGGGGACAGAGCCCCCTAGTCATTTAAAAGATTATTTCACATTAATGAAACAGCATAAGAGCAAATAATCATAACACTACGCAATATTTAGCTATATTGAAGATATTGTAAAACTTGCTAAAATAAAAAATGCGAAAAAACAATAAAATGAGTTCAGAACTTGAAAAATGTAGCTTTTCGCTTCAAAGTCGCAGACAATGCTACCAGCATCTGTGACGACTGTTACGATCAGTTCCTACGTGGCAGCAGGAAAATTTTTTGCCCTCACCGGCCACTTTACCCGTCTTTCCCCTGTTTAATATTTAAACTATTTTTCTAATACCGAATATATAAAAATCACTATTTTATATTTAATAAATCTCAAATTCTGTCTCTTGAACTCCAGCTGTGCAAGATGCATAGTTTTACATATGATGTAACATAAAAATAGTTTACTGCCACATTTTTTCACAGTAGAGTCAAAATTGTTTCATACGAACACGGTTACAAGGAGAAACCTGTGCACGTTAAGAATGGCTTATAATTTAAACTCTATTAAGATTTTCCCGCTTATTACGAGCTACAAAACAAGTGTTACGGCTAATACGAGGAAAACATCTCTTCATTTCAATGTGATTTTTGGTTAAAAGATGAGTAGAATTCGAAAAAAAATTCCTTCTTTATTTAAAACTGTTCTCTCAGAGAGAATATTTCTACATTACGACGGTCTGTTAAAATGTAGTAATTTATCAGTTTACCAAGCAGTAGCTTGAAAGAGGCCCACACCCCACCCACACACAAAAAAATGCAAAGGAATGGCCGTCAGTCTTGAAAGAACGATGAAAAATCGACAATTGTACGTGAAACTTGACAAATGAGGTGCATTCATACTATAACTAGTTTTAAAAATATTCAAGTTTTGGTGCAATAGCTGTTGCACTCTTATGCAAAAAATGCATGAATACAAAATTTATTACGTTTATATATATTAAATTCAGTAATACGGAAATAATAGTACTCCAGTTTAAATAAGACGTAATCACCATGACAACTTAGAATCATTAGCTATCATAGGATGTCATTGAATTAATTATGTATGAAATAGAATGAAGAAAACTTTTATTAATATGTTTTGATTCGATTTTCATAAAATTTAAAATGACTCGACAAAATTCTACAGCGATTATATATATAAAATTTCAAACCGTTCGGTTTGGTAGTTTTTGCGCTGTTATATGCGAAGAGACGGACAGATAGACGGAAGATCAGATGACGACTACAGGTGCTACGTATTTATATAATTATGAGCGCATCTAAAAAAGGGAAGAATAAAGATATTTAGAATACCGCCCCTTTATAAAATTTACAACTAAACCATGGAAAGAGTGGATAATAAAAGAAAAACTTTATTTGTTTCATTTGTAGGGTTCCGTACTTAAAAAGTATAAACGCAACCATTATAAGATCACTTCTGTGTCTGTCTGTCACTACTCGTAAACTATGCATTGTAGAAATTCAAACATGGAGAAGTAATAAAAACTATTGAACCACATATTTACAGATTATTAAACATTTACAAATATTTTTTAGGAAAAATGTACAAGGGCTAATTAAGTTACTTGAAGAAAAAAAATCTTCTTTTCTTTGTATATTGTGTGGGGTATCATGTGAAAACTTTCGTAACGCGGAACTCAAAAATACATTCCATTTAATTTTAGGTATTATATTTTCAGAGATATCGGCAAAAATGTAGTGCAAAAATATGTTACCCCCACCACCATCTATTTCTGAATCTAATGAAACTAAAATTATGAAAAAAATTAGAGGTAGTAGAGGTTAATTTAGACCTTGCAGAAAAATTATAGCGATTACCCTAGGTCACATAGTTTTTGAGATAAACGCATTTTTCCGTTACACACAAATTTCGATTTGCAGGTATTCAGCAAACGTGTTGAGGAGCGCTGAAGGTACCTATCGTAGCAAAAGTATAAAAGCACTGTTGATAATGAATTTTGAAAAGAAAATCGTCGGTAATCAGCCGATATATTAACACTTAAAGACACGGACGATTTGGACATACATAATGACAGGGGCGGCGTAATGTATTCTCTATCCACTAGATAGCAACTTTAAATGATACATTTGTGTAATACAATGTCCAGTAGCAGTTTAAAAGCAATAAACGTCAAATTGCTAAAATGCTAAAAACAGGCTAATTTAATTAGAATTAATCATATAAATACTATGAGATTCGCGACTAGTTTGCATTGAGTGGATCTAGCAATGCGCCTCCCGTGCCTTTAAAAGTTAATTAAAAACCTTATTGAAGAAACGCGGCACGAACCAAGGCGGTGTTGTTACTTTGAGACCTCCTTTCGAGGCGCGCTTAGGAAAATGCCAAGTCTAAACTTTAAACAAGGATTTTGTTTTAGCTACACTGTAAAAAGAAAAGATTATTACGACGCTGAATTTAGTTTTATGAAAAGCCCAAATGAAGTTTATGCACTACTTTTATTGTTAGTGCTGAATTAAGTTCATCATAAACAGATTAGGATATGATTTAAATAAGAGTTTTACAGAATAGCGATATTTAATATTATTTAGGCTTCATATCTTTTTGAAGTTTTACGGTATCCCATTCATATTTTTATAGTATATATACAGCTATACCAAACACTATTGTATAGTTTTTTAGAAAGTCTTATTTTTCTTTTAGTAACGATTTTTTTAATAATACAGTTAATAATTCATATATTTATTGTACGGAACCCTCTTAGCGCAAGTAATACTCGCACTTACCGTTTATTTTTTAATCCGGATACTGGGCTATATCAAAAAGGGTTTTCCTGTCTTTTATTTCACTGTTTAAGTTAAAAGGATATGTGAAAACAACAATCCGAAAACTGCAGTGATTATTGCAATGTTAGCCGAGTTTTTCCAAGAAACTTTATATTAATTCCAGCATTGACGTAATTAGCGCTAATTACTAGTTGCAATTAGTATATTTTTGTGTATGTTTTTCAAAGAATTTCTAATCTTCATTGGTATTACTAGCAACGGCCAAGACAAGGACTTATAAAATTTCCATGCTCTTTGTATTAACCGAGTTTGAATGCATATTTAAAAATGCAACTGTAGAATATATATTTAACAGACTCGCGTTTTTTAATTTCATAAATCATCATGAAAGTTTCCCTT
This sequence comes from Maratus speciosus, assembly GCA_963932465.1. Taxonomy (NCBI): domain Eukaryota; kingdom Metazoa; phylum Arthropoda; class Arachnida; order Araneae; family Salticidae; genus Maratus; species Maratus speciosus. The sequence continues at coordinate 351,193,826 of OZ010795.1, read as the reverse complement.
TCTCCGTCTGTAAAATTAAGAAAAACAACAATCCTTATTATAACTGCAATAATAACACGAAAAATACACCGAACTGTATTTTCGGCAGCTGTTCACTAATGAATTTTACATTTAACAAAATTTATAATCAAACACTTCGTAAAAATTTACTTAGACTCATAAATCATCTAAATAATCAATCGTAATTTAAGTAAAATTATAAGACATTAACTTAATTATTTATAATGCGTTAAGATCACTACGAAAAAAAAATTGTAATTTTGGGTTGAATGAAGATTAAAGAATGAATAAAAGTTATTCTAGTAATGTATATGCATAATAAAGTAAAGTATACCAAGAAAATATTGTTAAAATAAATGGATGAAACTTTTTACCAATATATTAAATGATAAATAGACAAGGAGATAATAGCAATAATTTTAAAAGCAGAAAGCAGACAGCTATTTCGGATCTTCCAAAACTCCATCTTCAATGCACGGTTAAAAAACATTAAAGCATTAACCCTTTGAGGGGCAAGCAATAATGTATCTGTAAAATTAAATTATCATCGGAATAATTGAAAAATTTTATTTTTAAATAAGGAAAAGCAATATTTCAACACCCCCCCCCCACACACACACAATGTTAAAAATATAAAATTTAGTCAAAAGTTTTTGGCGCGAATCTTGTTTAAATTAGGTGGGATATAATACATATCACACTACCCCTCAAGGAGTTAACAATAAATGCATGCTGATATAACAAGGAAGCAAGCAAATCAGCTTACGGTGAAAGGCGAAATGGCAAAAAAGAGGGAAATAGCAAAGCTAATTAGCCTCGGCATGTGTGACATAATAATGGGAGATCATTGAGAAGGCATTGCCTATCTCATTCAGAACGAGGTAGAAAATCCATGAACTCAAAATACAGTGTGGGCAGGGGCAGAGTGAGTTAAAGAAATGTCAGCCAAAGTTGTGATAATCTGGGAGTACTTGATAAGTCATCTACTAAATTGTTTGAATTTATCCAGTTGTTTCCAGCTTCCCAAAAATAAAGATAGTGTATTGATGAACGTTTACAACAATGATACAAAAAAATTTCATCAGTACATGATCTTGACTTTTAGGAAGTTTTTCATAGCTGGAAAATTTCAAACAGTTCAAACAGTAAATGGTTTAACAAGTACTCCCAGATTTTTGCAAGTTATGTTGCCATTTCTTTAACACACTCTCTCCCCTCGCTCACTCTCTTTTGCGTTGCTTCATTTCCTACTTCATTCTGAATGAGCTGTATCATGTCTTCTCAATGGTCGCCTACAGCTACGTCATGTATGCCAAGGTTTCCTGGCTTTTCGCCCTTTCGCCTTTGGCTACATTGTTTGCTTCTCATTTCATATTCTCATGCATTTGTTATAATGCTTTAATGTATTTAATCTTCAATTGCCGATGGAGTTTTAGGAACTCCGAAACAGCTGCCTGCCGTCTATATTTCAAATTAATGTGTGCTCTTTATTACATTGTCTATTTATAATTTTAAATAATATTATTTAGAATAAAATATCATAAATGGGAACGCAATAATTTATTATTTATTTTCCTCCCCATACACGTTAATTTCACAATATCATATCCTGAATCATATAGTCATAGAAAAAAGTACATCTCCTCCTCCTACTAACTCTATCGTAAATCTTAGCATTAAAAATATGCCTGGAACCAATCAGTTATAAAAACATCTACTAATAAATACTATTCTTACATTTTTCTTAAGGGGCTGTCTGTATATTTAAATTGTAACAAACACAATTTTCAATACTAACAGGCAATTTTGACATCATATTTAGGAAATCAAACGGGAAGTGATTTGGTCTAATAGTTCAGGAATTATGCATATTTTAAACCTTGGAATATCTAATTTTATTTTCAATCATTGCAAAACCGGTTGCAATGCGGGTATTTATTTACATATAACTCAAGAACTATTTCGCATAATGAGTATAATTTTGGATTCATATATTTGAAATTTCTAGAAAAATATTTCTGTTAAAAAATTCATGGTTTCCAATTGTCACATCTTTCCTCCTTCCATAGATAAGAAATAACTTAAAAAAAAGATTTTTAAATTTAAAGATTTTTAGATTTAAAACGTCGATCTATGTCGGAAAAGTAAATTGCTCGACGCTTCTCTATAGCAGTGGTTCAATTTGCTATATTTTTTTTTTTTTATGGAAAAGTAATGTTACATACTAAAAATAAATAAAATATAAGTAAAATGTAAATAAAAAGAAAAGTGCCCAGTTAAACTGATGGCATTGAGCTCACAGGTAATTTACACTAATTGTATATTATACTCATATTTTAAAGAATAATGCTCCTCGAAAAATAAAGAAATCGACAAAAACCCATTTAGCTAAATGAAGGGGGGGGGGATTAGCTCCCCATTTCACCCCTTTATACTTAACCAATGAACCTCCAAATTTAATCAGGATAGCGTCCTATCATAATAAACCGGTATACCAAATTTTAAGCAAATCGGATAATTCTTCATGGAAAACACATTTATCTAAATTAAGAGGGGATTAGCCCCCGTTCTCCCTTTATATTTAACCAAGGAACCCCCAAAAGTAATCAGTTAAGCGCGGAATGAGTATCAGAATGAACCTATATCCAAAATTTGAAGCAAATCGGTTATTTCTATCAAGAGGTATCGCGTTACGTACATACATAAGAACATACGTATACAGTCGTGGAAAAAAAAAGTAAACACCCCCTACTAACTCCTCAACAAATCATCGTAGAAGAAAGTTACTGGTACCGAACGATTGGAAATAAGGTCTACTTTTAAATGATGTATATAAAATTTTCTTAGGGGTCATCTACATATTAAAACGAATCCAAACTTCATTTTTTTCAATAGCAATACCCAATTTTAACGAGATATTTCAAATCTTCGGTTCAGACTATGCCTAGATACCAAATTTCAAGTCATTTGAATGGTAAGTTTTTGAATTATAAACATTCAAAATTTAGTGCTTCTAATGTTAAATTACATTTTCATATTTTTATTTATATCTCCCGAAATTATGCTCCTAATGTGCTATTTTTGTTTGTAGTAATAATACTAATATACCCAAACATAAATAAGCTGAATTTGCAATTTTTATAATTTTATGATATGAATTATGAATTATGAAATTAATATTCGAAAAAATTATGAATTGCAACCTACAATTTTTTTGATGGATTTAGATTTATTATGTCCTGTTTTATGGAAATTCAAAAATTTCACATTTTTCTTCCAAGTAGTTTTCAAATTATGCTTAAAAAACGCCAAAATGATGGTTTAAGCGAAAATCATGCGAAAATCTATGATGGAAGTGAGTAGACATTTTGAAATTTATTCTGCTGTACTGTTATCTAACACGCTTCATTGACTCCTTGAGTGGAGCTTAAGGTGCCTTGATCAAGGAAGGGGCTCTCTGGGTTAACAATCTAGTACGGAACTTCAATTTGGATACAGCCCTTAAAATACGCTCGTTTTAAAATAATTAATTTCTCGGAAACTTAATGTACGAATTGCATAAAAATTCATTTTTAGGCTAATTGAAGGGTGTAGAGTTCATTTATGCTGTCAGAATTGGGTACTGCTATTGAATAAAACAAAGTTATGGTTCGTTTTAATATGTAGATGGCCCCCTAAGCAAATTTTATATACATCATTTAAAAGTAGGCTTTATTTCCCATCGTTCGGTACCAGTAACTTTCTTCTACGATAAATTGTTGAGGAGTTAGTAGGGGGTGTTTACTTTTTTTTTCCACGACTGTACATAGTACATACATACGTGCATACAGAATCTGCGGGCACATTAGCTCTCTGGCTTTAATAGCCTGTAAGCTAAAAATTAGTTTTTTAATTGAATTTTTAAAGTGTTCTCAAGTTTAAAAATAAAATCTACACAAGAATAATTATATTAAAGTGTTTTGACAATTGTTACTTTTAAAAATTTTTATAATTTTTCTAAATACTTTTATAATATTGAAAGAAGTTGTACAAAATTTGTATTAACTTAAAAATAGTAGTAACTTAATTCATAATATAGTAAAAAATACAAACTTTTCATAGAGAAGGACAATCTACCGACTAGACGCTACTTAATTTCTTATAAAAATTAATATAAAAATCAATAAAGGATTTTTTTTTAAATAACACTGCATATTGTCATTTTTTTTTATAAAGCCCGCTGGGATATATAAAATGCTGTCCAAAGAAAAAAAAAAAGATCTGGGAACTAAATTTCTTATAGAAATCAATAAAAAATAAGTTTTATGTCTTTTTTGTCAGAATAACATACAAAAACTTACTTCAGAAGCAGTATCATTAAAAAGAATCAGTAAAATAAAAATTCTGCAATTATAAGTAGTTCTGTAATTAAATTTGAATTAGTCAGAAAAAGAGAAACAATGGGATATATGATAGGGGAGAGTAGCCATATTTTGGACCGCTGCTTTAAATGGACCGTTGCCATTCTGCCGTTAATTACAGAAAGAGACACCATCTGCCGCTGAAATCTTACTCATCCGAATGATGTCATTTATGATTAGAAGAAGAACCCCCCTACCACGTGTTGTTTTCAGAAAATTAAAAAAAAACCAAAATCATCTGTTTTGATCGAATTTTTTCCGACTAAACGTAAGCGAATACTTTCAAACTAAGGTAAGTTGTTATGGTTTCATATACATATATAAATTTATCTGTTTATTGCTCATATTTTTCACGCGGATTTGTTTGTTTTTGTTTTGGTTCTTAGTCTTGAGATTATCTGTTTTAAAAAATGGCGCAGTTGCTTTAATTGGGCCAATTTAAGTTGCTTTAATTGGACCAATTATACGATCATAAATTTGAAAGTAAGTAATGAATTTCGAGGGCTGTGCGCTTTATACATTATTTTTTTAGTTTTTAATATTTTACAATGGATTACTATATTATTGCAAGTTTTTGAATATTTTTTGTTGTTGTTGTTGTATATCTGGATCAATTTCTTTATACAGTTTAGGCCTATATAAACATAAAAAATATTTGTACATGTTTATGCATTAAATTGCGTTTTCAATTTATTTTATTTTGCTTGTATTTGTATTTATTTTCTTTGAATTCTTTATTCCTACTGCGTATTTGATTTACAGAGTTGAATACAAAGCATTTTTCTCCTGGAAGATGTTTACGGTTCCGTGAGGGGACAAATTTTAACAGTTCTAGAGGATGTCCCCTTTTTTTGCCATTAAAATACATAAAGTCTAAAACCTTCGGGAGGGAGGGGTTATCTCACGGCTCCGAGGGGGATCCCCTGAATTCAACACTGTTTGAATATATAATGTTTTTCGTTTGATTAATCGTAGCGTATATATTTTTTCAATATAGCATATTTTTTAAACCTTTTTTTAATATAACGGAATTGAAAACGACACCGGGAAACTGTCTGGAAAAAAACAGCCGTGACAGCAAAAGTTGTTATACACGTAGGAAACAAAAAGGAGAGAGTAAGGTGCGAAGAAATTGACATGCAAGAGGTCTGCAGCTACAAATACCCCCAAAAAGCCAAAGAATTATTATAAATATTATCTTCCTTGCCAAATTCGGTTAAATCGGCCAAATTCGGTGCAGGGGGGGGGGGGAGGCAAAAACAGCTGTGTTAACATCTTTGCCATATAAAGTAAACCTTGAAATAAATAAAAAAAAAAAAAAAAAAAAAAAAAAACGACAAAAAGGAAGCTCTCACAGCACAGCAGCAATTGGAACATCAAGTTTTAAAAAGTAGGCCTAATCCAGTCGGAAAGAAGATGATGGAAGGGAAGAACTACAAACATAATGTAAAGAAAACATCTGTTGCAAAAAAAAGTCTAATGATTCAGAATCTAAAAAGAAAAATCAAGACAGTGATGATTGGTTTTGCCTAATTTGTAAGAAAAATGAAATAGCAGAAATGTTTAAGTGTTCAGTTTGCCAAACACGGTTCCATGGGTTGTGCGCCAGAATTAAAAATGAATAAACGAAATTCATGTGTAAGCATTACATCACTTCTTACATGATATCCAAGTAACGGGCAATTAGTCCCATAATTTATCTTCTTAATTACTCTTGGTCATATTTAGGAGACTAGGGGTCCAAATTAGGCGACCAACTGCTGAATTTTGACCACTTTTCTCAAATTTTTCAAATTAAAATAAAATTAAGATTTTCAAAAAGAAATTGATCTAAAGATTTATTTAGTTAGTAGATGAATAGATTGACCCCGTGTAGTGATGTTTTGCAGATATTCCAAAAATTAAGTGAGTTACACCTGAAAATAAATCAAGTGGTCCAAATTCGGCTACTCTCCCCTATATTTTTAATTTCTTACGTCATTTTCGCATTAAAATTAAAGAACTTATTTTCACTTTAATTAGATGGTGAAAGCAAATCTTGATTAAATTAATTTTTGCAAGAAGTTTAGAAGAAATAAAAACGTATTTCCACACATTGAAACTTCGTGAAATAATTTATTCTGCACAAAACCAAAAATCGTCTTCAACATATTGACATTTAGAAATTATTACATCGTAGATTTTTGCAGCTTTAAACTCAACCAAGAAGGAAGATTTGAAATCGTTGCATTTAGTTGGACAATTATTGACCCCTGTCCAGAAGAACTGAATTTTAAATTAAAGGCGGATATTATTTAAAAAAATTTTTTTTAAAAAGAGAATAGTGAAAATGTTTCACAAAGGCGCTAAAACTAAAATGGTTTATCGGTAAAAGTGACATTTTTTTTAATTGCATAAATTTTTGCATTGCTAATTGCGCGTAAAACCGATAGAGTGAAAAAGTGTCCAAGCCGGAACTCGTACCCGGAGATTAGCGCACCAGTGCTCTACCAACTGAGCTACCCGGACGATACCAGCCTGGAACCCATCACTCTTATATGTTAGTAAGGCTGCATCAGCAGCAGAGGATGGAATATTTTCATAAGCCATAACCCCGTGGCAAACATGAGACTACATTTTGATGAGTGAGTTCTGCAAGGTTGGGTATCGTCCGAATAGCTCAGACCTTTTCATTCTGTTAGTTTTATGTCTAGTTAAAAATCCTCAAAAAAAAAAAAAAAAAAAAAAAAACAATATTTTGGGCATATTTTATAACTACAAAATTATATCCGTATGATCTTTTTTCTTGGAGAAATTTTATTTTAATTCAAAAAGCTGAAATATGTTTTATAAAAGTTTGCGACTTAATTGGTATTTCACTAGTTCCGAAATTAGAAAGAATCGTTAAAGAACAATTTATTTTTCACAAATCAAGTTTAACAAGTACTTATTTATTATCTATACGCTGAATATACATCCAATTATGCCAACAATGCCACCAATAATACTGATTACAGTAATCCGTACTTTTTGACAAACATATTGGTTATTCATTTATTACAGTTTATAGTTTTTCTTATTAGTTTACTAGTGTGCTCTGTTTCCTACAAAATACACTCGCCAACCCCTATTCAGACGTTAAAAACACGCTAATTTCATCGGCTTTAAAAGATTATGAAATATTGAATTATAATTAAAAAAACCAGTGTCGATCTCCCTGTAAGCGGTTTTCCATTCATTTCCATTTTACTGAGGGATTTTAAGGCCGAATCAGCTGCTGTTAATAGCCGTTTTCCTGTTTGATTAAATAAGATTGGTTAAACATTTGAAAATCAGCTAAAATAAAATGAACTAAATTAACAGAGTCTTTGTGTCCCAGTATTTTTTAACAATGCTGTAAGAAAATTGTTTTAAATAAGACATTTTATATGTATAGTTTTAAATCTAACGTAATCTTCATCAAAGTTTTCTTTCTCTTTTTAGTATACACATGAAAATATTTTTATTGTAAGAAAGGAAATATTATTATTTGCGCTGTCTTAGAATTGGCAACAATAGTTAAAAAGATCATCTCGAAATATGAAATAAATGTCTCGTATAAATATATTTTTTAATTTAAACTGTTTGGCAGTGTTATTATTTGGCATTTTAAAAATGATGTAATTTCCCACAGTTACTGTTTTTAACACATATTAATGAGTTCCTTATTTTAAAGTTTTCTTTCTTTTTTAATATTCACGTGTAAATGCAGTTTTTATGACGGAATTTTTAATATTTTCCTAAATTTAACACGTAGTAATCAATTAAATCTAATTTGAAAGCTTTTTTTTTTCTCTTTATAATAGTCGCGTGTAAATAAATTTTTAATTTAAAGGAAAAATTACTTTTTGTGTTGTTTTTACAATTGACAACAATTTAATATAATAACCTTCTCTAAAATATGTAAGCAATGTCGCTCGAAATGCTGAAAATTTCAATTTACAATTGAAAATAACCCTAAAAAATTAGTCAAATTAAAAAAAAATAAATGCAGTCTGCGCACCGCGAACTTCTACTGTATATCCTTAGAAAAATGTTAATTCCCATGTGTAGATTTTGCTCCTATACAACTTTTTTAATGGAACGATTTTGACCAAATTTAACATTAAACATTTCCTTAAATAATTCTTCGATTTAAAAACTGTCTGCTTCAGACATTTCTTTATAATACTATCAATTTACATATTTTGGTATGCAGTATTTTTCCTAATATTAGCGAAGAAAGACTCCCAGTCACAAAAAATTCATTTACGGCGGCGGCGGTAACAGCGTTAGTTACTTTTTTTTTTTTTAGAGTAGAGAGACAGTTTCAATTTTTTTTTATTATTATAGTTAATAGTTTACGGTTTTTTCTAAATTATTTACTATGGTTTACTTAAACTTAAACTTACACTCCAACTACTTAAAAGATGAGGCAATATTTAAAAAAAAGATGTTAAATTACTTTAATATTCTTAGTACTTTCAACTATAAAAACATAGCCCCCGTCAGAGAAATGCAAGAAATACTACTGTTATTAACGGTTTATATTCAAAATTCACGTAGATGGTGTCGAAAGGAGTGAAAGTGGAAGTCATTTTTTTTTTTAGATCCGGAAAACATTGGGAAAATAAAACATGGATATAGGGAAGTGGAAAGTTACTCGTTTCATGATTCTTTAAGCAAACTGAGCTACTTCCCTATATCCATGTTTTATTTTTCCAATGTTTTCCGGACAAATAATAATAATAATAATAATAATAATAATAATAATAATAATAATAATAATTAGGGTGTATTCTATTCTTCTGTTATGCTTTTATAGTCTTCACTTTATAATGGTGTTCGCCACTGCATCCCATACTGTTTATTCCGAATTTTTTATTCTATTTTCATCTGGTAGATGGCGCCATTGCATTCTCCATCATTAAATCGTTTAAAATTTTATTCTGTTTTTATCAGATAGATGGTGCCACTGCCTATTTTCTTTCTTAAGATTGGTTAAAGTGTTAAATGATTGGAAACATAACGACCTTTTTAAATTCAAGACGGCTTGTCTATTCTTTAACAGCAATATAAAAAACTCTTTCCTAACGATGGTCATATATGATGACTGTCACGTTATTTTAATTACTTATTATTTTAATTATTATATTATTATATTATTTTCTTATTTTAATTATTATATTATTTTATTATTTTAAATATTATATTATTATATTATTTTATTATTTTAATTATTATATTATTTTAATTTTATTTTAATGTTTGTTCAGTTTTCAATTTATTTTATGTACACCATTCAGTATTTCTGTGATTTTTATTTTCACATTAATATTGAACTTTTCATGTTGTAAATGTGCAGCTCTTTTATCAATAAAATTAATGTTATATGTTTTTCTGAAATTTAGGATAATATTGAATTCCTCTTTCCTTTAAGAAATCGGAAGATGTCATTAAATATAAATGCAACACAAATAGTTGCCACGCAACTAGGATTTATCAAACTACAATTCATAAATTTCTATTAAGCATTTGTTAATACAGAAATTTGAGAAATATAAGAAATAAAAATAAAAGATACTTTTTAAAAATTTGAATTGATTATTTGAAATACATTAATCGAAACAAACGCTAGATTTTGAAAAATTTTTTTAAGTGTGCTATAACCTTGGTATATTGCAAAATATTAATCGATCGTACAGAAAATGTATGAACAGTTTCTATTGAAAACAAGTTTGTAATAAAAATGCAGTTTTTATTTGTAGCTTCAATAGATAATTAAATACATGTTTTAAAATAACTTTTTAAATAGTTTTCTATTTTAGCTCAAATTCTCTGATTAAAATTATTTTCTTTTTCTTTCGTGAAAATAAAATACTCTGTGCTAAATATAGACACTTTATTTGAAATTAAAATGTGTTTTAATTTAAAGTCAAATAACATTTCCATTTCCATTAGCTTTCTGTATATCTGAAACGGAATAGTTTTCAACGTTTGAATTTAAAAATACTCTTTCTGCTCTATCAAAATGAATTTTGATTGCATTCTTTATGAGGAATGTTCAATATTGAATAAAGAACACATTACAGTAACTGCGTTTGACATTTTGGATTTCGCTTAAATATTTTTTACACTTGACAAATAAAGAACAAAATAGAACCAATTTAGCTAACTTGAGGAGAAAATACACTGCTCAAAACAATTAAAGGATATTTGAAGTTTTATATAAAATAAAGATATAAACGAAATTTTTTTTGCCGAAAATAGAAGAAGAGAATCACAAATGCAAATTTTTCTGGTTTTCAAACTGTGGAGTATGCAAATTTTGAGTTCGACGTCAAAAACGTCGCTTCAGCGGCAGCGAATGAAATTTGACTTTCAACTGGATAAAAAAGAATGAAGACAAGGATGATCGGCATTCAGTGATTGCTTTGTTTCGATGAGTACGATGTCTCAGCGAAGTCATTTGACAGATTCAGAAGCTTTGAGAATTGTTGGTAGGTTAGAAGGGGGCGAAACTCAAGCCGAAGTAGCGCAAGCCATTGGAGTGTCACAAAGTGTCATTTCCAGGATCTGGAACCGTTTTTTGGAGAGTGGATGTGCAGGCCGAAGACAAGGGCAAGGTCGTAGACGGGCAACAACGCCCAATGAAGATCGGTATTTAGCGTTAACAGCTAACCATGAACGCTACTCTTCTCCAACAACACCTTCGCTCGGCTACAGGCACCACGATTTCAACTCAGACTGTCCGAAACCGGCTCCATGCTGTAGGTCTGTATGCTCGCCGACCGATGGTATGTGTTAGATTAACATCAAGGCATCGTCGCGACCGCAGGGAGTGGGCAACCGAGCATGTCAACTGGAGGAGAAATGAATAGAGCAATATTCTGTTTTCTGACGAGTCCCGTTTTTCTGTGCATCCGGATAATAGGCGTATTTTCATCTGGAGGGACAGTGGCAGTAGGAATAATCCTGCGTTCGTGCACGAAAGTGTCAGATTTGGCGGTGGAGGAGTGTTGGTGTATGGTGGCATCTCCATTGACGGGCACACTGACCTCTACATCATTCGAGATGGAGCTTTGACTGGTCGCCGATATAGGGATGAGATCCTCAGACCTATTGTAGTCCCTTACGCTGCAGCAATCGGAGATAACTTCATTTTAATGGACGATAACTGCAGGTCACATCGTGCAAACCTGGTGGAGGATTTCCTTTTCGATGAAGGAATCGTTCGAATGGAATAGCCAGCGTGTTCTTCAGACATGAATCCAATCGAGCACGTTTGGGACGCTCTAGGAAGACGAGTTTCTGGCCGCCAACAACCCCCACAAACTCTCCAAGAACTGGAAAGAGCTCTTCTGGAAGAGTGGGGCAGAATACCCCAACTCGTCATTAATAGTCTCATTGAGTCCATTCCTCAAAGGTGTTCAACGTTGCTGGCCGCCCGTGGAAACCATACCCACTACTGAAAATGATTTTCTTTGAAGAAAACACCTTTTCTTATTCTTTTTTTCTCATATGCACAAATTGTGTTTTTTTCCTTTAGTACACAAATGCGCAATAAAATGCATTTTTTTCTGCCAAACATGTGTAATTTATTCTCATATAACCTACTATGTCTGTCGACCATGTATCAATCAGCTAAACAGTTTACCAGATACAAAATCCACCTAAAACTGCAATATCCTTTAATTGTTTTGAGCAGTGTAGCATAGAAATTTTGATTCCTGTAACACATTGTCAAATAAAAAAGTATAATAACTCTAAATGGTAAGAACAATCTCTTCTTACTAATAAACTTATAAAAACTGTCTTACCTCATTCCTAGGTTATTATCGGCTTTATGATAGTCGATCTCTTGTGTAAGTTCTTTAATTGAAGTCTGGATCTTTAATCAAAAAACATTTTCTTTTCACATAAAAACGAACTTTGGCACAATAAACCCCAATAAAGTATTTACAAAAAATTGATATTTGCACATTATTTTTTTCGATAAAATATCTAACTTAAAAGATTACTTCGAAGTACTGAAACGACAAAAGTTAATTTCTGCTCCTTTTAAACAATTTCTTGTCTGCGCGCTAAAAAGTCTGCAATAGAGATCTAAACTACAAAACATTACCCAAAGTAAAGAAACTGCTAAAACAAAATTAATGTCATAATAACTCATATTTCAACAACTTATTTTTACAAAATACTTGCAATGCATTTAAAGTGTTTAATTATGGCTTAATTTTGTTGTATAATTTCACAAAATTGCAATATTTCAGACTGAAGCGTAGGAAAGATGGGCGGGGGTACACCTGTGGTTCAAGTCCTTTCTATCCATATTAAAAATATTTTAAAAGTAATTTGAGATAGCGCAACTATTTTTTGTTGTTATATTATTTGTAAAATATTTTTGCTTTGAAAATGTGGTGCGAATAAAAAAAAAAAAAAAAAAAAAAAAAAAAAAAAAAAAAATAGGCGCTTGTGGAAGACCTGTAATAGTCGATCTTGTTGAAACGAAAAACATTTTAATTTCCCATAAAAACGAAAACTGGCACAAAAAAAGTATTTACAAAGAATCTGTATTTGCACATTCTTTGTGCGATCAAACATCTAACTTAAAGGACTACATCGAACGACAGCGAAAACAAAAGTTAATTCCAGTTAATTTTACACATGTTACTGTCTGCGCACTAAAGAGTCTGCAGTAGAGATCTAAACTACGAAACATTACCCAAAGTAATAGTCCAGGCAATAGGGAATTTTACCTAGCAAAATTAATGGTACTACTGGAAATTGGCTTTCTAGATGTTTTTTGGGTCGCTGAATCCGAATTTGTAACTTCCCACCAAAATTTCCCCCGGCAACCTCCCCAAATTTTGGTAAAAAGCCCCAAAAACAGTTTTTTATTAAACAAAATCAATATTTTTATTGTTTTACAGAAACAGTATCTAGAAATTCAGAAAGTAGGCAAAATTTCCAACAAATTAGATACATGACATTATGACTTAGCATGAAGGGGAAGGGGGATCTGCCTCGGAACATACGCGCGGTGCTGCGTAAACTAACTTGCGCAATTCCACTTAACCACTCACACGTTTACATTCGCCCTCCCATCTCCCCTCCGAACTTTCTCTATAAGGTTTACTTTAAGATTTTTGGGTCGCTGAATCCGAATTTTTAACTTTCCCCCCGAACCCCCCCCCCCAAATAGTTGTTTTTAACTTAAATTTCTTATTGTTTCAGGGGAAAAGCATTACGAAATGCAGAAACTAGACAAAATTTGCAACAAATAGGATACATGACATTATGAATTAGGATGAACGGGGATGGTGAGGGCTGCCTCTGAACATGCACTGCGGCGCTACGTGCACTAAATTATGAAGTCCAGGCAATAGGGGATTTTATCTGGCAAAATTAATACTAGTTCTGAATTTCGACTCACTTTATGTTTTTTGGGTCGCTGAATCCGAATTGGTAACTTCCCACCAAAATTTCACCCGGCAACCCCCCAAAAAATTGATTTTTTGAAAAAAATGGGTTTTTGAGAAAAGCGCGCAGGAAATGTTCCGAGGCAGCCCCCTCTCTCCCCGTTTATCCTGCGTCATAATGTCATATATCCTATTTGTTGCAAATTTTGTCTAGTTTCTGATTTTCGCAATGTTTTCCCCCTAAAATAATAAGAAATTTAAGTTAAAAGCAACTATTTGGGGGGGGGGAATTTTGGGTGTAAGTTAAAAATTCGGATTCAGCGACCCTAAAAACTTAAAGTAAACCTTATAGAGAAAGTTCGGAGGGAAGATGGGAGGGCTAATGTAAACGTGTGAGTGGTTAAGTGGAATTGCGCAAGTTAGTCCACGCAGCACTGCGGTGCATGTTCCGAGGCAGATCCCCCCTTCCCCTTCATCCTAAGTCGTAATGTCGTATATCTAATTTGTTGCAAATTTTGTCTACTTTCTGAATTTCTAGCTACTTTCCCCCTAAAACAATAAAAAAAAAATCATTTTTTTAATAAAAACCTTTTTGGGGGGTCTTTTTACCAAAATTTGGGGGGGGGGGGCTTTGCCGGGGGAAATTTCGGTGGGAAGTTACAAATTCGGATTCAGCGATCCAAAAAACATCTAAAAAGCCGATTTTCAGTACTACCATTAATTTTGCTAGGTAGAGTCCCCATACGGTCTCTATTGCCTGGACTATAAAGAAACTGTTAAAATTAAATTAATGTTATAATAACTTATACTTCAACAACTTATTTGTACAATAAACCTGCAATGAAGTTTAAAACGTTAAATTTAGGCTTAATTGAAGAGCTGAGTGGATGAACATGTTATGCTACATTCTCTAGTTTTTTTTTTTTTTTGTTTTTGTTTTTTTTTTTTCTTTTTGTCTTTTGGATGAAAGCGTTATGCGGTATCCTATCACATGGTGAAGCTAAAATACCAAGATTCTATTTAGTCTTGAAGATTTAAGAGATTATTCAGTAATATTTAATATTATAATATTTAATAATGTCAATAATAGTAATAATTATTAATATTTGAAAATTAAATATGAATGAGGTTTTCTGAGAGAGTTTAGTACCATACATTGCAAATAAAGGCGTCTTAAATTAAGATACATATGTGACTGAAAAAGAATTTCAGACACTTAAGTGTCTGAATCTGAAAATTCAGTCACAATAGATGTCTTAATTTAAAACACCTAAGTGTCTTACTATGATCATAGTGTACACGAACTGATAAAAGTGTCTAAAAAATCTGCAAGTGTCTAATTTTAAGACACTTTGTAACTCCGCTCCGCATTCACCAGGGGGCACTCTCAGTTGCGCATGCGTCTTCCTTTCGAACTCGATGTTCGTTAGTAATTCAAACTGAATGCTTGTTTTTATGTACGCGTACATTTTAACTAATAATTTATTTTGACTTGATTGTTTTTTGCGGAATGTGAAGTTCCGGGATTTAATTTCTATCGACATAGTGGTACCCCGTATTAATATTTATCTATAAAACTAATACAGTGTTCTTCATCTCGTCAAATTTTTAAAGAGAACTGTTGTCTGGCGGGCTATGTTTTCAGGATGGAAATTTTCCATCCTTTTAACAGAGCTAGCCGGATGTGCAAGGGGATTTTATTTTTTAAATATCCAAGTCTGCCTAACTAACGGATACTAACGTAGCCTCCAATCCGGACGTCCTCTGGGCGAATGTGCTTTTGGAATAATCAGACCTTTTCCCAGGTAAGTGGGGTCTTAACTATGTATTTAAAACTCTCTGTGATTGTTTTCTCTTTAAATGAAGACCTCACACGAGTCTATAGCTTTATTAGTTCCTGAGTTATGCCAAAATATGTTCAAAGCATTTTGCCTATGGTATTTCCATGTTAAAATTTTATTTTGCTAATATTTAAATTTCTACTCTTCAAATCATCTGCAATCATATTTCTGTATTATTTTCTATCCAATGTTATCTTTAAAATAAATTTTGGTGTCTCTGCATGGTGTATATTAGCGGTTACTGAATTTATTAATTTTACACCTTCCTAAGCCTTTTCTTATGTAGCCATTACTTTAAAAATCGCAGTGACATCGCCTGTTGATTGGCTCATACTTCTTAATTACCATCAAGACTACCTTAATAGTATTTTTTGGTGTAATTATTACTCTGAAGTACCCTTTTTAATTATTTATTTACGTATACAATATTTTTATAAGCATTTAATGCGGCAGCATTTGTAATGTTTACATCGATTTTTACATTTCTGATAGATTTATTATGTGTTATGTACTGGAATTCAAAAGCATTTATAGCAAACATTCCTGTTAATAGATGCTTTTATTTATTATTTATGCTTTTCTTGTCTAATGAAGTTTTCTTCTGCCTCATAGTGTGTACATCATAAATTTTAAAAAAGAATATAGTTCGAACATCCTTCCATTCATTGATTCCCCCATATATTTAATACAGCGAATTACTTGTGTTCATTTATTTATTTTAAAATGTTTTGACTGATAAAACTCATTAAATCCGGTCATTCTAATTAAAAGATTTCCCTTTGCTACAATTTTAGTGTTTCCGAGTATTTTAGAAATATCCCATTTGCCATACGGAAAATAGTCAACATATAATCTTTTTATGATTCAAAAGTCAAAACCACAGCTTCACGATTTGATTGTTTGAACGGAAATTGACGTCACTAATGTAGACGTTGAATCAGAAAAAAATTTGTTGATGTCAACAAAGATTTAGAAAAAGGATCTCGCGTTATCTGTAGTCACTTTGTTAAATTTTAATGATTATTTTTAGATTCTTAAATTCATGTAATCATGTACCGTTAACGTAATTGTAAGAATGCGGTAAAAATATACAGATATATTTCATTTGAAATAACTATATAATATTGATTTTTTGATTACTTTTAGTTAAAAAGTAATTTGAAATTAAAAATGAATACAAAGTAAAGAGGTAGATTTTTATAAAATATTTATTTGCATATAGCTAGATTTTGCACTTAAAACTGACACGTACATTTATCGAATCATAATACAGGGTTGGTCTTTTTCCAGAAGGAGGGCCTGATTAAAGCATGGGCAGACCCTCCCCCCCCCCTTCGATTTTACGTGCTCCAAATTCGATATGGATTTTTTTTTAAAGCTTATATTTTAAATGTGTTTCAACATTCTATTGATTATAATCAGCATTTTGAACTTTAAAAGTAGAATTAGATTAAAAACTAAATAAAAAAATAAATACAGTAAAAACTCTCAATCGCGGCCACCTCGCGAATTGAACGCGTTTTGGAACGTTGAATTTGCCTGCTATTCGATTGTGTTCGCTTTTATGAGGTAAAAAAAATGTATTTATCTTGAAAAAGGTCAGTGTTCGCTGAAGAAAATTGTCCTATGAAAGTTTTGTTGTAAAATCTCCATAACGGACACTCCTACATAGAGGACACAACTATTTAAGAAGCACATTTTTTATTAACAACATGCACATATTTTATATTTTTTACCTCAGAAAAACAGACACTTCCGAATGGCGAACAAATTCCACGGTTCTAAGGTGCCTACTATTGAGAGGTTTTACTGTATTGTGACAAATATTTTAATTTTTAATCTTATTCTACTCTATAAATTCAAAATATTGATTATAATCAGTACAAAGTCGAAAAAGATTTCAATTATCAGCTTTATGAAAATTGCATACCATATTTTGGAGCCCCTAAAATTAGGCTGTGTGTGTGTGTGGGGGGGGGGGGGGCAGAGAGTAGGGCAGAATAATGGCCATATACTTTTCCAGGATCAACGTGGTCAAACATGGCTACGTATAATGCTTTAAAAAAATGGCTGCGATTCAGACGTTTGAAGTGTCTAAAATTCAGACGCAAAAAGTGTCTGAAAAAATTCAGACATTTTAAAATGTCTGAAAATTGAACACTCCGTTTCAGACACTTAAGTGTCTGAATTTAAGACATTTCGATTTAGAGTGTACCTGTTAATATTTTAACTACATGGTATCAAACAGAAAATAAATCATTAAAATTTACAGCAAAAACTTTCACCTCAAATTTCTTGAAAGTATCTTGAATTTTCGTTACTTAGCATGTCCTTCCACCTAGTTTTTCATTTGTGTTGTATATTTTCACACAATTGCGATATTTTAGACTGAAGCAAAGAAAATACGGCTCTTGTGGTTCAATTCCTTCCTATCTGTATTAAAAATATTTTTAAAGTAATGTAAATTATCGCAACTATTTTTTGTCTTCAATATTTCATGAAACAGCTCTAAGAAAAACAACTTTATACGTAAAGTCTGTCTATAAATGTTATTTTCATTTCTAAATAGTAAGTATCAGGTCTATATGTTGCATTTTTTATTTTGAACTCTTTTTAGTTAATATTTAAAAATATTAGCGTAAATTTTCATTTTTTTCATATTAGTATAACTGCATTAAGATTTTAATTGCACGAATGTTAGCATTGTTAACAGGGTGTAAAACCAACAGAGCAAAAAAAGTGTCCGTATTAGAACTCGAACTCGGGGCATTAGCATAGGGCACAAATGGTCTAGCAACTGAGCTTTTCGGACCATGTCCAGCCTGGAAACCCTCACTGACATAATTTATACTTTATAATTTACTAGCAAACCCCGCGGCTTTGCTCGCGTGATATTTGAAATATGCCAAGTGATGTTTGCATGACTATTATTTATTAGAAGAACACTTTTTGAAATAATTCAAAAATTACAAATTAAGCCACAGTTTGATTAAACTTTATTATAAAAGTGCGATAGACAGAAATGAGATTTTAATTAATAAGAAGAACTAAAACTAATTCCAAATAAATGATAATTTAGAAAATATTTTAAGTCTTTTTTGCTCATTTCATACGCTTATTTCAGTATTCATTTGAAGTTTTGAATTTTTTAGAAACCATCTTAACACATTTACATCTTAAAATTAACTATCATGTCAAATTCCATGCTTCTTGTCTAACAGTCTACCCCTTCACTGGTGTTAGTGGCACCAACATAATATGCGGAAATAGAGTTGAAATAGAATGTCTCGAAAAATGTTGAAACAGAGACTGTCACCATTAATTTGCCAACATTAGTCTTCAAATCGGTTGGTATTGCCTAATATTCTATAGAAAACGGAATTTAGATGTTTGTAAAGGCTATCTTGTTGTTCCTGCCAACCAGATGGTAGTAAAACCAGCATAAAATATAGCCCGTATAGGATCAGGGACTATCACTCTTGATTCGCAACCAGTAACTTTTGTAATCGGTTTATTATTTCCAGAGATTCCACAGAAATCGCAATTTAGGACTCTTTTAGAATGCTTTTCGCTCCTTCCCTTTGCTTCACCCCTTTTTAATTTCGAATTTATTTTAGGCTGCTTTTAGAGGACATTTATATTTTATAAGTAACTACCGTGCTATATTTAAAGTTTCTGGCCTCTTCAGTACCGCAGAAATCGCAATTTAGAAAATTTTCTGCTCCTGCAACCCTCGAGGGGTTGTGGCACCGACATAAAATATAGCTTATGTTTGAGCAGGTTCTATCACCATCAATTTGCAACCATTATGTTTGAAGTCGGTTTCGTATTTCTTACGATTGCCTAAAAATCGTAATTTAGAACTCTTATAGAACGCTTTTTGCTCACTTCATCATTTTAAATTTGGAATTTTCTTTCGACAATTCTTAGAAAGCATTTGCATCTTTGAAGTAATTATCATTCCAAATTTAAAATGTTAGACCCCCCTCAGTAACACAAAAAACGCAATTTAGAACATTTTTTGCTCCTATAACCCCCAAGTGGTATTGACAACAACATAAAATATAGGCTATGTTGGAGCTTGGACTGTCACCATCAATTTGAAACCATTACTTCCGAAATCGGTTTATATTGCCTGAGACTGCGTAGAAATCGCTATTTAGAACGTTTTTAGAAGGCTTTTCGTTCATTTTCACCCCTTGTTAATTTAAAATTTTTAAGGAACTCTTCTCAGAGAGCATTTACATCTCATAAGTAATTACCATGCCAAATTTCAAGTTCTAGCCCCTTCAGTATCCATTAAAAATCACAATTTAGAACGTTTTTTAAAATGCAACCGCAAAGTGGTAGTGACGCCGACATGAAATAGATCCTATACTGCAGCAATATGTCATCATCAATTTCCAACCATTACTTTTGAAATCGGTTGGGTACTTTCTGAGACTGCATAGAAATCGCAATTTAAAACGTTTTTTAGAACGTTTTTCGTCCCTTTTCACACCTTTTAAATTTCGAATTATTTAGGAAATGTTCTTAGAGATCATTTATATCTTATAAGTAACTACCATGCCTAGTTTCAAGTTGCTAGCTCCTGCATTATTACAAAAAACACAATTTAGATCGTTTTTTGCTCCTTCTTCCCCTTTGGGGTAGTGGCACTGACATGAAATACAGCCTATGTTTGAGTGAGGGCTGTCACCTTCGTTTTCACACCATTATTTTTTAAATCCGTTTGGTACTTCCTTATATTCCGTAGAAATCGCAATTTAGAAAGTTTTTTAGAACGCTTTTCGCTCATTTTCACCCCTTTAAAATTTCAATTTTTTAGGAAATGTCCTTAGAGATTATTTGTATCTTATAAGTAACTGTCCTGTCTAAATTCAGGATTCTATGCCCTTCAGTAACACAAAAATCGCAGTTTAGAACGCTTTTTGCTTCTGCAACCCCTAGGTGGTAGTGACACCGACATGAAATAAAGCCTATGTTGGAGCAAGGGCTGTCATCATCAATTTCCTACCATTCCTTTTGAAATATATTGGGTACTTTCTGAGATTGCGTAAAAATAGCCATTTATAACGTTTTTAGAACTCTTTTAGCGAATTTTCACACCTTTGAAATTTCGATTTTTTTAAGAAATGTTCTTGGAGATCATTTATATCTTATAAGTAACTACTATTCCAAATTTCATGTTTCTAGGCCCTTCAGTAACACAAAAATCGAATTCTCGAACTTTTTTTGCTCCTGCGCCTGCGCCCCCTTTGGGGGCTATGACACCGACATGAAACATAGCCTATGTTGGAGCAAGGGTTGTCATCATCCTTTTGACACCATTATTTTTTAAATCAGTTAGGTACTTTTCTAGATTGCGTAAAAATCGGCATATAGAACATTTTTAGAACGCTTTCGGCTCATTTTCACCCCCTTCTAAAATTCGAATTTTTTAAGAAATGTTCTTGTAAATAATTTATAGCTAATAAGTAACTACCATGCCAAATTCCATGTATCTGGGCCCTTCAGTAGCACAAAAATCGCAATTTCGAACGATTTTTTGCTCCTGCACCCCCTTTTATGGTAGTGGCACTGACATAAAATGTAGCCTGTGTTGGAGCAAGTGTTGTCACCATCATTTTGACACCATTATTTTTTATATCGGTTTGGTACTTCTTGAGATTGCGTACAAATCTCCATTCAGAACGTTTTTAGAACGGTTTTTGCGCATTTTCCCTCCTTTTTAATTTCGAATTTTTTAAGAAATGTTCTTAGAGATAATATATATCTAATAAGTAACTACCATGCCAAATTCCATGTATGTGGGCCCTTCAGTAACACAAAAATCGCAATTTCGAACGTTTTTTAGTTCTTGCACCCCCTTTAGGGGTAGTGGCACCGACATAAAATGTAGCCTATGTCGAGAAAGGGTTGTCACCATCATTTTGACACCATTATTTTTGAAATCGGTTTGGTACTTCTTGAGATTGCGTAAAAATCGCCATTTAGAACGTTTTTTAGAACGCTTTTTGCTCATTTTCACCCATTTTAAATTTCGAATTTTTAAGAAATGTTCTGGGAAATCATTTATACGTAGTAAGTAACTACCATTCCAAATTCCATGTATCTGGGCACTTCAGTAATACAAAAATCGCAATTTCGAACGTTTTTTGTTCCTACACCTCCTTTAGGAGTAGTGGCACCGACATAAAATGTTGCCTATTTTGGAGCAAGGGCTGTCACCATCATTTTGCCACCATTAATTTTATATCGGTTTGGTACTTCTTGAGATTGCGTAAAAATCGCCATTTAGAACGTTTTTAGAAACCTTTTAGCGCATTTTCACCCCTTTTTAATTTCGATTTTTTAAAGAAATGTCCTTAGAGAACATTAGTATCTTATAAGTAACTACCATTCCAAATTTCATGTTTCTAGGCCCTTCAGTAACACAAAAGTCGCATTTTTAGAACGTTTTTTGCTCCTGCACCCCCTTTTGGCCAGTGGCACGGACATAAGATATAGCCTATGTTCTAAGTTGGACTAACACCATCATTTTGATACCATAACTTTTAGAATCGGTTCGGTAGTTCCACAGCTTACCTCCTACAAATAAACAATTTTTACCTCTTTATAATAGTATAAGTATAGAAGTATAGATTATCAAATTTATACTACTATTCTTGTTTTATAAAGTGTGAAATAAGGTACTAGTATGCATGCGTTCTTTACTTATACTCCATGCTTCTGACCCGACCTCGTTTATAGCATCATAATTATTACGGTTTCTTGAATGACGCTATAACCGAGTTCGACTGTATTTGTGAATTTAATGCTTGAAAAAATGAAGGATATTATAGCAAACTGAACATTCTAGGACGAAAAAACAAGTGCATGCTATTTTATGCATTTATATGCTTTTACCTTACAAAGTTTTAAAATATGCAGACAGATATTGCATGTATTTCACTGTCTAGCCAAACGCCTGAGGAACTACTGAGCATTAAAACAATTAAGTTTGACTGATTAAGTCACTGACATGAGTATAAATTGCGTTGACAAGCCTGCATCTGCAGAATAAGACGGAATATCTTCATGAGACACAGTTCTGTGGAAGACAGATAGACGAAAATAAACACAGCATAGATACAGGGTGGTTCAGAACTATATGTCCAAAATGTAAAGGCAGGTAGAGAAGGCCTAAATAAGCAGATTTCGTATAGTAATGTGGGTGCGGAAATGCAGCGTTGAGGCAGTAGAGGGCGCTGTTTAGTTCAGTGGATAAAAGCACTTCGCTGGCTTGAATAGTCATTCTCTGCACGGATTTCGAGCAACGTGCGTTGTTACACGAATGTGGAACTTGCTGACATGCATTTCATGTACGGGATGCACAATGAAAAGCAGCGGCTGCTCGGAGGATGTACATGAAATGATTCCCTGGTAGGAATCTGTTGAATCGCCGAAAATTTGAGCGTTTTTCATGGGGAGTTGTAAACGATTAAATCGTTTTATGCTACGAGGCGTGATACGGGCACTGGAAGTTATCGCAGAATTTTTTCTGTGAAAGAAGCAGTATTACGCACAGTGGAGGATAGTACTTCAACAGGCTCGTGATCCTTTTCCTTGTGCAGCCCCATACATAAAAGGCATTTTGGCAAGCTTCGTATTGTTGTAATGATGCATGTTTCTCGAAAGCCCTGCGGAGAATGACGATTCAAGTCAGCGAAGCGCTTTCAACTCAACAGCGCCCTCTACTGCCAGAACGCTGCATTTCTGCATCCACATTCCTATACTGAATCTGCTTATTTAGGACCTCTCTACATACTTTTACATTTTTAGCATATCTCTCTGAACCACCCTAAATGAATTTGTAGCTATGAAATACGCCCGGAATATTGAAGTTTAATTGCATGAATTTTTGCATTGCTAAATACAGCAGTTTGCTATGCCTGTGACCCGGGTTCGAATTTCTGATTTAGATACTTATTTTACTGTGTTGGTGTTATACCTTGTTTCCAGTGTAAAAATTCATGCAATTTAAATTCAATATTTCTGGTGTATTTCATGGCTTCAAAATTATGTCGATATATCATTTCAACAATTCTGGGTTAATTTCGTCTCATTTTGGCTACAGGGTTGTGTGTCAAGACGATATTCCATCTTGTACTGCAGATGCCGCTATACCAACGTATAAGAATGAGGGGGGCCCAGGTTGGGTATCGTCAGAATAGCTCAGTACAGCATTGGTGCATTATGCCAGTGACTCGGGGTTCGAGTTCTGGCTTCGGCTCTTTTTCACTATGTTGGTTTTACGCCTTGTTAACAATGCAACAATTCATGATTTAAAACTTAATGTTTCGGGACTGTTTCATAATTATAAAATTATATCTATATGACATTTTTTTTCTTTTAATGCATTTATTTTAATTCAAAAAGCTAATATATCAGTTTAAAAGTATGTGATGTCATTTGTATTTCACCAGTTCCGAAATAAGAAAGAAAATCTTTAAAGAATGTTATATTTTTGACAAATAATGTTTTTCAGGTACTTATGCATTATCTGCGCGTTGATGATACATCCAATTGCGCCAACAATGCCGCCAATAATACTAATTACAGTAATCCTTATTTTTTTAGAATTATATAGTTTATTTGTTATAGTTTATTCATTTATTACAGTTTACATTTTATTTTTTATTACAGTTTATTGTTCATTTTTTATAGTTTATAGTTTCATTTTTTATTATAGTTTATAGTTTACTGTTTTTTGTAAATTATTTACTATGGTATATTTATTTTATTTTACTTTAGTTGTATATTAGTTACCATTTTTACCATTGTTGTGTATTTAATAAAGTTAAATTACTGTTTTGAACGTGTATTGATGAACATTCGATCTACATTCAGAGCATTGATTATACGTAAGTACTAATCTCGAATCAAAAATCATGTAATCTGCAAAATTTGATTTTCGCAACTTCGGTTTAACATACATTGTAAATATGATTTCTTAATTAAGATTTATAATTCAGTAAGATTAATGTTATTAGATTTTCTAAATGTAGAATAATATTGAATTGCCTTCTCCCTTAAGAAGTCGGAGGATCTCATTCAGTGTAAATGCAACAGAACTGGTTGTCAATAAAATAGTATTTATCAAACTACAAATTTTAAATTTATATTAAACATTTCTTTATACAGAAATTTGAAAAACAAAAACAAAAAATAAAGGTAAAAGATACTTTTTATGAATTTGAATTGATTATTTGAAATACTTTATCGAAATAACAGCTAGTTTCTGAGAATTTTTATTATTATTTTTTTTTTAGTGTGCTCTTTTCTTTGTGTATTGTAAAATATTAATCAATCATAACAGAAAATATATGAATAGCTGCTGTTGAAAACAAGTTTATAATAAAGATGCAGTTTTTATTCAATTCCTACTATTAGTTCACACTCTCTCTATATTTATTTATATGTATGTATTTATATATATGATATTTATATATCTTGTTCAAATTTTCAATCGTTAATAAAATACTCATTATTCATCCTATTAAGTTGAAATAAATTTTTTTAAACTTGTAGTGGATGACAATTGATGTTAATACAGTTTTTTCAATTATTAATTTATTAATTACATTTTAATTAATTAATTTTAGTTTTGCATGGGAAACAAAATGGCGGCCAATGGTTATTGAAGATCAATGAAAGTATTTTCAATAAGGGGTTACATAGGGGGACCCTGTTCGGTCGCCAAATACCGCCAAGTTTGTCGCCAACTTGGCGATATATCACCAAATTTGGCGGTCAAAATGAGTCGCCAAAAGTGACGCCAACTTGGCGATATCTCTAATATTTCGCCAAATTCCCATATACTTCCATTGTAAACCTACTTGCTTATAGAAAATCAACAAATTGAGATATTTTAATGCAACAAACTAATATTAGCTTAAGGGATTATATTAAATATTTTCTTTGATGACCTAAGTAGGAATTGACTTTAAAAACAAAATTTTTATATTACTTGTTTGTAGCATCAATAGATAATGAATAGAGGTTTTCAAATAACTTTTGAAACAGTTTTCTATTTTAGCTCAAATTTTCTAATACAAAGAAACTTATTTTATTTTATTTATTTTTTGGCGAAAATAAAGTACTCTGTTCTAAATACAGAGATTTTATTTGAAAGTATTTTAATTTAAAGCCAAATACCATTCCCATTTTCACTAGCTTTCTGTATGTGAAGTGGAATATTTTTTAACGTTTGAATTTAAAAAATACTTCTGCTCTTGCAAAATGAATTTTGATTACATTCTTTATGAGGAATGTCAAATATGGAATAAATAACACGTTGCAGCAAATGCGTGTGATGTTTTGGATTTCGCTTAAATATTTTTACATTTGACGAATAACGTGCAAAATAGAAGTAATTTAGGCAATTTGAGAAGAAAATAGCATAGAAATTTTGATTATTGTAACATGAAATAAAAAAAAAGTATAACTCTAACTAGTAAGAACAATCTCTTCTTAATCATAAACTTATAAAAACTCTCTTACCTCATTCATAGGTTATTATCGTCATTTTAAAAGCAGGGCTGCTACAGGCGACTATTTTTATATTCTGTTCGCACAATAAAAAAAAATGCATTTTGTAGTATATTTCTGTTCCAAATGTTGTACAAGCGTGTGTAAAATATTTTTGCTTTGAAAAAGTGGTGCGAAATATAATAAAAAAATAGTCGCCTGTGGCAGACTTGTAATAGTCGATCTTGTTGTAATTCAAGCCTGTTTCTTTAAATGAAAAACATTTTAATTTCGCATCAAAACGAAAATTGGCACACACACACAAAAAAAAGTATTTACAAAGAATCGGTATTTGCACATTCTTTTTGCGACCAAACATCTAACTTAAAGTATTACATCGAACTACAGAAAAAAACAAAAGTTAATTCCAGTTCATTTTACACATTTTGTTGTCTGCGCACTAGAGTGTGCAATAGACATATAAACTACGAAACATTATTCAAAGTAAAGAAACTGCTAAAGCTACATTAATGTCATAGTAACTCATATTGCAACAACTTATTTTTTTTTAATTGCTATACATTTAACGTGTTTAATTATGACTTAATTTTGTTGGATAATTTCACACAATTGCGATATTTCAGGCTGAAGCGTAGGAAAGATGGGAGGGGGGTGAGACACCTGTGATTCAAGTCCTTCTTTTCCATATTAAAAATATTTTTAAAGTAATGTGCGATAGCGCAATTATTTTTGGCCTTACACATTTCCTGAATCAGCTCTAAGAAAAACGACTTTATACATAAGACTGTTTATAAATATTATTTTCCTTTCTAAATAGCAAATCTCGAGGAGGCATAAACGTCAGTTCTGTATGCCGGATCTTTTTATTTTGGAATCTATTTAGTTATTAATTAAAAATGTCAGTCTGAAGAATAATTTTATTTTCCATATTTGTATAGCTTCAATAACATTTTAATTGTAGGAATTTTTGCATTGCTAACAAAGAGTAAAACCAATAGAGTGAAAAAGATCCAAACCAGGAACCGAACCCAGGTCATTGGCATAACGCACCAATGGTCTACCAACTGAGCCACTCAGCCGGTACAAAGCCTGACACCCTTCACTTTTTCTTTCTTTCTAACCGATGACCAGGCCCCTACTTGCCGGGTTGCCCCAGCACAACGAATTTGATACCTGGTATCGGGGCAGTTGACCGCCTAATTGCCGCGTAGCGGTAATAAAACCTAACATCACTGCCTAGAACGTCATCCTATCTGCAGTGCCTACTTCTCGTTTGAGTATACTTTGTTTTGCCGGTTACTTAACGTTATATTCTGTTGTTTGGAACCTCTGTGCCTTGTGTCATAAGTGGCGCTACTTTTGCAGAAGTGGAGAAGTTAAGGGGGACGAAATTAGGAAAAGGGACGAAATATGGGCACTTTACCCTAATTAATATTATTTTGTTCCTTTTACACGTATACATTCTATTACTCAACTGAAAATGTTTACATGAAAATTGATAGCATCCGAGGAACAAGAGTAGTTTTTACAGCGTGTTAAGTTTTCTTTACTCGTAGCAACACGAAATATTGGTTTTCGGGATGCTATGAATTTCTCTAGTAAACATTTCGTATTTGACAAAAATGCAAAACAGACATGATAAATTAACATCATTAGTATTAATATTAAAATTAACATTAGTTTGTTACACTTGCACGTATAAATTCAGTTACGCAGCTGAAAATGTTTACTTGAGAATTGACAGACTCTGAGAAACCGATTTTCCGAGTTGATACCGGGTGGAGAAGACTGATTAATACACTGCTAAACTACCCCTAAACATTACCGAAAATTACGGGCAGCAAGCAAATGTTTTATTTCAAAAAGTCCTTTCGGCATATACCGGGCGGAAAAGGTATCATGTATCAACCGGTTCCAGTGTGAATGAGCATGTGCACAAAAATTACTAAGGTCTCGACTAAGTTCATTTGTTAGCTTCACCCATCAAGTTGTTTTAAAATCGCGGGCACTTCAAGATATCACCGGCGACCAAATATAAGTCACTTTAAATAAAACCAGTTTGGATGCAGCTGACTAATTTCGCGAAATTCTCATTCACATTCAGTATTGTCAAAAATCAGTATTGAATCTTCTATAGACGGGTTCCACTAATTTGAGCTTCGTGTGTTAAAATAGTGTAAGCTGGCTCTTTAAAAATAAGGAATATGAAAGCTACCTCTTCCTCCCGGCACCGGCCGGAGAGACATTTTTTTCGTTTTAGAAAGATTTCTATGAAGGGGAAACATTTACTTTCTCATTGCATGATTTTTCTTCTTAACATTGCAAGAGAAAATATACATGTGCTTGATCCACTGAATTGAAAAGAAATGATAAACTTCTTATTTGTTCTTTTAATCTTCACTGGATGAAACATATCGGAAGAAATATATTTATTCTTATGCTTATTTTACTTTTATCTTTTGTCAGTCATTTTCAATACGACTCAACAGTCTTTTTATATTCGTTTTAAGAGTTTTTGCTATCTGTCTTTTTTTTATAGCAAACTTTCCCAGAAACTGGATAATTGTTTTTAAATTACTAAATATTTCTGTTATACCATGATGCTTTTAATAATTTCCCAATAAATATTGCATTTTTAAAATTGTTTTAAAACTACTTGCGGAATTTTAAATGATATTCCAATTTTTTCTATTGTGTAGTTAAAATTATTGCGAGTATTTTAAGAAAATAGTGGCGTATTTAAAAAAAAAAAATAAAATAAAAAATAAAAATACTTGAAGCAAGATTTAACATAGAAAATTCTTAGAAAGTTTTGTTATTGCAAAATATTATTTTAATCAAAATCTCCTAAAGGATTTGTTAAACTGAATTATTGTTATAAAACCATATAAAAAATGGTTTTTTTAGTAATTTTTTCAAAAAAATAAAAACAATTTTTCCCTTTAAAAATTATAAATGATTACTATTTTTTTTCACCTATTAAGGGAGACAATTAGCTTTCTCCTTAAAATATACAAATTGCAATTTTTACAATTTTATTAGAACACCAATTTTTGTTTTATTTTACGATAGCGTTTCTATCATATTCATATATATTATTTTTACTGTCAGCATCCATTTTCCTATGCATCTGTAAAACGAAGAACAATAAATAAGGTACAATTCGAAAGGATTTTGAATGAGCGTCCGACATAGTACACTCACATTCCGTTAAAACATGTTTTTTTTAAATAAAAAATTACAGTTAATAAAAAATTAAATCAGCATTGTTTTCATAAATTAAATGATTTTTTTTTAAATCATTGTTGCCACAAAAATAAAATACCGCATAGTTATAAAAAATAAACAGTACAAATAAAATGAAGTGTGATATAACTGCACTGGTTTATTTTAAATTTATGATTAAACGGCAAAAGTGAATTTGAAAAATTTAGAGAAATAGATACCATTAATCGACAAAAGCAGTGGTATTTCACGTATAAGTTTAAAATTTATGCTTTATTATATTAGATGAAATTACATTTTACATGTATTAAATTTATTTTTATTTGTCCCGAGATTTTTTCGAAGCTGTTACATCTTTTAATGCAGTTAAGACATGATTGCTAATTTTCCATCGTGCTTACCTATTGAAAAAAAAATTCTAGCTTTTAATCAGGTTTTTATTTAATTTTTGCGTGTGTGTCGTCTGTTGTTTATTTTTCTTAGTTTCATCATGAATGTGTATAATTGTACTGTTTGAGCAGCAGATTACGTAATTTAAGTGTTATCTTACAACTGGATATACAGTTCATTACGATTTACAACAAGTCGGAAATTGGATGTCAGATGTGTCAAATGAGGTGCGTTCGTAATATATCTAGTTTAAGGGGGTCCGGAACACAAAAATCTTCAAATTTTCTAAAAAAAATTTATTGCATCAAAAATTTCTCTGTTTTTTTTCTGCCTAAAATGACGTATAAATCATGTCTATCTTAAATGGAATAGGAAATATAAATTTTTCGTTTTACTTTGTTTTCAAATTCTAGCTTTCAAGCAATGGTTGTCGCGAAAATGACTTCTTGTGAAACTGCGGTTATCTTCATGATGGGTGTTTTCACCACTTCTCGATTTAAATTGTTATAACTCAAGAACCATAAAAGATAAACGATTCAAACTTGGATCATATCTTTTTCAAATGGTTTACTTTAATTTTGATTCAGGAAATTTGAAAAAAAATATTTACTTTTGAAAATATTATTATTATTTTTTTTTAAGTTACATAATATTTTTTTGAAATTTTTACTTTAAATATTTTTAATTTTTATTTCAAATAATGTTTTTAAAAATGCTGAATCAAAATTAAAATTTATATATTACTGTTTATTTAAAAGAAAACAAATTGAAATTCTACAAATAATATTTTGAGTTATAACGATTTTAAATTACCTCACTTTTTTAATAAATTTTAAATTAATTTTTTTTTTTTAATTATGAGAAGGATTATCATATGATTTTGTTTACAAATGATATGGTTAACCATCACAAAAAAGATCAACATTTTAACTCAATAAATAAAAATTATTTTAAAATGTTTCCTGGGCTCCCTTAATAAATATTCATATCTTGATTCAACAGTTGTTGCACTCTTATGCAAAAATGCATAAATACAAAATTTATTACGACTATATACAGGGTGCAATATGTTATCTATCGCCGACCTTTAATTTCTCAACCGTTGGTCGTACACATATAGTTCCAATTACAAAAACCTTTCAAATGTGCTAAATATTCATGTTGTGGCATTAATTAAAGTCAAAAATCAATTTTATAAAAATCAATTTTATAAAAATTACGAAAATTAACTTTTTATACGGTCCCCCAGTCCCCATAGTTATATTTAGTAAAAGTTTGCTCATATCATAACAGATATAACACAAAAAGTTTGACATCTGTACTACAAAAATTGACCCAGTTATTAAATTTCAAAGTTTGAGATTTTTGCACATGATTTTGTCTTTCATTAAGGGATCAGTTAAAAGATGAATTAAAGTAATTCGAGATCAAAATCAGAGTGCTATGTCCTTTTTACGGCGAAACCACCTTTAGCCGGTATCACCAAATCGGGGAATCACCAAATAGGTTTATTTCATCTAAATATTTGAGCTAACTTTTATGGGTCGAACAACATCAAAAGTACCGATGACACCGGTTAAAAGTGGCTTCGCCGTAAAAAGAACATTGCACCCTGATTTTGATCTCGAATTACTTTAATTCATCTTTTAACTGATCCCTCAATGAAAGACAAAATCATGTGCAAAAATCTCAAACTTTGAAATTTAATAACTGTGTCAATTTTTGTTGTACAGATGTCAAACTTTTTGTCTTATATTTGTTATGATATGTGTAAACATTTACTAAATATAACTATTGGGACTGAGGGACCTTATAAAAAGTTAGTTTTCGTAATTTTTATCAAATTGATTTTTGACTTTAAATAATGCCACAATAGGTATATTTACCTAATTTGAAACGTTTTTGTAATTGGAACTATATGTCTAAGACCAACGGTTGAGAAATTAAAGGTCGGCGATAGATAACATATTGCACCCTGTATATTAAATTCAGTAGTATGGAAAAATATGACTCCATTTTAAATAGGACGTCATCACCACGGCAACCTAGGAACAATAGCTATCATGGGATATCACTGAATTAATTACCTATGATATGATTTAATAGAATGAAGAAAACTTTTATTAATATCGTTTTAAGTTTTGATTCGATTTTCATAAAATTTGAAATGACTCGCAAAATTCTGCAATGATTCTATATATTATATTTGAGCTGTTATATGCGAACAGACAGACGAACGGACCTGACGACAACTATAGGTGGCACGTATTTATATAATTATGAACGCATCTAAAAACGCACCAGTGTTGGGACAACCAAAAAGTAAATAAGATCGTGTCCCGTCTTTACTCCCAAAACTGGCGGCCCTGATTATGCTTCAAAATTTGAAGATATTAGCGAGAATGACAAAAAACTGCAATGTATTTCGGATCAGATACCTCATACACACCGTTGGTTCGAATTTTGTAGAGTTATTTTGGAAACCCGTTTTCGTATACTCTTCAGATTCTGATGACATGATTTAATGACATGAAAATAAACATAATATTTTAACGTCAATGTTGTACTCATGACAACGTCCCCTTTTCTATGCACAACGATGAATAGGGTGTTATACGAAAGTGTTTTGAGCAAGCTTTGGACATAATACATTCATATATCGAATGAAGTAGTTTGTTTAAAAAAAATATCGCTGTTTATTAGAAATAAAAAAATGTATCAGAAAGTAAACTAAAGATTGCAGTGCAAAAGCTTCGCACGAGTCTACTGGTCATCAAATAAAGAGTATATTTATTAAAAAATACTGGTTTTCATACAAATAAGGACTGGCAGTTATTCTGTGACCTTATGGTAACGCTCGTCCTTTATAGGTTAATATTTTTGCGCAATTATGACAATTTAGATGGATTTTTATTTATTCAGTTAGATGTTAAATTAATAGATGAATCACAAAGGACTGACTCGGAAACATTTTGCACGATTATTAGGTTATTTTAAAATTTATTGGAATATATTGCTTATCTTTTCAAGTAATAGTTTAGCCTTTTTGTTGAAACTAATGAGGCTTAATTCTAATATATATATATAAATTTTTACAAATTTTTCGGACTTTAGAACATTCTAATATAAGCTAATCTTTTCATGAAATGCTGAACAGCAAACACTTCATTGTCTTTTTAGGTGCGTTCATAATTATATAAATACGTAGCACACGTATAGTCGTCGTCTGGTCCATCCGTCTGTCCGCATATAACAGAGCAAAAATTACCCAGCCAATATACACTGATGGACAAAACTTAAGGACCAAAACGAAATGTATACGTAGATCGGAATCTACGTGAGATTGTGGGTAAAGAAACAAACACTAGTATTAACAGAATGTTACACAGGATTTAATATAAAAATTTTGCTGAAAGGATGTATACAGGGCATTACAAAAGCTTTTTTTTCTGAAACGTGAATATTGTCCGAAAACATGACTGTATAAAGAAATCAAAATACTCACAATTAACAATCGTCAGTGTCATACCAATAAGGGATATGGCTACCGTGTAATGTGAGACAATTTCAACACGGCGTGGTATACTCAGGGCAACATTGTAGCTGTTGAGACAAGTTACCCCATTCCTCCTTCACTGCACGGATGAGAGTTTCCTTGTTTGTGGGAGGAAATTGTCGATCCGCAATACGTCTCCCCAAATCACCCCATACATTTTCAATGGGATTCAGGTCAGGGGAAGGTGCTGGCCAGTCTATGCGATGGATATCTTCGGCCTCAAGGTAATCTTGAACTGACTGTGCGCGATGACAAGGTGTGTTATTTTCCATAAAACGAAACTTTTCGCTGACGGCACCTCGAAAAAGTCGAACATGTGCAAGCAGAACGTTTTCAATGTACCGTTTACCGATCATGGACCTTTGGTCAAGCATCCTTGCGACCATAGAGATCCTTGCGGCCATTGAACATGATGCCTGCCCACACCATAATACTTGAAGTCGTATATCGATCTCTTTCTAGAATATTTTCGCGACAGTAAGTACTACCAACCTCGCGCCATATCAGTTTACGTCTACAGTCAGACGATAGCCTGAATCTACTTTCATCTGAGAAGAGCACGGTAGACCAGTCGTTATCAGTCCATTTGCGATGCATACGGAACCACTGTAAACGGGCCTTCGTTGGCGTCTCGAGAGTGGGACACGCACGACAGGTCTTCGGACGTATATTTCACCCTTTTCAAACGTCTTGCAACAGTTTTCCGCGATATTTTAGTTCCTGTGGCTACACAAAATTGATTTGCTAACTAACCAGCTGTACTGCGTCGATTCCTTTTTGCCGAAATAACAATATAGCGATCTTCTTGGGACGTCATACTGCTAGGACGACCTTCTGCCGTGCGCCTAATACATAGTACACTCTTTTGGAATGCCGCCCATAGCCTAGAAACAATATTGTGCGTGATGCTAAATTCACGGGAAACATCTCTTATTTTGCGCCCTTCTTCCAAATTTCCAATTATTATACCACGAGTCTTCGAGGCATCATTTAGATGCCTCGAAGACATGTTCAAAATTTCAATGTTCAAGCTTCACTCTATCTCCTTCAATTTTTACATCTAATGATAACTCACAGCACCCACCAACTGCCTAAAATCTCTTATCTCTGTTGTCACGTGATCGACAAAAGCGGAAGTACAAATTTTGCACAAGTTTCACAAAATAGAGCACATCCCGCATTCATGCAAATTTACACGTGCTGCTGCGGATTTACAGGATGTGTTCACAAAGTTTCAAGACTGGTCTGAAAATACAAAATTTGTTAAACCTTTTTGTGCAGCGAACTAAAATTTTTCGAAATATTACCCTTGGGCATCAACACACCGCTGCCAGCGTTTTGTCCATTGTTCATAGGCTCCTTGGAAGCCTTCGCGCGCAGTGCTGTTAAGGGATCTCGTCGAAGATGCCTGGATCGCTGGAATCGTGTCGAATTGCTTCCCTGTCAGGTCTTTCTTGATCCGGGGGGACAAAAAATGTCGATGTGAGCAAGGTCGGAGCTATAGGGGGGTTTGCGACAGTATTGCCACGTTAAACTTAGCCAAAACTTCGGCGGCGGCGAGCGACGTATGAGAGGGCACAATATTGTGTTGAACAGTCCAATCGTCTCTGATGTCTGGGAGGACGCGATGGTCTCTATCCTTCAAATGGTGGTGCATTCTAGCGTAAAACTGATCTGAACCGGCGAGTCCGCCCAGACATCAGATACGATTGGATTGTTCACCACGACACTGCGCCCTTTCACACATCGCTCGCAGCCACCAAAGTTTTGGCTAAGTTTAACGTGGCAACACTATCAAAAGCCCCTCTACAGCCCCGATATCGCCCCCAGCAACTTTCTGTGTTCCTCCGGATCGAGAAAGACCTGAAAGGGGAGCGATTCGACACATTTCCAGCGATACACGATTCCAGCTTCGACGAGGTTCCTTAACAGCCTTGCGCACGAAGACTTCCAGGTAGCCTATAAACAATGGAAAAACCGCTGGCAGCGGTGTGTTGATCCCCAAGGGTCATATTTCGAAGAGTTTTAGTTTGCTGTACAAAAATGTTTAATAAATTTTGTATTCTCAGACCAGTCTTGAAGCTTTGTGAACACACCATGTATTTCTAACTGTAATCGTTGAAAATAACATTGGTCCTTAAGTTTTGTCCACCAGTGTATGTAATCGTTGTAGAATTTTGTCGAGTCATTCCAAATTTTATGAAAATCGAATCAAAATTTAAAAACATATTAATAAAAATTTTCTTCATTCTATTAATTCCTATCATACGTAATTAATTCAATGATATCCCATGTTAGGTAATGATTCTAGGTTGCAAGGTGATGACGCCCTATTTGAGATGGAGTCATATTATTTCCGTATTACTGAATTTAATATATATAATCCTAATAAATTTTGTATTCTTGCATTTTTGCTCAAGGGTGCAACAGCTGCTCCACCAAGATCTGAATATTTATAAAACTAGTTTATAGTACTAACGCACCCCATTTTCCACGTTTGGCGTACAATTTCCGAGTTGTTTGAAAATGGAGTATTGTTTGGTTAAAACTTTTATCGAAAGAGAGACACATCTGATTTTACTGATATTTCGAAAAATACTAAGCTGTCAAAATTTACAATTCTAAAGACTAAAAGTTTAATTTTATTTCATTCTTTTACTGAAGACATTCATGTGTTTGTGAAGTTGTATAGAATTTTGACATTTAAATTAATTTCTGGAAATTCCTTTTTCGATACTCAAAATGTCATGGAAATGTATTTTGATGTATTGCTTTTCTTCATTCATAGTGTAAAATGTTGGTATAGAATAATTTTAAAACGGTGTCGTTTTATATCCCTCTAGCGAAATAAATTTTGAATGCATCCTTTTCTGCAGGTTGTCAAATATTATTGAATAAAATGCATTTTGCATTAAATGTATTGGTCGTGCTGGATTTCGATTTTATTTTCAATGTGAATAATAAAACGCAAAATGTAAGCAGATTAGTTATCCTTTGAAACAAAACGATGAGAAATATGTTACAAATTTTATTATTATAATGTATTATCTAAATGTACTAATTTCAAATGCTAAACGGTGTACATTTGCTATATATTTTATTATCTAAATTAATAATTTTGGAAGATAAATGTAATATTTTTATCATCTTTAAATAGGTGTCATAAAATCTCATATATCAACAATTTGTTTCTATGAAATAGCTGTATTTTTTTAAAAAATTAAATTTTTAAACCCTTAACTGTTTCATTATTTTTTGATACCATAAACTAAAACAGAGACAAAATACCTCTTTCGACGTACTAAAATAATTGAAAAATGTCTGCCAATTAATAAATCGAAGATTAAAGGTAAAAATTAGTGGTATCCAAAAGCTTTCAGTAACGAACCAAGCAGGAAAGTTAAGTGATTAATCACAACAAATAATAAATAAATGTGATAAATTAGTAATCATAAATTACTAATGATTTTTTTATTGTCATGCAATTGGGCATTAAAGCTGGATTTTTTTTTAATTGAAAAAAAATTTAAATTTATATATCGCAACCCATCACAGGTGACTCTGATTCAAAGGAATTTTACATGAATTTCTTTCCTATTTTAAATATTATTAAAATGTATTTCTTATTTGTTTAAGTACTATTTTAATAGTTTTGCTGACGCAAATGAAATATCATTTTGAGATGAAATAAATTTTATGAATTCTTCTGGATTCAACTGTATCCGATAGCAAACTAATCTTTTCATAAAATACCAAATAACACCTCATTATCTCTTTCAAAATGAAGTATTGTTCCGTTAAAACTTTTATGTAAGGTGAGGTATTTCATTTTATTGATATGTCAAAAACTAGGAAAAAGCTATCCTTATCATATCAAATGACTAGTTTTATTTGATATTTTTAAAGCTGTATGGAACTTAGCCATTTAAATTAAATTCTGGTTTATTCGGGCTAAATTTCAAAATATTGTTGTCATTTTCGTTACTTAAAATGTTCTGAAAAATCATTCTGTTTTAGTTTTCTTCATTTTAGTGTAAAATGTTAATATAGAATAATTTAAAACGGTGCAGGTTAATCTCTTAAATTCTTTGATGTCTCAAAACCCAATTTATCTATTCTAATATTACAAAGAGTTTGTTTATTTATAGGGGGTTATCTCTGGAACTATCGAACCGATTTCAGAAGTAATGATATCAAAATGATGGTGTTAGTCCACGTTTGAACATAGGTTTTATCTTAAGTCGATGCCACTACCTCAAAGGGGGGTGCAGGAGGAAAAAACGTTCTAAAAATGCGATTTTTGTGTTACTGAAGGGCCTAGAAACATGAAATTTGGAATGGTAGTTATAAGATATAAAAGATCTCAAAGAACATTTCCTAAAAAATTCGAAATTTAAAAAGTGTGAAAATGAGCAATAAGCGTTCTAAAAAGCGTTTTAAATGGCGATTCATACACAATATGAGGAGGTACCGAACCTATTTAAAAATAATGGTGTCAAAATGATGGTGAAAACCCTTGCTCCATCGCATAGGCTATATTTTATGTCGGTGCCACTAGCCCAAAGGGGGTGCAGGAGCAAAAAAAAAAAAAAAAAAAAAAAAAACTTTCTAAAAATGCGCTTTTTGTGTTACTGAAGGGCCTAGAAACATGAAATTTGGCATGGTAGTTACTTATTAGATATAAATAACCTCTATGAACATTTAAAAAAAGTCGAAATTTAAAAGGGGTGAAAATGCGCGAAAAGTGCTCTAAAAAACTTTCTTGGCGATTTCTACGCAGTCTCAGGAAGTATCAAACCGATTTCAAAAGTTATGGCTGGAAATTGATCTTGACATGCCTTGCTCTAAGATAGGCTCTATTTTATATCGGTATCATTACCACCTGGGAGTTGCAGGAGCAAAATAAGTTCTAAATTACGATTTTTGTGTTACTAAGGGCTTAGAAACCTGAAATTTGGCATGGTGGTCACTGTTAAAATATAAATGATCTCTAAGAACATGTCCTAAAAAATCAAAATTTAAAAGGGGTGAAAATGCACGCAAAGCCTTCTAAAAAATGTTCTAAATTGCGATTTCTACACAATTTCTGGAAGTACCAAACAGATTTGAAAAATAATGGTATCAAGATGATGATGACAGCATTTGCTCCAAGATAGGTTCTATTTTATGTCGGCGCTACTATCACAAAGGAGTGCAAGAGCAAAAAACGTTCTAAAAATGCAATTTTTGTATTACTGTAGGGCCTAGAAACATGAAATTTTGCATAGTAGTTACTTATTAAATATAAATGATCTGTAAGAACATTTAAAAAAAATTCGAAATTTAAAAGGGGTAAAAATGAGCGAAAAGCATTCTAAAAAACGTTCTAAATGGCGATTTCTACGTAATCTCGGGAAGTATCAAACCGATTTCAAAAATAATGGTTGGAAATTGATGATGACAGGACCTTGCTCTAAAATAGGCTCTATTTTATGTCAGTGTCACTACTATCTGGGGGTTACAGGAACAAAAAGTTATAAATTACGATTTTTGTGATACTGAAGGGTCTAGCAACTTGAACTTTGGCATGTACCATTGCTTATAAGATGTAAATCCTCTTTAAGAACAGTTTCTAAAAAAATCGAAATTTAAAGGGGTGAAAATGCGCAAAAAGCGTTCTAAAAACTTTCTAAATTGCGATTTCTACGCAATTTCAGGAAATATCAAACCGATTTCAAAAGTTATGGTTGCAGATTTATGTTGACAGTCCCTGCTCCATCATAGGCTAAATTTTATGTTGTTGTCACTAACTACCTGAGGGTTGCAGGAGCAAAAAATATTGTAAATCGCGTTTTTTGTGATACTGTGGGGTTTAACATTTTAAAATTTTGCATGTTAGTTACTTAAAAGATGAAAATGCTTTCTAAGAACCGTCAAAAGAAAATTCCAAAATTAAAAGAACGAAATAAGCGATAAGCGTTCTAAAAACGTCCTAAATTACGATTTTTAGCAATCTTATGAAATACCAAACCTATTTAAACTAGTATGTTGTGGCCATCACAAAACTTTCTTCTATATAAATCACGTCAATTAAATCATTTAAATAGTACAAGAAATAACAACGATTTAGCACCAATTCATATCAAAGTATATCTGAATTTGAAGTTAGATGAAAATTCGCGCATTAGTTCTTGAGATTGAGCTATAGCGGAAATTCTGAAAAAATGTAGCATAGCAGCTCCACCTGTTGAGCGATTTACACCAAAAGTAAACAGCACTAAACGATATCAAGGTATACCTGAATCTGAAGTTTGTTGAAAATCCAAGCATTAGTTCTTGAGATAAAGCTATTGCTGAAATCGCAAAAAATACAGCATAGCAGCGTCACTTGTTGAGCGATTTACACCAAAAATTAAACAGCACTAATTTATACATCAATTCATGTCAAGGACTAACTAAATCTGAAGTTTGATGAAAATCCGTGCAATAGTTCTTGAGATACAGCTCTTGTGGAAATCGTGAAAAATGCAGCACAGAAGCGCCACCTGTTGAGCGATTTACACTAAAAATTAAACAGCACTAATTTATACATCAATTCATGTCAAGGACTAACTAAATCTGAAGTTTGATGAAAATCCGTGCAATAGTTTTTGAGATACACCTCTTGTGGAAATCGTGAAAAATGCAGCACAGCAGCGCCACCTGTTGGGCGATTTGCACCAAAAATTAAGCAGCACTAATTTATATCAGGGACTAACTGAATCTGAAGTTTGATGAAAATTCGTGCATTTTTTCTTGAGTTAGAGCTATTGCGATAATCATGAACAATGCAGCATACCAGCGCCACCTGTTGGGCGATTTTAACAAAAAAGTAATCAGCACCAAACTATATCCTGGACTAACTGAATCTGAAGTTTTATGAAAATCCGTGCAGTAGTTCTTGAGATACCGCTATTGCAGAAATCGTTAAAAATGCCCTATAGCAGCGCCACCTGTTGGGCGATTTTCACCAAAAACTAATCAGTTCCAGTTTATATCAAGGTCTAACTAAATATGAAGTTTTGTGAAATTTCGTCCATTAGTTCTTGAGATAGAGCGCCCACAAAATTTGTGTCACATACAGACAGACAGACGGACAGACAGACAGACAGACGGACAAACAGACAGACAGACAGACTCACAGACAGACATTTTGTAAAAACATGTTTTTTGGAATCTCTGACTCATAAAACGTGTAAATCCGTCGAAAACTGGAATTCAAAAATTTTCATGAAACCAATACTTTCTTCTTGTAAAGATAGAAGAAAGTAAAAATAATGGTTGCAAATTGGGGGTGATAAAACCTGCTCAAACATAAGCTATGCCCGGACGACTACCGCCAGAGGGTTGCAGGAGCAAAAAAACTTTCTAAATTGCGATTTCTGTAATACTGAAGAAGATAGAAGCTTTAAATATGGCATGGTAGTTATTAATAAAATATAAATGCCCTCTAAGAACTGTCGAAAATAAATTCGAAATTTAAAAGTGGTGAAGCGAAGAGAGGGAGCGAAAAGCATTGTAAAAAAGTCTTAAATTACGATTTGAATGCAGTCCCATGAAATAATAAACCGATTACAAAAATAATGGTTTCGGATCAATGGTGACAGTCTTTGATCCTACACAGGCTATATTTTATGCGAGTGTTACTACTACCTGGGGTTGGCAGGAACAACAAGCGTTCTAAACAAGCCTTTAAATACTTTCTAAATTACGTTTTCTATGGAATATTAGTAATTATCAAACCGATTTTAAAATTAATGTCGGCAAATTAATGGTGACAGTCTCTGTGTAAACATAGGAATGTTATGTTAGTGCCACTAGCAACATAGAGGTGGTATACCGTTAGACAAGAAGCTTGGAATTTGTCATGATGGTTAATTTTAAGATGTAAATGCGTACTAAGAACGGTTTCTAAAAAATTCAAAACTTCAAATGAATGCTAAAATGAGTTTATTAAATGAGCATAAAATCTTCAAAAATACTTTCAAAAATATCTTTTATTTAGAATTAGTTTTACTTCTTCTTATTAATTTAAGTCTCATTTCTGCCTAATGCAGTGTAATAATGAAGTTTAGTCAAACTGTGGCTTAATTAGTAATTTTTGAATTATTACTAAAAGTGTAATTTCTTCTAATAAAAATTAGACAAGCGAATATCACTTGGGATATTTCAACTATTACGCGTGCAAAGCCGCGTGTTTTGCTAGTTATTTATAAAAACGTTTTACAATTTGCCGAAATTCTGGTGGCATCTCGGGATATTATCGCTGTTATAGAATGTGAATAAGAGTCTATCAATTGTAGAAAGTACGGCTGTCTGTCACTGGTGATTTTTCTAAACATGTTCAGTACGCTGCGGTAGCATCACACTTTGAATTTTGCATTAGCGTATATTCCAGAGTAAAACAGGCAACTCAATCAAACATATCTTGAGCCAGATTTTTTATTTAAAAAATAAAGTGGAATAATTACAAGGCAACGACAAGTAACATTTTATAAAATTAAAAATTTTGATATAAGTATCTTTGGAAAACTAAATCACTCAAAAACCAACGTTTGAACAACACAATATATACAAATTAAGCACTTTTAAATTGAACAGACTTATAAGTGTTCTGAGTACTGGGACTCACATCATCATTTTATAAAATCAAATTGAAATCCCTCTAAATACACGAAAGACGAAAACCCAAATGTCCTTAAATAATGCACTGAAAGACCAATATTTTTCAGAAACCAATGAGATCAAAGCGGAATTGAAGCACGCGTTACATAACAAATCAAACCAGAAAAGTGAGATGTAAGGTACACTGGAAAAATCGATGAAAAGAGAGTTTCCAAATACGAGGGCATTTCGAAAAGTAAAGATACACCGTACGCCGGAGGAAAAGAAAAGATTTGACAAGCAAGTTGGCAACACAGGTGTTAACCTTGAACCGTTATCTTTCTCCTCGCGATTGTTCGGCATTTCAACGTTTATTCTGGTTGGAGTAGGTCGTGTTTAAAATGGTTCCGCCGATTGAGAATCCCGCCAAATGCGAAGTGCACTTCGTCATACGTTTTCTTCATGCAAGAGGTCAGCGACCAGCGGATATTCACAAAGAAATTGTTTCTGTTTATGGGAACATTATGAATCGACAAAATGTAACGAAATGGTGTCGTCATTTCTCTGAAGATAGGATCGATGGTCATGACGAACAAAGAACAAGTCGGCCATCTGTGATCTCTGATGCCCTTCTTCAGAGAACGGAGGAAGCAATTCGTGCGAATAGACGTCTCAAATTGAAAGAATTGCATCAGATCATACCGGAAGTGTCAATGACAACTCCTTATGATGTTGTGACTGTCAAGTTAGGGTACAGGAAGTTGAAATGTGGTTCCAACAACAGGCGGAAACCTTCTATGACTGTGGGATACAAAAGCTTGTGCTCCGACTTAACAAATGTTTGGATAACGGGGGTGATTATGCCGAAAAATAATAAATAATCCAGTTAATAAGATGTAACTTACATTTTCTAAATAACTGTTTTTTTTAAGGAATGCGAGCCATTGTACCTTTGCTTTTCGAAATGCCCTCGTATATGAATATGAACATCTTCAAAAAAGTCTAAATCTGAAGGAGTATTGCATCTCTTGATAATAGTGGCCGAATCATAATTGAAATTATTTCCCTCGCCCAAAAACGAGAAGCAATAGAGGATATTTGTAATTCCTTCTTCTTTACTTCTACTTGACGTTTATATGTTCATTGATTCTGTAGCGGGGTTGTCGTTTAGTATGCCCAGTATAGGGCAAACTACACTGGCATTGCATATTGTAAATACCCCAAAAGTTCTGAGAAAGAATTTTATCTTTTAGCTGTGAAAATGTCAGTTTATTGACTGGCTTAAAATGACTTTAAAATCATACTTTCTTAAGATATTAAATATTATTGTTAGTATGATGCAGCGCGTCATACATCGAACCTTCCAGTAATTATAGAAATTTTCTTTTTCCTTTTAAAATCTACACGAATATAAATAATGTATATAGATAAGTAAAAATTATGAAAAAAGTATACAGACAGTCTTCGCTGAAGCAAACATATGAGCAGAACAGCAAAGAGTATGGCTAACGTTTATAGACAGGATTCGCCACTTCTGTCGATGTATTGGTGTAGCATGCTGTATGTTAACCAATATGCTGTAAAGTTAACAAAACTTCTGTAAACTGCTTTTCCAAAAAAATTAGCAAAATATAAATATTTTGTTTTACTTTACACATGAAACTTTACACTCTTTCCTTTGTTTACCTATTTTTAATGTCTGAAGAAATATTGATGAACTAAGTAGAATTAAGTAAAGCTGAGTAGAACTAATCGATTATTTTGCGTAATATGCGTGGAAAATCATGAAACAAAAAAAAAATTCTACATCATATATGGCGTAGTTGCATCAACTGCATAGAATATGATAAAACATGAACCGACTTCAATAAAATATCCACTTTACCCAGAAGAAAAAGGAAATTATTGCAAGATTATTATAAAAAGTCTAATAGCAAAGGGTGATTAATTTATAAATATAAATATTAATTTTAGTCATGAGAATAATGACTATAAGGACTCAGCATGTAATATTTACTGAGAAAAAGTTCTTCATCAGCAAGCACGATGTAAAATAAGATTCTTTTAAGGCACTTTTAAAAGATATCAGTAGGATTATCATCCACTTAATCGATAAGTCATCACTACAGCTATGAACACAACGCTCAAATTTCTACAAGTCTATCTAAAGAATTTATATTCAGAATTAATAGCTGAAAAAAATAAGGAAATTATTGCAAGATTGTTATAATAAGTCCAATAACAACGTGTGACTAAACAGTAAGTCCAATAACAACGCCGGATTAAACAGTATATAGCACCGGCAGGACTATCAGGACTAAGCATGTAATACTTATAGATAAAATATACACTTCATCACCAAGCACAATGTAATACAAGATTCTTTCAAGACACATTTAAAAATATCAGGAGGATTATCCTCCACTTATCTACGAACCAGTGGCGTGGCGTCCGGTCATCGCTGGATGCGGCGATGACCAAGCAATATTTTAAAACTCTTAGTAAGCTTTTAAAACTCTACGATCCAGTTTTAGCAGAACATTTGGAGTTCATGTATAAGTGAAGGTAAGATTTAAAGTTTCTTTTTTGAACATTCAACCATTGAATTTTAGAGTTAATAATTTTTCACCACAAACTTAAATAATTGCGATGACCACCGAAAATTTTCACGCCACGCCACTGCTATGAACACAACACTCAAATTTCTAAGAATCAATTAAAAGAATTTATACTAAAAAATGGTAATATGCAACTAGCTTTAATGGTAATATGCTACATAAAATA
The DNA here is from genome assembly GCA_963932465.1 of Maratus speciosus. Lineage (NCBI taxonomy): Eukaryota > Metazoa > Arthropoda > Arachnida > Araneae > Salticidae > Maratus > Maratus speciosus. The sequence goes on along the minus strand of OZ010795.1, from coordinate 351,149,056 downwards.
ACGTTAACTTTATATTATTTAAAATATCCATATTAAAAATAAAAAACTATGGAGTGCACCAACTACATTTATATTATACTTATTAATTCAAAAAACATGTAGAATTCCAATCATTAATACATCTTTGTTAGTTATTAAATCCACCAAACTAGACAATAGCATTTTTATTAATTTATCTATTAAGTATAAACTAAAATTTTAATACAGTACCCAGCAGCAGCTTTTAATTTACAGTATGATTTCAATGCATAGTCTATATTGGTCGAACAGTTAAGCCAATTGTAGGGGTGATTTCATGATTTCAAGCGTAGTAGTCTTCAACATAATGTTTACAGAACTTAATTATTAATCATTCAGATTCAAAAAAAGCATTTATGAAAAATTCTTAGCAACACATAATATGAATCTTGTTAATGACTAAAAAATATTTGAAACTGATATGGATATTTTATATTTTCTTTATGAATGGAAAATACCTCAGAGTGTTTTCTCACTCAAACTAAATACGGACCAATTTATCTACTATCTATTTTCAGTAAGATATATGTAAAAAAATTTAAATTCTAAAAATGGGAACCAAAAATCTTCATTGATATCATTACAGCTTTCGCATGGATAAGAGAACAATAATGCTATTAGGACATAATAAACTGTAAATGTAGTAAAATCTCGTTACAATACAGCGCATACAGTCTGAGGAGCACTGATTAAATTCGCTATATTGAAAAATTCGTCAAAGTGAATATTTTTATAATGAAAGAGGACAATAGAATTTTTTAGCAATCCAAATATACTCGTTAAACCGAAAAATACGTTAAAATGACATTCATTGAAACGAGATTTTATTCTATACGATCTTTTAAAAATTAATAAATACTAAATTTCTTTTATCCTGTGATAACATTTTTTTGACGCATTTAATAGTAATATTGCTACAGCGATATATTAGCGAATATCTAAATCACATATCAATCACCGATATCATTCATCGACAATAGAGCCACTTTTTTAATTACCAGTCTATCGCACACTATAATTTTTGGTATCGAGCAATGCGCAATACAATTGTGCGTGCCAGGAACACAATCTATGACCAGCATTGACGAATAAACGGTGATACTTTCTGCAGAACACACCCACCTTCTTGCATGAGAATATTCGTGCGCATACAGCTGAAGCTGTGACTGATGTGTTTAGTCGCTGATGCCGAAAAGTGATCTACCATTCTCCATATTCTATGGACTAAAGTTTCATGGCGTTGATTCCATTCCTTTATGAAAGACTCGCTCCGTGGCAGTCCACCAGTTGACGTGAGGTTCTGCTCTTAAAGCTGGTATACGGGAGGTGCTGGGTTCGAATCCAATCGCACACGTCAGTCTAATTGTTCGGAGATTTCCATGGTTTTCTCCAAACTTTGTTTATCCCTGCGTAAATACGAGTTAGGATCCCTTATTTAGCCCCACACAGAGGGCAGCCTCCCCTTCCGGTCAGTATCCCTCGTGTAGATAATCGGCCGTCATAAACTACACCAACACCGCTCCTTGGCATTTGATTCCACACCGCTTCTGATATTTTGCAGGATGTAGATCCCTCCATTCGAAGGACATATGTTACAGGTTCTGCCAACATCATTCTACTGCTTTCAGGACGCTGTCAACGGAGCTAGACAATGCTGGTTACAAAATAAATGTTTCAACCCTGTATCTCTTCCGTATTTTTTGTATATGTATAATTGCCATTATTTAAGTTTCATCCTATGTATATATAAACATACATTTAACCCTTTGAGTGCTAACATGATTTTTAGAGAATTAGCTACAAGTGGCACGCTGCTAGAGGAAAGTAGACATAAGAAAATATATATGTATTTCTTAGTTAAATTCGGAACATTTTATTTACGAAAAGTATTTAAAAAAAGGTTATAATTCCAATAAATATTATAATTTCAACATAAGAGACAATGAATAAGAATCGACAAGTATGAAATAGAGATCGTATTTTTTAGATTTCTTATAAATACACGTGCGGAATAAATCAACAATAAACAAGAATCGACATGTATGAAACAGAGATCGTATTAGTTAATGCGTGAGTCAGTAGCGCGATCGCGTTCCTGGCATTTTCGGCCAGTGTATTGAGGAGCACGATCGCGTTCTTGGCATTTTCGGTCAGTGTATTGAGAAGCGCGATCGCGCTTCCTGGCACTCAAAGGGTTAAAAGTGAAAAAATAAGTAAAGAATATTTATTTATAAATAAATAATCAAATTTTGTGTCCTGAATAAACTTGAGAATATATATTTAGAGTGGAGTATTTTTTAAAAGAAATTTATTAAGCAGCGTTGTCAACAGTATAGGTCAACACGAGGAAAATTCTTCAAAATACAGTTGAAAAACGTCCTATTTAAAAAATATCTGCAGAAAAAAATATTTTGATAAAAAAGTGATACTTTATTCTGTACAGTGAAAAAAAGAAGAAGAAAAAGAAGATCTCTATTTGTAAACCTCATAATATTTTCAATACGCAATTTGTTATTGCTTTAAAATAGAGTAAACTTTATAGCACTCTCTTAGACGTTAATCAAACAACAAATTAATTTAATAGTAAGTTTCAGAACCCAGTATGTAAGCTGAAAAGGACGAGCAACGTAGTACAGTAAAATGTCTTCTTTAATTAACTTGATGTTTGCCATCTTAAATTAATTAAAGAATGTTAAATTTCTTCGATTCTTACTCAAAGATTTGAGTCATTGATATTCAAATTCGATTATGGGTTTGTAACCATTAACAATATCTCATTTGAAGAACACAAACTCTTGAAGAATTTTAACTATTTCATTAAATAAATGTTCCTAAAATTAGAGAATTTTAATAAGCTTTGATTTTACTTTCCTTTTGAAAGTTCTAAGTATAGATATATATCATTGTTGTTACAAATAGCATAAATATCCTGAATGATGAAAGCTTTCGCATTTTAAATTGTTAAGAACATGTAAATGAAGTTACAGATTTTTAAAGAAATTATCTATATTGAAAACATTCTCTTACAAAATTTGGTAGACTCCACTAAATTAATTTAAACGTTATTACGAGAAACATCGTAAAAGTTTTATTTATTCAAAATAACATTTGAATTGAAAGACATTTAAAATTACTAAAATCTTGATATGAAATGTGAAGCAATTTAGAATAAAAAAGTTGAAGTCTAACAAAAGTTAACAGAGAGTGAAAGGATATGAATGACACTTATGAAAATAATATGCAGTATTAATAATAAAAAAAAGCAGACGAATTTGGCATTTTTTGAGTCAATTACGTAATTGTGTATTTTAACTCATTTCACTAAATTCGCAGAAAAACCAACGCCAGAAAAAGCCAAAATGTTTATGACCCAACATTAAAATAACAACTTCTTTTATAAAATTTAAGTTTGTATTTGTTAGCAATAATCATAAAGAAGTTTCTTACCTACAAATATATTTTTAAATGCATTCTTTATGTAATATTAGTCCAATTTATGTACTTCTTAAAAAAGCTGATGCTTGGATAATTTTCAGTTTACTTTTTGCATTTTTGTTTTGATAAAAATGTTACATTCTGCATCTTCCTGTATGGAAAATGTTGATAAAAAAATTACGCTCTTTCATGTTTCATATTTTGTAAAATGCGTAATGCTAACACAATAATATGAAAAGATTTTCCTTGCGTTTCTTAGCTATTTACTCAAGATAAAAGAAACATAAATAGGATAACTATACATGCATAATTTTTAAAGCATTTTCACTTTGAGACTAGGCAAAGCGGCAAAAGCGTAATCTTAAGAAAATTGCCTTTAAAAGTGATGTATCACCTCGATATCTGAATTCTCTGAGGAAGAAAAAAAAGATCGAAATAAAAAGTCTCTACGTCATTAAATATAACGTATTTGGTAAATAGCACAACATGCGAACAGTTAATAAAATTATTTGGCTCATTGTTTCAATAATTTCAAAATTGTGTTATACAAGGTGTTGCCGAATTCGAGCGTCAAATTTTGAATGGTGATAGTAACCATCAAGAGGATGAAAAATTGCCATAGAAAAATGGGGTCGTATACTACGTTTAGTGCGAAAAAAATTGCAAAAATACTTATAAGGGTCCACATCTGAAAATTGGACAATTTGCGTCCACTGCCAATAATATTTCATAAATTATACTGAAAACAAAAACTGAAAAATGTAATATGTTGTAACATTTCTTATAACAATTACCTATGATAAATGGACATATAATGATATATAAATAATTCATTTTAAACTTTAAGCAAACGAAATCATCATTTCAGTCCCTGTTTACAGGTACAAATATCCAATATTAATTGTATGCTGTAAACATTTCTATAAATATTATTAACTTTTACTGTTATATATTTATACCTATATATATATACAGTATTGGAAAATATAATTATTCTTTATTAGTATAGATTGTATAGTAAAATATTTTAGTAAATATATTTGTCTCTGACGTTGACCATCATCTCGGTCCCTCTAAACACACATTTAGGTTAAGAGATACTAGGTGGCGCTGGCAGAATTATTTCGATTGCAACAGCAATTAAAGTTCAACTAGCCACCATGGATGAAGGTAAGTCGTTCTTCTCTTTGTTTGATATTTAGAAATATTTAGTTTTTGTTCTGAATAGGAATGAGTATTTTTTATAGCATCATTCATGACCCCATATTTAAATTTTTATTTATAAAAAAATAACTTATTGCAATTTTATTTACGTAACATACAAATGTCACATGGCATATTTAATAATTTACATGTGGGCAAAATGTTTCAACAAAATGGCTATGCAGCTTTTAAGACAAAAACATCACCTCAATCCCCATCATCTCAGTCCCAATTATTAGACACTGATTATGGTGTTAGCAGACATTTTCTTCCATAAAAGTTTATCTTACGCATAAAATATACATCCTTGATCTCAAAACACTACAGTATTTAAATTACAAAACATGTATCATATATAATTGCATTTGGAAGTTGGTACATTAATTCAAAAAAATAAAAATTCTGGAGTGAAATTGTCCAGTTTTCAGATTTTGAACCATAAAGGGTGTAATGTCGAGCGGAACAAAAAGGGCCAATAACAAGTAGAAAAAGATTTAATGGGATGTAAAGCATGATTACATTACAGTTCAACGTCAGAAAAGAGACAACGAGACATTTTTACAGTAATCGTTCGAAGTTGCAGCCGCGAAGCACAACCGACATCAACGGCTGAAGGATTGCCAAATGTGCAATAATTTCGCTGCCGCAACTTCGAGCAATTCCTGTAAAAATGTCTCGTCCTCTTTTCTGACGTTGAAGTGTAATGTATTGTAATCTTGGTTTACATCCCATTAAATTTCTGCCAAAAAAAAGCCATTTCTGCTTATTAGTGAGTGGCCCTTTTGGTTCCACTCGACGTTACACCCTTCATAACTATTTTTGTACTTTTCTCCTACTAAACGTGGTTAGCGACCCCACGTTTTATGTAAATTTTTCATCCTTTTAATGCTTACTATCACACCCCTGAATGTTTCGGTCCAAATCCGCGACACCCTGTATATATTTTGCACTAAGTTAATTATCGATTTCTTCCTCTTTATCTATTCTCCACTTATTAATTTTCTAGGAAAGGGGATACTGAAATAATGGATCGAGATAACACTCAAACTATTTCTGCAGCCAATAATTTTCCTGACAAAAACCGTTAACTCAAACTTATTTTTACCAAGGAGATATAAAGGATTTAAAAACTAATTATAACATTTGTAAATAACTATAGAAATTGCGTAAGAATTTCGATATTAATGCAGATAATTTTTTTTCAAGATTACAAATATTCCGAGATAAAGAGATTCGATAAATATTCGACTGTATCAAACATAACCGAAGGTATTGGAGGAAGAAAGAGCTCAATAATCTTACTATTTCATTAACTTCATTAATTTTAACACAGTTATTCTTATCGGTAAATAGATTATGTGAGCTGTAATTTTACAACTGAGTACAAAAGTGTCCTGGTCAGGATCCCCATAATAATAAAATTATCATTTTCATTTGACAAGTATGCATCAATAATTAGGTTTCAAAAATTCCAGGCTATCCCAATTAGTTCGGGCAGCGGTGATCAAGTTGGCAGAGCATTGTACTCGTAGGTGTTGGTTGCAGGATTCAGGCTAACTGCCGGCTAAAATTCCGTCATGTACGCTAATGGCGCCTGATGCATCTAAAATCCGTCGAGGGTGCAAAGTCCTCCAAGTTACCTGTGAATTATACCTCTGGAGATACCTTGCCAGGTGAAGGTCTCGTCATCTGATCAAGGTTCTAAATTACGAGATCAACTTGAGTATCAATGTGCAGGTGCCAAACAACAGGATGTAACGTTAAGTAACTGGCAAAACAAAATATACACAAAACGAGCATTAGGCACTGCGGATAGGACGACTATCGAGGCAATGATGTCAGGTTTATTGCCGCTACGTGGCGATTAGGTGACCCCGATGCCAGGTATAAAACCCGTTCAACTGGGGCAATCCGGCAGGTAGGGGCCTGGTCATTGGTTAAAAAGAAAGAAAGAAGCAGGAAAATTTGGCTGAAGCTGCCAACACTCTACCGAGTAAGCTATATTAGACAAATCCGACGGACCTTTCGACAATCTTTCGATAATGACATCTAGACTTTTATCAGAAACAGCTCAACAGAATTAATTTCAGGGAGCGGAACGTCAAGCAAACGTTGGATATTTAATTACACTTCATTAATTTCAAAAGTCCCTGGTCCGAATCTTAGCGTAGACACATTTCAATTAGTAGGAAAATTACTCACATATTCTTAGTATTATTTCACATTAATGACTTCGAATAACATTATATTAGCAGTAAAGATTCCGACATAAAGAGATTCGACTGTATTCAACATAGCCGAAAATATGGGAGAAAAAATGAGCTAATAATCTCATTATTGCATTAATTTCATTAATGTTAACGCAACTATTTATTAGTAAATAGGAAATGTGAATTGCAATTTTCCAACTGAGCGAAGAAGTGTCCTGGTCAGAATTTGAGACATGGACCATTTGCACTAGATTAATTTTAACACAATTATTCAAATTGGTAAATAAATCATATCAGATGTAAATTTACAACTGGGCGAAAAATGTCCGGACCAGGATTCGAACCAGGGATCTCTTGGCTGAAGCCCCCAATGCTCTGCCATCTGAGCTATCCCGGACGAATCTGGTGGAACTTTTTCACCCAGCTAACCTTATTGATTATAGCATCTGGGCGACATTTTCGCCCAGTTGGAAATTTACATCTGATATGATATATTTACCAATTTGAATAATTGTGTTAAAATTAACCTAGTGTAATTACGTATCCAGCTATTTCTGGAGTTCCATTTCCTGCGATGTATTCTGTTGAGCTGAATCAGATTTTAGACCAGATGCTATAATCAATAAGCTTAGCTGGGTGAAAAAGTTCCACCAGATTTGTTCAGGATAGCTCAGATGGTAGAGCATTGTGGCTTCAGCCAAGACATCCCTGGTTCGAATCCTGGTCCGGACATTTTTCGCCGAGTTGGAAATTTACATCGGATATGGACCATTTGGTTAAGCGGCCAACACTTGGCCAAGTAAGTTATGTTATACAAATCTGATGGACCTCTATAAAACCTTTCGATAATGACATCTGGTCTGTTATAAGAAACAGCCCATTAGAATAAATCGCAGGTAGCTGAACCTCAATCAAACGTTGGATATTTAATTAGACTTCATTATTTTCAAAAGTCCCTGGTTCAAATCCTAGCGTGAGCACTTTTCAAATTGTAGGAGAATTACTCATATAGTCTTAGTATTGTATTGTATTATACTGATGACTCCGAATAACATTATGTTAACAGTAACCGCTGATTAAAATTCCTAATGTTTGTTTTCTTGTTTTATTCATCATTTGTTTGAAAATTTCCGTATTTAAAATAAAATTCTTGGTAGAAAATGAAAATATATGAACAATATTCGATATATTTTTCAATGTACAAAATTAAAAATCGTCCTAAGAATTATTATATTTATTGAACTAATTAGGCTCATTCGAAAAGATATCAGCTGCTAGATAAGATATTATACCATACTCCATAGAGATACATAATCTACTTTCTAAAGAAGAAAATAAGCAGAATTTCCAATAAAAGAATGAGCTTCTTCTAGAAGAGATACTTTTTTCTTAAAATCAAAATGACATAAAAAATCCACTCAAGAAACGTTTTCTTTTATTTTTTATAAAAAGAAACAATGTAAAATAAAAAATAGAATACTCATGTATTTGTGTATCAACAATGTGTATCAAACATGTACGTTTCTTACTGCAAGTTATTCGGAGAAATTAATTAGTTCAATAAATATAATATTTCTTAGGACTACTTTTTATTTTCTTCATTGAAAAATATGTCGATTGTTGTACACATATTTTCATTTTCTACAAAGCATTTTATTTTAAATATGAACTAAAAATATCTCTAAGAATTATTATATTTATTGAACTAATTATCATCAAGCTCATTCTAAACAATACAAGCTTATAGATAAGATATTACATTAATTTAGAATTCTGCTCCACAGAGATACATAATCTACTTTCTAAAAAAAAAATAATCCGAATTTCCAATAAAGGATTCAACTTCTTCTAGAAGAGATACTGTTTTTTCAGAATGACATAAAAAAGCCACTCAAAAAACATCTTCTTTTTATTTTCTATAAAAAGAAACAATGTAAAATAAAATCCCTGTAATCAAAACTTGCTACACGATCTCAAAAGAATTTCTTTTATTTGATGCCAGCAAAAAATTGTTTAGTTAAGATTAGACACTAAACCTGCTTTTAGTAGCTGTTCTAGAGCAGAAAAAGTAAAGATGAGTATTTTTATTGAAGTAAAATAGATGTTTGAGAAGAATAAAATTAGACGGTTAACTTTAAGTTATTTTTTTTTCTTAAAAGAATTAAATGTGCTGCATGCAAGAAAAAAATCTGAGGGAAAGCTAATTGTTTAAGTTCTTTTTATAATTAAAAACATTGTAAAAGAAAATGAAATCATAATTTTTTTAATTGTTTTTCGAAATCTGGGAAACATGACATCACACATGTTGTGAAATTTCTTAATGATACAGAGTTTTAAACAGATATTTTGAATACATTGCCATATGATAATAAACATAATAAACGGTCGAGTACGGGTATTACTCGCGCACAGAGGGTTCCGTAGAATAAATATATCAATTTGTAATTGTATATATAAAAAAAAAAACCGTTGCTAAAATAATACTAAGACTTTGTAAAAAAATATACAACGTAGGGTTGGGTATACCAGTATATATTAGAAAAGTGTAAATGGATATATCATGAAAGTTCAAAGAGACATGGAACCTAAATAATATCAAATATAGCTATTGTGTATAGCCCATTTTTTAATATTATCCTAATCTGTTTATGATAAACTTAATTCGGTACTGACAATAAAAGCAGTGCATATTTAAACTTCATTTGGCATTTCATAAAACTAAATTCAGCCTAGAAATAATCTATATTTCTACAGTGTAGCTAAAACAAAACCTTTGTTCAAAGTTTAAATTTGGCATTGTGCTAAGCGCGCTTCGAAAGAAGGTCGCAAAGTTGCAATGCTGCCTTGGTCAGTACCGCGTTTTTACAGATAGGTTTTTAATTAACTTTTAAAGTCACTCGAGGCGTATTGAGAGATATCTCAGTGCAAACTAGTCGCGAATCCCACAGTATTTATGTGATTCATTCTAATTAAACCTTTCGAGGGCAGTGGCCTTAAAAAAAAAACACCTAATTTTAATTCCAAAACAGACAAACGGCACCAAGAATATTTAATTGAAATTTTTCTTTTATCATGTACGTGAAAATAAGCAAGTTCGTATTTTCTAATAAATTCGTTTATAAATTCTGGTGTCAGTCCATTATTTCATAATGGTCATTATAAACCGAATTACTCCGCGCCGGAAAGGGTTAAATGGTCGCAGGACTCTTAAAGCTTCAAAATTTTAGAAATTTAAATTTTTTTAGATGTTAAACTCCTATCTATTCTGAACATTTTGATATAATTGTTTCCTTGAAATTCCCATTAGAACAGAGGTTATGGCTTTTAGAATTATACTCGCTCAACAGCTGAAGCGGCGTTTCTGAAATTTTGAAGTCATTTTTCTCCAAATGTCGTTTTTTGGGCATAACGCGCAGGATACCTCAAAAACTTCTGAATAATTGTTCATGAAATTTTCAAAACATATATTTCATGTTAGTCTGCATAAACTGAACCGAAAATTTCCTTTTTATTGTTCAAAAAAATATTTTTTTATGTGATTATACTGTTGAAATATTCAAAATTTTGTATTAGCTAAATGCAACATTGCATTAAAAATATAAAAATGCTTTAAATGCAAATTTACTTAAGTTCAGGATAATTATTACAATCTAAAGTATAAGTAAGCACTAAAATTTTCATTCTACTTGAAATATTTATTTTCTAATCCTGCAAACTGTTATGCCAACTTTCTGTTCGACAGATGTCTAACTGTTTCGAGCCACCTATAAATACAAATTCTGTATCTTGCAATTTTTTAAATACATTAAATGAAAGAGCATACTTATATCTTTCATCCCAATTAAAATTGTGTTTTAAAGTCATATACATTTTAAGACATTTAGTGTTGAAAATGTTCTTTTTTTCCCCCAATTTTTTGTGTCCTGTGACCCCTGAAATTAGTGTGTTTTTAACAATTTGGCATTTATTGCTTTTATACTGTTACTGGACATTACATTACACATATATATCATTAAAACTTGTTAACTAGGCATAGAGTACGCCTCCCCTGTCATTGTGTATGATAATACTGGCCGTATATTTAAGGGTTAATATCTCGGCTAATTACCGATGATTTTTTTCGAAATTCGTTATCAACAATGCTTTTATACTTTTGCTACGATAGGTACATCCAGCGATGCTCAACAATTTTTCCAAATGCCCGTAAATCGAAATTTGTGAGTAACAGAAAAATGCGATTTTCTCAAAAACTATGTGACCTATGGTGATCGCTATAATTTTCCGGCAAGGTTTAAATTAACGTCTACTACCTCTAATTTTTTCATAAATTTAGTTTCAGTAGATTCGGAATTAGAGGGGGGGGGCATATTTTTACGCTGCATTTTCGACAATATTTTTGAAAATATAATACCTAAAATTAAAAGGAATGTATTTTTGAGTTCAGCGTTACGAAATCTTTCACACGATATACAAAGAAAAATTTTTTTTTTCAAGTACACTAATTAGCCCCACTACATTTTTACTAAATATATTTATGAATGTTTATTAATCTGAAAATATGTGGGTCAATAGTCTTTATTACTTCCCCGAATTTGAACTTTCCATGTTCCACAGTTTATGAGTAAAATGGCTGTGACAGACAGACAGACAGACACAGGAGTGATCTTATAATGGTTCCGTTTTTACTTTTTAAGTACGGAACCCTAAAAAGTATTATATCAGTATGTTCTGTAACTCGGGAAACCATGTCCTCTGGTATCGTCTGGTATTAGTGAACAGGAAGTCAATATTTACATATTTTGCATATATTCAGGCATACATGGCAGACTTTCGAAATAAGAAAATCAATCCAAATTTACACGTGCTTGTTATACGCTGTGCATAAAAAATGTTAAAACTTAAAAACGATAAGCATACGAATTCAGATTTCTACGTCAATGATCAAGAAGAAGAGATGTAATTGATTGAATGACCTCGTGAATGATTCTAAATACTTTCTACATTGTAAAAAAAAAAAAAAAAAAAAAAAAAAAAAAAAAAATCTGTTTTTTTACAACAAAATGTGGTGGCACCCGGCAGCCAACACTGTTGCTGTAAAATTTACAAGCTTCTGTCTTTAAGAGTGCAGTACAATTTCTCAAGTATTGGGAAAGTCGCATTGCTATTGGCTGCGATGTGCACACTGTAAACTGAAATGTCTGAAATTCAGACACATAAGTGTCTGAAACGGAGTGTTCAATTTTCAGACATTTTAAAGTGTCTAAATTTTTAAGACGCTTGTATGTGTCTAAATTTAAGACACTTCAAACGTCTGAATTGCATCCATGTTTGACCACCTTTAATTTCTCTGCAAAAGCATTTTCCACCTTTTTTTCAGTAAGCCTTAATACACAGAAAAAAAAAAATCCTTTAAAATATAAAAACTGTACCGCCAATCAAAACGCCAGTACAATTTACGTATTTTAGTGGAAATTTTCTTCAATTACCAGAAATATTTAAATTTTTTTTTTTGAAATTTCTATATTTAAAAAATAAAAATTATGCTCTCAAGGAAGGGACATTTCACCCACATTTTAATAGGTCTCAGAGATTTTACATGATTCACTCATCTAATTCATTTTACAACATTAGCAATATTACACTTACCCATCGCGGGATACGAACTCATGATCTTATGGTCCGTAGACTATGCGATAATCCGTCTCGGCCACGCCTCCACAGCTAGGAAGTTCAAATATTGTTAGTCATTTGTGACTCACAATTTATTTTACGGAAACTGTAAATATTTTGTCAATCTGCTTATAATTCTGAAAGATTTCACACATCTTCTCTCTAGAATTTTGAATATTTTGCTTTTTAATTTCATGCGATGTAGAACCAGTAGAAAATTTTTTTACTTCTATCGAAGAAATTTTCAGAACACAAATATTATTGGTTATCAGAAGACACGTTATTTTTGAAATATTAAAATATTTAAAATGTTTTAACAGTGCGTATATATATATATATATTATATATATATATATATATTTAATTCGGGCTTGTTCCGTTTCAGTTGTGTGTGTGGGGGGGAGGGCAACCTTTAAAAATAAAATCAATTTTTCATTCAAAAATAAATGCATTTCTTATTGCCAAAAGCCTGTGTTTAATTTTAATGCGAAGGTATGTATATATGAAAGTGTGTGTAGGAATATAGTGTTCTGTTTTCTTTGATTATTTCTTCTTTTTTTTTCGTTTGATCAGTGAATGATATGGCAACATTTTTGAAATTGGACTCATTACTTCCTCCTATATGCTAAATATTCTGAACAAAATTTCTCAGTTATAAATATTATGTATAATTTTTCTGCAAAAATAATAAAAATCATTGGTTTATGCAAAAATTTTTTGTCTTCCTTTTTTCCCTCGATCAAAATACAGCGTAAAATTTTTTGATGAAACTAATTTTCCCACGGTGAAATCCTGAAATCACGGTGAAATCATACCTGGAGTAGATCGATACTGAATCATTAGCTAAAAAGTTACATAGTAAGAATTTTCAGAAATATTCCATTTAAAAAAAAAAAAAAAAAAAAAAAAATACGTTTGACTTTTAAAAAACACGTTCTAATAAGAATATGTTCGACTAATAATAATACGTTCGACTCAAACTAGATGGCGCTACTGAATTTGGTGTATTCAAGTCATTTTTCTCTTGGGAAATTTTCGTAATTAAACTTGACCTTTTCTATCCAGGATTGCGATTTGGAGAGGCATATTTTAGAGGAGTATATGTGCTCAGATCTGGCCGGGTCTTTCTCTCATTTGATTTGATGGGACATGCCAGATCAGGTCCTGACTTTTATTTTTCTGCAGACTGGAGCAAAGTCGTCAGTGTTGAATTCAGACACATTTCTTCGGGAGGGATTTCTGAGACTCCGGTGGGGGGGGGGGAACACAAAATCTCAAATTTTCCGGAGGGACATCTCTTTGCTCCGAGGGGAAATTTCTCTCCCCCGGGCCACCCCCTGAATTCAACACTGATAAGTCGTAACCAGCCAGAGGAAGCTCTGGAAAGTTTTAGTGGGTGTAATTCTGAATGCTTTTAAGATGTTAAATAATGAAATACTGTGCTAAAATATATCTTAATTTTTGCGATTTTTTTGGTGTGTTTCTGTATTTGGATAATTTTAAAGTGTGTTTGCAATCAAATAATTTAAAGTTTTATTATTAAATTAGCAAAATATTATGAAGGTTAAAGTGAACAAGAGGTTACACCGTGTCTTAAATTTATAATTAAGTAAATTTCAAACATGCTATAATTTCGAATTTCATTATAAAATTTATAAAAGAGAAAAAAATTGTGTGACAAAATTAATATCTTTTCAAAAATTCCTATTTTTAAACCTATTAAAAAAATTAATAATAATCTTTCATAATTAAAAAAATAACAATATCTAGTCTAGTCTGGGAGGGGATTCAGCCTTCTTAGCTTCCCCCCCCCCAATGCACTGGTTTGAATGCAACCAATGCACTGGTTTGAATATAAATAAATAAATCATGTCTAATATACATGTTTTTAGAAAATGCTGATTGTGAAATATATGGATTTGTCCTTGAAAGAGTATATTTTACCTTTTAAATGGAAAATTTTAAATACAGAAATATGCAAAAAATGGAAAATTTTCTGGAATTTAAGAAAGAAAATTTGAATTAAAATACGTAAATTGCCAGTATAATTTCCATATTTTAACGGATTTTTTTTATATTGTATAAAGCTTACAAAAAAAAGTGAAAAATTGACTGCCTATTACCGAACTTCCAGATTGGTCAAAAATGGATGCGATTCAGATGTTTGAAATGTCTTAAATTCAGACGCATACACGTGTCTTAAAAAATAAGACACTTTAAAATGTCTGAAAATTGAACACTCCAGTTTCAGACACTTATGTGTCTGAATTTCAGACATTTCAAATTACAGTGTTTATACCATGATCATATAGTAAGACACTTAAGTGTCTAAATTTCAGACACGTATGATGTCTGAAATTCCATATTCAGACACTTAAGTGTTTGAATTACTTTTTCAGTCACATATGTGTCTGAATTTAAGACGCCCTTATTTGCAGTGCACGTGACAGAAATAATTAGATTTTATACTTAACTTGTTACTTGAATTAGCTTTCACAGTATCGGTGCTTAAATTCGATTTCACAGCATCGATGCATGAAAAGTTACAACATAAAAGGCAGGAAAGCTCACTATATTTTGAAACAAAAGATACTGGCAGCCCGGGGTGCCAGCACAGTTGCTATAAATCTGTGTTGAATTCAGACAGTTTTCTCCGAGATGAATTCCTGTGGCTCCGGGAGAGAAATTATACAGTTCCGGGGAGAAATTATACAGTTCCGGGGGGAGGGAAAGCTGCTGTCTTAAAGATTGCTGTACAATTTGTGAAGGCTGAAGAAAGGCGCTTTGATATTAGCTGTGTGGTGCACGTGAAAGAAAGAATTCGATTTTTACTTCACTTGTTGCTTGATTTCGCTTTCATAGCATCGGTGCTTGAAAAGTTACAAACATAAAGTTCCGTAAAAATCACAATTTTTTTTTACAGTGTAGGGATTCAGATAGACATATAAACTGGGTATATTTTCGCTTTGTATTTGCTCATTTTTAATTATTTTCTTATTAGTTATTTTACTTTTAATGGTTTTTATTACATTTTCATGCTTCATGTTTCATGAAGATTTCTTTGCGAAGAAGTAGATGTTCATAATTTGGCGAATATACCTAAAACTAAAAAAAATATATAGTCTCAAATCGGAGCTGTACGTTATACGTCGGAATAAACAGTACATTTCTTTTAAGTATGTTAAAAAATATTTTTGCCATAAAAAGATTCTATTTCCGGAGAAAAGTATTGCTATTTCTAACACGGATAATCCACCAAATTATCGAATAATAATTGCAAAAAAATCCCTTTAAAAAACAGATGTTCGTAATTCGGCGACTATACCTAAAACTAAAATAATATATAGTCTCAAATCGTAGCTGTACGTTATACGTCGGAATATACAGTACATTCCTTTTAAGTATGTTCACAAATGTTTTAGCCATAAAAATATTCTATTTCATGAGAAAAGTATTGCGATTTCTGACACGGATAGACCACCAAATTATCGAATAATAATTACAAAAAAATCCCATTAAAGAAAACAGAGGTATATTATTAAAAAATTCATTTCTAGATTAGATTGCTTGTTAAATGTGTTGATTGCTTATTAAATGATTGCTTATTAAATGTTCCTTTCTTATGTATTAATGAGTTACATGATAATCGGTCTAGTTTTTAATAAATATGGAAACTATTAAAATTTCATTTTATTTAAGTTTATTAATTTAGAATTCCACAATATTCTTCGAAGAACTCGGTCATAGTAGGAGCAAACCTAAATAAACAAACAGATAATGTAGAGAATTTGAAGAAAGAAATCCTTGAAATTTTCTTAATTTTATTTCACAACACAAAAACAAATCTTGACATTCACGAAAACTTAACACACAATGAAACATACAGTTCTGGTTTCAGAATCAAATTTCTCTAGTTAAAATTAACACTCTAATTAGTATGCTTTCATCACATGAAAGCCTTAAATTACATTATAAAAATATATCCCCTGCCTAAACTGGGTGCAGATAATTAAATAGAATAAAGAAAGACAATAATGCAGCAGGAGCAACATTCTCCATGCCACACTCTCAGGAAAACCAAACATCAACTCACTGATGATGTCATAATTAAGATTTCACAACAGCACAGAATGCATAGTGCTGCCATCTGTCAAAAAACAGAATAACTAAACCTTAAATTTGATTTCTAATCAGTTTAGCACTGAACATACTCCCACCCATCAAGAAACTATTCTTGATGCAAAGGAAGTAAACAAAGTTTTACAATAGGTCTTTTAAAAATACCCCTAGCGGTTTTAACAGTTACTACACGGACTATACCATCCTTACCTGGATGAATTTCAATAATTTTGCCTAATGGCCAAACAGAAGGAGGAACATTATCCTCTTTCAAAATTACTACATCATTTACTTTAAAATTTTCAGTATTTACTCTCCATTTTTTTCTATTTTGCAGAGTACTCAAATAATCAATACTCCACCTTTTCCAAAAACATAATTTCAATTTTTGTACAATATCCCAACGTGATCGTAAAGACAAATTTTCCTCATTTAAAGGTTCAGCTGGGGAAGTTATGACATCACCAGTTAAAAAATGAGATGGAGTCAATATATTTATACCTTCTGAATTGTTATCACTATCAATTGCCACTAATGGTCTAGAATTCAAGATGGCTTCAATTTGAGTTAAAAATGTATTAAGTTCCTCAAAAGTTAAATTAGTATTTCCTATTACACGTTTGATATGGAATTTTACAGAACGAACAGCGGCTTCCCACAGTCCACCAAAATGCGGACTCACTGGAGGAATCATATGCCACTCAATGTTTCTTTGAGACAAAAAATAACAAATTTTTTCATTTCTTTCAATTGAACAAATAAATTTATATAAATCTGAGAGTTGCCTTTTAGCACCTACAAATGTTGTGGCATTATCACTATACATATGTCGAGGAGCTCCTCTTCGAGAGCAAAATCTGTTTAATGAAGCAATAAATGCCTCGGAGGTTAAATCACTCACCAACTCTAAATGTAGAGCTTTAGTTGCATAACAAACAAATAGAACAATATAGCATTTAGTAGTTTTCGCTCCTCTACCTCGATATTTCAAAATATTAATAGGCCCTGCATAATCGATTCCACATGCAGAAAATGGCCTGTTAGGAGTGACTCTGTTAAGAGGAAGATCTCCCATTAACTGTTTGGAAGAAGCTGCTCTATATCTACAGCAGGTAACACATTTATGAATACAATTTTTAATTATCTTCTTGGCACGTACAATCCAATAACTCTGTCTAATGATACCCATTAACAAATTTAACCCCGCATGAAAATGCATAACATGAAAATATTTAACAATTAGCACACTTAATTTATGTTGAGTTGGCAAAATGACAGGATGTTTTGCATTGTACTGGAGGGGTGAATTTCTCAGCCTACCTCCCACCCTAAGTAAACCATCACTATCAATAAAAGGACAAAGTGAAAAAAGAGAACTTTTTTTAGAAACTGGTCTGTTTGATCTAATACAACTAATTTCATCTGTGAAATATAGCTGCTGAATATAAGAAATAATCAAATTACCTGAATGTCTTCTTTCATTTGTCGATAAAGGAAGAAATTTACCTTCACTCAAAGGACTGGTGTTCCTTTTGCCAACTTTCTGTTTGCAATTTCTCACAAACCTAATACAAAAAGCTAAAACATCAACAATTTTAGTAAAAGAAGAATATTTTTCAAAAAGTAAATCAATCAAAGAATTATTCACAGTTACTGGAAAACAAAATTTAGAGTTCTTTTTCTCTTTATTTACAGTGTCTAAATTAGTTTTTATTTGAGGTTGTTCAGGCCAATGTTCTTGACTTAAAGAAAGCCACTTTGGGCCCTCCCACCAAAGGGAACAATCGGGAAGATCCTTAGGAGATAAACCTCTAGAAGCAATGTCAGCTGGATTTTCCTTGCCTGGAACATACCTCCAACAGTCAGATGGAACAGAGTCTAGAATTTCTGAGGTTCTATTGGCCACATAAGGTTTCCAACACCTAGGATGAGATGACAGCCATGATAGAACTACTTGCGAGTCGGTCCAAGCATAAAACTTAATAATGAAGGTATTCAAAATAGTCACTAATGCAGAATATAGTCTGGAAAGTAGTAAAGCACCATTGAGCTCCAGCCTTGGAATGGAAACTGATTTAAGGGGTGCTACCTTGCTTTTAGCAACTAAAATAGTCACCTTTGACTTCACTTCACCAGGTTGAACCACATATATGATGGCGGCATATGCTGATTCTGATGCATCGCTAAATCCATGTAAAATGAGCTCTTTACTGGAAACTTGGATCCATCGGGGAATTCTAATAGAGCAAACTTGTTCAAATTCCTCTTGGAATTTCTTCCAATTTGCTTGGAAATTTTCAGGAAGAGTAGTATCCCAGTCTAACTTCATCAACCACAATTGCTGGTAAAACATTTTTATAGAGACAGTACATGGAGCCAAAAATCCTAATGGATCAAATAATTTGGCAGATTGTGAAAGAAATTTTCTTTTAGTTATGTTATCATCAAATTGTAAATTAACTTTAAAGACAAAAACATCATTTGAAGAATCCCAAATAAGCCCCAAGGCTTTGGAACAGTCATCAGGATGAATTTCTAAATTTGTTGACTCAAGAGAATTTGAAGATAAATGATTCACTACATCAACTACATCGGAAGAATTAGATCTCCACTTCCGTAAATGAAAACCTCTATTTTCTAAAGCCAGTGAAAGTTTCTCAACCATTTTAATAGCTTCTTCGCTTGAGATTGCACCGGACATACAATCATCAACATAGAAACTATCTTTAATTATTGAAGCTGTTACAGGATCATTCTTTTCAATATCCTTTCCAATTTGAAATAGGCAACGAGTAGCTAAAAATGGAGCTGATGATGTACCATATGTAATAGTTCGTAGCCTGTATTCCTTTATAGCTGAGTATGCTGAGTCACGCCAAACAATGCGCTGTAAATCTTGATCTTCTGGAGCAATCAAAACTTGTCTATACATCTGCTGAATATCAGCGGTAAAAGCAATAGGATTTGCTCTAAATCTTATCAAAATGGTAAAAAGATTTGGTTGTGGAATTTGTCCAACAGCTAAAACAGAATTTAACGAATTAGCATTAGGAGGTTTGCATGAACCATCAAACACCACACGTAACTTTGTTGAAATAGAGTCGCTTTTTATAACAGAATGATGCGGAAGATAATATACTTTGTTGCTTGCAGGATTTGAGTTTTTGTCGATAAGTGTCATATGACCAAGGTCTTCATATTGCTTCATAAAATATCTTTACTCATTTTCAAAATGTTTATCAAATTGAAATTTTCTCTCCATAGCAAACAAACGTGACACTGCCATGGATTTAGAATCGCCTAATTACATCACATCTTTATAAACTGGCAATTTAACTTCAAATCTACCTTCTGGTGTTACCTTGTAAGTTGAACAAAAATGTTGTTCACAAAATTCTTCTTCCTCAGACAAATGGGGTTTATTAACATCTATTTCTTCTGCTTGCCAAAATTTTTGTAATAATAGATCAACATTGGATTCGTTTTCAACACTAAGAAAATGAGATTGAATACTAGAAGAATATTTACATTTAGGTTCCAATTTTCCGGCTACCACCCAACCAAACATAGTGTTTTGGGCAATTGGCTCATTCTCGGTACTAAGAATTCTACCATATCTTAAAATAGTAAAGAAACAGTCAGATCCCAAAATAATATCACATTCCTGTGGTTTCATGAAATCTTCATCTGCTAACGTAATATTTTTAAGATACTCTATATTTTTCGTATCAAGTAATTCTGCAGGTAATTGAGATGTCACTTTAGGCAGGATGTATGCCTGAACCTTTAAGGACTCAGTAGAAAGCTTTGAACCTACTGTAAGAGTTACTGAACCACGAGTTTGTCCAGCCAATACTCCAGCAATTCCATTTAATCGAATTCTGTCATTCTTTCTTTTTAACCCTAAAGTTCTTACGACATTTTCACTAACAAAAGAACATTCTGAACCAGAATCGAGTAGAGCTCTAAAAGAGTAAGGTTTATTTTCATTATTATATAAGAGAACTTTAGCAGTAGGTAGGAAAGAAACACATTTTGAATTATTGAAAGAAGCACTAGAATTAATTTGTAATTCGTGAGATGTTGACTCCTGTACAAATTCTTTATTTGAATGGTGGTTTTTATTCTCAGATGAATTTGGAAAAACTTTATTTTCAAACTTAGCAGTGCAAGCATTATTACTTTTATTCTCTTCATGTAAGAGTGTATTATGTTTACTTTCACATTTAAAGCATTTCAAATGAGAATTTGGACATTCCTTAACTTTATGAGAGTTTAAACATAAAAAGCAACAGTTATTACGCTTAATAAAGTTCTTTCGAGCAACAACATCCATGGATTTAAATTTAACACATTTATAGAGCGGATGTATTCCTTGACACTTTAAGCACACCTTTGATTGCTTATCATTAGAACTGTACTTGGAACCAACAAAATTTGAACTTTTGGAATGTTTCATATCACTTTCATTGTTAGAGATGAGCTCTAAAGAAGAACATCTTACACTTAAGAAATCAAAAAATTCTTTCAAAGTAGGAAATTCATTTTATGTACTTTCAATGGACCAAAGTCTTCGGCTTTCCGGATCAAGTTTTTGAAATAACAAATATATTAACCATGGGTCTCTATTTGTAGCTTCATCACCAACAGCTTTCAAACCCCTAATAACTTCATCACTAGTATTCAGCAAATTTCTTATATTTATGCTATTAGGATACAGAACTGATTTTTGTTCTAAAAATAATTTAATCAAAGAATTAACAATTTGTTTCTTTTTATCATATCGATTTAACAACTTTTCCCAAGCTTCTTGATAAGATTCATTAGAAAGGGGAATATGCTTAATTAATGTAGCTGGTTCTTCAGAAAGTAACCCTTTAAGATACTGGAATTTCTGAATGTTACTTAAACCTACTTGTGAATGGACAGTGGAAACAAACATATCCTTAAAATTTGTCCATTCTGAAAACTTTCCAGAAAATACTGGAATATTCAATTTTGGTAGTCTAATATTACATTGATTAGGAATAGTAACAGAAGAACCTTGCACAGAATTGTGTGTTGCAACATTAACAACTTCTGAAGGATTCAAAGAATCTAGTTTGTTTTGATATTTAGTTTTTAACTGAAAATACCTGTCTTCAAATTCTGCTAATTCAGAATCATCATCATTTAAACAAGAATCTAATCTTAAGAACTCTTTAAGTAAATCATCTAATCTTTGTAATCTAATCAAAATTTCATTCTTAGTATTCACATTATCAAAACTATTCTCTAATCTAGTTACAGAGCCTTTCACCCTACCTCTCTCAATTTTAATTTGAGCAGATTTTTTTTCATAATCCTCCATTTTACACAATAACTTATAAGCAGAATAATTTCCAAAATAAAATTAATCAGATAACTTGAAAACAAAACTAATCAAAATTACTTCAAAATTAAAAGTAATCAGAATTGCTTCAAAACAAAACTAATCAAATTAAGTTAAAAAAACAGAAGTAAATGAATTAAATTCAAAAATAGAACAAATCAGATTCAAAAACAGAACTACTATAAAATGTTCATAATTATTCTTTCATACGAACAATAGAATTTTCTGTTCTCAAATGTGCATAAAATTAAAAATCTTCAAAATTCTTCAATGTAAAATAATAATTCACCATAATAATTAAATATTCAAATATTCCAAGCAAATAAATCATAATGTTCTTGAGAACAACAAGTAAATAAATCATAATAATCTTGAGAACAATTTTCTTTTTCAAGAACTATCAAAACATAATATTGTAGAATACTATTTTTTCTTATTTTATCAATTCAATAAAGAAGATACTAGATTGTTCTCATATTCTAAAATAATATCTTGCTAAATGCAACTTCAGTAGAAAAATTAAGCTTTAGCATCAAAGAACAATTTCAAAACAAAGCAAGTACTCACATATCTCGCCGGTGCCTCCAATTTTCTTTATGTAGAGAATTTGAAGAAAGAAATCCTTGAAATTTTTTTAATTTTATTTCACAACACAAAAACAAATCTTGACATTCACGAAAACTTAACACACAATGAAACATACAGTTCTGGTTTCAGAATCAAATTTCTCTAGTTAAAATTAACACTCTAATTAGTATGCTTTCATCACATGAAAGCCTTAAATTACATTATAAAAATATATCCCCTGCCTAAACTGGGTGCAGATAATTAAATAGAATAAAGAAAGACAATAATGCAGCAGGAGCAACATTCTCCATGCCACACTCTCAGGAAAACCAAACATCAACTCACTGATGATGTCATAATTAAGATTTCACAACAGCACAGAATGCATAGTGCTGCCATCTGTCAACAAACAGAATAACTAAACCTTAAATTTGATTTCTAATCAGTTTAGCACTGAACAGATAACGTTTCCAGAAATTGCAAAGTGATCGTAAGGAAATCTGGATGCGTAATCACCGTTTCAAAAAATAAAATCGTAAACAAGATTAATATTAACTGGAAGACCGTTATACAAATTATGATAGAGTTTCTTGGGTGGCTGCCTTACAAAATGAAACAGAATGATTACAAAATGAAATTACATAAACTTACTGTGCCCAACAAGGAAGGCAAAACTTCAAAAGTAGATAGTGCTAATAAAGAAGCCGCTGATAATCAGGGACAACATTTTTTTCCAACATTTGCACAATTGAATTAAGCTATAATCGGTACAACAATCGAATTTAGTCGAAGGGTAACTTTTAAGACTTCACTGCACGAATTTTTCAATCGTTATGAAAAAAATTATTTGACATCTATATATTGGCCTAATAATTGGAAAAACAATAAAAAAAAAGTAATTTTAAATTTTCAACTAAAATTTTATATTTTATGGTGTGTGTCATACATACAAAATTACGGTTTTAAAATATTATATTGCAATATTTTGCATATAAATGGGTTTAAATTAATCAATTTTATCTGCCTAATACTCTGCATCTTTTTTATATTAATATTTTTAAATATTTAGTAAAAATAATAAAAGCAAATTTTACCGTTAATAGCTTGATCGAAATTTCTTTTGTTTCCGAAGAACAAATTCTAATTTGCTGTCTAGTGTACACATCTAACATGGACAAAATAAATATTACTCCATATTTTGGATTGTTCCTGATTAGGGACAGCGATCATGCCCGCTAAATTCATGGCACATAATTAATAACGTAATCTTTTTAGGTATGTGCCGGATATGGCACATTGTGCAGTGGAGGGTTAATCTAGAGTTCTCATCAAAAGATGATAAAACTCCAAGTTTGTTAAAATTTGGGGTGAAATTTGTGGAACTGGTAAAGCACAGCTCCTTTTTGTTGATGAAAGCATAAAAATCAACCATTAAATGCACCGTCAAACATATTGGAATATGTTTTGCTTCCCTCGTCCTCAGAGCAAATTGGAAGAAGAAAAATGAATTGTTCATCAAGATTCTGTAACAGACAAATAAAGAAGATTACAGGAATGGTGCAACAAGTCACATCTTTTAGAATTCTTGGCCTCTATACTCTCTAGATCTCAATGCGATGGGTTATTCTGAATTAACATCTTATTTAATAAAGTTTGTTCTAAGACTCACGCAGGTGTTTTAGCCCTTGAAAAAAAAATATCTTCAAGAGTAATGGGCGAAAATATACGGAGAATAGTTGCGACTTGCTAAACATTTCTTCAACAATTTCTCTTCTAAGTAAAAGCAAAAGGTGGCCACTTCGGAAACTTGTAGTTCTTCTGCATGTCTTAGGTCCTTAAGTTGTCTATTAGCAAGCTGATTTTCGTTTCTGTGGTTATTAAAAAAATCATAAGCTGAAACATTTGACCGAATTATTTTTTGTCATCCTGTATTTACAAAATGAATCCAAAAACACTGAATCCAACCTTTGCTTAATATGCGAGTCAAATGCAAATTGTGTGACATATGTAAGAAAGTAGTGTGATAAATGTTTCACATAAGTATGAAAACGTAATACTTGGTACTCCATATGAATTTACACTCGTGTACTTAATCTTGAAGATTTCTTTATGAGTTATCAATCAAATGGGGTGCTCAGAATACAATCCGACTAACTCCATTTTAAGTAGCGTTTTTTAAAACGAAGGAACATTGAAAATTTTCTATATGTTTATACAATGATAAAAAATTACCCTTGATTAAAAGAAAATTAATAAGTTCAGTCAAAATATCCCGAGAAAGAATATTATATAGATACAATATTTTTACAGTTACAATAATTTTAACTGTTTATACTAAACATTTTCAGTTGATGAAATTAATCGATTTATGCACTGAACGGCTCAAATAATGGACAGATTTTTACTAAAATGAAGAAGCGAAATATATATACTGGGAAGATATAAACATTGTACGATTCGAATCCAAACTTTCTATGTTTACACATTCTACGTCTATCGGAGAAGTAGATACCATTCTGACACGGATGCTCCATGTCATAATTTCCCAAAGATATAGGGTTCCCATTGCATCAGTCAAATCCAGCAGTCATGGTAAAATTTTCTCATTTGGCAAGCGTTCAAATTTATCCGAAAAAAATGTTTATTCATTAATTGAGAAATATTTTATTTATTTTAAACTAGTTGCATAAAATAAATGTCTAAACAGCAATATATAGATAAATATTAAAATTAAACAATAACAAAATGTAATTAATATTCTAATGTTTCACAGTTCGCAATTGCATTGAGTAGTTTAAGCAATATTAACTTTTGAGAACCTAAAATTTTAAATTGTAAACTTTTGAATGTTGTTTTAAAAAAGACTAAAAAGTATTTGCAACAATTAATAAATCCTCCAACTGTAATTTGTATTTGAAATAAATGAACATCGGTCTCACATTTGAGACTTAATTGTTTACAATTTAATTTCATTAAGTTCCCTAAAGAATGGCTAATTAACGATGCTGAAAGCAGCTTTCAAATATCTAAGGAAGGAGGAACAGCTAAGTTTAGTTGACAGATTAAAAATACAGTTTCTTTTTCTCTGAAAAAGGGTTTTAACAACTAGGGAATTCAGCTGCGGCGTTTTCAAACTATTTAAGAAAGTATTGTATCTAATTCAGCTTATACATACTTTAATTTACTGTTTTAATTTCGAATGCTTCTTTTTCGTATTCCTAGAAAATTAACAATATAATTTGTTTCGAACGTAAAAGTTTCTAAATAAGTATTTTAAAAATGCAATTAATAATTAATTTACATCACAGACAATTGTTTGAAACCCTCTATTATCTTTCCATATGTGAAATTTGACACGTATTATTATTTTGTCACGTATTATTAACACTGTCCAACAAAGTTGAGAAGTGTTTATGCATTCGGTTTGTCTATCCGTCTACCCACGCTCTAAATCCCGCAAATGTACTCGGTTTTTCATACAATTGATAAACGCTATTTAGGGTCACCAAGGTATGTTTGGCATTGTATATGACGTATGTAAGGATTAATAGTTCATTTACAGGGACACTCAAAACAATTCCATTACATTATGGTATATGGGGAAAAGTCGTTTGTAGAGTATTTTAAAGAGATTACGCTATTTCAGATGTATTGAAGCTGATAAAAATCACGGAATTTCACTACAGAATGATTACGGTAGAATAGAGGATTCATAGCATTTGTCGTTCATTTATAGGGACACACACACAAAAAAAAATTGGTTACAGTACCGCCTTTGAATAATAATTGCTGGAAGTTTGTTTTAAAATTCGTTTTGTGCTTTTAAATTTAACTAATTTTTTGCATATTACTCGTTGTATACAAATTCTATACTTCATATATAGGGCTTCGCAAAATAATTCATGTACCATTCTCCTTACTAGCGGAATTATTAAAGGGGGATTATCAATTGAGGTAGATATATGTATTTCTTAACGGAACTAAATATTGGCATGCATGTATTTAATCGATACAAATCTATATACCATATACAGGGTAGCTAAAAGAATTAGAATCATTTTCCGATTGTTGATGAGAACAGTTGAAATTTGGTTTTCATATGTGTTATGCGTTTCCATATGTTAGGCATAATATTTTAACTTATTAAACGGTGCAGTTTTGTTACATTATTCTGAATGTGTTGGAAAGTGTTTCATAATCTAAGCTTGACGCATATTTTTTTTTCTTGTTTAAGTATACTTCTGTTACTGAAATGAGGATGGAATTTATATTAGAATATAATTATATGCACCAAAAGAATGTAATTTTTTTTCTTAGATCTTTATATCAAAAAATGTTTTCATGTGTTTATAATAGATCACCAAAAGATTAATTTATACAAGAAAACTTACCAAATTTTTTGAGGAATTTTCTTATAAGATATAACATCTACATTTTGTAGTGTAGCAGCAATTACAGCGTATTTTAAAAAACAAAACGTGTCAAAAGAGAAAAAAAGATTAATTGTAATTTTAAGACTAGTTTTTGAATATTTTGATTAATATAGATATTAAAAGAATAAGTTATAATTTATCTACTTTTTTAAAAATTCGGTTTTGATACATCTACTTCTTTTTATTTGAATGGAATTCCGAAATTATTAATTAAATAGCGCTTATTTCGTAAAAAAAATTATTCGCTTTATATGTCGAATAAAAAAATGATCAGCGAATAGAAATATCCTTGATATGTTTTAACTAATTCTTAAATATTTCTTGAACTTTTTCAAATTATTCATTGATAAAATATTTTTAGTATTAAAGAAAAACTGTATAAAATTGCTCGATACTAATTAAGAAAAGTTAATGAATAAATACTTGTAACGGATTCTTATAAAATATCTAAACTAAATAATCTGTTTAAATTTTGAAAAAAAAAATACTTTACATAGAAAATGTGCAAATATTTAACCTTATTTTTTAAATTAACATGTTTTCATTTTATTATTTTAATGTTCTCTAAAACAATGTTTAATGAATTTAAATGAACTTTTATGGAAAATTTGAGTTGCATAACAAGGATACACTTATTTCTTCCTCTTTAGAAATTCCTGTCATGACCTTTGTGAAGCAATGACTAATACGCTTCAAATTTGCGAAATGTTTATCTAGGGAAAAACAAAACGGAAGGTTTTAAAAACTCTGATTGCTAAATCGAGAGATGCAAAATGTCGTAATTCGTCAATCAAAAGTAATTTCAAACTAAATATATTTTTCAGACACATAATTAAATTTTAGCTGGATTCAATACAGAAAAAAAAGTTTTAATTTTAGTTTACATAAATTGCTATCATGAAATTTATCCGATTTTATTTAAATATATTTAAGGCTGATTTATTTTTAGTGATTTGCTGTTGTTGTGAAATCTGACCCTTAAGGGTCAGATTTCACAACATAATCTAATCCCACTAAAAATAATCTTAAGATTATCTGAAGAAATATCCACTCTCTGCAGAAATTCTACAGAAATCTGAAGAAATTTTGAAGATTTAGCTTACCTTAAAAATATCTGTAGAATTTCTTAAGATTTTCTTAAAAATATCTGCAGAATGGGCCAATTACCTACAGATTTTCTACAGATTTTAGCATTGTAATGAAATGTTCATTAGTTATTTTTTTCCCTTAATAGGGCATTTTGCATATTAATGCTATTATTTTATGAAGTTATTTCTTTTATTATTAATTGGTATGTATGGCTGTTTGCGATAAAATTTTAAACATGTTTTTTAATTTTTGCAAAAACTTGTAAAATATTTCAGGATTTATTTTGCCACGAAAAAGTTTTCAATACCGAGCGTGCAGTGTAAAAACGGACAAATGTCTCTTAATCTACGAAAACATAATATAACCACGAATCAAAATATACAATAACCTCTTCCGTGTCACCCACGATTTCGAAAAGCTTGCTTTATTTTCAGAAACCCCAAAAAACCAATATACACTCGGTAGCAGAAAAGTATATGCAACTAGAAAAAAATGAGCCATAGCTACGAACCTTGATGTGCTGATGTGATTTGATGAGTTATGCAAATGATTAAGATTTCAGCACCAATGGCTAATGGGGGCTTGTGCAATGCACATTAAAATGCGCCGCAGGCAGCAATTAAAAGACCCGGTACTCGCATTCTGGGATAATTGAAACTAGACTACCATTGTTTATATATGGGATTTCAAAGAAAGATACCTTTAAGACGTACACGACGACACTGTAAACATTTGTCCCACTTTGAGAGGGGTTAAACCATAGGCCACAGAAAAGCGGGTTTTTCAAACAGACATGTCACCCAGCATTTTAGTGGTAGTGATATTGTAGTTCCACGGTTTTGACATCAGTGCATGAGTGAACGCACAGCCAATCGCCTTAGCGTTTCATGACGCCACCGGGCTACTAATGCATGAGCGGATCGAGCAATCAGAAGACTAGCCACATCTACACCAATAATGTCACTATCATTTGTTCGACGCCATTTGCCAGTTGACATATATTCGGTGATATCAAAGAATACTATTCGTAGATGACAGGCCTACTCTGGGCCCAGCTCTCCAAGTTCAGCTAGGCAGTTGCTTCTAACACTTCAACATAGGCAGTGTCGTCTGTATTAGTGTCGATCTCGAGCAAGCTATACAGTGTCTGATTAAAGAAATGTGATATTCAGCGACGTATCCCGCTTTTCTCTCAGTGCTGGTGACAACCACATGCGTGTGTGGGGGCAGACATGTCAGCGGTCCAATACTGCGGTTGTTACTGAGCGGCACACTGCCATAACATCTGGTATGACACTTTGGGGAGAGAACTGCTGGGACAGCTGATCACATTTACTCATGCCGTAAGATGTTATAACGGCTCGCAAGTACGTTGGTGACATTTTGCAGCTGGTGATACGGCCTGTGCTATCAAATCACCTAAATGCCATTTAATCAGCAAGATAACGCTTAGACACATGCTGCATGACTTCTGCTACAATGTCTACAAGGATATAATGTCTTTCGATGGCCTGTCAGGGCACCACATCTTGCTCCAGTAGAGAATGTTTGGGGCATGTTTAAACTCAGAATACTACTGAAATAGTTTATCAGTTGCTTTACGTATGGCAGAATCTACCGCAGAAGGACATTGGTAACTTAATAGACTCCTTGCCTCACCGAGTATTAGATTTTATAGCTGCAAAAGGTGGTTTTACAACCTATTGAAATTGACATTCTTTTTGCTGCTACTAATCAATAAAATGTTTTTTTTGTTCTGAAAATGTAATCATTTTCTCATCCACGCGAATACTATGCATATCAAGTTTCATGGTCATGGCTCAATTTTTTTCAGGGTGCATAAATTTTTTTTGCAACAGAGTGTATTTTCAGGAAATAAAGAAGTATTTATAAAGGCAAAGGTTTACCTTCTACCGATTTCGAAAAAATTTTAGTTTTTATAGTTTATTAGTCAATTTTCTCAAAACGAAATAACGGTTTTTTAAAATGGTATCCATTCTCAATATTTTCAGCTGCGTAACAGGATTTATACATGCAAGACTAACAAAATAATATTAATTTTAATGTAAATGTTAATGCTGTTAAACTATTATGCTTGACTGTAAAACATGTTTATTGAAGCTGAAAACGTTTGCTGGAGAATAGGTAGCATCCGAAAAATCTATATGCCAGGTTGAGAAAAGGGATTAATACAATATAAAAACTACTCGGAAATGTGCTCCTTAAAGCTCTTGTTTTTTTTCTACCGCCTTAGGTCGAAGTTCATGAAGTCAGATCACGTGATCTTACACCGGCTCAATCCAATACCGACGCTATTAAAAAAGATGTGTTAAGGAATTATTTAAAAAATAGGTTATAATATGTTTTATAACATAATTTTTAAATATCTGATGTTAATTTCAAATAATAAAGAAGCTCAGATATTTAATATGTATTTTACTTTTATAAAAACACATGTAAGGAGGGAGGGAAATCTTTTGAATGATTATGTATTATATTTTATGTACGCTGTATGTATAACTCACGGCTGTACTAAGTTTTGGAATAAACTCGAGATACATAGTGATGAATGCAAAAAAAAAAAAAAAAAAAAAAAACCCCAAAGATCGCAGTATGACGTCACTCTCAGTGTGCCCGGGATTTGTAAATAGCATCAGTGTTCCTCAATCGGACGAGAAAAAGCTTAAAGGTATATATAAATATTATACAGACATACATAAAATACATACAATAAACCCAACTGGAGTGAAAAATTAGCCAGAGCTAGGAATCGAAACCGTGACCACAGTATACAAGACTGCTGCTCTAACACTGAGCCACTCCGGCCGATACCTGGGTCTGCAATTTCTCACTAATAAACCACGTCGGGGAAGTCACCAACCATCTATACGACAGCCTGGTCGTGGTTGTGGCTGGTGACTTCCCCAACATGGTTTATTAGTGAGAAATTGCAGACCCATGTATCGGCCGGAGTGGCTCGGTGGTTAGAGCAGCAGTCTTGTATACTGTGGTTCCGGGTTCGACTCCTGGCTCTGGCTAATTTTTCACTCCAGTTGGATTTATTGTATATATTGTATGTATGTCTGTATAATATTTATATATACATTTAACTGTTGAATGCAGGCTTTATTTATGAGTGTATGTGTGTTTTAAAATGTATTGTAGTATGAGAGAAAAAGCTTGTTTGTTTCTTGCCTAGGACAGATTCCTCGGCGGAGTGGGGGTGGGTCAGCGGAAATCATACGATTTGACATCACGAACTCCGTCCTAAGCCGCTGCCCTAACAAACAAGAGCTTTCTCGGCTGTAAAGACTCGATGCATATTACTCTCTCGAATTGAAAGTTGAGGAATGTGTTACTGCATTTGATTTTAAGCGCCTTACTTTTCGCATTGCGATGTTGTGATTGGTTGCATGAAAATTTTTTGTGAAGCCAAATTTAATTATCTAAAAAAGAAAAAAGAAAAGTAAAAGTAACAGTAACGAAAACAGAGCGAAATATATTTATGCAAAATATTTTTAATAATATATTATGTGAAGAGGCTCTTAACTTACTTCATCTGACTGGGATATTTTTTCTTTTTTTTTTTGGTTATTTAAAATGAAAAAAATAAATTTTTGTTTAACTATTTACTGAATTTTTTGACTAGGTTTAAATTTTGATTTGTTTTACAATAAAAACTAATGTCCTATTTTTGTGTATCGTTAGACTACATATGTTTAGTTAAAATAATAACAATAAACACAGTACACTAAAATGTAAGTAACTAACCTCAGTATATATTTTCACATAATTTTTTAATTTTTATATTCTATGTTATGTATTCATATGAATACAAATATTTATGCTTAGAAAATTTATAAAAAAAAGTTGAAAAAATGAATTATTTTGCAAAATTCTCAGCGCAGCTTTTAAATAACATTTCGTGACTCCCACATTAACCCGAGAGGACGCGCGCCGGGTCTGATAGACCCGGAGTGCGTATTTTTTTCTACAATTGTCACCATTTTTTTTTTAATCTTCAAATTATTTTATCGCAGAATTGCCTCCGACTAAATAAGGTGACGATTATTATTTGTATTTATTGGTGACAAAGTAATAACCATTCATACCCTGGGTATGCGCGCGTTCGCTCGGGTTAAGAATTACTGGAATAAACTAAGAAAGATTTAGAACGAAGAAATCTGAAAAAAGAAGTTTCAAAAGTCTCAAGGGAATCTATTATTGCTCTTTTTGATGGCTAAATGCAATACGGCCTCGTGAAGGCATCCATACTACAGCAATATTGGTTAAAAGTCTGATGTTTAGCAATCCTTTCCCTCCATTAAAAAGCTTTTTAATGATGTTATGCTTTTGAAGTGTTGCCAAAATTTTAACTTTATTTATAAGAAAAACGGGTTAATTATAAACCTGCTAATTCGCTGTCTGTTCTTACGTTTGTCTGTTTATCTATATATCTATGTATTAGAAATCCTACTTCTACTAATAAGTTTTGTATGCGAACCTGCGACACAAATAACATGTTATATAGACTTATAACCGAACTTGTGGGGTATGTAAAGGTTTGTGGAAATATGCACAACATTTATCTAATCAAAAACAGTGAACTTCATGAAGAGTAACAGAAACGCTTCATCTCATCACTCATAGATGGCAGCACCAAATCTACAAGGCGATCCACCAGACAGCATTTATATTAAGTTCATATCTGAAGACCAGATAGCAGCACCATTCAGTGGACATTACAAAGTGACTGTACTGAAATAAATTAATCCGCTGACTTTGCATAATCTATTGTCTTTCTCATCACCTAAAAGAGTCTATGTGAACACTTTTTTGAACCCCGCAGTCATCGTAAAACTTTTCAACTAAACGGACATGCTGTCCGACGGGATACAAATCCCATTGTTATCCCAGAAGGGATTTTCTCTGGTGTTCAAACACCAAGTATCTTGTCAACCGGAAAAACCATTCATGTTTTATTTACCCATTATATTAATCATTCTTTGTATATATTTTTGTAGCATCCTAGTCCAGTATTAAAGATAGTTTGAAGTGCATATGCATCCGTGTACAGTCAATGATGAAGAGTGTCAGTCTCATCTTAAAAAATAAAATATAAAATAAATTGCGACAAAAGGACACATATAGCAAGCCTGTCCTCTTGCCGAAGCTAAACACAGGTAGGCAATCTTATTTAATATTCATTATATATATATTTCAAAATAATCACTGGGTATACTCAGCCCTGGCTGGCGACTCTCACATAAATCCCTTGTTTTCTACACTATGTAAAAATGTCCAGATTGGTATGGTAGTATCTGAAATACTATTTTGTGAAACCTAGAATTTTTTTCTACATATAAAATATCTTAATGTCCCAGCCGATATTGCTCAAAAGTGTGAAAAATTATGCGTTAATGATACTTCATATATTTGTACAAATTGAGTATTAAGCACTTTTTTTTTTTTTTTAAGAATTCTTGCTGTTGTAGAAATTGTTAAACAAGTGGGTAAGTGTGATCACAGATCGCATAGAGGGTTTTGTTTAATATTCCTTTCAAAACTCTTTATCCTTTTGCAAAATCTATTAGCTCCACATTTTGCAACAGAGGGACGCACTCTATTCTACACAAACCTCTATCCGAACGAAACTCCGTTTTACAGCCTATCCGTAGATATATTAGTCGAGGGAATCAGGCCCATAGCACCCGAGATAGGTAGGCGTCCCCTGGCGGTAAAAAATGGAACTACAATATGTAAGTCTATGGTGCATAAAATGAAAGAGTGATCAAAGGGCTATCGGCAAAAGTTTAAAAAGTGCCCCCGGGTGAAAAGGGGGTGAGGATAAAAAATTGCTCAAAATACACAAGTTAGAGCCCAGAGGGTTAAATATAAGATTTTTTTCGAAATTTTAGGATTTGTCGTTTGATGTAAGGTGTTCAGCTATAAGTATGCAAAATTTCAAGTCTCTAACATATATAGTTTCTGAGAACGGCCTCTGTGACTGACAGACAGACAGAGGAGCGAGGCGAATAGGGTTCCGTCAGATGAACGAAACCCCAATAAAAATAGTTAGATAAATAACTATTTAAGGCGCAAAAATATATGCATAAATAAAAACACATTTCGAATCTTTTGATTATTATAAAATGACGAGAAATAATATTGATTTGAAAATAAAGCCTTAAAACTTTACTTAATCATAGGAAAAGTATCCAAATATTTTTGAACTGAATTTTGTTAAAAGCTGCAAATAATTTACATTAATTCCGAGATGCTTAGTTTTATTTTCTAAATAGTTTACATCTGTAATATTTGTAAAAGTGATATATCATTTAAATTTTCCTAACTGCTTTTTTTATGATTCGTCAAGTACATTGTAATTAAAACTTACGAAAATATAATATTATCTCTAGAACACTCCTTCTAGAATAATTATTTACTCGAAATAATCCTCAATTAGCTGTTTTACGGGAGGCGGTAGCACAGACAATCACCTCATCGAGTTCACGGCTGAAATTTTAGATTTAGTTAAAAATTGATTCGCATATTAAAATGCAATCTGTCTGCCAAGTAATATCTTGGTAGGAAACACTTGAAAGCCCGATTTTAGCGGTTGACTCGTAGGTTTAACATTGTGTTTTCCTGCTCCCAGTCCTCCATGTTTTCATACCTTTGGGTGCAGGAAAACACAATGGTAAACTTACGAGTCAACCG
This sequence comes from Maratus speciosus, assembly GCA_963932465.1. Taxonomy (NCBI): domain Eukaryota; kingdom Metazoa; phylum Arthropoda; class Arachnida; order Araneae; family Salticidae; genus Maratus; species Maratus speciosus. The sequence continues at coordinate 351,114,221 of OZ010795.1, read as the reverse complement.
CTAACATCGGATTTTCAGATATTTTACACCAAGATACGATTTAGCAGACTGATTGCGTTTTAATATGCGAATCGAGTTTTAACTAATTCTGGAATTTCATCCGTGAACTTGTTGAGGTGATTGTCTCTGCTGCTTTCCCCCCGATAGAGGGAATTTTCAAAATTCTCTTACATTTGCTGTCTCAGAGGGAGAAAAAGGAAATATACGCTAATATTTAAAGTTTAATTTGATCTATATATTATATAAAGAAGACTATATTAAATATTTCTAGCATTAAAAATTTAAAAAATGAGTAAAATTTTTGGGATATAAATCAGTATAAATGGATTAGTGTCAAATCCGTTTCCAAAAGTCAAATCCGTTACCATACAAGATTACTGAAAATTTTCACCTTTAAATTTTTTTAAAGTTTCAAAAATCTACTTACTTTGAAGTGAGGTAAGTTTCTAAATTCCAGAACATGATACTTATCAATAATTCTTAAATTAAATTGAAATGAGAAACATTTATGTAGGATATACTTCGTCGGTGTCTAGTGAGTAGCAATAAGTCCTGGCAGATTTTTAACGAAATCTTAACAAATTTTAATATTCATGGATATGTATGGAACAAAACAGGTATTTACAGTTTGGAGGTAATTTTATACAACATAGCCAATCGTCCAACATCGATGAGATTTTTCGCTTACACTAGGCCGTCTGCCTATAAAACATTACTCAAGTGCAGCTCTTCCAGCTGCCCGGAGATTTCGCAGCATCCCTTAGTCCGTCTGGCTAAGTATGGATCTCGAGCGCTTCTGCCCTCGTTCTCACAGTAAAAATTACTTAGCTCATCAAAATCTATTGTTCGGTAGGTCAGATTTATCATCCACAGCCTCACTAAAATAATCTGCTAAGCTTTGCGGTACAAAGTCCATTTCCTGTCACCACATTTATAGCCACAAGATTTGACCACATATAGAAATTTATACAAGAACATTTTTTAATAACAACAATATATATTCATGTAAATTATTGATTTGAATGAAATCTTATCTCTATTCCTTAGTTGAACGAAAATAAAAATAGAATTGCGAAATAGGGATATTAATATTAAAATACATTAAAAAAATGTGTGGTAACTAGGGCTGGATTATTTATCAATATATCGGCAGATATTGATATTTCTTTACTATCTCAATAACAATATCTAAACTTTGACTCTGTTGATATATCCCAATAATATAACAGTGTTAACAAACACTGCAATTACGAACACGAGCACCGAAAACAATATCGCCAAATAACTCAGAACTCAATAAAATAATAATATTTTGCGCTCACCGCCAGAGAACCTGAAAAAAAAAATTCTTTTCCATTGTCTTCAACCTCTTTTCTCATGCAAAACAGAAAATCTACATCGATAATCTTGTTTCCGTTGATTTTCTGCAATAGAAACTATCCCAATCATTGCATTACACCTATCCCTTCTTAATAAACCTAAAGTTCTTTCGATTCTCTGCGTAATTCTGAATAACACTTATCCTTTCTCATCTCAACTGTGATTAGTCTCTACACCTATTCCAATAACTCCAGATAATTGATACATTATAAATAATAACGCATGAGCATTGGTTATTTATTGTTGCGTTTGATACGAAGATAACGGGTGATCATCGAGTCTATACCTCAGAAGGTAGAATTCTCGGCTTGCAAGCAACCAATGAGAGTCCGCTAAAGTTTCCCCTTTTGCTTATAGCAAAGTTGCAATGAAAGTTGGCGAAAAGCCTAAGGTCAAAGCAATCTTTCACAGTGGTGATTGGTTGTTTTTAAAAAGAGCTTCCCAGTCAGTAATGTTTATTCATATTAACTTCTTCTTTGTCGTATTTTTGTTAGAGCAAAGTTTTCTGGAGTGAATTTAATATATTCTGTACTGATATTTTTCAGCTATGAATATTTATCAAGAAAAAAAAAATTAAATTAGTATAAAACTATTCTCAAGTGTGATTTAAGTATTTATATACTTTTTAAAAAGATTTCAATCTTGTTTTCTTGTAGTAAATAGGTAGAGAGATATAAATACAGGGAACTGCTCTGCTCAACAAACGCAAAACGTTGTGACACATTTGCAAATTCATTTTTAAACGTAAAGGCACAAAATTGGAAGGCCTGGATTTTGGAAGCGATTAAGAAACGAACTGTGTTTTCCATTTTTTGATAAATAAATTATCTATCGAGTTAAGCGATTTTGATCACGTGAAAAAAACGTTTTTCACCCTTTCTTGAGTGGTTATTCTTCTTTCGCGCTTAAATTCCGTTCAAAACGCGCCCTTTGACTCTATTTTTTGAAAGATCTATTGCGTTTGCAAAAAAAAAAAAAAAAAAAAAAAAAAAAAAAAAAAAGGGGAAAAATCTGAAAAGAAAACCAGTTTGATTACATAGTTTCTGAACAACAACACCTGCTAGTTTCATCCATTTCCGAACAAAAAAAAAATTAAAACTTATATCATAAAGTTGCCCTTTTGTATTTAAGAACAGCCAAGAATGAATTGATTCTTTAGAGAAAGATTGAAGAGCAACATTTCTGTTGCATCTATCATCCACTGAAACCTATTTAATAACAAGTATATATTAGCACCACATGTGGCATTAAATTAATTTTAGTTTTTCCTAGAGTTTCCTCCTTTCCTGTGTTAGTTAAAATAAAATTGTCAACGTCCTAAATTTAAGAATGTTCTATTTTAGTTTGTACTTTGTAATTTTGTCACTTATTCGCAAAGTACTTCAATACTTAAAATGTCGCTGATAAATAATGCATAGAGTAGGAAGAATAGGAAATATACTGTTTTTGAAGGAAAATACTTTGCAACAAATGGTATACGTGTAAACAGATATCAAACATTGGTTTCATTTCTAAAATATTTTTTTTTATAAATATATATACTTATTTTAATGTTGCTGTGTGAACATATAGGTATAAGACATTGAGTAGTTTTTCCTACATCTGTTTTTACTTAAATTGCTGCTATTATACCATTTATGTTTCGAAATTAGCAAAATTTCTATTCTTGCACAATTTAAGGTAGTTATTGCGATATATCACAAACATCAATATTAACTCGTTGATATATTGCGATATTAAATTTCTGATATCGTCCAGCCCTAGTGGTAACAGACTTGACATTTGGTAACTGATTTGACATTAATCGGTTTATACTGATTTATATTTTAAACTAGCTAAAGTGCCAGGCGTTGCCCCGTACTTGAAGAAGGTTTGTTACACTCTAAATAAAAAAGAGTGACTATTCACTCCTCCGGAGTGAATAGTCACTCTATCGCAGAGTCAAAATATGCCCAACCTTTTTAAAGTGACTATTCACTCTGAGCCAAAGTGAAATTTTTGGCTCTCTGAAAGAGTGAATAGTCACTCCTTGAAAGTGAATATCCACTCTAAACAGGGGTGGATAATCACTTTTTCGGAGGAGTGACTATTCACTCTTGCTAATAGAGTGCAGTTTTTCATTCCTGGTAGGAGTGAATAGTCACTCTTTCACAGGAGTGACTGTTCATTTTTTTGTAGTGGGTTGTTTTTTATTTTGCTTTTATGGTGATTTTAAAAGAATTGCATCTTTTACTGTATGCAATGGAACTAGATAAAGCGTGGTAAAGATTGGAATAAAATACTTTATTAGCAATATTTATTTAATTCATAGTTTGTAACACTAATTGAACTTTTAAGGAAAAGTTCAGTTAAAGTCACATACAAATTTAAATTAGATTACTGACAGAAATAAACTAAAATATTTTATTCCAGTCTTATCCTTTGTGTTTGCTTTTATTGCATGCCCTATAAAGATATTACATTTAAAGTTTTATTAGTAACTTTTTAATAGGTGGATGTTATATGTTTAACAATGTTTGATCTCATTTTAATTTTTGTTTTAAGTATAAAACTGTACTTTTCCCTTAAATTATTGCTATTTTTGCAAAGTTCTATTGTTCTAAAATATTTTTAATCTTTCCATTTAAACGCAATATTTATAAACTCACTTCATCTTTAAATAAGTTCTAAGCATGATTTAAATGTTAAGAATGTGTAATTTTTTTTATCCGCTGTGATTTGCTTTTGTTTTATTTAATACTAGCAGGCTATGCCCGCTGCGCTGGTCAATATTTCCAAATGAACCTTGGATTAAACTAAATGGTGAATTTGAACTTGTATTTTAAACAATATGGATCTTCAGCTTGACCTTGCACATTACTGAAAACGATGCGAACGCCATTGCGATATAATGTTATCTTAAGCGTTGGACAAAATTTAGCAATTAAGAAGTAATTGTTTTAGTTGATTATAAACAGCGCACTTATGGTCGGGTAATGATACCGTTATGACAACAGGAATTAATACCTCTGTAACTAATCAACATATAATGAAATCGTATATACTAACACCATTCCTAAAAGTCATGCAACAGGGCCACTTGTAACAAAATATGTTCTGTAGATTTTTTTTAAAAGGCTAAACTTTCATAATCAGGTTCACTTAATTTTTGAACTTTTACTGTTGCTCTATAACTAAGTACCCTTGAACAATATGTATACACTAAAACCTTTCCAAAATTATTACCTAACTAATTGTGGTATATCCTACGAAAGTATTATAAACAATGGGAAAGAAATACAAATTTCCGTTGTAAATATATAGTAGATGATGATGATGCGATTTTGTGTAATAGAATTCATAGTAAAGTTTTCGCTTCAAACAAAAACGATGCTTTCAACATTAAAGCTAATACACCAATATGTGAAGTATCCGATTACGGAAGCTTAACTTGAATTCTCATGAGCAACTACTCAAAGAAAAGTGAATATGTGGCTTTTGTGATACTTTTATTTCAGCCGGGCGCAGGTAATAAATCAATAAAGATTGTTTTCATAGCATATTCTTATTTTATTATTTTCATTTAAAACACAAACCTTTCACTCATTTAATTTAAAATGCATGCCTTATACTAATTCCATTTAAAAAACTGAAAAGATAAACAATAACAGGAAATAATGCCATAATTAAAAGCAAAAAAATATTTTTAATTTACATACGCAAAATGTAACTACTGCTACTGGGAATTTTAAAAATGCTATCAGCGAGATGTGCGCACGGTTGTTATAAATGTACCCATTTTTTCTTCTTATCGAGGAGCAATTTATAAATCGCACAATATTATTCCAATTCCAATTTCTTTCATTGAGGAACCTATGACCGGAAAAAATGGAAAAGGACTCTTGTAGATTCTTCGGATGACGGCATCTGACGCCTTACACCGAGTTTATATACCGGGTGTCCCAAAAAGGACTGACTGATTTTAAAATTCAATAACTTGCAAACGGTGACAGATATTAAAAAAATTCATGCAGGAGGGTTATGCATAAGGTCAAAAGTTTTTTTACAGTGATTTTCAATTTTAGTTCGATTTACAAACAATAGATGGCGCTGTAAGCAATAGTCGCTAAATCCAGGCTCAATTTTTGGTACTTCGTGGCCCGGATAATACATTTCCATCTCCTTTTTCTGCATGGAACAAGATAAATGACCAAAAATCGAGCCTGTATTTAGCGACTATTGCTTACAGCGCCATCTATTGTTTGTAAATCAAACTAAAATTGAAAATCACTGTAAAAAAACTTTTGACCTTATGCATAACCCTCCTGCAAGAATTTTTTTAATATCTGTCACCGTTTGCAAGTTATTGAATTTTAAAATCAGTCAGTCCTTTTTGGGACACCCGGTATATGAAAATAATTTTTAAGTCGTTACAAACATTGCTTTCATACTTAAATATTTTCATTGGTACTACTTGTTATCCCGTCGACCAATTTCGCCAAATTATAAAAATCGCCAAACCATTCGCCAAATTATATAAATTGACATAATCTTTATTTTAAATAACGAAATAACAAATAAATTAGTATAACATTAATAAAAATACAAATAAAACGTCGAAATTAAAATCACTTGATGACGTAAACACGTGTAGCTTGTTTAAATTCAACTGAATTTGATATTTACGATCAACCATTATTGGCATTTAATCTTATAGTTTGACGATAGATTTTTGGTCGACGGAATATCTAAGAAGTACCTTTTCCATTTTTGTTTTATAACGCTAAATTTTCAGTAATTTTTTCCCTTTTATTTTACATAAAATCACTATTTTTTTTAAAAATTAAGATGCTTGCATTTTTATTTCAAACTCATAGAGCCGTTTTTATTTTTTAGCCAAAAGGGTTGATTTGAATTTTTTCCGTTGCTAGAGTAACGGATGTAATGATAGATATTTTGAGGTTTAGATGCCAAAGACACCGCCAAATTAAAAAAGTATGAAATGTGTCATGAACTGTTGGACTAATAAAAATTTAATTGGTAGCATTCGATTCAGCATACAAAACTACATTAAAATATGCTATCATTTGACGCATAATTTTGATATTCGATTTTTTTTTTCCTTCCCCGTGAAAAAACCATTAGGGGTGACAATTTAGAAAATCCTATCTTAGCAGAAGTTTATGTCATAAGAAGTATTTTTACCACGATTTTCAAGATTTTAGGTTCAGTAGTTTGCGCTGTGCGTTAATTAGCCCCCTAATCCAGACTTCATTTTATATACTATATTAGATATGCGATTTTGCGGTGAATCGATGATCGAAAATTAGTCCAATATCATTTGAAATATTACATAACAGAGGAGAAAGTACGAAGAAAGACGAAGAAGAAATGACGAATTACAAAAGACTTGTAATTTTTTTTTTCAAAATGTTGAATTTTTCCATAGTAATAACGTATTAAAACATAAATTTCCTTAAAAATTATCTTTATTTCCTAGATTTCGAATCTGTGAATTTTCCTATAAATGAAATTGGCTTGAGAAAATAGATAATATTTGCTTAAATAAAATGGGTAATATTCGTTGATCTGAGTTCGAGTTTATAAATATCACATGCTTTCGGAATTACGGCGAAAAACATTTTAAAAAGTATGAAATTATTTTACAATATGTATGTGTGGCAGAAATTCACACTGAAATTTAAGTATTCGATTCCATTTTTAAAATATTAACTGATATCTATATAAGTTACAATTGAATATGAAAATGTACTCAAAAAATGATCTCTTTCACCTAAAAAAACACCATTTGTGAGAACATCCTCAAGCTAATGTCACGCTTATGCATTTTTGGCTTAAAATCACATTGTTTGGCGACAAAAGAAAAAGAAAAAATTGTAAAGAAACAAATAGTAATTACACATGTGACTCACAATTACATCTGCTTGTTTCTTCTATAAGTCACGTGATGGGACAATTAGATATATATAAAAAAAAGAAAAGAACAGAACAGAAAGAAAATGTCGTTAAAATTTCATCTAATTAAATTTTCAGATTCGTTTCCATATCCAACGCAAGCGATAAAGAGCCAAATATTGCGTATCAAGTGTAATATTTCTTATTAAATTAATTTTTTAGCATTACAAATATTTCTTTCAGGTTCTGATTAAATGTTTCCGTTTTTTAATATTATCACTCATTAAAACGGATTTTCTTCTTCTTCTTTTTTTTTTTTTTTTCATTTAAATAAAATTACTAACAGTTTTTCTTTTATTTTTCGAGGTTTAATAGCCGTTTCAGTTTTTTTTTTATCAACGAAGAATTTCGCCAAGAAATAAAATGTTAACCTTATCGCCCAAAATAACAGAATTTTCCGTCATAATTCTAAAACTAATATAGATAGAATAATGTGTTATAGCTTAAAACCATCCCTGAAACAATACCTATCTAACGGTATAGGTTCCGTAAAAATCCATGCAGTAGAACTCGAAATCTAGGCGTTCGGAACGAAATTTCCGTTTGGATTTTATATATATAATAGATAATAGAATAGATAATAGATTTTATATATATATAATAGAATAGATAATAGATTATGTGTTATGAACTATCTCAAAGTTTAAAACAGATCGCATTGTTAGATTTCTTAATTTTAACAATATCGCGTTATGTTAGTTCCACATTCCACCACCAGGGAGCGCACTCTATTCTTAACGAAAGCGTATCTGAACGAAACTCCTTCATGCAACCTTTCCGTAGATACATGAATCGGGAGGGTGGCGGTCTTAACCAATAATTTAAGATAATTGCTGAAATTACTACGAAAAATATTTTAAATGGGCCCTACGCGGGCCCCTAATAAAGTTGGAGGAAATCGGAAGACGGCAAAATAATCGCGGGGAAAAGTTTGCTTGGGTGCTTCGGAGCTACTTTTGGCGCGAGATCTAAGCTCAACGACCAATAGGAGCCCAGATATTTAAGGAAATATGAAGTTAGAAAGTCCAAAATAATAGAATTTTCCGTACCAATTCTATAACCAATCTAGGTAGAATGATGTGTTTTAGCTTAAAACCTTCCCTGGAACGATACCTATCTAACGGTATAAGTTCCGTAAAAATCCATGCGGTAGAACTCGAAATCTCGGCGTTCGGAACGAAATTTCCGTTTGGATTATATATATATAATAGACTAGCAAATCCCGCGGCTTTGCTCGCGTAATATTTGAAATATGCTAAGTGATATTTATATGCCTAATTTTTATTAAAAGTTACTAACTAAATTTTTATTTTATTCAAAAGGTAATATTTTATTTTATTAAAAGTTTTTTTAATTAAAAGGTGCTTATTACTTTTAGGAATAATTCAAAAATTACTATTTAAAACACAGTTTTATTAAACATCATTATTACACTGCATTAGGCAGAAATGAGACTTAAATTAATAAAACGAAATAAAACTAAATAAATGATAATTTAGAAAATATTTTGAAACTTTTATGCACAATTAATACGCTCATTTCAGTATTCATTATTTGAAGTTGCGAATTTTTTAGAAACCATCTTCTTACATCTTACAATTAACTATCATGTCAAATTCCAAGTCCTACCACCTCTCTCAAAATAAAGGGCTATGTTGAAATAGGAATTGTCACCGTTAATTTGCCAACATTAATTTTGAAATCGGTTTGTTATTGCCTAATATTCCAAGAGAAACGTAATTTAGAAAGCTTTTAAAGGACTTTTTTAGAACGTTTGTTGTTCCTGTGAACCCCAGGTGATAGAATCATCGACATAAAATATAGCCTGCATAGGATCAGAGACTGTTACCATTGATTCGCAGCTATTACTTTTAAAATCGGTTTATATTCCCTGATTTAACTCCCATTGTTTTTGTTGTATCTGTAAATCCTATTAAGTGGATTTTCCACATTTGGTTCGCATCTGGACTTCTTTTGTTTAGAGTATTTTCATTGTTTTTTACTTGTCCACCAATGTATAATACTGCATTATGAGTTTTTTTTTCCTTCTTCAAAATCTGTAATGTACATAAGATTGTATAATGATAAGTCCAGCACGCCAGGGATATAACTGGGCTGCCACTTGTAACATATTTTTATAATTTTGTAAGTTTTAATATATAGGGGTCTTATTCAACGAAGGTATTTCCGGACCTTGCCTCCGGCAGCGGCCCGTGATGATGGTAGTTATTCTGCCGGACGGGGCCTGTTGAGCAAAAACCATATTAGTATGCCTCCTCGCCTGACCTGAAACTGAAACTGAAATTGAAACTGCATAGAAATCGTAATTTAGGACTTTTTTTGAATTATTTTCGCACCTCTTCTTCGCTTCACCCCTTTTTAATTCGAATTTATTTTCGACAATCGTTCGAGGGAATCTATATTTTATAAGTAACTACCATGCCATATTTAAAATTTCTAGCCTTTTCAGAATCACAGAAATCGGAATTTAGAAAGTTTTTAGCTCCTGTAACCCTCTGGTGGTAGTGGCACAGACATAAAATATAGCTTATATTTGAGCAGGTTCTATCACCAACAATTTGTCATCATTATTTTTTTAATCGGTTTGGTATTTTATAAGTTTGCTTAAAAATTGTAATTTATAACGCTTTTCGCTCACTTCATCTTTTTAAATTTGGAATTTCCTTTTGACTGTTCTTAGAAAGCAGTTGCATCTTGTAAGTAAATACCATCCCATACATCAAAGTGTTAGACCCCTCAGTTGTGCAAAAAACGCAAATTAAAACATGTTTTGCTTCTGAAACCCTCAGATGGTAGTGACAGCAACATAAAATATAACCTATGTTATAGCAGGGACTGTCACCATTGATTTGCAACCATTACTTTTGAAATAGCTTTGGTATTTCCTGAGATTGAGTAGAAATCGCAATTTAGAACGTTTTTAGAACGCTTTTCGCGCATTTTCACACTTTTAAATTTCCAATTTTTTTTAAAACTGTTTTCAAAGATCATTTATATCTAACAAATATGTACCTTGCCTAATTTTAAGTTTCTAGTCCCTACCGATCACAAAAATCGAAATTTAGAACGCTTTTTTGCTCCTGGAACGTCTAGGTGATAGTGATACCGACATAAAATAGCGTCTATGTTAGAGCAGAGACTGTCAGAATCAATTTCTTACCATTACGTTTAAAATCAGTTTGATTCTTCCTGAGATATTGCTGACAAATCGGCATTTAGAACGTTTTTAGAACGCTTTTCGCGCATTTTTCTCCTGCATCTCCTCTGGGGTGGTGGAAACAGATATGAAATATAGCGTATCTTTTAGCAATGTCTGTCACCATCATTTTTACACCATTATATTTGAAATCGCTTCAGTACTTCCTGAGATTGCATAGAAATCTCAATTTAGAACGTTTTTTACGACGCTTTTTTGCGCATTTTGACCCCCCTTTTCAATTTTGATTTTTTTAGGAAATGTTCATAGAGATCATTGATATCTTATAACAAACTACCATTCCAAATTTCACGATTCTAGCCCTTTCCGTAACGCAAAAACCGCAATTTAGAACGTTTTTCTCCTGCACTCCCTTTGGGGTAGTGATACCGACATAAAACATAGCCTATGTTGGAGCAACGGTTGTCACCATCATTTTGACGCCATTATTTTTTAGATCGGTTTAGTATTTCCTGAGATTGTGTAGAAACCACTATGTAGAACGTTTTTTAGAACGCTTTTCGCGCATTTTCACCCCTTTTAAATTTCGAATTGTTTAAGAACTGTTCTTAGAATTCCTTTATATCTAATAAGTAGCTAATATTTCAAATTTCATATTTCTAGGCCCTTCAGTAACACATAAATCGAATTTTTAGAACTTTTTTGCTCCTGCACCCCCTTTGGGGTAGTGGCACCGACATAAATCATAGCCTATCTTGGAGCAAGCGTTGTCACCATCATTTGGACACCATTATTTTTTAAATCGGTTTGGTATTTCCTGAGATTGCGTAGAAACTACCATTTAGAACGTTTTTTAGAACGCTTTTTGTGCATTTTCCTCCCTTTAAAATTTTGAATTGTTTAAGAACTGTTCTTAGACATCATTTACATCTTATAAGTAACTAATATTCCAAATTTCCTATTTCTAGGCCCTTCAGTAACGCAAAAATCGCATTTTTAGAACGTTTTTTCCTCCTGCACCACCTTTGGAGTAGTGGCACCGACATAAAATATAGCCTATGTTCTAAGTTGGACTAACACCATCATTTTGATACCATTACTTTTGAAATCGGTTCGGTAGCTCCAGAGATTACCTCCTACAAATAAACACTTTTTACCTCTTTATAATATTAGTATAGATGAACATGGAGTCTAAATTTTGAGTTCTCTGGAATATGTATATTTTTTTCTTTTAAACATATTCCTTAACTTAATCATGATTTTTAATTTCCGTCTGTTATTGCCATAAGCCACGATAAGCCATATTTAATTTAAAATTTTTATTCGCGTAGATATTGTATTTTGTGATTATGAGCAAAATATATTTTATATGTGTTATAGGAAAAGACTGGCCTGAGAAATAGAAAAAAAGGAAACTTAAAAATAAAGTAAATGACTGCATTAGAAATATTCTTATTGTTTTAAAAACATTTTAGTGTAAAAAATTGGTTATTAATCTCTTTAAAAAAATATTCAGTCCCGTATTATGTAAGTAAATATGACCATTTTAAAAAATATACTAAAGCAGTCTTATCCATAAACTTCAAAACAAGCATAAAAAACATTTTATTCCAATGCTTAAATATCATGTTAGCGTCAAAAATTACGTGTATCAAAAACGTAGAAAATGTTTTTATAATAAAAGGAAATTTAATAACTGATGCAGAATATCTATAATTAAATTTTTTCATATTACTCAGTCTCGAAATTTTAAAATCATAACCCGCAGAAAAATGTTTACATACAATTTAAAAAAAATTAATATACAGTAAAACCTCCCTAAGGCGAGCACGTACCGTTCCAATAAAATTGGGTCATTCCGAGAGGTGGTCTCTTAATAGAGGTCATATTTAAATCTAGATTTTAATTGTTTAAAAATGGTAACAATGTTACTAAAATTTATTTTTCACATTTGGAAAAAATATAAAATTTTAAGTATCAAATTAAAAGTTAATTACATAAGTTAATTACTGCAGAGTTTAAAAAATGAATACATTGAGCTTTGCTTTAATTTTACAGTTTTATATTTTATAATTTTTATCTGCAAGCCTTTTCGAAGTTCAGTAAATAAATGCATTTTTTTGTGGGCGGGAACAAATAATGACGATTTCATTACTTGGTCTATTTCTTTGAGAGTTTTCCGACGGAACAGGGCAGAGGATTTTATTGACCGTCATTCTTAATGTGTATTCAGAGTTAAATTCATTGCCTAAAAAGGCACAAAGGGACTTAAAAGCTCTTAAAAACACTTAAAAGTTACCGGGATAAAAAAAAAACCGCGACTTAGTTTAGAAGTTTGATGAATAATGCACTCTCCGGAATTAATTTTTAATAAAACCTTCTTCAAGCAACCAGGAAAAAACGGAATTTATTTCATTTTCTTCAAAGAAATCGATCTCTCATGGAGGAAGTTCAACAGGGATGGTCTCTGAATGGAGGTAAAATTAGTATTGAGCCTATGGGAATAAATTTCCTTCCATGAAAAAATGGTCGTTCAGGGAGGTGGTCACCTAATGGAGTTGGTCGCATAGTGAGGTTTCACTGTACCAACCTTTTCGTAATATTATAAACATCAAATATCATATTTAACTCAGAAACAATAATAAATACACTTAACTGTATACAATCCGAAATCAGTAATAAACAAAAAAAAAAAAAAAAAAAAAAAAAATCTCATGTAACGGCAAATTAATGTTTTGGAATGTGTCTCCTATGAAATTGATACACATATCTTCTCTTATGAGTCAGTCACCCTTTCAAACGAAAGAGATAAAACTTTTTGTTTTGATCGCTGGCAAAAATAATTTGCAACACAGCATTGAAAGGGAAGAATAAAGTATTTACTCATTTTTTTTCCCCATTTCCCAAACTAATGAAGTTTTGATTATTTTTTTTGCCAAGCATTGTTCATATTAGAGGTCAGCACGGGCTGAAATTTCCAAGTCCGGACCCGGCCCGACTCATAGAAAAAAATGGCCCGATCCGGCCCGGTAAAAAACTTAAGAGTTTGGCCCGAGCCCGGCACGGCACGGAAAAAAGTTAAAATCTCGGCCCGAGTGAATTTCAACAAAACATTGATTTTTTTTTTTTTTTTTTTTTTTTTTTTTTTTTGTAGTATTAAAAATCTGAAAAATGCTATATAGTAAGACGGAATTGCATAGAAAAGAAAAAAAATGCGTTATAGACAAGTTCCCTTCTTAGCGTGTGTAAACGTATTATATATTCTTTTCTTGTGTATTAGTATATTAACTATGCATGGATGATACACGTTATACATGGGTTTATTCACGTTAGTGAGTTTAAAACTGGGTTCCGTCATATGCAGGTTCTTTTTCACACGTTTTATTGTGTTTTAATTTAGCTATATTTTAATAAGCGCAGAAATCTAGTGTTCTTTAAAAAGAATAAATTTTAATGTTTAAGTGTAGAATAATGGCTATTTGAAAATGTATGCATTTTTTGCAAGAATGTTTGGGCCAGGCATAATTTTACTGACCTTTGAATGGACCAGGCCACGCTGAGACAATGATTTTCATACGGGTTGGGTCAAAATTAGGACTGAAAAATTTCCGTGAAGACTCCGTGAAGTTTCCAGTCCCGGCTTTGTACAGAAAAAAAATAAGTTAGGCCCGGCCCGAGCCTTCAGAAAAAAGTGTGGCCCGGGCCCAGCCCGAGTTCCGTGAGTGAAAATCGGCCCGAGCCTGAACCGGCCCGTGCAGATCTCTAGTGCGCATTCAATTGTTAAAAGAATTATATTTCAAACCGCTACATGAAGAAATATAACAGACAATCACTTATGAACGATCTAACGATCTCTAACGAACTCTAACGATCAATCTTTTTCTATACAACATACAACTATTTTGCTAATAATCTTAACATTCCACATATCTACACGGATGAATGCTTAAAATTAAATAACACTTACCTTTATTTTGTGTGTTCCATAAAAAATAATTTTAATGATATCCTAATCTGTTAATCCTAAGATGGCGGACAAAAAAGTGATCATTTTTCTTACCTTTTAAGGATGTCGTTGCCTTGCTGCTCTGATTGGTTAATAAGCAATGCATACGTAAGTCACTCTTTCAGGAGTGAGACATTTCACTCCTTTCTACAGAGTGAAAAATTCCACTCTTTAAGGAGTGTATTTTTATAAAATCCTCTCCAAAAAGTGTAAAAATGTCTGTCACTCTTTCAAATAGTGAACTTTTCACTCCTCCCAATTTTAGAGTGTATGAAAAATCAATTTCGAAATTTAACAGGCAACATAAAACAAACAATAAAAATGTAGTTAAAGTGTTGTACACATGAATCAAATGAAAGCCCAATATAAAAATTTATAAATTTATATAACAGACGTAAAAGAATAAAGCTGTAAATGAACTTATTTCAATTTATCATTGGAGTAATAACATTAAAATACGCCAATATTTCCATAATCGGGTTTTTAAACGTGCTTAAGTACGTTTTTTCACACTCATATGACGTTATACAATATTCGCCACGTCCTTCATATTTCCAATATGACGTAATATTCCGTTTTTTAAAAATTCGTCAAACTATTTATTTCATTTTAATTTTTCACGTGGAAATCTTCAAATAGAATTGTTATGACGTAATATTCACCTTTATTTAAATTCATCATATTACTTATTTCATTTTCATTTTACATGTGGAAATCTTGCAAAAGAAAAGTCATGACGTAATAGTCGTTTTTCTTAAATTCATCAAACTATTTATTTAATTTCCATTTTTCATTTTTCACTTGGAAATCTTGTAATGTAAAAGTAATTATTGTAGTAAGAATTTTATTGTGGATTTTTGATTGTTGGCAACTGCTATAATGAAAAATGTTTAAATTTGATAGGAAATTGTTGTTAAATTTGTGATTTTTTATTAATTAAGAATTAACTATAGACTAAAAAGAAAATAAGTTAAAACTGGTGCGAATGAATAAGAACAAAAAAGATCTTCTTAAAACACCATCAAAAATTATTAAATGCGCTAGGCCTTTCGAAAGATCTGAGTCTTTCTTCGTCAGACGCAAAGAAGACGTCCTTCTACTATGGAAGAGTCTTCCTGCTGCTTCCATAGTAGAAGGACGTCTTCTTTGCGCCTGACGAAGAAAGACTCAGATCTTTCGAAAGGCCTAGCGCATTTAATAATTTTTGATGGTGTTTTAAGAAGTTTTTTTTTTTTGTTCTTAACTATAGATTATTCCGATTACGGATTATTTTAGTTGCCATGGCCGTGTTTTAATACACATGTACGTAACATTTCACAATTCTGGCTTTCAAACTATGGATTTGTATAGAATTACAGACAGATAAATTTTCATTTTTATATATTAGATAATGTTATTGATTTTTTTTTTAATTTTTAGTGCTAGAAATAGTTAATGTAATCTTCACATAATACATAGCTCAAATTGAACTTTAAATATTAATGTATGTTTGAATTTTCTTCTTTTTCCTCTGGGACAGAATATGTAAGCAAATTTTGAAAACGAATAATGCGCCATATCAATTTTTAACAGATTTCCAACTCGCTTTCAAATATTGTTCAAAATATTGAACTTGTTGGAGAAATAAGTTTCTCCCGAAAGACTGAAGACAATATTCTTAAATACACTTGAATATATACAAAATGCATACAACCATTTATTTATAATGCTTGGAATTGTGGTTTGTATAATTCCCGTGTACAGTTGCTGTCATATATAATTCCCATGTACAGTTGCTGTCATATATAATTCCCATGTGTTAACGAACTCGAATACATAAAGGTAGCGAATTGATAATATATTCACGTTTTTAGTTAAAACTATTTAATTTATATAAGCTAGTTGTATGTTTGAATAAAAATAAGAAGAAAAAACTATGTTTACTGCATTTTAATTTAAAATTTTTACATCTTTTTCATGTTTGAAGAAAAAAATCTCTTAGAAATTAAACTAATTTCAGAAAGAATTAATACACGAATATTTCAAGTTAAAAAAACTTTTTAAAAGCAAGATAAAATCCTGAGAAAATCTCAACATTTCAAAGGAGGGAGGATTTTTTTCAGCAAAAAATTAAGAATAATTAGTTTTGGAAGAATATATTTTCTAAAGATTACGAGAAAAGATGTGTGATTTTTGTTATATGTATGAAAAAACAAACTTTCAATAAACAAAGAAGATGATTAAATAAGTTATTCTATGCAACTTTTACAAATGTGGCAACTTGTGAAATGAACTCAGTTAAAGAAATGGTAAAAAAATTCGAGAAAAGATACAATCGCATAAAAAATACAGAGAGACTAATCTATCTAAAAATCTATATCTACCCTATATATATAAAATCCTAATGAAACGAATTTATGAAACGGATATATGAAACAGCTGAAATGAAACGAATTTATGAAACGATTCTTTGAAATGACTGATTGAACAACTGATTATGTTTCACGGCGATTTCTCCTAAAGTATGTAATAATTTGTGATGAAATTAACATCAAAAATCCGTATTGATCTGCAGATCTCAAAAATGGTATTAGAATTTTTAAATTCGAATTAGTTTTCGAAATATTATTTTTTTTCTAATTTTAAATAGTTTTCTCTAATGATGACAACTCAAATTTTAATCATAACAGATATTTATTTTCATATTTTAGAAAAGGTTACTATTTTAAACTAATTTGGCGACCAGTTTGACCTCCCTTAAATCTATGCTAAGAACAATGCTTTTTTAAAAAAAATTTCATTATCATTTTATTTAATAGAAAACTTTCATTTAAAACTGAAACATTTAAAATTGATGGTTTTCACTTCTTTCTTTTTTTAAAAAAGAAACGAAGGAAAATATTAGGCGCAGATGTCATATAAGCACCGGGGTAACTAATTGGCGCCAAAATGGCGTTATTTTGCCTGACATGGTAACCCGGCGATTGTTGCTTATTTATTAATAAATGTTTAGTTAAAAGTTATAAATTGTTTTGTTCTATAGTTATTAATTAAACCTTTTTTTATTTATTGTTATTTCATTTTAAAAATAATACAAAATAATTTAAAAATACATATGTAACTGGTATACAAAAACGACGTTTTCGCCAAACAAATATTAAATAATTCAACAAATCATGACATTTAATTTCAACTTCAAAGCAATGCCTTAATGGTACTACTTAGTCATCCCGTCGACCAATTTCGCCAAATTATATAAATCGCCAAACACTCGCCAAATTATAAATTCACATAATTCTTATTTTAAATAACGAAAGAACAAATAAATTAGTATAGCATTAATAAATATACAAATAAAAAGTCGAAATAAAAGTCAATTGATGACGTAAACACGTGTAACTTGCTTAAAGTCAAGTGAATGTGACATTTACGATCAACCATTACTGGCATTTAATCTTATTGTTTGGCGATAGATATTTGGTCGAATATATAACAAAGTAATACCGTTTTAATTTACCACTCAAAAAATAAAAAAAATGATAACTGGCGAGTTAAAAAAAAGCTATTGACGAGATTTGCACCCGGCTAACATAAAAGTACCAAGAATTCTTTGCGATCATAGCAATTTTGGTATTACTTAGTTATCCCGTCGACCGATTTCTCCAAATTATATAAATCGCCAAACCGCTCGCCAAATTATACAAATCGCCAAACCACTCGACAAATTATACAAATTGATATAATTTTTATTTTAACTAATGAAAGAACAAATAACTTAGTATAACATTAATAAAAATACAAATAAAACGTCGAAATAAAAATCACTTGATGACGTAAGCACATGTAGCTTGCTTAAAGTCAAGTGAGTGTGACATTTACGATAAATCATTATTGGCATTTAATCTTATAGTTTGGCGATAGATTTTTGGTCGACGGGATAACTAAGTAGTACCGCAAATTTTATTCATTTTTATTCGAAAAAATAATTTTAATTCTTTAATCAAAATGGAAACCTTTCATAAGAGAAGCGTAGGGCTGTAATTGTTTATGGCAGCGCAGTTACATAACTTGGGCTATTATAATACAGGTGAAATGATGGCGATAGAATAATATTTGACGACTTATCACATGTGGTTGGCTAACATTAAAGTACCAAAATGACCGCCTGGAATATAAAAAACGAAGGGATCCATCCGGAACTGTTGATGATATTCACATGATTTTGGCTTTTATTATAGAGATTGTTTTCAATTCTAAAAACAGCGCAAAGAATAACATTTCCTTACGATTAAAAATTATTTACACGTGACTATTAAAAACAGAAAAAAACCCCTTTAAAATTAATATTAAACGAGTACGTGTTAAAAGCAGGAAAATATTGAAAATTACGTCTCGAAAATTATATTTACACGTGAATATTAAAAGAGAAAGGAAACTTTAAAATAATAAATATATTAATATTCGTTTAACCCTTTCAGGGGCAATGTACTTCTATTAGTAAAATGTTGAAATCTGTGAATGGCACCAGAATTTACAAACAAATTTATTTCGAAGTATAAAAATGCTTTTGTTGACTTATTTAGTAGAAGGAAATTTTTCATTCCAATATTCTGGTGCCAATGTGGCATTTAAGAATTAAAATTAAGTGGTCCAAAAATGCACCACCGGCCTTGAAGGGAATAAAGCAATAAATTGTAGTAATTGCAGTAAATTGTATTATGTTAATCGTTTTATAACGCTGTTAATAAATACCGGGAGACAAAGACTCTGTTAATTCTTTTATTTTAGCTTGTTTTCAAATGTTTAACTGACCTTCTTTAATCAAAAACGAAAAACCATTGAATGTCTTAACAGCAACTGATTCGGCCTTAAGTTTTCTCAAACAAAAGGAATTGAATGGGAACCCGTGTACATGGCGATCGCTACGTGTTTTTCATTGTAATTCAATCTTCTCTAATCTTTTAAAACCCGATCAGATTAGTGTGCTTTTAGATTCTATGGAGTCAGAACGGGGGTTGACGAGCGTACCTTGCAGGTGGCAGAGCTCCCTAGTATCTTATAAAAAGAACTTGATAGATTTTAAATCATAATCTGATATCATATAAATCATATAATTATATACAAAGAATCTCAATGGTAGGTAATGTAAAAAAAAGAGTGTGCATAATGGATAGAATGAGTATAATTAAAAATTGTAAAGAAAAAAATACATTGTGCAAAATGGAATTATCAAAGTCTTAAACTTCATTAACCCTGTACGTACTGAGTTATGAATTCATGAAAATTTTGTCTTCTAAAGCATTTTTCGCGAATTTTTGAAACTACATTAGAAGATTTTCATAATCATTTAATAAATTTTAGAAGGATTGTAGGTTTTAGAAGGATGAATTAAATTTGAATTTATAGGGATTTTGTGCAACAATAGAAATATAAAAATATTTCTGAAGTGAAAAATCCCTCCCCGCTCCCCCAAAGCAAAGAAATCTGAAAAGATGCAAAGGCAAAAGAAATCATTCTTTTAAAAATATTTTTGTTTTGTATAACCAATAATGCTTTTGGAACAAGATAAAGTAATGCATCTGTAACTCATTCCAAACTGTATTACTACAAATTGATGTATTAAAATAATTTTATAACAAGTTATTTTAATGGTACTTATAAGTGCTGCCAGGAGATAAAGGGTTAAAAGATCAAAGAAATTTTTTTAAGCAGCCTATTTGAAGGGATTAATATTCTGATAAATGAAATGGGATTGAAAGTACGTCGACATGGTAAACCTTTACTTTTACAAGAAAAACCTTTAAATATATAAAACATATTTAAATGAAAAATATGAACGAAAGTGCATTTAAAAATAAAGTGATAACATATAAATCAATCAATCTGTTCAATCTCAACAGAACTTGCGAAAAAGGTGTTATTATATATTAGTGAAAAGTTGACAGAAAGAAGTGCGTATCATAATTTGGCACTGAAAATATAATAATCAGCTATAATACGGTGCAATTGCAATATCTAATTTAACTGACCAAATATTTTTTTATCTCTGTTTTTCCAAATATTTGCATAATTTTCTCAGCAAATATTTTGAAATTTTTCTCATTTATATTTAAACTAGGGGACTCTGCCCCCTGCAAGCTACGCTCGCCAACCCCCGTCCAGATGCCGCAGAATCTAAAAACACGCTAATCTGATGGGTTTTAAAAATATTAGAGAAGATTGAATTATACTGAAAAAAGCTGTGCAGATCTACCTGTAAACCGGCTTCCATTCAATTCCCTTTGATTGCAAAAATTTAAGGGCGATTAAGTTGCTGTTCAGACATCCAATGGTTGTTTTTGTTTTTGATTAAAGAGGATCAGTTAACCCTCTCGTGCATAAATTATTTTTCATTATTCACTAAAAAATCCTTTTTTTTATAAATTAGAAACCATTATAAAATAATTTTATTATTGTACTGCATACTAGATAATATCTATCTACAAATCAAATCCCCATAAATGAATGCTCAAAATTTTTTTGCTTAATAATGCAATAATTATACGACTTCATATGAGGTCCGTATGCATGAGAGGGTTAAACATTTGAAAAGAAGCTAAAATAAAATAAATTAAGTATACAGAGTCTTTGTCTCCCGGTATTTTAAAACAATCTCTATAACAATAGCCAAAGTCATGTGACTATCATCAAAAGTTCAGGGCGGACCACTTCGCTTTTTATACTCTAGGTGCCATTTTGGTACTTTAATGTTAGCCAGGCACAGGTGATAAGTCACCAAATATTATTCTATCGCCATCATTTCATCTATATTATAATAGTTCAAGTCATCAACTGCCATAAACAAATACGGTCTGTTCCCTTCGCCGTTCATATGAAAGTTTGGCAAAGATGTCATATACGTCCCATATTGGCGCGATTTTTTAACGACGCCAGTTTGGGGAACGCATCAACAGCATAAACAGCAACATCCGGCTTACCATATCAAGCAAAATAACGATACTTTGGCGCCAGTTAAGTGCCCGTTCCGTATATGTCATTGGCGTCAGAAAAAAATCGCGCCAATATGGGACCGTAAGTTTTCCATTTTTATTAAAAAATCAATTTTTTTTTTCGAATAATGAGTCGCAAAGAATTCTAGGTACTGTTACGCTAGCCGGATGCAAATCTCGCCAATAGCTTTTTTTGAACTCGCCAGTTAGCATTTTTCTTTTCGAGTGGTAATATTTGGCCAGATACGCACCGCATGTTTGGCGTGATTTTTATTTTTTTTACGAGAATTTGGCGAAAACCTCGTTTTCAAATACCAGTTACATATGCATTTTTGGTATTCCTTAGATATCCCGTCGACCAAAAATCTATCGCCAAACTATAAGATTAAATGCCAGTAATGGTTGATCGTAAATGTCACAGTCACTTGACTTTAAACAAGTTACACGTGTTTACGTCATCAAGTGATTTTTATTTCGACGTTTTATTTATATATTTATTAATGTTATACTATTTTATTTGTTCTTTCGTTATTTAAAATAAAAATTATGTCAATTTGTATAATTTGGCGAGTGTTTTGGCGATTTATATAATTTGGCGAAATTGGTCGACAGAATTACTAAGTAGTACCGTATTTTTTAATTATTTTCTATTATTTTCTAAAGGAAATATCAAAAAAATAATTAATAATCATAGAGCAAAATAATTTATATAACTTAAAAAAAGAAATAAAAGTAAATAAACATTTATTATCAAATAAACAACAATAGCCGTTTTACCATATTAATCACAATAATGCCATTTTGGCGTCAATTAGGTACCCCGGTGCGTGCCTAATTTTTTTCTTTTCGTTTTGTTTTTTAAAAAAAAGAAGTGAAAGCCATCAATTTTAAATGAAAGTTGTGTATTTTAAATAAAATGAATGAAAGGATTATATTTTAAATGAAATGAATAAAATATGAAGAAATGCGACGGGGAAAATGTTTAGCGAATTATCACCTGCGTCTCGCTAAGATAAAAATACCGTAAGAATTGATTTCTCTATCAGAATCCTTCGATTTGGCGAAAGATTGTTCAAGTAAATTGAATTATGAATAAAAGTAGCATGATACATTTCTTAGCATACATTTTCGGTAACCTTTTCTGAAATATGAAAAAAATATCTGTTCGATTAAAATTTGAGTTGCCATCATTAGAAAAATGTATATAAAATTAGAAAAAAAAATAATATTTCGAAAACTAATTCGAATTTTAAAATTCTAATACCAGTTTTGAAATCTGCGGATCAATATTGATTTTTGGTGTTAATTTCATCGCAAAGTATTCCATATTTTAGGAGAAATCGCCGTGAAACATAATCAGTTGTTTAATCAGTCGATTCATACTTTCGTTTCATACTTCCGTTTCATAAATTCGTTTCATTAGGATTTTATATATATAGGGTAGATATATTTTGGGTACTTTTCCAGCCTTGGCTAGATAGAGAAAATGGCCGTGGTGAGAGAACATTTGGCAACATATATTTTCCAGTAACCTATTCACTTTTTCTGACACACAAGTGATTTTTAAAGATTTATACAATTTATTTATTATAAAGAAACCATTTATCTATTTTTATATACAAACAGTTGTAAATTGTATATAAAATGATAACAATTATAATACATGTATAAATAAAATGTTTTCATACATATAAATATACACGTATAAACATGCATAAAAGTTCATTAGGTTTGTTCTCATAGATGTTTATATCACTTGACAACAAATCTCACTTTATGATTCTCAAACTTTTTGTTTAAAAAACAAAACAAAAACAAAGATCACTATAGTGGAAAAGTACTGAATTCTATTTATAAAATTATCAAGTATTGACTATATAAAATGCAAAGTGAGAACTGTATAAAATGTACAAAAATTTGAATTTCTTCAATATTTAAATTTGTTTCTCCAATTTATCGAAGAAAGATTTATTTCAATAAAAAACACTTTCTTCCTCACTTCTTCGCTGAAAAAAAAAAAATGTTTTTCTTAACTCATCGAATAGAAAAGAAATGATAAACGTCTTATCTGCCCCTTTAACCTTGGCTGGATGAAATACTATATCAGGAGAAATATTTATTTTTAAAGTCACTTCATTGTACATTTTTCTGTAATTTTCAGTAGAATCATCGTTCAGTATTTATTTTCCTTTGAAGTGTTCTTGTAAGTAGCTTTCTTCTGTCTACCAATATTTCTCAAAAATATGAACTACCTTTTTCAGCAACAAAATAATTTTTAACGTCATGATATTTTTCAGAACTTCACTGTAAACAGGATATTATTATTATTATTATTATTATTATTATTTACAAATATTTGAAAAGGATTGGTTGCTTTTTGGTTTGCTTTCTTTAATAACAACAGGGTTAAAAAAATTTTCTAAATGGATATAAATTAGAGTTTGGCTTGGAAATTCTTTGTAGAATAAAAGATTTTTTATTATAGCAATAAAGATATTTTTTTTGCACTACATTAAATGTAATTAATATGTATTTATCATACCTTAAACAATGCCATTGACACATCTAACGCAATTGGCTTTGCCATTATTTGTAGTGTGAAGTATTTATCTTTCTCTAAATATTCTAATGTACAGATACACTAGTTTAACAAACTTTGATGAAAAACAAAGGTATTTGAGACCCATGAGCTCGCATACCCTTTAACCGTTTATCTACTCACGGTACTTACAAGTACCACTAAAATAACTTGCTATGAAATTCATTTAATACATTGATTAGTAGTAATACAGTTTAGAATGAGTTATATATGCATTACTTTATCTTTTTCCAAAAGCATTATTGGTTACACAAAACAAAAATATTTTTAAAAGGATGATTTATTTTGCTTTTGCATTTTTTCAGTTTTCTTGGCGTTCTGGGGGGTGGGGGGGGGGGGGTTCAATTCGAAAATATTTCTAAATTTCTAATGTAAGAACATTATATTTGTACATTTCCTGATTCTACAAAATACTAAGAATAATATTTAAAATAAAAGATTTGAGTGGGGGTTATAAATATTGCACAAAATCCCTATAAATTAAAATTTAATTAATCCTTCTAAATTCTTCAATCCTTCTAAAATTGTTCTAAAATTTATTAAATGATTATATAAATCTTGTAATGTAATTTCAAAATTCACGAAAAAATGCTTTAAAAAATAAAATTTTTATTAATTCATAATTCAGTACGTACAGGGTTAAATCTGTGGCATATGAACACACGTATGTGAAACAAATTTTGGAGATCACTGTTATGTACAATTCTGTGATATCGTACCTTCGCCACAAATTTTCGACGAGGGAAGCAACAGGCATTTCCGTGGAGGACAATAGTCTTTTGTGTAAAGGCATGCAGGGGAAATAACAGGCATACTTCTGCCCTTGGGATCTGCTCAACAGGGTATTTTCACTTTTCCAAGAAATAGGGAGGACTGGACAATGTGTGGCAACTCGTCCCCAAAGTGAAAGAAAGAAGAGGCTCAGGCAGGAGCTGGTGAGGAGGCTGAACAGTAGACTGGAGATACTGATGAAGTCAGGTGTTTTTTTACCAACGGAAGAGATGCGAGTAAAAATCGTTTACTCAGGATGGCTACGAGAAGTATAGAGCTGTTAATAAAAAGTGAGAGTGTCTACCTATGAATGGCAAAATTCGTTATTACATTTTTCAAATCAATTTTAGTTGTTCTAATAAAGGACTTTGGTAAGAAATATGTATTATTTTTCAACGATCATCTCACAAGAGCTTAGTGAACCAAAAAGCTCTGGCCCACTACATCACAGCTATAGTATTATAAATGGTGGCAGCTTACGGATTAATTAGGTCTAGCATAAATTAGACTGGACCCACGTGAACTTGATGTACAGAAGGAAACTGTGTTAGAAACAAGGACAGTCGGTGATGAAATCTTGTGTTTGACGAGAAAGATTTTCAAGTGTATCCGGTGAGGAACTGTGAAATCTGGAGTGTCGAATATGTTAGCTGGTATGTAACAAGGACTAAGGATCCGATGATATAGAAAATTTCTTCAGTAAACGTCCAGTGCAGTGGATAGAAGAGTATTCATCGATCGCCCTTAGGAATCCATGGAGACAGCTTGTGTGTAAATTTCCCGGCGGAAATCAAGTTAGATCCGGAGATACGACAGTACCTGAAAGAAAAAAAAGTGCAGGAAAGCCTTGAAGAAAATTTCAAAGACAGTCGAACACAAACTCAATGAAGGAGGTGCTTTCTGGATTCTTTTCTTTAAATATTTAATGAATATTTACAGATGCATGGTTCTATACATATGTACAGTAAGAATTATCAAACACTTGATCTGGTTTTTCGAAATAAGGGAGGCTTAGCCTCATCAACAAACTGTAAAAAATTACAGCGATCATGCTTTTTAAAATCACAACATCGCTTCGTATCGTTCCAGCCACAACAAAAACGAAGTCGCATTTTAAGGTAGGATGCGCGCGCATCGCGCGTCCTTCGTTGCCATGGGAGCAGAGAAAAAGTTTCTCTTCACACTCCCCACCTGAACTCTTAAAGAGTTCACAAATTAAAATTCCATCATAAAATCATAAAAATTCAATTTTTCGTATCAGTGGTTCAGTAATCTAATACAATTTTTAAAATTCGAATACAAAATACTAAATATAGGAATTCAAACAATATCTAATTAATCACTTAATTATTCAAATTGAAAATATCAATAAATTCTAAATAAAACACTTTAAATTACACAGTAAAATTAATGACTGTTAAATAACACACACTTTTTTTTTCAGTTAAATCATATACTTACTTATAACCAAAATTCAAAAAGATTCTATATATAAATAACACTAAAAATTAAAAAAGAGAAAGAAAATATTTAGAGTCCTAAATGCAGAAAAAAACAAACTAAATAAATGTCTATAAAAGTTTATGAATGTTTATAAAAAGTCTGCAAAAAGTCATTTGTTAGTCATTTTGTATTTCAAAGGGATACAAGTGCTGTATGGATCTTTTTAAGATCCCACTCGCTGTTTTTATTTCGTTTGAACGAATATTACCATCTCTTCCAGGAATGGCAGTCTGAATCTTACCAAGTTTCCAAAGAAAGTTATTTTTTGCGTCATCTTGAATTAAAACAACATCGCCCACTTTCAGTGACGTATGGGCATTAGGATTTTTCAAGGAATGGGCTGTTTTCAAATCCATCAGATATTGTTTTTTCCAATTGTCCACAATTGTTTCAATAGTAAAGATTGATATTTTTTTCTTTTCAAGAGTGTTGATCTCTTTGAACAATCTTCAATTATTTCAAAAAAATTAATAGGAAATGAAAGTTCTTTGCCAAAATTTAAAAAGTGCATTGGAGTAAGATGTTCTGGTTCATCGCTGTCGCTATATACATACGTCAGTGGTCGCGTATTCAAAACTGCTTCCACTTCTGTCAACAGAGTCGCTAATCCATCATAACTTAAGAGTGCTCTACCAATTACTTTTCTCAAACAGTCTTTGACTGACTTTACTAGTCGCTCATAGAAGCCTCCCCACCATGCCGCTCTTTCTATAATATTCTTCCATATAATTCTCTCTTTTGTAATAAAATTTAAAAATACTTTGTCTGTCAGTATGTTGTATAAATTTTCGAGTTCACCTTTGGCCTTTTTGGAGGTTTTTGCGTTGTCAGAATAAATAATTTTGGCATTTCCTCGTCTAGCTGTGAATCTTCTGAATGCCATCAAAAAGGAATTTGTTGTCATATCAGACGCGAGTTCCAGGTGAATGGCTCTAGTCACACCGCAAGTAAACAAGACAATGTAAGATTTTTGCGTTTCTTTAAAATTTCTGATATAGATCGGACCGGCGAAGTCTAAACCGCAGATTGCGAATGGCGGTGCTTCACTAGCTCTGTCTTTTGGTAAGGGTGCGGTGATTTGGTCTGCTAGTTTGGAGAAATATTTTTTACATATTATAGAATTCTTGATAACACTCTTGACCAACTGACGACCTTTAGGTATCCAAAAACGAGATCTAATTTTTGCCAAAGTACTGGCTGTCCCTCCATGCATAATTTTGTCGTGTTCTTGACGAACTATTAGAGTAGATAACCAAGAATGTTTGGGGAGAATTATTGGGTTTTTCTCTTCTGCGGACAGTTTAGAAAATTCGAGCCTTCCGCCCAACCTCATCAATCCGTTTTTGTCAATAAAGGGCATGAAATTTGATAAGGATGACGTCTTAACCACTGATTTACTATTTTTTAGAGATTTTATTTCTTCCTTATAAAATTGTTTTTGTTCAGATTGTATCAAAAAATTTTCAGCTTCGAGTAATTCTTCGGTTGTTACTACGTCTTGCACTTCAGTTGATTTTTTCAGCTTCATAATGAATTTCTTTACCCAAACGGTAATTCTCAAAAGTTTCTCTAAATTACTATATTTTGAAATGTTTATGGGATTTTCGAGTTTTTTGACTAAGCACTCGCTCTGAAAAACATCGTTAGGATTTTTTTGTATTCTAATTCATCTGAGTAAGCAATTTCTTTGTTTTCTGATATTGGCCAACACTCAGGAGGTAAACTTAGCCATTCTGGTCCCTGTAACCAAGTTGTATCATTGATTATCCTAGAGATTTTTGATCCTCGGGAAACTATATCAGCTGGATTGGTAGTACCAGGACAATGATACCAGTTATCAGGTGAGGTCAATTTATGGATATCTTCAATTCTGTTTCTGACAAAGTGTTTAAACTTTGTAGTGGATCCTTTTATCCAATAATAGGATATTTTTGAATCCGTCCAGTAATAAGTCGGTACATTCAATTTTAGAGCTTTCAAAATGTTACTACTTATCTTGGCCGACAACAGTACGGCCATCAATTCGAGCCTTGGTAAGGTAAGCGCTTTCAGTAGAGCAACCCTGTTTTTCGAAGCAACAAAAACTGTTCGAACATTTTCGGTGGTTGTTGCTACACGTAAATAAGCAACCGTACCATAAGCCTTCATGCTCGAATTGGCAAAAATATGTAATTGTAGGTCATAATCATGCCAATTGGTATGTCAGAAAAATAGTATCTGGGTACTGAAAAGTTTTTCAAATGAGGGAGTTCGTTACACCAGCTACTCTAAAGTATACGTAAATCTTCGGGTAAGGTGTCATCCCAATCTAGACCCAAATTCCAAATTTGTTGAATTATACATTTTAGTCTTAATGTAAATGGTCCTAGGAATCCAAGTGGATCAAAAATCCTACCTAAAACTTGTAGAATAAATCGTTTGGTGTCTATTCTTTTTGAAACGAAATCAACTAAACCTCGAACATCAAAATAAAGTAAATCTTTGGAATTATTCCAAGCGATTCCTAAAACTTTATAAGGGAGATTTTGTTCTCCAAAAGCTTCAGAATTAACTTCTGAAGTTATGCCATTTTCTTTCCATAGTTCACTAAGTGGTAAAGAGTTCGTATGCCATTTGTGTAAATGCATACTTGCATTTTCAAATATATCAATACATTGTAAACTCGTGGATAGGGCTTGATCAATATTTTCATGACTTCCTATAACGTCATCAACGTAGATATTTTCATTTAAAAATGTTACTGTGTTTGGATATTTTTCGGTGTATTTTTTCAAGTGGTGTTTAATTGTTGCAGCCAATAAAAAGGGACTGCTACTAATTCCAAATAACACTCTGGTGAATCTATAAATTTCAAAGGAAAATTTCGAATTATCAAACAAATCTTGTGAAAATAAAAATCTTGTTACATGACGATCGTTTTCATCCATAATTATTTGTAGAAATGCTTGTTTTATATCAGTTGTAAAAGCTATGGGATTAAATCTAAACCGTAACAAAACATCAAATATTTCAGGATACAAATTTGGACCTACATGCAGGCAGTTATTCAAAGACAGTGAGCCTGTGTCATGAGCAGAGGCATCGAAAACTATGCGTAATCTACTCGTTGTCCTATCAGTTCTAATTATTTCTCGATGAGGTAAATAAAAAGTTACATTTTGTTTTTCTTCAGGCTCTGTAACTAACTCAATAATACCTTGTTTCAAATAATCTGCTAACACCTCCTTATACTCAAAAAATAATTCGGGGTTTTTAATCAATCTTTGTTTGAGTTTAAAAAATCTATATTCTTCAATTTTCCGATTGTCATTTAAACATTCCCTTTCAAGCTTCCACTGAAATCGAACTGTATATCGCTTATCATTGTGTTTAATTTCTGACTCAAACTGCTTCATAACGTTGTTTTCTGAAAAATATGAATCCTGTTTAGTATTAAAAAGGCTAGATGATTCGATATTCCAGAATTTTTCAATCTGTTCAGAAATAAAATTTTTTTCTACTATTACATGAAATGCTAAGAGCGTATAACTGTCAGTTGTTTTTCCCTGTAGACACCAACCAAAAATGGTGTCGACAGCTATTAATTTTTTATTCAAATGTTTTATATTTCCAGTAACAATCTCATAGTAATAGTCAGCACCTATAAGTAATGTAATGGGTTCTTTGGATGTGGGTGTGTCCGCAAGGGTTAAATTTTCAAATTGTTTACTTTTCATCAAATTATTGATTTCATGTGGGGGAATTTCAGTAGCTGATTGGTGACTAGCGCATCTATATCTAATTTTGAATTATGTACATTTTTATTTTCAATAGTTAGTTTAACTACTTCAAAGGTGTTTTCAAAGGGGTTCTTATTTCCAAATGTAAAAACCGACAATTTTTCTTTTCTTATTGCCTGTTAATTCAATTTATTTGCTATTTCTTCAGATATAAAGGTTCGCATGCTCCCACAATCTAAAAGTAACCTAATTAGAGATTGTTTTCCGTTTGATTTTATTTTTACACAACAAGTTTGCAGAAGAATTTTATTATTTTCTGTAGAGGAAATAGCCGAAATTACTTTTTCAGTAGTTTCACTTTCATTACCTTTTAATTCGGGTGTTTTTACTTCTTTTATTAATTTAGATTTTAGGCATATCGTTTGATTATGTCTGCCTGAACATTTCTTGCAACTAGTTTTAGAGTTACAATTTTTGATAACGTGTTTCCTGCCTAAGCAAAGGAAACATCTTCCTTGAGATTTCAACAAATTTCTTTTGGTGTTTATATCAACAGCTTCACACAAATCAGATGAATGTTTACTATCGTTGCAAAAAATGCAATGAACCAGCTGCCTATCTGAAGTCGATTTATCATTCAAAATGTTCATAAATTCACAAGTAGATTTAAATTCAGATTTTGTTGTTTGACTCTTGATTTTTGTTTTATTATTTTCAAATGCTTTCATTCTCGAAAAAAATGTGTGTTCTCTGCTTTTTATTTCAGTGTGCAGAAAATCTAATAATTTATGTATATCTGAATGTGTTAAATTATCTACATTTTGTCTATTATATTCCAAAGCTAATTCTGCCGGTATTAATTTTAAAATTACGGCAATAAGCATGGAGCCATAATTTGCTAGTTCGAGTCCTAATGTGGACAAACATCGAACATTTATTTCTGTATCACTGTGCATTTTTTTCAATTTTTGAATTTCGTTAGCCTTATAAACAGGGGATAAATTAAGAAGCTTGTTCAGGTGATGATTAATTATCACGTCTTTTTGACCATAACGCGATTCTAAAACTTTGAATGCTGCGTCATAATTAGCTTCTGATATTTCAAAACCTTCTACAGCATTAGCCGCAGCTCCAGATAAATAACTCTTCAAATAATGAAATTTTTCAATTTTCGAAAGTGATTTATTTTCGTGAATTGTATTTTTAAAGGTATTAAAAAATGAAATAAATTGCGTACAGTCGCCATAGAATTTTTGTATATTGAGTTTTGGCAATTTAACAACTGAGTATTCATCATTAATCACATTCGATTTTAAATCTTGACTGTTATTTAAATCAACATTAACAATTTTTTTGTTTTCGGTTAATTTTTTATTCACCCGGAATTTTGCAACTGATATTTTATCCGCGTAATCATAAACAGAATTGATTTCAGTTTCATAGTCGTCTAACCCTAAAAGGGGCTCAATTTTCTTGTCAACTGACTTCAATAATTCTGCTTTAGTATCTAACTGAATAAATAATTCTTCTAAATTATCAAAATTTTTTAGACTATCCTTCATAACATTTTCTATATTATTAATCAGCTTTGTTACTGCTGTTCTCAAAACTGTACGGTTCTTTTTCAACTTTTCTAAATCAGACATTTCGAAATAAAATATGAAAAACTTATCTTACCTTTGCTGTCTTCTTATCACTTACTATCCTCTATATCCTTATTTGTGTTTTGAAGACATTAAAAATGTAACATATACTTTTTTTCTTTCTTTCCCGGCCGATGCACCATGAAGAAAATTTCAAAGACAGTCGAACATCAACTCAAAGAAGGAGGTGCTTTCTGGATTCTTTTCTTTAAATATTTAATGAATATTTACAGATGCATGGTTCTATACATATGTACAGTAAGAATTATCAAACACTTGATCTGGTTTTTCGAAATAAGGGAGGCTTAGCCTCATCAACAAACTGTAAAAAATTACAGCGATCATGCTTTTTAAAATCACAACATCGCTTCTTATCGTTCCAGCCACAACAAAAACGAAGTCGCATTCTAAGGTAGGATGCGCGCGCATCGCGCGTCCTTCGTTGCCATGGGAGCAGAGAAAAAGTTTCTCTTCAGCCTTGGGGCAGTGTAGAGAAATGTCTACATTTGAAGGTAAGCCCTTTTATGAAATTTTCCAGAGAGGTCTGTTAGGATTTAATATTTTATATGTCTGTTCTTGGTAATTTGTATATGTTTAATAGATAAAAAGTCTAGGGTAGCTATTAATTCGGGATCGAAATTTTTATTTAGAATTTTTATATTAAACGGGTTTCTTAAGGTATGTACGGTAATTCATTTGGTTTTGAAAATTTAATATTTATGTATTTCATAATTTACTTGAAAATAGTAAATTACGGTTGATTAATAAAAGAATATTAATCATTAAAATTAATCATAGTTGTGGATGTAACTTTTAGTTATAAAGTTGGGGCATATACAGCTTTTGTTTATTACAGCAATAAAGTTATTTGAAATTTTATGGGTATGCTGTAGGAAAAAGCGGGATTAATTGTTTATATATAAATTGTATTTATATGGTACTGTGAGTATCAAAATAATTTTGAGGATTTACTCAGTTTTAAAGGATATAACAAGTGCATGAAAATTTTCGATAGGAATATTGTATTATTGTTTTATGCATTGAAATATATCTAAAGGATAAAATCCTAATTCCTTATTGTTTTTTTTGTTTTTTTTTTTGGTTTTTGGTGTTTTACAAATTGTATATATTTGTGTATTTTTGTGATTAGTATATTTTGGAGGAAAATCATGGAAGAATTTCTAGGGAAATATACTAAAAATATCTTGCATTTGCTGGCAGAGGAATTTGAGACCAATGTGTCGGCAACTGATAAGAAAAAAACTATAATTCAGGCTATTTTAGAAGCATCGGATTATAATGAGAGTTTTGCTAAATCGAATTTGGAATGTATTCTTAAAGAGGATGCAGAACGTAAAGAAAACGAAGGACGTGAAAAAAAGGACAATTTGAGTTAGAAAAATTAAGAATTCAAAATTCTTCGGAAACTGTTAGTCTTTCGTCTAGTGATATGAATGTAGGTTCGCATAGGAATCCAAAAATTAATTTGAAAGAATTAGTTCCACGCTTTGATTCTAAATTAATTGACATCACTCTTTTCTTTATGATCTTTGAAAAACAGGCGGAAAAAGCTAAAATTTCGCAAGAGGATATGGTTAGCCAATTAATTCCCTTATTGCCATCAGATATCGCGGAAATTATAGTGAAACGACCAGCAGAATTAGGAGATGATTTTCAACATGTAAAAAAAGTTTTATTAAATCGTTTTAGATTGGGAACAGGTGCTTTAAAACAGAAGTTTGAAAATCATCAAAGGAAACATGGAGAGTTATGGGTAGACTTGGTATATGAATTAAGGGGTTATTTGGATAATTGGTTGGAATCATTAGAAATAAAGGATTTTGAGTCTTTAAAAGAACTCATGCTCACTGAGAAAGTAAAAAAACGCGTTCCTTTTGAAGTAAAAGAAAAATCTATGGATGAATGGGATGAAATGAAAGAGGCTTCGAAGCTCGCGGATAAATGTGACAAATATGAGAGTATTAGAAGTAGTATTAGGAAATCAGTAAAAAAATCTTGGGAAAAAAAACCTTATTCAGAGATGCAAAGAAGCAATTTAAATCCGTAAATTAAGGGTGAAGTAAAAGCTAAATTGGAGTTAGAGAATAAAACGGAAAAATTTAAAAATGATAAATTTAAACAAGACCAGGTTTTTGAGAGGAAAAGGCAGATTAGGCGTTTTTTTTTTGTAATCAACCAGGGCATATAAAACCAGATTGTGCGGAATGGTTAAAAAAAAAATCAGTTCAATACAGTTAATCATTTAGGTAATGATGTTGATTTAGGGGATTGTTTTAAACCTTATC
Organism: Maratus speciosus; assembly: GCA_963932465.1. Taxonomy (NCBI): domain Eukaryota; kingdom Metazoa; phylum Arthropoda; class Arachnida; order Araneae; family Salticidae; genus Maratus; species Maratus speciosus. The sequence goes on along the minus strand of OZ010795.1, from coordinate 351,080,193 downwards.
TAAAAAAAGCTCTAATAAATGGGGTTGAAAGACACTATTTGAGGGATATGGGAGCAAGGATTGATCTATGCGATAGAAATTGGGTTAAAACAGAGGATTTTACTGGAGATATAATTTGGGTACGTCAACCTCTTGATAATGAGTGTAAATGTTTACCATTAGCATGGGTGACTATAAAAGGGATCTTGGTTGCATCACCACTAAGGCGACGATTAAACCATCGGAGTCGGAGCAAGGTTACTATCTCTTAGGTAATAAAACTGCGGAGCTTATTGAGCAAAATAAAGGAAATGGTGTTCCTATAAATATGGTAGTTACCCGTAGTAGGACGGAGTCTTTAAAAAAAGAATGGAGCAACGGGATGCTGATAATGAAATGTCGTTTATTGAGCATGCAAAGTTAGAAGAGCAACCAGGTAGGGTAGATAAAATTGGGAATTGCTCACAGAACAAAGAAACGCAGAGTTACATTTTCAATATTTCAGATTATTAATTTATCGTCTGCATTATTTCTCTATTTAAATTTAAATATTTAAGTTCAAAAACAACTTTAAAAACGTATTAAGTAAATAAATAAAAAGCATTCTAAATAATTTATATTCCGTTAATAATTCTTATAATTAATAATTATTCAAAGTAATAAATATTATAATATGCAATTAAATATAATTCTAATAATGTATGGATCTTTTAAAATATAAACATTACGGAAAATCGTTCGTTAAAGTAACTTACAATGCTTTTCTTACAATCGCTAACTTCCGAAAATATAAATTTAAAAAGTTTTTTAATATTAATTATTTTATTCCAAAACTATGTTTATTGGATGCTACTATTTATTTCTAAGCGTTTGCCAAAATTTCATTAATTTTAAACTGTAATTTAGAGAGATATCCGCATTACAAAATTTAATCACTTCTGTCAGTTTCAATATTTCAGATTATTAATTTATCGTCTGCATTATTTCTCTATTTAAATTTAAATATTTAAGTTCAAAAACAACTTTAAAAACGTATTAAGTAAATAAATAAAAAGCATTCTAAATAATTTATATTCCGTTAATAATTCTTATAATTAATAATTATTCAAAGTAATAAATATTATAATATGCAATTAAATATAATTCTAATAATGTATGGATCTTTTAAAATATAAACATTACGGAAAATCGTTCGTTAAAGTAACTTACAATGCTTTTCTTACAATCGCTAACTTCCGAAAATATAAATTTAAAAAGTTTTTTAATATTAATTATTTTATTCCAAAACTATGTTTATTGGATGCTACTATTTATTTCTAAGCGTTTGCCAAAATTTCATTAATTTTAAACTGTAATTTAGAGAGATATCAGCATTACAAAATTTAATAACTTCTGTCAGTTTTAAAAGACGCGCGATCCATTTTTTTCCCCCGACGCAGTTAGACATTTTTTATCTTTCTTCCTCGCGGAAAAGGACGTCGTGACGCCACTCTATCCTCCATCTTGTTTTGGTATCACGACGTGGCATCGCCGGTACTCAGGAATGCAGGGGGAATGCAACTTCGATTACGATACAAATCGCTATCGATATTTCGATTGCGATGTAAATCGCTATCGTGATGACTCAGATGTGCACGTGCCGGTCACTGATTGGCGATTTTAAGTTGAGCGTCAGTTTTAACGTTCTTTTCGGGCCATCTTTTTTTTCTCACTCTCTCTCGGGACTATGTAGCATGAGGTTGTTGTCGGGCGGCTGGGGTTTTTCTGGCCTCAATCGTTCTGTCAGAGTTCCGTGCGTAACGAGCAAAATCTTTAGGTAAAAACTTTCGTCAGCTTCACATCTAAGAACATCGATCCATTTATTATTTTCTTTCAATATTTTTTCAAGAGAATTCCAGCAACATGAGTGGCGTGTTATGTTGAGTTAAGTATGTGAGGACCTGTCTGCTGTTTTCTTCTTCAAGCCTGCTTGAGGAGCTATCTGCTGCTCTCTCTATTATTCACAAGACGATGTCAACTAACAGCTGCTTTTACTTCCCATGATGCGGCAGAATGATGACAACTGTCCCCTGTGACTTCTTCATAATTCCTTAAGTACTTCTTCTCAACCTCATAAATCATCTACAGTGTTCCTCAACTGCAGGAAGGAAACCATCCCTTTATTAAATTCTTTTCATCTCTGTACGAACTCTCAAAGCAACTGAGTACTACAACATATCCAGAATCCTTCTCGACCAAAAACTTTCCGGAATACTGAACTTTTAAATAGAACTGTGGACATTAATTAAAATTCGGACAGTATAACTCAAGTTTGTTAAAAAGAACAATCCAAACATCCTTCCACATTACCGCCAGCTAGTCAATGGAAATAAACACCTATTTTTAACATAATCTAAAAGTATATCCTCATCACTCTGTTATTTCCTGGCCAGGAAAATATTTTACTTTATAATTAGTATTTATATATTAATTCAGTACATATAATATAATATTTCAATAAAATATGTGTCAACTGTACCTTCAATCTCCGGGTGAGTTATTTTACACTTTCTTATTTTTCAGCTTCCGTTATTGAACATTTTTATGGCAACATTTTCTAAATTATTTTTAATGCTTAACTTTAATTCTTAATATTTTCATTGGTTGCCAATTCATTTTAATTTTCAGATAGCCACTACGGCGATCACGGCCACATAAATATAGCACGCAGGTAGTTCAAATGGATGAGAATAGACAGGATGAAAGTCAAATCGAAGATCTTATGTTATTACCGAAATGGGAGGTGAAAGATAATGTGGGATTGAATAAAATTACAGCGAAAGATTTCAGCTTAACTCAGAAACAGTGCTTATCTTTAAAAACATTATGGGAAAAGGCGAATAATGTAGAAGAAAAGGAATTTTAAATAATGGGAAATAAATTAGTAAGAGTTTCACATTCAAATAGTGGGGATGAGAAATTACAATTGTGTTTTCCATTAGAATTTAGAGAGAAAATAATGAAAATGTGTCATGAGGAAGTTGCGGGACATTTAGGGGCGACTAAAACAAAAGATAGGGTAATTAAATGCTATTTTTGGCCAAATTGTTACAAGGAAATTGAGGCATTTGTAAGAACTTGCGATCTGTGTCAAAAGGTTGGTAAAAATAGAGATAAAAAGAAAGCTCCCTTGAAGCTCGTGCCAATAATTTCAGAAGTTTTCACCAGGATAAATATTGATGGTGTAGGCCCTTTGAGTTTAAGCGAGAACAATAACAGATACTTGATTACTTCAATTTGTGTTGCGTCAAAATATCCAGATGCGATTCCAGTAGAAGATTTAACTTCTCCGTCAGTGATTGAGGGGCTAATACAAATATTTTCTAGGACTGGTTATCCAAAAGAGGTACAATGTGATTTGGGTAGGTCATTTACAAGTGAGTTGGCATCGGAATTTTTTGATAGGTTTGGTATTAAAGTTGTACATAGTTCAGTTTGCCACCCAGAATCGAATAGCGTTGAACGGATGCATGGTAGTTTAAAAAAAGGTTATAAAGACATTATGTTTGGAGGCAGGAAAAGACTGGGAAGCAGTCTTACCACTGGCTTTATTTGCTTTGAGGACTGTAAGTCATGAAAGCACGGGATTTAGCCCTGCTGAGCTTGTACATGGTAAGAATTTACGAATGCCACATACTCTTGTATATGAAAATTGGATGGAAAAGGAAACGGTAAATCAGAATGTAGTGGGCTATCTTTTGAACTTAAGTAATAGATTGAAACATTGTCAAGAATTAGCGTGTAAAAGAAAGACTGTCAGGAGAAACGAAAACAATGGTATGATAAGAATGCGGTGTATAGAAAATTTAATGTTGGAGATAAAGTGTTAGTTCTGGCTACCTCGAAACCAAATAAAATGGCGGTTAATTGGATAGGACCGGGAACTATTACTAGTGTAATATCTCAAACTAATTATATTATCGATATTCCGGAAAAGAGAAATAAGTCTACTATTTATCATGCTAATTTAATTAAACCATATTATAGTAGACCTGAATTTTTAAATTTGTTGATTGATGAGGAGTGTGAGGAAATTGAGGATCAAACGCAAATTCCTTATCCCATTGCGGATCCCACTCAATTAGACTTTTGGGATTTAGTAAAAGAAAGTAATTTGGAAAAACGCGTTTCTACAGAGCAAATAGGAGATTTCAGGACAATGATTGAGCGTCATATGAAAGTTTTTTCTACGGACCGTGGGAGTACCCGTTAGTTAAAATGGACATTGTTTTAACGGATGATGTGCCGGTAAGATCAAAACCATATCGTATGTCGCCGAGGCAATTAGAGATTATGCGTGAAGAGATTCGGAGGCTTTTAGATTTGGGTGTGATTGAAGTCGTGCAATCAGATTATGCTTCGCCTATGATTTTGGTTGAGAGTGCGGGTAAAGACGGTCGCCCTTGTGCGGATTATAGGAAATTAAATGCAAAGACCAGAACTGAATTTTTTCCTTTGCCAAACATTGAAGAGGTCGTTGAGAAAGTGAGTGCAGCGCCTTTTATTTCTGTTATGGATATGACGAAAGGTTATTTTCAGATTCCTCTCACGGAAGAAGCTCAGAGATATGCGGCTTTTGTAACACCATTTGGGACTTTTTTACCTAAAGTCATGATGTTTGGACTTTTAAATTCAGCGTATTATTTTTGTAAATTGATTGCCATAGTTTTATATGGGTTAGAGTCATTTGCGGTTCCATATATCGATGATATAGCTATATTTTCTTTAACCTGGGAACAGCATTTAAAAGATGTGGAGGCGGTTCTTAAGCGCTTAAAAGAAGCAAATCTAACGGTGAAACGATCCAAATGCCAATTCGAGCAAGATCACGTAAAATTTCGGGACGCGAAGTTGGGTCAGGAAAAAGGTCTCCTAGTGAAGCTAAATTGAAGGCTATTAAAGATTTTCCAATTCCGACGACCAAAACACAGCTAAGAGCATATCTGGGAATGTTAGGATATTACGCGAGGTACATAAAGAATTATGCTACCATAGCAGTGCCGTTAACAGATGCTTTAAAAGGGAAAATAAAAAAATAAAAAATCATATGGGACGAGAAGTGTAATAATGCATTTGAAGAATTAAAGTTAAAATTAATGAAAAGTCCTGTGTTATATGCGCCTGATTTTAAGCAGAAATTCATTGTGCAAACAGATGCGAGTTTGTATGGGGCAGGAATGGTTTTATCTCAAATTATTGCAGGTGAAGAGCATCCAATTTTGTATTTTAGCAAAAAATTTTCCCGTGCGGAGCAAAATTATAGCACGATAGAAAGAGAATTAGCGGCTATAATATATGGATTAAAAAAGTTAAATTAGTATTTGGATGGGCAAAAATTTGAAATAGAAACGGATCATAATCCATTAGTGTACTTAAAGAAAATGGTTGGTACAAACTCTCGTTTGACACGTTGGGCTCTATTTTTGCAGCCATTAAATTTTGAAATTACACATAAACCAGGAAAATTACATGGAAATGTAGATGGTCTAAGTAGGAAGATTTAGAATCAGAGTTGGATTTTCTGTTTGGAATTTAGTGTTCAAAATTTTAATATTTGTAATTAGGGCGTTTTATTAAGATATTGTGCTGTATGTAAAAATTTAGTTACCTAGATTGTGTTATAGTGTTTTTTTTCTTTTTTGAGTTAGTATTATATTCAAATATTTTAAATTTAAATTAATTGTTCTAAATTGTTCTAACATCAAAAATGTAAATTCTTTTTATTCTTTTGATTAACTATGTGTAAGGAAAATTCTGAAATTTTCATATTTTTGGTATGTCCTTTGAAACTGAGAGTGGGTATTCTTGAATTTAAGTAGAACTTTCATAATTGGGTCAAAAGTCTAAATGATATTTTATTGCTGATTTAATGGTGTGCTTGACCTCTCGGGAAATCTATTAAAAGGGCTTATTACGTGAATTCATGCCAAATATTTCCTGTGGAAATCTCTTTTGGGGGGAGGTGTTGTGATACCGTACCTTCGCTACAAATTTTTGACGGAGGAAGCAACAGGCATTTCCGTGGAGGACAATAGTCTTTTTGTAAAGGCATGCAGGGGAAATAGCAGGCATACTTCTGCCCTTGGGATCTGTTCAACAGGGTATTTCCACTTTTCCAAGAAATGGGGAGGACTGGACAATGTGTGGCAACTCGTACCCAAAGTGAAAGAAAGAAGAGGCTCAGGCAGGAGCTGGTGAGGAGGCTGAACAGTAGACTGGAGATACTGATGAAGTCAGGTGGTTTTTTACCAACGGAAGAGATGCGAGTAAAAATCGTTTACTCAGGTTGGCTATGAGAAGTATAGAACTTTTAATAAAAAGTGAGAGTGTCTACCTATGAATGGTAAAGTTTGTTATTACATTTTTCAAATCTATTTTAGTTGTTCTAATAAAGGACTTTGGTAAGAAATATGTATTATTTTTCAACGATCAAGAGCTTGGTGAACCAAAAAGCTCTGGCCCACTACATCACACTTCGTTTATTATTTCATTTAAGTATAGTTTAAACAATTTTTTTGTCGCATTTATTATACTTAAACATTTCTCGGTCATATTGAAATATTTTTTTCTTAAAAATCTTTTAAATTTATCAAGTATTGCCTTTACGAAAAAAAAAAACAAGTGAAAACTACAGATAAAATAAATACAAAAACTTGAATTTCTTTCACGATTTAAAATTTCTGCCTTTTTTATTTGTTATGTTTTTCCCTAAAAAGATTTCTTAAGTGAAAGATACTTTCATACAATCTTCCGCAATGCATCACTTCTTTCCTGTTTTGTCACTTCCAGGAAAAAAAAAGTGTATTCTGTGTTTTGTCAATTATAAAGAAATGATAAACTTCGTATCTGCTACTTTAAGCTTTTCTGGATAAAACATGTTGGAAGAAATGCCAGATAAGAAGAATTTCTTTTTTGCTCACTTCACTGTCTTTCTAGCAGTTATTTTCAATACGGTCATGTTTCATTTTTTTTTTTCGTTTTAAATGCTCTTGTAAGATGCTATTTTCTTTTTTTACTAATCTTTCTCAAATATGAAACCTATATATTTACAGTGACTAAATATTTTGCTTACCCCATGATATAGTTATTAAAAGTATCATTTTTAATGTTTTACAATGAAAATTATATTCTTTATTGTCTTAAAAATATTTGAGGGACTGTAAATGTTTTTCATATATTTTTCCGTCAGTTATTGTGACAGTTTTGAGAAAGTGATGCTATACTTAAAAAAATAAAATGAGCAGATTTTTCAGTTGTAAAGAAGCAATACTTCTGATGCCACTCTTCTTTAATACTTTTGAATGGAGAAACTAAAATAATTATACTTATGAGTATATTAAATAGAAATGACACTTTATTTTAGGCTTAGGATTCAACACGACAAAAATGTTTTTCAAAAGATCAAGTCTAAAAATTAAATTCAAGCAATCAATGCTAAATGAATGTTATAGAAGCCCAGAAAATTCAAGTTAACAAAATTATTTATTTGATATCTACCTTAGGGAATCCTTGACAAATCAGCCAACGTATTAAAGAAAGTAATGTGGGGAAGGGAGGGGCTGGAACAGGAAATCAGTACAAATCATCCCTCGACATAGATTACTCAAAAACAGTATTTGATACGAGGGTGTATAAATAAGTTTTTGCCCTTACATAGAAATAATTGAGTGAAATCTATGAAATTGCTACATTGCATTAGTCCTTTTCTATATAGTTAGCGTGCACAATAACACATTTATGCAAACGGTATTTCAAAAAGAGGAGGGAGGTTGTATTTCAGGATGCGCGATAGCATGCACAAAGAGGGGCATTTTTCTAACTTTTATCGACCCCCACATGCGACATAATGTTCGAAAAGGCCTGTGACCACTTATGCATGCTATACACCTCTCGAGGCGCTCCCCTCCCCAAATTTGCCTCCCGGGCCATAAATGATGTCCGCAAAATTTAGAATAGTGCCCCCGGGAGGGCAAATATGGGGGAGGGGGATCGGGACCCCCTCAGATTAGTAGCTTTTAGGAAGAATCTACAATTCTGACGAATCCAAAATACCTAACGAACTTGTAATCCTGCCCAAATAATAATCCCCTGATTCTAAATATGCAACAATATTCACAAACCGTAACTACCTCTAAAATGGGCTGAATAGACTGTCCAACTTTAAATTTTCGTAAGTATGAATACATAAATATTTACCACAAAATTTGAAACGTGAAAATACTGAAATTTGATCCTTAAATGATCTTCTTCGCATATAAATCACAGCGCTATACAGTCTGCTTCAGCCTATAAATGTATTATCAGATAAGGAGGCCAACATTTCTAATCTAGTGTTATACAACCGAAACAATGAAATTTACAGCTATCAATTTACAGTAATAATTGCTGTTTTGTTACATTTGTCTGTGTATATGCCGTAGGCTAATTGCAAAATCTCTCTATTTGCAGAAAGCAAGGCTAATTGGGAGAATCATCTACTATTTCCCAATCAGCCATTCTTTTTTTTAAATCTCATCTGTCATTTTTCGGGTTTATTGCAAAGAACCAATGTAGGTTTAGGCTAACTGAAAAATGACCAATTGTTTGACAATTAGCTTAATTTTTTCAGGTTCACAGCAACGCACCTATAAAGTTTTAGTCTAATTAGAAAAATAGCTAAATATTTGTCGAACAGTGTGGTTTCATCCAGGCTTATTGCAGGAAGTCTAAGATGTAGTAAATATAAATACAAAATTTTTGTACACAAAAATGTAGCAGTAACTTAAAAAAATTATAAAAACTTACAAGAAAATTGTTTTATGGACAGTTTTGATCTATGCGTCTAAATATAAGTTTAGTGAATAATTTATATTAAGGATGTATACTTAAAGGGGGATGTACTTAATTTTTCAGGCTGCTCTCAAAACATATTTTCCCCCGCGAATCTTTCTGATACATATAGGCTCATTTTAAAACGTAAAAACATTTGCAAATATGACTATTGAATTGATTTGGAATCAAATGTTTTCATTTTATTTTTTGATAAATGATATGCGTATTGAGATATTAGTAATTGTTGCCTCATGACTACAATTATCTCCCTCTTGCAAGAGAAAATTTATTTTAAAACACAAATTTCTTTATAACTTTCTTTGATAGATCGTCTGCATTAATAGAAACAAGTAAGAAAAATCATGCGTACAGCATAGATTATGAAACACTTTCCAACTCTCCCTCAAAGCTTTATCAAAACTGCGTTACTTAGGGAAGTAAGGTAAATAAGATAACTAAGTAAACATTTAAAATCTGATTTCAGTAGTTAACGCTTATAGCCAAATATGTATTCCAATTCTTTTGAACAACCCTGTATTTGATCTGTATGTTGATATGTATACTATATAATTGGAAAATTTAATTTAGCAAGAAAACGTATAACAGGTTGAAATTTCTTTTTCAGCAATTTATACAATTAATTAAAAATTTACTTGAATACTTTTGTACATCCCTGTAGTTTACCCACTACCCTTATTACACGCCACTATTTAGTTAAATTTTAATTCAAACTAAAACACTCTTAAAATTACTGAAACCACATTTCCAGAAATTATCATCCATAGACGATATGTATCCAATTCTTTGCGTGACCCTGTAAATCATTTTATCTATATTCTACAAACTTTGTTTAATAAACTAAATGCAGATCAGCATAAGAATGCATAACTTATTTAAAACCCGCCTTTAACCAATTTGCGTTCATACCCAGTAACCCGTACGAATTATTTTGTGTAGCCCTGTATATGAATTATAGCATTTATACATACCGTATAGTATGCATAAATATAGTGAAACATAAAAGCGCATATCATAATTAATAGTTAAAAATGCATTTCCAGCAATCACCGCTAATTTACAGTACTACTTCTGATACAATATACTATCTGAAAACTTTTGTGTGTCCCTGTAAATGCTATGCACTTCGTAATATACATGAAATAACTTATACTAAACCTCAGCGACGTATATCAATTTCATTATATGTGAAATAGTTTAACATAATTAAAATACGCCGCAATCAATTCTCCCCTTCTTCCCTATATCATTATGCACCTGAATTTCTTTGTGTGGCCCTGTAAAAGAATAATAACTATTCTTTGCCCCGCATATTATACAGAATGCATGTTTTAGTGCACTTCATAAATGCATATCAATTTTGTTATGTTTGGATGCGTGTAACATCATTAAAAACCCTTTTAAACAATTTCTTGCCATGGGCCCTAATGTAACGGAGAACTTTTGACTGTCCCTGTAAATGAACCAAACACGCTATAAACTTCATTTGCAATAGGGAACGTGCTATGATAAACGTCAATAACCTCCAAAAATTTCAGGGCAATCCGAGTATATTTATGGGAGTTAGAGCGCGGACAGACGGCCATACGGACAGGCGGCCAGACGGACAGACGGACAGACAAACCGAAGTCATAAACACTTTTCAACTTTGTTGGAAAGTGTTAAAAAGAAAAAAAAAATCACAGTTACTATTAAGAGCACTATCGTGCGCTTACGAACAAAAAAGAACTCAGGAATGTGTCAAAAGTAAACAGTTTGGACTTAAGGCTGCTATACTCACTCAGATTCCGAATTCCACCCGATCATGTTAAAGGGTCTCAGGACTATTAAAATTGGAAAGAAAAGACTATTTTCAACATTTAATATCTTAAAATGTATTTGATTTTAAGACACAATTTTTATTGGGATGAAAGAAACACCCCCGCCCCAGGAGATTTTTCTCTTATTTGAAGCCTTACTACCTCAATTAATATAGTATATCTTCATATAGGTTGATAAAAGAATTTCTTTCGGATAGAGGTTTGTTTAGAACAAAGTGCGATGAAAAGTGGAACTAACTGATTTTGAATTTTAGGTAAGGCTATCAAGGGCTGGGCGGATCAGCTAGCATTTAATAAAATCTTCTTTAGTCTATTTTTGTGACGACAAAGGTTATTTTAATTATTAAATTCTATGTAGCATAGTTGTTTTAGAGCATATAAATTTGAAGTGATACTCTTTTCTGCAAGAGTGCAGTATACTTGGATGTTTCGTGGTTGGTAAAAGCATATAAAATTTTCTTTGGAGAATAATTTTATTTTTATATTTCTTATTATTTCGCCTAATAATTTAAATTTTGTTTAATATTCCGATATTTTGATTATTTAAAATTTGTATAATTCTTAATTGAAATGCTCCAGTTACTATGTATACTTAAGATTTTCTAGTAAAGGAATATTTTCCTTCTAAGACTTTTCTCACACAGGCACTTTACTAGGGAAGTAAAGTTTATCAACGTATTCATCCCTATCAGTCTCTCAGAGTAAAAAAAATCTGTTTTGCATTGAATAGAGATAAGTCTAATTAATAGAATACAGAAAATGAATTCCATCAGTCAATTTTTTCATGAAGGATGAAGCATCATACAACTATATAGAGGAATTTTATCACATTACCCCACACGTTGTAGATGTTTCGTGGTTGAAAAAAGGATATATAATTTTTTAGAGAATAATTTCACTTTTAAATATGTTATTACTTCGCATACTAATCTATACTTTGTTTAATATTCCTATAATCTAGTTATTTAAAATATGGATCATTCTTAGTTGTAATATTTCAGTTACTGTGATTACTAAAGATTTTCTAGTCAAAGAGTATTTTCTTTACTTTTCTCATTCAACCACTTTACTAGGAAAGTAAAATTTATCCATGTATTTATCTCTATCAATCTCTCAAAGTAAAAAAAAAAAAAAAGATGTTTCTCATTGAATATAGATCAGTCTAATTAATGGAATACAGAAAATAAATCCCATCAGTGAGTTTGATCATGATGGATGAAGCATCATACAATTATATCGAGGAATTTTATCACATTATCCAACATGTTGTAAATGTTTCGCTGTTAGAAAAAGCATATATAATTGTTTACAGAATATTTTCACTTTTAAATAATTTATTATTTCGCATACTAATTTAAACTTTGTTTAATATTCCTATATTTTGGTTATTTAAAATTTGGACAATTCTTAATTACAATATTTTATTTACTTCGATTACTTGAGATTTTCTTCTCAAGGAGTATTTTCTTACTTTCTTAAGACTTTTTTCACTTAGCCACTTTACTGGGAAAGTAAAATTTATCCATGTATTCATCTCTATCAATCTCTCAGAGTAAAAAAAAAGATGTTTCTAATTGAATAGAGATAAGTCTGATTAGTGGATTGTATAAATTGAAATACATCAGTCAATTTGATCATGATGGATGAAGCATCATACATAACTATACACAACTATATCGTTGAAGTTTATCACATTATCCCACATATTGCATTTTGTGAGTTCATTTATGTTAGTGTCTAGATAGATTTATGTATACTGAAATTCTTCAAATCAATATTAACTTGAATTATTTCACACACACACAAATATCGAAAATACAAAACTGTGGACAGATGTGAAAAGGAGTGAATTGATAATTATCCAGTATGAAGAAATATTTAAATTGTTGAGTAAATAACGTCTATTTAAAAATATCTTCTCGGAGAAATAATATAACTATAGATGAATTTTTGCTTAACATAGTTATGAAATGAAATGAGACATATATATGTATAGTGTGAAATGAAACTGCTATTTTTAAATCATTGTAAAGCGATAATTAGCGGCAGTAAAAAAATTAAATAGTTTATAAAAATAAATTATGTATCTAAAAATATGTTTTAAAGCAACTTTTATGAGTTTCAATCTATTTTTTATATTAACAAAATACCTTTAATTGTTTTTGTTCGAAAATTTAATAATAATAGTAATTTCATTAGGTTAAAATTTAAATGCACGTACACATATGCATATAAAAAGCAACACATATGTGTCTGCCTGTGTAGTATGCGTTTAAAGTTCTTTATCAATATTTTATGAATATCGAAGCAATATACATTTAACAAAGTCAAAATTCACTTTAGAACCAACCCTGTAACAAACCCTACACTAAAAAAATCGTTAGTAAACGTAAAAAGTAGAGGTAGCAAATTACTAAAACACCCCTGTGACTGATGTAGAATTTTTTTTATTTGAAAAATAACCTGTCTTTTGACTGGAGAATTTTTGGAAAATTCGATTGAAATTTTCGGGTCTTGACGAAAAAATGACATACATAAAAATTACGTTTTTTATACCAAAAAGTACCACAGAGCACAATTGCTTACTGTTAGCTCATATTAAAGACTCACTAATACTCAAAACAACAAAACTGCAGTGCACTGTTTTTTATTAAATAATATCTTTATGCATTATATACCTCTTTCACAACAATACATTTTAAGAACTTGTATAAACAAACGCAGATGATAAAAGTCATTGCCAATAATGCAAAGCATAAAAACGACCGAACATACCGGCCCCCGTTGAAGGATTTTCATTCAACCACAATTATAATACATTATTACACATTAAATTTTAAACAAATAATACAGCATGTACTAGTAAATAATAAATTAATAAATTACAAAATATAATAATCATTTTTCCATGGGTAATAGACAAATTTTTGAAATTGGTCTCTTGAAAACACCTCTTTGTGTTTTTATATTTACTACTCTAATGATTCCATCATTACCTGGAAATAACTCTACAATTCTAGCTAGAGGCCAATTGCAAATAGCGACATTGTCCTCCTTTATAATTTCTAAATCGTTTATTTTAACATTTTCTTTCTCAAACATCCATTTTACTCTTTGTTGTAAGGAGCTCAAATAATCTTTGGACCATTTTTTCCAAAAACACTGAATCATTTTTGTTGTTCTTTCGCATAATTTTAGTTTAGAATCCTGAATATTAGTTATTTCAGGTTCAACAATAGAGTTGATTGGCCTACCAGTAAGAAAGTGGGCAGGGATCAAAGCGTTTAAATCATCTGGATCAGATGAGAAAAGCACAAGAGGGCGTGAATTTAGAATTCCACCATTTTGTGTTATTACAGTCAAAAAGCCCTCGTAAGTTAATTTTGCATTTCCCATCACACGCTTCAGATGATATTTGAAGGATTTGACTCCTGCTTCTCAAAGGCCTCCAAAGTTTGGAGCCTTTTGTGGAATAAATTTCCAGTTAACGATTCCATAAAGATTCCATAAAGAATTTAATTTTTTCGTTGCGATTTCTTTTGAGTATCCTAAAATAGCTGGATCCTCTTTTAAGGGCATTTTAACAACATATTTACCGTTTTTGTCTCGTGTATAATTTTATACGAAAGGTTTCTCACAAATTAAAGTCTCTTTACTTTTTGTTTTTTCAACCTCGATATTTTCTATCTCCCAGAATTTTCTAAGTGTCTTATCTAGATCAGTTTTTTCTTTATAAACCTACAATGAACTTTATTTTCATTTTCTGTCGGAAAACTTCCCGATACAACAAAACCGAAAATTGTGTCTTACAAAATAAGATCAGAATTATTAATACGAATTTGTTCCTGTCTCAAAAGCTCATAACAAATCCTTGCTCCTAAGAGAATATCTACATGTTCTGGGATATTGAAACTGTCATCTGCTAATTTTACATTAGATAAATTTTGTATTGAGATTGTATTTTGAGATTGTATTGGACGCGAAGGCGTTAAATCTGCAGTTATTTTTGGAACTACCGAGAAATCTAAATTTTTCTAAAAACTTTAATCTCTACTGCATATTGATGCATTAACTTTATGACTTATTACCAAGGTAGCATCATTTAGACGTAACGCTAAGATGTTTGTTCTCTCTTTTTTTAAAGGCATTAGCTCTATTAAATGGCGGGATAAAAAATTAGTCTCACTGTCTACATCTAATAAACAGTTTACTCTACGTTTACATCCCGATTCATCAATTAGAAATCATATTACAGTTGAAAGTAACACTTTGCTCTTTTTATTCGAATAGTTACTAATAAAGGTTTTCTGAATGAACTCTTCTGCATTAGCCTTCAAGATTGATGTGCCATGATTTGTTGCCCTACAATCTGAACATTCTTCCACGAACACTAATTCTTTTATTTTTGCATAATTCTCGATATCGCTATCATGTAAGTAAGTTATTATATTATATACTTTATCCTTTAATACATTTAACAGAGTTTCTGCTTTATATTGTTCTGGAACATTTTTAGTCTTAAAAACTCGTTCTAAGGAAGGAAAGAAAAAACCCCATCGTTCAGGACGTATAGGAATTCGTACAGCCAAAGTTCGAATACTTTTTATCAATTGATCTAACGATTCTAATTTTATGTCACTCTCACTAATATTAGATATAGATTCAGATTTAATTTTAGCCAGTTCTATTTCAAGTTTCATTTTTCCAGGTCATATTGCTTTTGCTCCTTATCAATTCGCCTTTGCTCCTGCTCCTCATCAATTCGCCTTTGGTCCTCATTAATTGGCCTCTGCTCCTCATCAGTTCACCTCTGCCCTTCATGTTTGCGATTTTCAATTATATCGTTTTCTATACCTTTCACAAAATCTGGTTTATTTTTACACGTTTCACTGTCTTCAATAATAACGTTTAAATCAGCTATTGTCATTTTTTCATTAACATTTAGATTTATTTCAGTGGCTATAAGCCTTAAATCCTCTTTTTTTGCACCTTTAAACATTTTTTAATGTATGTATAAACAGATAAGAAATATCACATTCACTTACTTTTCGAATAAGTTTTTGACGAATTTCGTTGCGCAGAACTCTGTCAACACTTATTATTCATGTCGGCGTTTCACTACACTTAAAGTTCGATTGCTTTAGAAGCTCGTTGGATTTAATCCCATTCTGCTTCTTCGTTGCTCGGCGGACCATAATGTTAGCTCATATTAAAGACACTAATACTCAAAATAACAAAAGTGAAGTGCACTGTTTTTTATTAAATAATATCACAAGAAGAGCCGCTCATGGCTACGTCTTTCACAACAAAACATTCTAAGACCAATGTCAGACGGGCGTCTTTTTTGCTTAAGTATTATCCATTCACAATGTTATTATAGTATTGTGAATGGATAATACTTAAGTAAAAAAGCAGCAAAAAAGACGCCCGTCTGACATTGGTCTAAGACCAATTCAGGTCTTAGACCAATTTCAGAGACATTGGTCTAAGACCAATGTCAGACGGGCGACTTTTTTGCTGCTTTTTTGCTTATGTATTATCCAGTTAGAATGCTACAGCATTGTGAATGGATAATAACTCGTATAAACAAACGCAGACGATAAAAGTCATTGCCATAATACAATGCATAAAAACGACCGAACACTTACATTGCTTTATATTCGAAGATTTCTGGTAAGTTTTACGTTATGTTTATTTAAAATTTTCTGTATTTTTGGAGAAAATGAGCAAATCAAAGCAGAAATTTACGTCTTTAATGAAATATAAGCAACGGAAATATTAGTTTAATTTTCGGATTTTTTTGGAGAGTGTAGGATATAACGGACTGTATATTGTAATAAACCATTAAATACACGAATTAACTTTATTCAAAATCTGAATAAATCTTGTGCATATTATGTAATGTGTTATGCATTAAGAATTTTTTTTTTATAAGATTAAGTAAGAAATATAAGGAAACAGTTTTACAATTATAACAAATCTATTCTTTTATTCCATTTAATACACTTATGTTTGTGAAAATTGCAACACCATGAAGGAATCATCAGAATTAAATGAAATTTAATACATAAACGACTGGTATTGATAAAAACAAATGATTACATTTTCAAAGCAAAAAAACAATATTAAGTGCCTGAAATCAGCATTTGGTGTAGCCACCATGCGCTGCAATAAGAACTGCTATGCGAGGTGGCATGGAGTTAAACAGATTTTGAATGTCTGGCTGGGGAAGAGCATTCCATATTCTTTGTATGCGTACCCAAAGTTCAACTGTAGAAGCTATAGGAGGAGGTTAATGAGCGATACGCCAAACAATGAAATTGTCCACACGTTCAATGGGCGACATATCCGACGAATACGCAGGCCACGGAAGAAGCGGTATGTGTTCTGCTGATAAGAAGTCTTAAACATTTCTTGCAACATGTGGTTGGGCAATATCCTGTTGAAAGATGGCTCCTGGAATGCCTTGAAAGAAATAAACGACTTCGAGCTCAGCACTTCACTGATGTACCTTTGCTGTTCAGATTATCTACAATTCGTAGCAACTGTGATCGCTCATGATGCGCGATCGTATCCCAGACCATAACTACAGGTTTTCGTCCACTATGAAATTCGATAATGCATCCCGGAAGGTACCGTTCACCGGCATAGCGTTTAACACGAATGCGGCCATGAAGGTATCACAAATTAAAGCGGGATTCGTCAAATAAAACAACTTGTTGCTAATCTGCATGCCATTCTCTATGTTTATGAGCACATTGCAGCCGCAGGCAATGATGGTCTTACCGGGGGGTGGTGCCGTATAAAGGAGGTCTTGCACGCAGTCCACGGTGCATGTTGAAATGCCGCCCTCTTTCGTCGAAGAGGCATAGTTACGTCTAACCTAACGTTTACCATTAGCAAATAATGATAGACAATTCTCAAAGTCTCGCCCTCTATTTATACGGGCCCAGAGGGCGCTGCTCAGTCCACGCATGTGTGGAGATTCTGAAATTGGAATCATTTGCATAACACACTATACTTTCCATTCTATGAAATTTTCAGCTCAATCGCGTTATTCCTTCACGGTGTTGCAATTTTCTCCTCAAACATGAGTGCAACTTATATGCGTTGTATACATGAATATGTGGATGTAGCGAAGCAAAAATTGAGTTCATTGGAGATTTTTTAAGGGATAATTCCATCACAATAAAAATATATTTCATTTTGCAAAATTCTTAACTGATAATATTTCCAAAATATAAATAGTAAAACTATGTGCTTTTTTCTCTCTAGGACTGCAATATTTTTTTGTGTAGGTTAAATAAAAATTAATAAATGGCTTTTCTTATGTAATATATATACTTTTTCAATTACTATTTTTAGATTTAGGCAAAATATAAAAATTTAATTTGTTATCTATTTGTATTACGTATTTTTAATCCATTCTACAAGAAATTTAGACTATTAAAATTTTGAATAGCAACATTAGCTTTTAAAACTCATGAATCCTTTACATAATTTTAAAAGTACACGAAAAATGAAGTATAAATTTCAAAATACTTAGTATGCATTATGAGATAACTATATGGTATCTTTTTATATGATATTACTATTTATATGAAAAATTTTTAATTTATTTGTTTCACAGTTTCGGTCATTAATAGCAATAATTGGATACTGTTTCTGAAATAGTATAAAAAGGCAAGAATTATTATATAATATTAGTGTTATATTATATAGTGTAATATTATATAGAATAGTGCCAAAAAACCTAGCGTTTTATGATTAGAGAGTCTCAGTGCTTATGAGAATTAACCCCTTAAGGACGAGTGACACGTACACATGGCGTATAACGTGCTCAAAATCCTTGATTATTTCCACCAGTTGTTTTTTATTGTAAATTTTGTCTTACTTAATCGGGGCATTTTCCTGATTCAATTATGGAAGATTTTCTGTTTTGAAAAACCGGTGTTAAAAGATTAAAAATTCTGTAAGACTTTTGTCGCGAAAATGGTTAACCTTAGAAAAAGCCTCAAAAACTTGAATAGAATGAAGTATTAACTCTCATCTTTTTTGACCAACGTTAATAACCGTCTTCACTTTATTTATTTTTTAACCCTTTAAGCGTCCTAACCGTGTTTTTTCGCCATGTAACTTTTGGAATCAAAGGGTGATTTAACACAAAATTGATGTTAAAATTAATTTTTTGAAATGAATATGATAAATATGCATGTAAGGTTATCAAATAAAAATTTTCGTACAAATACTTTTGATAGCTACTATTTTATGAAACGTTAAATATGAATGGAAAATTCTGCAGGACGCTTAAAGGGTATATTATCCTTGACGCATTTGTTGACGCAAAAATTAAATCTCATATTTTCTATAAAATTATTCCAGAAAATCCCTTATTATCGTTAAACTAAAGGTATAACATGCTAAAAGTGAAAAAAAGTCGGATATTGTAAGTCAAACGTGGCAAATGTAGTTTAATAAATATTCAGATCTCTGTGCAATAGCTGTTGCACTCTTATGCGAAAATGCATAAATATAATATTTATTACGATTATATATATATATATTAAATTCAGTAATACGGAAATAATAGGGCTCCATCGTAAATAGGACATCACACCTTGGCAACCTAGAATCATTTCCTATCATAGGATGTCACTGAATTAATTACACATGATAGAATTTAATAGAATAAAGAAAATTTTTAATAACATCTTTTTAATTTTTGTTCGATTTTTATAAAATTTGAAATGACTCGACAAAATAAGGGAGTGTACCGTTCTGTTCAATTTCCAGCGTAAATGTAATTTTAGAATCTAGGTTATTAATATGGGCTAAGAAATTATTGTTTAAGGTATCTGTATGTTACCATATGATGAAAATACCAACATTTTACAAACAGAATTACCTCGCACCGGAAAGCGTTAAGAACACTTTTTAATGTGTTGTTCATATTTTTATTAGAATTTTCCATGCAGTTAATGCAGCTATTTATCTTTATAATGACTTTTTGTGTGTCAATAAATGAGTATAAAGACATTCTAGAGAGATCTTTTATTTTTATTTTACATTTCCCTATTCGAAATTTGCCTTGGAAGCGCACCAATACTTTTTTCTGCATTGAAATCATTCGATTTCTGAATAATCTTTTTCTTTATCATACACTTTTTTGAAGGACGCTTCGACGTATTCGTGCGTTTTTGGGGGACTGTTTGCTTCTAGTCTAAGAGCTAGCAACGTCAAAAAGCACGTCATTTTATCAAGGCTCATTTTTCTATATGTTGTTCCGTTTTATGGTGTAGTACGTTTGCGGGCGGTCTGGCTTTCTGGAGACGTTGCATTTACCTGCGGGAGAAGGGATTATGCAGGTCAAAAAACTTCAAAATTACGTCATTTTATTAAGGCTCATTTTACTATATGTTCTTCCGTTTTATGGTGTAGTACGTTTGCGGGTGGTCTGTTTGTACGGGAGACGTTGTGTTTACCTGTGGGAGAATGGGTTATGCAGGTCAAAAAACTTCACAATTACGTCATTTTAGCATGATTTTTGTTTATAATATCTGTTTTTACTATTTGTGATATTAATCCATTATTGCCAGACGTTACCAAAGTTGCCAAGACCCTGCCAGATCCACATTTATAGATAACATATTACTCCTTAGTTAACACACAACCTATAATAAATTTGCCAGACACAAATTCGCTAGCAAAGTTAATGCCAGACGACTTTAAATATGGCAACGAAAGTGCCTGTTTCAAAAGTGGTTTACAGTTTAAAAGTTATGAGTCATCTTTACGTCATTTTATCAAGCTTAAAAATAACAAGATATTACTCTTTGGCTAGCAGACAACTTATAATTAATTTGCCAGACACAAATTCGGTTGCAAAGTTAATGACAGACGGCTTTAAATACGGCAACGAAAGTGACTGCTTCAAGAGTGTTTTCTAGTTTAAAAATTATAAGTCATCTTTACGTCATTTTATCAAGCTTAAAAATAACAAGATATTACTCTTTGGCTGTCAGACAACCTATAATTAATTTGCCAGACACAAATTCGGTTGCAAAGTTATAGGCCATGGGACGAAGCATCAAAAGTGGCTAAAAACCAGTTTTCGTTTACCAACTCCGGGAACTAAGAAATTTTGCATGCAATACAATTATACAATACTTATTAACTAAAAAACGCAAAGTTCACCAAAAAGTATGTGCACATTAATTTTTTATATCAATTTAAAGTGGCACACTAAAGCTGACATTATAACGGTAATGTTCAGTGTTTTGGTTAGTATTTTCACTTTTAAATAAGAATGAAAATAAAATTTATTGAATTGTCATCATTTACTAATAAATATTAAATACTGACAATAAAATATTATCTTTAATATTAGTATTGTATTTAATATTTGCTGTTTAAGAAGTTGAATATTTTTTAATATATTTTACACGAATGTAGCTTAAATAATAGATTAAATGAAACTTGAAAGTTAAAATAATAAAATAAAAATACTCTATACTTTCAGAACGTATGTTTTAACACCTAATGAAGTAATAAATATAAAATTTAAGGATTTGCCCTCATATTTCGACACCTATATCATCTGTTGAAAAGAGCAATTTTGAATCTTAAACTTGACATTCCCTTTAACTATTAAACTTTTGAGGTAAAAACATTTCTAATACAACTAACAATTTTTTTCGAATACTTCTAATTAATAAATAAAAGGTTTAAGTAATACAAGGCTCTTTTTAACATAACATTAAGCAACATAATAACAGTAAAGAGACTTTGATATAATGTACTTGCTTCTTAATAAAATGCTTAAGAAGTTACAGGAAAAATTAGACAAACAATATCTAAATGATTTTAGAAAATTGGTAATGCTTAAATATAATACTGCTTATCTGCTATATAAATAGCATTTTTAACCAACTTAAACTTAATGTATGGTCACTGAAAAGAGTCCCCCTTTTTTAGATGGGATATCCCCCGGTAGCTTTTTCGCCTGTCCTTTTTGGAACTAATGGAATTTCTTTCTTTTTTTTTATCTAAATTTTCTTTTTTCTCTTACATTGTTAAACTTTTAGTACTTCAAGTTCTTACTTTAAGTTATTCTTTTCTTAACTTTTCTAGTGATTTCTCTCATTGTGGCTACCAGCCACGTTTAAACATTAATTTTTTTAAGTCTCTCTAATGCCCTTGCAACACGATCACCTCCCAACTGGATGTTAAGTTGCCATGCAACTAGGAAGTCCATCAACAAGATCACATTGTTTCATGCTTAAATACTTGTCTTAAATAAAAGCTTTACTTTGGCATGTTTTATGTATAATATTATTTATTTTGGTACATTTTTTAGAAAATATCATCTACATTATGCAAACTATCAATATCTTCATATGTCTGAATCAACTTCAAAAGTATCACTGAAAAATTCATTTTGTTCATTGGAATTTTCCAATTAGTACATGAACATAATTCGTAGCAAGTAATTCCATTTGATTTGCATGAGCATTTACTTGATAAACAAACGGTCTTCTGGCACTTGCACAAAATGTTTTTTAGTAAACTATATGGAATACAAAGAATTGTGTTCCAACAAATCCTTATATTTATCCCATTAATGATTCATCCATGTTCAGCAGGATTAGGGACACTCATTATGTTCTGGAAACACCGACGATGAATATATGCTTGTTAGTTTGCCCTTTTAATATGGTATACTAAAGCATCATAATTTGGTGGTAAAGCAACATCAATTTTAAACTTCAGTTTGAACAATGTGTATCTTGAATCATTTACTGAGGTTTTAGTAGGTTGGCCATAAAGTTCGCAAACAAATAGTTCAAGAGTTTGAATAAGAGCACTTGATAAAGTCCAAGAAGTTCCAAACCCTTTAAATGCATCAATATAAACAATTTTGCTTTTCATTATAGTCAATTTTACTTTTCATTATAGCCAATGCTTTAATTTTGCCCTTGTCTTTAAAGGCAGTACAACTGTGGCAACCTGTAAAACTGCGAAGGCCTATTAAACTATCACAAATGTCTGGACCTAAAATAGTAGCGATAGATAAAACATTATGGAATTCTAAATTACTCGCAGTACCCAGAAGCAAATATAATTCTGTTGTTAAAAATCTACTCATACAAAGTGAGATGATGAAAACATGTGTCCGAACTTTTAATAATAACATGTATGAAACATATCGAAGCATTTTCTACATGCAACAGCATTCTTGTATCTGCTTCCTCGTGATCAGAATGCGGTTCGGGCATATCCCTTACTATCAGATGACTATTTTCACCGCTTATGATATGACACTTTACCCCATGTGCAACAATCAACAATACACTTTTCAGAATTGGGGGGATCTACTGAGGACCATTTTTTAAAAAGAAATTCAACCAAAGCTGCCTTATTTGACCCATTTGCTAGAAATTTTAACTGATGAGGGTTTTTTTTTCTTTTCGCTGAACTTCCTATTTTAATAACAGTTTCACCTCCTGTAGCCCTCCTTTGTCACTCGCTGCACTAAATGTTGAAAATAGGATATGTGTCAGTTACAAAGTGAATTACTTTAGATTTGTAGCTAACACCCATACCAATAATATATTCCAGTACTTGTAAAGTAAGATCTCCAAAAGTATTTGGAATATTCTGCATTTGTTGCAAAACTCCCATACCATCCAAAATCAAGGCATTACTTTCAGGGATCTCACTTGGAATTTGATACTGATCCACTGATTTCAGCACAGAATGAGTCAATGCTGCGTTATGTGTTTTTACGATAGAACAATCAGGGTTTGCTATAGGTGGGGGATAGGCAGTTAAATTATATGACATGACATTTTTTATATCAGGTTATGATGTTTGCCCAATGATGAGCAAGAATGTTGCTTGCATCTTTCAAGATCCCAGTTTCCAATTTAGTTTTTGGATTAAGCTGCCTGTTAGTATAAAAAAAGGTAGCAGCTTTAGTTGAGCAATTTTTGAATATTTAATTTTATGTTAAAAAGAGCCTTGTGTTACTTAAACCTTTTATCGTTTTATTAGAAGTACTAAAAAAAATTGTTAGTTGTATTAGAAATGTTTTTACATCAAAAATTTAATAGTTAAAGGGAATGTCAAGTTTAACAGTCAAAATTGCTTTTTCAACAATTGATATAGGTGTCGACATATGAGGACAAATCCTTAAATTTTATATTTATTACTTTATTAGAGTTAAAATATACATTCTGAATGTATAGAGTATTTTAATTCTATTATTTTAACTTTCAAGTTTCATTTAATATATTATTTAAGCTACATTCGTGTAAAATATATTAAAAAATATTCAACTTCTTAAACAGCAAATATTAAATACAATACTAATATTAAAGATAATATTTTATTGTCAGTATTTAATATTTATTAGTAAATGATGACAATTCAATAAATTTTATCTTCATTCTTATTTAAAAGTGAAAATACTAACCTAAACACTGACCATTACCTTTATAATGTCGGCTTTAGGGTACCACTTTAAATTGGTATAAAAAATTAATGTGCAAATATTTTTTGGTGAACTTTGCGTTTTTTAGTTAATAAGTATTGTATAATTGTATTGCATGCAAAATTTCTTAGTTCCCGGAGTTGGTAAACGGACTTGAACAATTTCGCCACTCGTCCCATGGTCTATTAAGGCAAAGTAATTATAGGTTGTCTGCTAACCAAAGAGTAATATCTTGTTATTTTTAAGCTTGATAAAATGACGTAAAGATGACTTACAATTTTTAAACTATAAGCCACTTTTAAAACAGACACTTTCATTGCCATATTTAAAGCCGTCTGGCATAAACTTTGCAACCGAAATTGTGTCTTTCAAATTAATTATAGGTTATCTGATAGCCAAAGAGTAATATGTTACCTATAAATGTGGATCTGGCTGGGTCTTAGCAACATTGGCAACGTCTGGCAATAATGGATTAATATCACAAATAGTTAGTAGAAACAGATGTTATAAACAAAAACCATGCAAAAATGACGCAATTTTCATGTTTTTTCACCTGCATAACCCCTTTTCCCGCAGGTAAACGCAACGTCTAACGCCAGCTAGACCGTCCGCATTCGTACTACACCATAAAATGGAAGAACATACAGAAAAATGAGTCTTGATAAAATGACGTAATATTGAAGTTTTTTGACCTGCATAACCCCTTTTCCCGCAGGTAAACGCAACGTCTCCCGACAGCCAGACCGCCCGCATACATACTACACCATAAAACGGAAGAACACATAAAAAATTAACTTTGATAAAATGACGTAATTTTGAAGTTTTTTGATCTGCATAACCCCTTCTCCCACAGTTAAACGCAACGTCTCCCGACAGCCAGATCCCCCGCAAACGTACTACACCATAAAATGAAAGAACATACGAAAAATGAGCTTTGATAAAATGACGTAATTTTGAAGTTTTTTGACCTACATAACCCCTTCTCCCACAGGTAAACCCAACGTCTCCGGCCAGCCAGACTATCCGCAAACGTACCACACTATAAAACGAAAGAGCATATAGAAAAATAAGCCATGATAAAATGACGTAATTTTGAAGTTTTTTGACCTGCATAACCCCTTTTCCCGCAGGTAAACGCAATGTCTCCCGAAAGCCAGACCGTCCGCAATCGTACTACACCATAAAACGGAAGAACATGACGAGCCTTAATAAAATCAGGTGACGGAAACTTTGCTCGCTCTTAGACTATTCCTTTCTCCATCCACCGGTTGGCAGGTCTTTTGAGCGCTGCTACTGGCTACGAACTTGCGCATTGCGGCTTTTTGTAGTCCTACGCTATAACCAATAAATTACTTGCACTGGGTCAGAATAGAACTATATGTGAATTTTTTACAGTAGTAAAGTCACGCCAACCTGTTTTGCTGCAGAATATTAACATCTTACCTCTCCAAAGATTCTTGTATATGATATTTTCGACTACTAATAAACTGTTGCCTGTCAAACCAGACTCTTTATTCGGAAAATCTTAATGGTTGTCACCTTTTGACCCGACTGATCCGTCGAACGCCTATTTGGAAGCTGATGATCTAATATTTTTATATTCCCAGAACAAAATGGTGACACCCAACAGACATATATATATGTATATATATATATTAAAACATCTACATATTTTATTATCTTTTGAAGGAAAAAACTAATTCTCATGTATCATTTTGCTACACTTTTATCTAGAATTAATTTATGTGTACACTGCGTGATCCTCATTTTTCGGAGCATATCGACATATCTGCTCTCATAGCCACCCTTACTTAATACATCAACTAAAAAAAAAATAAAGTTTTTATAATTTAATATAATCATATTAAATTACTGTAAATTGATTTCTATGAAGAGTTAGAATACCTTTAAAAAACATTTCCTAAAAATCTTTAAATTTCAGAGCATCAATGTTGTAATTAAGGAAAGAATCTTTTTTCTGTTTCGCATATCCCCGCAACGGCCGGCGCAACGCCTCATATTCTTTGTTTCCTAAAACTGTTTGTATTATCTTTTTGAAACACTCTGTAAAATGGCATACCTTTAAAATATCTTTTGAAAAGAAAATGCATCAGTAATGTATTGAAAAACTAAACAAAACGAGAAATCATTTTTAAAAATTTCCTTTTGAATTACTTCTTTTATTTCAAATTCTGGAAGAAAACTGTTCTACCATTATTATAAATCCTGTCATAAAACGCAACAAATGCATTGTCTAGCATTTTCTATTAATCCTACCTTTTCTAGAGCACTATATTTTCCATTAACTGAGTACTTGTAATATATTTCGTCTTTCTTTCCAAATATTTTCTCTTAACATCTTTTAAAGCACTGGTAGACGGGACACGATGAAAGGTGTTAAATTTCAGGATTTAAATTGTTTTTATGGAAAAGTTTCACAACAATGTTAGTTAATCCGAGTTTTTAAAATCCTTTTTAAATGCTTGAAATAACGGAGAGTTACATTTTACTCGATTATTAAATAATTGGAGATAAAAATGTGAAAGTTATTAGAATTAAGTTTCAAGTAACACGGAAGAAAACAATAAAATATTTTTAATATTTGAGAAAACCTTATTTAGAATGTCAGTAAAAGTTAAACAAATCATCGTATATTCATTGAAATTATCGTTTAAATATCTTTATTATATTAAAAATATAAACAGGGGATTTATTTTTATTTTTATTTATGTTTTTTGAAAAGCATCGGACAGTTTTGGTTATATTGATATAAACCGGGTACGGGATGCAGAATGCTTTCAGAATGCTATAAACAGAATTTCTAGTTTCAGACACCCTGTCTTTTGTGAGCTCTAAGTCATTTTATAATGTGTCTTATAATTTTAGAAATACTTTGCTTAGAACATTATTTAATGGTATATCTTCTTAGCATAAAATGGTACATCTTCAAAACATTCTATCAAAAAGAAATACATTAATAATATATAAAAGAATTTTAAACACGTACTTTTTATCCAAAAAATAAATCCGACTTCAAAGGATTGTTTCTTATCTTCCTGTTTTTCTACCAATTCTGTGTCGCAATTCACATTAGACTTCTGCACGAGTCCAGTTATATCTACCCGAACTTGAAAATGCTATTTGAAGCCAACCCAAAATCCGACCGAAGCTACGTATTTTGACCTGAAACCCGTAATGAAATAAAATTAATCCATATTTTACTATGCAATTATGAAAAATACTTCTTATATCAATTTTATCTTTCATGTAGAAAAATAAACATATGTATACCAATTTCTATTCAAATAATATCTATTTCTTCATCTTTAATAATACTGGGGCTATTTTTTTTTTTAAATAACGGGTTACCAAACACAGTGGAACCGTAATCCAGCCAACCTGCAACGGAAAAGAAAATATTGCCGTTTCAAACCGCGGATCGGGTTCAAGTAAAATTTGATTACCTCACGCCATGAAGAAGTGCAATCCACATTCATTTTATATTTCATTGTTGACAATATCGCTTGCAAATATACCATAATCTCTTCTGAGTCAAACACGATTCCGAAAAGCGTTCTTTATCTTTATAAACATGAGAAACAAATATATTTTTGAGATTTAAAGAAGCATTTAAAAAAACAATTTCTTTTGATGCCACTGATTTTCGGAAACATTTCCGAGTAATTTTTAGGGTGTATTAATCAGTTTTCTCAAACCAGAATATTGGATTTTTGAATGCCATTAATTCTCAATTAAACATTTTCAGCTGTTTAATTGAATTTATGCGTTGAATTGAACATAACAATACTAATTTTAATGTTAATGTTAATGCTGCTAATTTAACATGTAAAACAATTGTGTTGAACACAAAAATGTTTATTTGAAAATTAATAACATCTAAAAAATTTACATTCCAGATTAAGAAAACTGATTAATACATTAAAAAACTACTCGGAAACGTTTCCGCAAATCAATGGCAGCATAAGGCCCTCTGTTTTTATAAATGCTTCTTTAAGTACCGAAAATATATTAATTTCCGTGTTTTCTAAAAATAAAAAACGCGTTTCGAAAATCATGGGTAACTCGGAAGAGGATATTGTACGTTTTCGTTCGTGGTTATCTTATATTTTTCTAGACTATTATTATTATTTTTTAAATCTGTCTTTTTTTTCTGTGTACCTTAACGTCATATTAAAATTCGTGATGATTGGTCAATTTTTACGAAAGTTAATGCCTATAAAGTACCAAAACAAAACAAAACATGAAAACAGGCAAACATATAATATAATAATTTTTATTAACACTTTCCAACAAAGTTGAAAAGTATTTATGCATTCGATTTGTCTGTTCGTCTGGCCGTCTGTCAACGCTCTAACTCCCGTAAATATACTGGGATTTTCATGCAATTGATAAAGGTTATGTAAGGTCACCAATGCATGTTTAGTATTGTACATGAAATATGTAAGATTAATAGTTCATTTACAGGGGCATTCAAAAGTATTCTATTACATTATGGTATATGGGGAAAACTCACGTAAATATACTCGGATTTTCATGCAATTGATAAAGGTTATTTAGGATCACCAAAGCATGTTTGGTATTGTAGGGTAGGGGAGTACACAATGAAACATGGTACACAGTGAGACAGCAGTCACTTTGACATATAGTTGTAACTTTTTCTTCAAGCTGGCACACACACATAACAATCTCATCTTATGCAACACGTGGATATAGTTTCGGCACTTCAGTTACTCGTCCGGCAAAATAGTAACTAATTCCTTATTTTATAGTGGTTAAAGTTTCATAAACGTCTATTTTAGAGTATTTTTCCTTCAATATGACATATATTTACTTTACCAAACCTAGCTATATCTAATAATAGACTATTTCGGCAAAACGACATAAACTTTTTAAAGCGATGAAATTGATGTAACAGATGTGGTATGCATTTTCTTACAACGTAACGAAAGTACACAGTGAGACACACAGTTGTGGTACACAGTGAGACGTGTCTTATTGTGTACCTACTATGTGGTTCTGATGTTAAAAAAGTTATTTATTAATAAAAGAAGGGTTTTTTTCTCTCTCTCTCTCTTTCTCTGTGTGTCTGTGGGCGTGCGATGGCTAGGGAAATTTAATAACGTAAGAGGCTGAAAATTTGCATGAAGGTAGCCCAATGTCTGCCATTGTCCACCCGAGGCTCATATTTTTAATATTTTGAAAATCTAGAAATATTAATTAGAAATCATAAACTGCAGATAATTATTGATAGAGTGTAAAAATGTATGATTTATGAAAATATATGCATTGTCTCACTTTGTACTACTTGTGGTACACAGTGAGACAATTTTCGATACTCCGTTATGCTGCTTCTGAGCTTTTATAAATAACTTTTTAAAAACCATTTATACATTAATGTGTACGCATTTGTATAGCTTACAGATGTAGTAAAAAATTTTTCAAAAGAATAAAAATCGGCGCCATTTGTTAAGTAATAATAATTTTCGTCTCCCTGTATACTACCCTTCCTTATATGAAGTATCTAGAATTAATAGTTCATTTATAGGGGCCCTCAAAAGTATTTCATTACATTATGGTATGTGGGGAAAAATCAGTTGAGGAGTATTTTAATGACATTAAGCTCTTTCAAATGCATTGAAACTGAAGTAAATCACCAAATTTCACTACGATCACGTTAGAACAAGGGCATTAATAGCATTTTTTTATTCATTTAGAGGGACACAAAAAATAAATAGATTACACTAATAATTGCTGGAGTGTACGGTTTAAAATTCGGTATGGGATTTTAAATTAAATTAATTTTTTGCATGTTACTCGTTATATATAAATTCTATACCTCCTATAGAGGGCTTCAAAAAAGTATTGACGTGCCATTCTCCTTATTAGAGGAAATTATGAAGTATATGTATTTCTTAAGGGAACTAAATTTTGGCATGCATGTAGTTAATAGATACAAATCTATATATCATATACAGGTCTGCTCAAAGGATTCGGATAATTTTCCGATTGTAAATGGAAACAGCTGATATTTGGTTTAAAATGTGTTATGCATTTCCACATGGTTGAATTAGACATAATATTTCAATATTTTAAACGGTACAGTTTTGTTATATTATTCTGAATGTGTTGGAAAGTTTCTCATAATCTATGTTTGACGTATGATTTTTTCTGTCTTGATTTACATTTTATTGATATAAGAACTGAATCATCTACGAATAGGGACCTTTCTAAAAAGAAAAAAAAAATAGGATGATAATCTTTCGACTATCCGTTTAAGAGATATGCGTCGATATCCATAAAAAATTAAATAAGATACAAGCAAATTGTGAAAAGAATTTTTTAATTCTTTGAAACTCATTTCATAAAAATATCCCTTCAAAAAATTGTGCGAATATTAAAAAAAACAGTCATTTATCTTTAGCACATCATTCAATCGAAAATTCAAAGTTAAACTGCGTTACATTATTATTATTTTTTTTTATCTACACTATAATAAAAAAAAGATACCGGTCACATGCGATTTTAGACGTTTTGTTAAATATCCAGAAAAATACATGAGGAATCAACCTGAAACTCCAAGTGTATAAACAGTATAGTATAGGTCATATATTTCCGCGAAGATTTTTTTCCGAAACCCCATAGGGGGCCACCAACAAATTGAAAAAGAACGAATATCTTTTGGATAAACCTGTCAAAACTAAAGTAGCAAAAGCGTCTAAACTGTAGATTATGATTAACTGGCTTATTGTAATAATTTGTGTTCATTTTTATGATGATAGCATGTATACTCGAAGAAAAATTCGTGTTTTTATAAAAACAGTTGCCAAGTTTTTTGGTTATAATTTGCAGAGTTCTTAATATAAAACTAGTCGTTGGGGGCCACCTTAATACTTACCCATCAGGAAAATACATAATATAAAATATGAAAATAAAACATGTGATACATGCTAAGCATTGTATCATGTTACTTTATTCATAATTTAATTTACTTAGAATCCCTTAAATATAATTAATATAATCCCTTAAGCTAATATTACTTTTTGTTGCATTAAAATATCTCAATTTGTTGATTTTCTGTAAGCAAGTAAACACTATAGGTTTACAATGGAAGTCTATGGGAATTTGCCGAAATATTAGAGATACCGCCAATTTGGCTTCACTTTTGGCGACTAATTTTGATCGCCAAATTTGTCGATATATCGCCAAGTTGGCGACAAACTTGGTGGCATTCGGCGACAGCACAGGATCCCCCTATGGCAACCCCCTTATAGGTATGGAGATGCATTAAATGCTTGACATTTACGAAAAGCCATTATTGGCATTTAATCTTATAGTTTGGCGATAGTTTTTTGGTTGTCGGGATAATCGCGTAGAATCGAATTGCGTAGAAGAAACATCTTTATAACTCTAAAATTATAATAATATTAACTAATAGTTTACTGCGTCGGATTAAGCGTCTCATTTCCATTTAAAACATATCTTTGAATTGAAATTGGAATAAAATAAAGGGTCATAAAAAATCGAAGAGTGTGAAAAATAGAATTACAAATGCCTCGACAACTAATTATCAAATTGGGTTCATTCATGATGCAAAATTTATGTTTTTTTATTGTCTTTTATATTCACTCCTTCAAATAAACAATTTCCAAAATTTTTGTATACCTTTTATCAGAACAAATACTTCGAGAGTCCGAAAAAAATATTTCCAGATAATTGAGGTTACTGATATTCAATAGGTTTCTTCCAGTATTACTTCCTAAGTACACACCGAATTTCAAGTCTCTGTCTAAGTTTGTCGCGAGATAGAGTGTTTACAGGCACACACATACAGACGGACGGCAAATTTTTTTTTCGAAAAATATGTTTTTCGGAATCCCCAGTGTCTGAAACGTGTAAATCCGTCAAAAAATTTTTTTCGATTTTTAAAAGGATTACAAGACTTACCCTATACAACGTATGATGGGTAAATAAAAAGTCCTTTTTAAAAAATATGATAAACAGCATTTCACACAATACCCTGCAATCAGAATTAAATTATAGTAAAAATTGTATGAAAATGTGCAGGTTTACTATATAATGTTTCACTGCGCATGCCCGAACGCAATCAAAATATAACGTGCATAATGTGTTAGCTAAATGTATAGAGCAACTTTTGTAAAAGTCTCAAAAACATAGCTTGAAAATTCTGAAAATTATCGTTGATAGAATAAGCTCAAAATCCGTTGCTAACAAAATGAAACAAAAAGATGAGGGTCTGTATCCATATATCCATTGATTAGTGCCAATATAGCATGCACAATATTGCACGCACTACTGTATTTGGATACAGCCCCTCATCTTTTTGCTTCCTTTTGGGAATAACGGGTTTTGAGCTCATTCTATCAACGATAATTTTCAGGTTTTTCGAACTATGGTTTTGAGACTTTCACAAAAGTTGCTCTATACATTTAGCTAACATATTATGCAAATTAAATTTTGATTACATTCGGGCATGCGCAGTGAATCATGATTTAGTAAACGTGCTCATTTTTCATAAAATTTTTATTATTTTTTAATTCTGATTGCAGGGTATTGTGTACAATGTTGTTTGTCATACATTGTGAAAAAAACTTTTTTTTTTAATATTAAGAACTTATAAATTATAAGCAAAAAACTTGGCAAAATTTGGGGCTCTTTTTATAAAAACTTTAATTTCTCTTCGAGTGTATAGTAAAGTGAGGACAGACGCCGCGGTCGGACAGATGCCGCAGACATTGTATTGGCGACACTAGCGCTCCCTAGGCCAAATTAAGAATTTCGTTGTGTGCCTAAGTGCTGTCTATTGTGTTGTATGTGTTTCCACTGCTTAACTATTAGTATTCAAATATTTCTGCCTGCTTTTATGCTTCAAACCTGCGTGGAAAGTTGCTAAAATTATTCTAATAAAGTTTTATTGCATATTTTAAGCCAAATAAGCAGAGATTTCCTCCCAAAACCAATTGCAACTGTAGAATAGATCATCGTAGAATACAGACATGTGCTTGCCTTTCTCACGCGTTGCTCACATGACACAAAATGGCGGCGCGTCATCTTACCCCCCACTATGGGACAGATGCCGCACAGAGGTTGAGGGACAGATGCCGCAAAATATATTTTTGTTTTTCGGTTCAATATATTCATCACTGCGATTTAATTATAACTAACATTTAAATCAAGGTATATTAGCGCATTCTGCTACTTATCAAAATATTCTCAGCAGCAGTGCTGGTTCTCCATGTGTGAATAAGGAAAACATAGGCCCTTTACAAGTCTCACCATTTAAACTGTTAAACAAAATATCACTTATCCCAATGTCAAAAGGCCCATACAACCAAGTAAGAGAAATCAAAAGGATGCAAATATTACAAGCAGAGAGTTTATAAACAATAAAAAAGAAGAATGAAATAAAAAGCAAAAGAAACTAGAAAGCGTCAATGAACGACAGCTTGGTGGAAGTAAAATGTTTAAAAAACGGAAAGGAAATATCAACTTGAACACACCTTACTTGTGGAAGAAACTAAAATATGAGTCATCTTCCGATAATGGCGAAATTGTTCTTTTATAGATTTTGATGGCAGTATGGATTGGATTGGAATTTGATGACTCAGAATGTACTGACTGTGTCTGGAGTCTTATTAAGAAACAAAGTCTAAAGCGAGCAGGGTTCAGTGCATCAAATTCAATCGATAGCTGCATGACAAAGGCTCACTTTACTTTTGCAACGGGAAGTGTGAAGTGAATGGAAATACAAAATTAAAGAATGAGAGTAAAGGCCAAAAAAATATACTAGGGCCTAAATAGATTATAACTAATGCTTACATTAAGAGCAAACTGCAATGTTCGCCTGGATGTAAACCAGTGATTTATATCTTTTTTGTAATTATGCTGTCTATTGTTTCCAGTAATTATGCTATCAATTCACGTAAATTCAAATGTTTTTCGTTTCATTTTCATTTTTTGTCTTAAGTTTTATTTTTCGAGCTTACACTTTTGCAATTTCGTTAAACTTTTCACAATTTAGTGATATATATAATTTATGTAAGTTTACTGTTATTTATTTTCATTTTAAGTAGTTTTAGGAAATTAAAACGCGATTTATTTAAAAAAAAATAAACAGCATAGCTTTTTTCTCCATGCGGCATCTGTACCACACCCCATGCGGCATCTTACTCAGCACTTAAAAAATGATGTTAAAAAAGGACGTTTGGTAAAATAATTATGCCTGCTTTATTAAGAGGGCTTTAACTTGTTTAACATAGAAATTAGATTCTAAAGAGTTTGAGCAATGATTTCTGGTACTTAGTTTGCTGTTTTTTGCTTTATTGTACATTTTGCAAGAAGAAAAGAAAAACTGCGGCATCTGTCCTCACTTTACTATAAAAGCTATCTTCATAAAAATCAGCACAGTTTATTACAATAAGACACTTAATCATAATCTACAGTTTGAATGCTCTTGCTACATTAGTTTTTACAGAGTTATTCAAAAGATATTCGTTCTTTTTTAATTTGTTGACTGTCCGCTATGGGGTTTCGAGAGAAAATCCTCAGTGAAATGTATGACCTGCACTATTCTGTTGACACACCTGGAGTTTCAGGAAAATTCCTCATGTAGTTTGCTAGATATTTAACAAAAAGTCTAAAATCGCAAGAGGCCGGTCACCTTTGGCTATACAGTGTATGGTGTAATCATGTATTATGCATAAAATTTATTAAATTAAATGTGTTGAAGTTTAATTAACTGCCTTCGCTTTTAATGTTAATTCTTTCATGATTTTCTTTTTAGTATATGTAGTAGTACGTGAATATTGTGTACGCTATCTTGGAACTAATCAACAGATATTTGATACAACCCCTCATCTTTTTGCTTCCTTTTGAAAACAACGGCTTTCGAGCTTATTCTATCAACGATAATTTTCAGTATTTTCAAGCTATGATTTTGGGACTTTCTCAAAAGTTGCTCTATATACTTAGCTAATACATTATGCACATTATATTTTGATTGCTTTCGCGCATGCGTAGTGAAACATATTTTACTAAGCCTGCTCATTTTTCATCCAATTTTCATTACTTCTTAATTCT
This sequence comes from Maratus speciosus, assembly GCA_963932465.1. Classification (NCBI taxonomy): domain Eukaryota; kingdom Metazoa; phylum Arthropoda; class Arachnida; order Araneae; family Salticidae; genus Maratus; species Maratus speciosus. The sequence goes on along the minus strand of OZ010795.1, from coordinate 351,044,916 downwards.
GATTGCAGTCTGTTGTGTATAATGTTGTTTGTCATATTTTCTGAAAATAACTTTTTTTTTATATTAAGAACTCTGCAAATTATAAGCAAAAAACTTGGCGAAATTTGGGATTGTTTTTATAAAAGCCTTAATTTCTTTACGAGTATACATGCTATTCTCATAAAAATGAATACAGTTTTTTAGAATAAGCTACTTAATCATAATCTCCAGTTTGAACGCTTTTGCTACATTAGTTTTTACTGGGTTATCCAAAAGATATTCGTTCTTTTTCAATTTGTTGACGGTCCCCTAATGGGTTTCGGGAAAAAATCGTCACGGAAATATGATCTATATAATACTGTTTACATACTTGGAGTTTCAGGTTAATTCCTCATGTATTTTTCTAGATATTTAACAAAATGTCTAAAATCGCAAGTGGCTGGTCATGGTCACCTTTTGCCATATAATGTATATTCTATTCTAAAAGATGGGTAAGGCGTTCATGTTTATGATGTTGATTTCATACATCTTTTATCACAAGTTTTTCAATTTCTAAAGAAAATCCCAACAATAACAACAAGAAAGAAAAATCATGCGTCAAGCATAGATTATGAAACATTTTCCAGCACATTCAGAATAAGATAACAAAGCTGCATCGTTTAAGAAATTAAGAACATTACATCTAATTCAAACATATGGAAACGCATAACGCATTTCAAAATCCAATTTCAGCTGTTCCCACCTACAATCGGAAAATTATCGGAATTTTTTCAGCAGCCCTGTATATGATATAAAGATTTTTATCTATTAACTGCGTGCATGCCAAAATTTAGTTTACTTAAGAAATACATATATTCAGTTGAAAATTCCCCTTCAGCGATTTCCTCTAATACGGAGAATGGTACGTGAATACTTTTGTGCAGCCCTGTATACAAGGCATAGAATTTATATACAACGAGTAACATGAAATACATTAGTTAAATTTTAAAACGCATACTGAATTTTAAACCGTTCACTCCTGCAATTATTACTCAAAGACAGTACTGTAACCAATTTTTTTTGTGTTCCCTGTAAATGAATAAAAAATGCTATGAATGCTCTGTTCTAACGTGATTCAGTGAAATTCAATGATTTATATCAGTTTCAATACATTTGAAACAGCGTAAATTCATTAAAATACTCTGCAAATGATTTTTCCCCGTATACCATAATGGAATGGAATGGCACTTTTGAGTGCCCCTGTAAATGAACTTATAATCCTACATACTTCATCCTTATCCTTATAATATTATAAATGTCAAAGTGTGTCCGAAAGTTTGAATGAAGTCAACGTCTAAACGGATGAATTAATGTTTTTGTATCTTTGCATATAGGTGTATTATGTGGAATGTTTCCCAACTCTCTGAGCGGGCCTCCTTCAGCAGACGGAAGGCGTCAGATCACGTGACCTTCCAGAGAACTGATATTTGAAAACATTTTTCTTTTCACTTGTTCTTTTTAGTTTAGTTTTTTATTGTGAATGTAAAACTTGAACGCAGTAAGTAAACTGCATTGTTTCTCTTGGTCTTCGGAAAATAGAAGATATGTTGTTTAATTTTTTAAATGGAATTTATCTCGAGCATGAAAACGCTAATTTTTATTATGACTTCTTATAGAAGAAAATAGTTGCTGAAATTTTTATTGTTTTCCGAATCATGAGTTCTAGAAGGAACAAAGAAAATAAAATGTCTTGATTTTATAAATTAATTATCTTGGATTCCCAGCGAGGAATATATATATATTTAAACAAGTGATTTTCAATTATTAACTACGTGTTTCTTCTATAAATATGTACATAGTGTAAATTTTGTATATAATTGGATTTCCAATAATATGTTCTAAAGGATTTCTTGTTGGCGATTATTTACAAATGAAGAACACAAAAATAAAATATTTCGATTTTACTTTTCTCCAAACATAATACGTGAAATTATGATGACTTTAAAATGATATAAATTCAAATTCTTCAACTATGCTCTCCCGATAACAATATCGTGAAACTCGTGGAAAACATGAAGATTATTTATTATTTTTTAGTGCCTGATGAACCCGGAAAAAAGGTAAGAAATACCTTTATTATTCTGCATGACTGTTGATTTCTTGAAAATAAACATTTGTCATGAAAATTTATTTTGAAAATTGAATTAAAACTGTCGGATGTTTAGAAGTTTAAGAATGAAATTTCATTTAAAATTGGTAGTCAGATTTCTTGGAAATCTGACGATGGAAAAGCCTTTTCCCGAACAGCCAATGAAATGCTTGAATAATACGTAAGTTTCAGGTGGATAATAACTAATGAAAATGAAAGAAAATGAATAACAATTTCTGCCAAAGAGTTAATTTTAATTTGTAAGATTTTCACGTGCAAAAGAAAAATGGAATAAGCCAATTAAAAAAAAAAAAAAAAAAAAAAAAAAAAAAAAAAAAAAAAGAAGAAGATAAATAGGACAAGAATGAATACATATAAATATTTCACACCAAATACAAGTCGCAGGCGATTTTTGACGCTTGGAATTTTTACGTGTAATAACACTATTAATGTTTAATTCATGGCGTACGTAATGTATGATCAACTCCGTGTGATTTTTTATGTCTTAAATTTTAGTATTTGAAAAAATCATTTTCCAAATGGTCGTTGTAATTTGTTATATTGCTTTTTTTTTTTTTTAAAGTTGATAACGTTTTTAAGGGGGGGAGGGGGGTGCCGATTTCCATTAAACATATCGAAAAAAAAAATCTATTTTTTTTTTCTAAAAAATATAGTATTTTAATTTCATTTGACAGCTTTACAGGTCTACCTCTTGGCTGTTTTAATGATTTCTTTCGGTTTGTGAAACCTTACAAATTCTTTAATATATTAGCTTCTATAAAAGATACATACAACATCAAAAATTGTTTCGTAAAGTTAAAAAAAATCTCCATATTCAATAAATTCAAAACTGAAAATGCTATCTTTTGTAAAAATTGTTTTTTGAACGTATTTACATACTTTAAATTAAGCAAATAATACAAATAAATTGTTCTAACATTATCTCAAATATTTTTCTAACACAAGAAATTTCCGACGGTCGCATTTTCTGATAATCCTATATTTTCTAGAGCACTACATTTCCCAATATCGGAGTACTTGTTATGTGTCTCCTTTTTTCGAACACTTTCCCTTAAAATGTCTTTTAAAGCAGTGAGATAAGTTAAACACACGCACAAAAAGGATTAAGTTTCAGGATTTAACTTGTTTTTCTGGAAAAGTTTCACGACAATGTCAGTTAATCCGGAAGTATAAAACCCCTTCTAAAAGCCAAAAATAACCCTAGAGTTACATTTTTATCGATTACTTAAATAATCTCAAATAAAAATGTGAATGTATCCAGAAGTTGTTTTTAATCTAACTTGAATTTAAATAACAAAATATTTTTCGTACATGACAAAACATTGCATAGCAAGATTTATTTTTTGACTATATATTTTATTTCTGTTGTCAACATCTTTTTCTCTATGCATTTAGAAAACGCATAACAATGAATGAGGTATCATTCGAAATATTTTGGTACCGGAAAAAAAAAAAAAAAAAAAAAAAAAAAAATAATGAAAAATATATCAGCAAAACATTTCAAAGATAACACTGCGAATTTATAAGCGGGCCTTGGGGTCAAGAACAAAAATCTGATGTATGTGTTCAAAAAAAAAAAAAAAAAAAAAAAGAAAAAAAAATGGGGCCTCCGTGGCCGAGTGGTTAACCTTCTCGCTACTGTAGTATGTAAATGTAGTACTGTAGTATGTATTATAAGTGTTTTATCAAAATAGCTTCAAAAATTGCGTACTTAATTACTTCGTGACGAGCATTTTTTAAGAATTTTTATTCTTTTGCCACCTGTTTTTCAAAACAAAAATTTTCGTCTGATTTAATCGGGAAAATGCTCCGATTAGACAAGGCAAAATTTACAATAAAAAGTAACTGGTGTGAATGATCATGGCGGGTTAATTAGACGGAGAAAATGCATCCCGATGAAATCTCGGGTTGCGCAAATTTTGCTACTTTTACGTTTCCCGAGAAACTCTCGGGTTGCGCAGCGAGAGGGTTAAGGCACCACGCCGCTAATCGCTTGAGAGCGTAGGAGTCTTGTCGAGTTCGACTCCCGCTGGCTCCGTTATACACTCTTTGTGGAGCTCCCAGATGTAATTCTTTGTGTTGTAAATTTCATTGTGCTTTCTCGTGCCTGTATATCGGCGATGACTTATATGCGGGCCCTGGTGTCAAGCACACAACTCTGATGTATGTGTTCAATAAAACAAACAAACAAAAAAAAACATTGCGAATTCCTCGCACTGGTTTTCTGAAGTCCCTTGTTTAAGCTTTTAATTAAATAACACAAGATAAATTAATTTAATCAGTTTAAATGCTAAAATGTTCTTTTTTTTTTCTTTTATCACTGTCAACTAATTTTTTAGTATGAAATTTTAAATATACATTTTTCTCCGACTAAAAATATAAAAAAAAAAATTATGCTTAAAGCAAAACTTCAATTATCAAATCTGCAGTCATCCGGATCGATCTCATGGAAGAAAAGAAAAATAAATTTAAGGAAAATATTTTTATTGAAATGCGAATTGTACGTATTCGTTTAACTTTTGTCAATTTTGCGATTTTTTCTTCAGAAATCTTCCAATATATCCGATAATTAAAAATCGGCCTATTTAATTCGTCATTAAAGAAGGTGATTTTTACTTTTCGTAAATTCTAGCAGACTTTTTAATAACAATAATTCGCTAAATTGAAGACACTGATTCGGTCCTAAAAATACAATTTTCTTAAAAACTTTATTTAAACCAACATTAAAATTTATATTTAACTAGAATTTTCGAAATCTACGTTTAGATAATTCTAATTACGTATTTATTTACGGTTTAACCACTTTTGCGTTAATTAACGTATTAAGGTTTTTAATTAACGTGGGATATTTAACGACATTTAAATTTTTAATACCAGTAATTCCGTGCTGTATTTTTGGATTTATTTAACTTCTTAATTCTCGCTCCCGTCAATATCACGGCCTGAGGAATCGTTCGTTATTTCTCGTGTCCGTCATATTTCCGGGCTGGAGATTTAATTTCTCTATTCTAAAAAAAAGTAACTACCGCTGTCACCGCCGCCGGTTTTGAGTTTTTTGTGACCGGAGGTCTTTCTCCGTTAATATTAAGAAAAATATTGCATACAAAAATATGAAAATTGGCGGTTTTATAGAGAAATGTTTGATAAACATGCTGATGCAAACAGTTTTCAAATCGAAGAATTATTTTAAGAGATATTTAAGGCTAAATTTGCACAAAGTCGTTCCATTAAAAAGTTTTATAGGAGCAAAAACTATACATCGGAATTTAATCATTTTTAGATCATTTTATGCGTTATAATTTCCCGGTGTGTATATTGCATTTAGTTTTTAAATTTTACTCATCTTTTGAGCTTTTATTTCTATTTTAAATTCATATTTTCGGCATTTCGAGAGATATTTTTTACTTATTTTAGAAAATTCTACTAATTTAACCTATTGCCAACTTTATAAATAGCGCAAACAATACTGTTTGCTTCAAATTAAAAATTTATTTACACGTGACTATTATAAACAGAAAAAAACTTTCAAATTAGAATTAAATAATTACGTATAAAAAGCAGGAACTTATTGAAAATTACTTCATCTATAATTACACGTGAATTTTAACAGAGAAAGGATATTGTAAAATAATAAATTCATTAACATGTGTTAGAAGTCTTAAATAGGAGAAATTACGTCATATTTACGTCACATTACAGTTATTACATAAAATGAACACAAAATAATATTGCAAAACCGTTTAAATTTAGAAATTGTGCTAGACATTTATTTGATATTTTGAGAGGATCTTTTCAACTATTTTTGTTAGGAAAGCGCAAATAATATTTCATGTCTAACAAAAGTATTTTCACGCAAATATTTAAAAGAGAAAGAATAGCTTGGTCAAAATTACGTCAGATTAAAAACGATTAATTTAAAATGTCTCATGTAAAAGAACTTTCTTTTCGCTTTGTTAAAAAATACCAGGAGACAAAGACTCTGTTTACTTTATTCCTTTTATATTAGCTTATTTTGAAATGTTGTTACACGTGTCTACGTCATCAAGTTATTTTTATTTCGACGTTTTATTTGTATTTTTATTAATGTTGTACTAATTTATTTGTTCTTTCGTTATTTAAAATAAAAAATCATGTCAATTTGTATAATTTGGCGAATGGTTTGGCGATTTATATAATTTGGCCAAATTGGTCGACGGGATAATCAAGTAGTAACGCAGCGGATTTGGCGTTAAAATTCCCCAATCAAAGAGAAATGAATAGAAATTCGTTTATAGGGAGATCGCCACTGTTTTTTAAATTATAATTCAATCTTTCGAAATCTTTTTAAAGCCGATCACATTAGCGTGCATTTAGAGCCTGCGGTGTCTGGACGGGGGTTGGCGAGCGTAGCTCGTATGGGGCCGAGCCCCCTAGTTGATGGAAAATTTCTGAAATCAGAAAAATTTAACTGACATTTTCGTGTGAAGTCTTTGAATATTACAGGCAGGTTTCAATCCCCCCTTCCCAACACTCAGTATTAAATTTAATAGTTTTTATCTATTATAATCCTTAATATTTTAAGTAACTTCTTAATTTGTTCATAGATTTTTATTTTTTATTTTTCTTTTTATTTTTCTTATTTTATTTTATTTTATTTTATTTTTTGTGTTGAAGTCAAGAAATTAAGTCTTATCCCCCCCACCCCCCTTATTTTTATTTTTTGCACTGCTCTCCAAGGAATACCGCCTTGTCATATACTCAAACTGACCTGTATCCGGGGATGTGAGACATAGGTCCTGGGCTCCTCGGCCAAAACTCTTCGCATCGTTATCGTCGTCAGACAGGGCTTGTTTTTTTGGCGCTGATTGTGATGTTGGACTTTGTATTGCATGTTTCGAAATATATCACACTCAAAAAAATTATTCATAATCAAAATTTAATATATATATATATTATTTCAAATATTATTTGTAAAAAGTTGTGTAATGATGATAAATAAAGATCTAAGATGTGAAAAAAAAGGTCTTATTCGCATTAATTTGTATGGTGTAAAGCAAACATTAAGACACAGAATCTTCGCATGATGGCTTTTCTACAAATTTGAATTTGTTCTATAACATCTTTTTTTTCGCCTTAAAAAAAAAAAAAAAACTAATTGCATATTTTATTTAGAAACCTTATAAGTATTCAATTTATGTAATAAAAAAATATGTACTTTTTTTATGGTTTTTCGAAATATTAAGCGATCCTTAAGGTGTTAATAAACAATTCTACGATTAGTCAAGGCAATGACTGCGGCTGCAAAAAAAAAAAAAAAAAAAAAAAAAAAAAAAAGGTTCTTTATTATAGAAAATGCAATATAACTACGCCAAAAAATATACAATAACCACTTCCAAGTTACGCACAATTCCGAAAAGCATTCTTTATCACTAGAAACCCCAGAAACCAATATATGGTCGAGATCTAAAAAAGCATTTATAACAACAAAGTTTCTTTTCCTGCCACTGATTTTCGGAAATGCTTCCGAGTACTTTTTAGAGTATATCAACCAGTTTTCAGAGACCGGAATATCGGATTTTAGGATGCTGATATTTCTCAAATTCATGTTAAACAAACATGCTTTACAGATCACCAATGAAAAAATTGCAGCACATTTGGCACTAAAATTAATATTATTTTATTACCCTTGCATGTATAAATTCAGTTACGCAGTTGAAATTGAGAATTGTTTTATTTAGAATTTGTATTTAATTGAGAATTGATAGCATCTTAAGAACGAATATTCCTGTTTGAGAAAAATTATATTGTTAACACATTCTAAAACTATTCGGAAACATTTCCGACAATCGGTGACAGGAAAAGAAAATTTGTTTTTATAAATGCTTCTTTAGATCTCCAATGTATATTGGTTTCTGAAGTTTCTAATGATTAAGAACGCCTTTTGGAATCGTGGATACCCTTGAAAAATTTACTGCATTTTTTTGTTCGTGGTTCCATTTTACATAGATTTTTTTTTTTTTTTTTAATTATTTTTTACTTTCTTCTACCTTTACAAGAAGTGTATTGGATTAGTGAAAATTTTTGACTTCCAGTTTCCGTTGAATTTATACGTTTTAGAAGATCCGGAATACGATTTGACTGTTTTTAGAACATGTGTGGCTGTGGGTCTATCTGTATGTGACAAAAATTTTACAGACTCTCTATCACAAGAACAAATGCACTTAATTTAATATAACTTTAAAGTCAGTTAGACCCAAGAATAAATTGATGCTGATTAGTTTTTGGTGTAGGTCGCCCAACAGATGTCGCTTTGCGCTGCATTTTTCATGTCTTCCGAAACAGCTGTATCTCAAGAACTAATGGACGGATTATCATAAAAATTTCAGATTCAATTAGAAGTTGGCATAAGTTGTTACTGCTTAGGATTCGATGTAAATCGCTTAACAGGTGGCGCTGCTATACTGGATTTTTCAGGATTTACATGATTTCAGCGGTAGTGATATCTCAAGAACTGATGCGCGAAATTTCATCAAATTTCATATTCTGTTAAACCTTGTCATACGTTGGTGCTTATTAGGTTTTCGTATAACTCATGTAATGTTTAGTGCTGTTATTCTACAATTTTCACGATTTTCGAGATAACAATATCTCAAAAATTAATGCTTGAAATTTAATCAAACTTCATATTCTATTAAACTTTCACATAAATAGTTCCTTTTTAGGCTTGGGTGTACATTGCCCAACATGTGTTGGTTTTATTCCCTTTGGTTTGGGAATTTTATTTGCTAGTATCTGAGAAGGTGCGTGCCAAAATTCAATTATTTGTTTGGAAAATGCGATGCTTACATCTCCTGTTTAAATGCACATAATTCAACGAATCTGTACCTTTGGAATTCTCATGATGAGCACAGATTGTCATTTAATTTTTGCACTGTGATAGAGAATTTCATAGAAATTTTATAAGATACAAGGAAGTTTTGGGATTGGCACATCCGACTAATTTACTATTACTATTGTAAGTTAAAATTTTCGCGCCTATCTTTTTATCAAAACAAATTCAATATTAGAGAAATTTTTGTTCCCAACATAACCTCTTGTGATGATTGTCCCGTTTGTTCGATCTTTTGAATACTCGAATTGCGGAAAGAACTCATTAGTCCTGATAATTATAGTTTCACTGTACTTTTAAACTGATACATCACAAATATTATACGGTACTATAATAAAGAAATTGTACCTGTTTAAATAAATATATCAATGAAATATAAACGAAGTGAATGCAGAAAAACGAAGTAGGTACAGTCGGCTGCGCACACAAATTCAGAGATATACAGGGTGATTTTTTTTAAAGTCGTGAAAGTAAAATCCTATAACAAAAGAACCACTGATCCAAATGACCTGAAATTTCACCAGTATGCTCCCAAAGCAATGGGAATTTTCTAGCCGTGGTTAAAAAAACTTAAAATCGCACCGACAGATGGCGCTGTATATGCAGTAAAGTCGGAAGACGAGCTTGCGCACGACACACGCACAGTGGCAATAAAAACCTGAAGCTCGCACAAAGATTCAGTTCCTGTTAGTCTCACAGACTTCTAATATAAATAGACTCCCAATCGGCAACCTTTTCTTGTCTCCTACATCTCTGCCCTCCATCACGTGATGGAAGGCAGATTTAGCGCGCCAAACCGGTTTTTCTCCCGCCAAAATCTCCTCGGAATCTCTCTCCAGTTTCCCGCCGAAACATCGTCTGCCTGCGTTTGCCTTGAGTTGACCGTACTTTTGCTTTTCTTTTTAATTTACCCTTTAACAGTTCTTTTAAGAACTTTTTATTTTAGCTTTTAAAATGACAACTTTCGCGTCAGCTTGTAGTTTCGCTTCTATGTTTACATTTATTTTATTGCGAGGATGAAATCCGAAAGTTGCCAATAAAGGGATTACTGCCAAAATACGGCACCCTTTTGGCGATGAAAGCAAAACATGTTGGAGTCAAAACCTTCCCCAGAGCAAGGTTACTATATCTAAAGGTTGCGCCATTTCACCCCGTAGCCAATAGGGAGCGACTCGCTGCTTGACGTCACTGCGCGTGCTAAGATGAGTTTCCCAATTGACTTTGCATTAGAAAGGCGCTATTTTTAATTAAAAAATTTCAGTAGAAATTTTTGCGTGAAAAGAAGTTTAACGATTAAAATATATTCTTTATACATAGGACAAACATCACATATAAATTTTAAGCTATTATCTCTTTTTAGCTCTTCGAAATTTAATTGTTAAATTTGCTGTCTTTTTCATTAAGTTTTGTTTACGATTCAATATGGAAAAGTTCATTTACATAAAAAAAAAAGTGTAAAATAATATTTTTTATAAATAAAATCTTAAAGACCTACAAAAGCAGGAAATTTCATCGTTACACGACTGCAGATAATATTTTGTTAACAATTTTTAATATAGTGTATTTATGATATTCGATTGGTATTCAATTTGAAATCTAAGATAATTCTAATATTATTATAATTTCGATATGTCTTTGATAAAAACCCATAAAAAAGGTTTAAAAAATAATAAGTTATGTTTCAACTTCATAGCAAGATTACACAAGATTGAGTTTTGAATAATTAGATTTAAAAGACAAATAAAATAGAAACTTTAATAAGTAAACATATGAATATTTAATATTTTTAAACGGAAATATTTATACGGTATAATTATATGGTTTGGTGGAAATAATTTTTGAAATTCAGATTAATATAATTTATAAATACATTAAAAAGTTTATTTAAAATAATAATTTAATGCTATATAATAATAATAATAATAATAAATATAAATCTGCATTCTTAATTCAAAGAAATTAAGGTAAATTATTGCGTTAAAGTGAATTTAACGTTTAACCCATTAACCGCCAAAACTATAAGGTTGAAATTTTCAACTTTTTACCTGAACGGCGTTTGCCACCACAAACTCTGAAAGATAATTTTCGCTTTATATGGTCTTAAAATTTTATGTCTTTAAGTAAGGCCAATTTTTTAATTGAAAAATAGCGGTGGTATGTAAATAACTTAAATAAGTGTATTTATTTTGATTGTTGCGTGAACGCAACACCAGCGGGTAATGGGTTAAACTAATTTTTTACATCCAAATAAAGTGCCATATTTAAAATTTAAAATTACAATTCAGCTTTTTAAAACTTAATTTTAAATGTACTATTGTTTTCTTCAGATGCAGCTAATGTGATTAAATATTAAATTGATTTATTTTTTTTATATAATAAAAATGAGGACAGCAGTATTTATAAAGGAGATTTAGAATACAAATAACAGAAATTTTAATTTTTAAATTGCCAAATATTTAAAACTGAATCATTTATGCGATATAGAAAAGTTAAAATTTGAAATTCACAGCACTATACGTTTATAAATACCTTCCAAAAGAGCTATATAAAATTATATTTTAATGCTGTATGGGGATAAAATTATATAAAATTATTTTAATAAATAATATATTTTAGGTTTTTACCCTCAGAATATGCTTTCATTTCCAGCATTTGATTTCATCACAGGGTGCATTTTGAATATGTATTTTAATGTGTGCTCCTTTATTTGCTATTTCTCATACTGTTTTATCATGCAATCAAATTTGACTTACTCCACATTTTTGATTTTCTGGCAGCGTATCTCTTTTTTATTTCTGATGAATATATTTGATTAAAATGCTTCAATCGAATAAAAGTCCTGGTTTTCACAAATGTTTTTATTATGGATATAGTAACCTTGTTTTAGAGAAGCAATTAAAGCTTCGTGTGAGGGCAAACTGCCCTGGGTGTCAAAGAAAATAACAATAAATGTTTACTTCCCGCCTCTGTCCCTTTTAAAGATCGACTGAAGATAAGAAGCAATAAAAACTCATCTTAGAAAAGAAAAAATACACGGCTATTTGAAGAAAAAAATCCCTTCTAAATCGTTTTATTCCTAGAAAAAAATACTTCCGTTAAAGAAAAATGTTTTATTTTGAAGAAACATGCTCTCCTCTGACCAAAGATATAATTTTTTTTAGCATAAATTCTATTTTAAATAAGAAAATAGGTTATTTTCTGTTGCAAGACTCCTCCTTAGCACGCGCAGTGACGTCATGCGCACCGAAACCTTGATACCAGAAGCCCCAGAGAACAATGGGATTGGGAGTCTAGTTATATACTAGCGTCTCGGTGTAGCTCCGCTCCCTATGGAGATCGTAGTGACTGGATTCAACTAAGTCCAGTTGAAGCTAGATTTGGCGAAGTATTGCTAGTTTGGCGAAGTGTTGCTAGTTTCGTGAAGTATAAATGTTATATCGAAAACAAGTTACTAGAAATTTTGAACACAGATAGAACCTGAATAGTGATGATGATTATTATATATTCCGATTTCGGAAATTTCAATTTGTGGATTCCAAAGGGTTTCCCCTCCCCTCACGAAAAAATAACATTTTTGATAATGTGTCTTCTAATTGTCATAAATACTTGCATTTTGTAGGCAGGCACATTCTGAATAGAATCATACTTAAATTTGAAAAATTCTAAAAAAATATATATACCTGTGTTTCAGAATTAAAACAGTCATAGACACTAGAAATTTTGAATGAACATATAACCTTAATAGTGATGCGCAAATACTCCAATTGAAATTTTAATAAGTGGGGCCCATAGAATGTTTCCCCCTCACCTCCCCTGACAAAAATGTAACACTTTTGTTTATGACCCTTCAAATTTTCTTAGCATGTATACTATTAAGGATTTACCTGCATACAAAATTTAAAATACCTTTGACTATTCGAAGTCGCATCACCAGAAAGTTTTTTTTTTTTTTTTTTTTTTTTTTTTTTAATTAAGGAGAGGGGGTGGGGGGGCTTTAGAAGAAACAGGATTACTATTCAAAATGTACCTGCCTGTAAAATTCAGGTATCAATGTCAATCTAAAGAATAAAATTTCATTTTTTGGGGGGGGGGGGGGAGGGGGGGGGTGATATCCAACAGACTAAAATGCCAGCATGAAAGTGGGAAATAGGAAAAAAGGAGGAAAATCTTTTCGGCCCACATTATGGCGCCAAACTTTTAAAATTTAGACACATTTTAACAGTTATTTATAGGATAAAATGAAATATAATTGTACGTATGATTGTTATTTTCTTTTCATAGCTTAGAAAGCATTAAAAAGAAACTTAAACTTTTAAATCAAAAGTGTTGCATAAATAGAAGAAAATATTCTATTCCAAAAAGAACATTATGAAACTTCCTTTTTCTTTTAAGGGTGTATTCGAAAAAATATTTTTCCACCCTCAACAGCTCGAAATTTTCTGAGACATTTTCACAATCATTTTTAAAAGTAAAAACATGAAACTTGCTGAGGGGATTTTTGAAGAGATGTATAAGAGGCTGTGCGATTTCATTTTTCGCTCAATTCATCAGAATTTGAGTTTTAAGCAATTATTTTCTCAGCATGACCCTTTTTTTCATTCCCAGATCTCCCGCTCCGGAAAATTCGGTTCAAAACGCCAACTTTGACAGCATTTATTGCAATATTTTCTGCATTTGTCAAAAAATTGAGAAGCACGGCACATTATGCAGTTTCGAAATAAGAGAATTTCCTAGTTTAATGCATTTGAGAGCAAAAACGAATTTAAAAATGTATCAGAAATTAAGAAATTTGGATTGGAATACACCCTTAAAGTCTAAAAAAACTTTCACTCTGGAGAGATACTTTAATCAAATTTATTTACACGACTTTCATATGATTATAATATAAGCTTCCCTTTGATTTGATAGATCTTTTGCACAGTGCTGGGCAACATATAACAATGATATGTTCCCGCACCATGTTGGTTAAATCAAAGTAAAATTGCGTAATTTGTTATTTCTGTTTGTATAAATATTTTTTTATAAAATATAATTATGAGTGTAAAATTATAATGTTTATATATTTAAGTAAAATAGGAGTGTAAGTTCATACAAAAATTATTAAGTTGATTTTAAATATTAAATATATATTTTAAAAAAATTGTTGTATTGTAAAATGAATGTATAATGTTGAATAGAGTTCGGATCTCAGATAACAACAATAGCCAGACGCCATGGTGTCGTTTTATGACAAGCCAATGGAAAGTGGTGTATAATTAGAAATCGTAAAATGATAAAAATGTTGGAATAAATTTATGGCCTTAATAAAAGTGTTGGGATAAATTTATGGCTTTTCAGACCACCCAAACTTTAAGGCAGATAATAATATTAAAGTATATGTAAGGGGCCATTTGCAGACTGTTAGCTAATAGGCCTATCGAAGGATAATGCAAAATCTTCTCACATCCAATAAGAGTAGACTAGACAAATAGTTCCACCCACTGCAGGAGTTGGTGTGCCAGAAGAATAAGGTTTGAAAAAGGGAGTCTGAAAAAAGATGTAGAGGACGCAGGAGCTCTCCTGAAAGCCGTGCAATGAATCCAAAAAGCCCTAGTAATGCCCAGGCGAGATGGACATATCGGAGTGAGCCTAAGCAAGCCTAATTGAGGATGTCTTCCTGATGTACATATCGGAGTGAGCCTAAGCAAGCCTAATTGAGGATGTCTTCTTGATGTTAAAATAAAGTGGATTGTTCTACAGAGGTCCGTAGCTATGCATCCTGCCATCCCGATATCGCCGCTCTGATAAGAAGTGGATTCCTGATGACATAAGGATATGATCCTTAGCAACGCGACAACTCTGAATTTGATGAATAAAGGCCACCATCCCGTATATAAAAAAAAAAGGTACGACCTTAAACTTTTTTTTTACCACTTAAAATCATATGAAAAATTATAAATATCCTTTTCTGATATTTTATGGTAGAGAGTAATCTGAGATCCGACAAAACCAATATTTAAATATATTTAAGGTAATTTAAAAAGAAAAATGTATAATAATAAGAGTAATGAAAACATTGTCTTTTTTTTAAAGATTAAATATACATAAAATAATGAGAAGCAAACAAAAGTGTTGCTTTCTTTTTTTTGAATTAATATTATGTGTTTTCTGTATATAGTTGTGTTCAATGTAAATAAAATATTTAATCAAGTTTTAAAAAGTTTCTGTAATTATTTAATTGATAATGTTTAAGGTGTGTCAATTTATTTTTACAGCTTAAATTTTAGTTTAATTCATAAGTGGAAGAGTTCGTCTAAATAATTCACAACGCAAACTCTTAATTTTATTCGTAATTATTTAAATTTAATAATTACATTTTGACGCGAATTATAATTTAATTTTATTAATGCTTCGCGTTGCTCTTCTACTAGAATTATGTAATTACGATCACTTATGTTATTTGAATTTATCTAAGGTATATAAAATTATATACCAATTTACTATGAGGTTGCTTGGATGATTTGGACCAATTAACAATTTTGGATGTAAATTAAATAGAAAATAAACAGGTGTAATTATCTGTCCAGCATCCCCCCCCCCCCCCTTCATAGTAAAATGGTGCTATGACTCAGGAACGTTCATCTTTCTTCGTTCGGCCATTAGAAATAATAATAATAATAATAATAATAATAATAATAATAATAATAAAGGAAAATAAATTTAAGTATTATTTTAATGTCACAATTTTAAAGATATTGTAGGTATTTAAGTTTATTTGATTAAAATTTTATTAAAATTAATTTTATTATTGTAACAATAATGACACACATATAATATTTTAAATAAATAAAATGAATAATATATGTTAGCAATAAAAAAAAAAAAAAAAAAGGAAATGAAAAAAATAATTCTGGGATTTATAATAGGTAAATTTAGGAATTACAATTTTTTTTTCTCTCTCTTTTCTCTTTTGGTTGGATCTCAGTTACCATTGAGAAATAATGGCATTCACATCACAGATGACACATTTGTAAAAATAATTTTTTTTTATATACTGTATAAAGAATAATGATAAGAATAATGAGTAAAATTTTATAATATGACTGGTATAAAAATGATTGAAATGTCAATAGATCATGATTTTTGAAATTGTATCACCTTGATACAAAAGAAAATTTATGAGTCGTACTACGAAGTAGTAGTACAATATTTACATATAAAAAAAATAAAATAAGATTGTTGTTTCTGTAGAAAAAGACAGATATTCTTCTGTTAAATGAAATTATATTGTTTTTTATATATACGTGTATTATAAACATTTTAGGGGTATTTATGTGTGTAAAAGAATAATCTACAAAACAACTTCATCTCCTAAGAAATTTTTTTAAATTTTAGTGCTGTTGTTTTTATGTATTTATGCAATTTAGAATATTTTCATACATATGTTGTAATATAGAGAAAATAGTATGAGATGCAAAATATTATTTTAAGAGGTATAGGATCTATTTTGAATTGATATTTTGAAAAAGTATACATTGATTACTAATATTTGTTAAAAATGACTCAGACGCTGGATATAGATACACGTATTAAGTTAGTGTCACCATTTGACAATAAAAAGAACAAAAACATTATATTTTTCTTAGAGGAATTTGATAATATTTTGAATTCGAAAGATATACAGGAAGAAACTAAATTATTAATTTTAAAGGCTAAAATTACTGGGGACGCAAAACATATTTTAAGTAAACAGATTGAAAAATATAATGAGACCAATTATAATTTATTTAAAAATAATTTGGTGGAGTTATTTGGTACAAAACTAAGCTTCCTTAATGCTCAGAGCAATTTCCTAAATTTAAAACAGGCCGCAAGTCAAACGATAGAGGATTTCATTTTGGAGTTTAAAAAGGATGTAAAATCTTATATCGAAAGTGCAGGCGAAAATGTGGATAATAAGGAAGAGAATTTTATCGAAATCTTAAAAATGTCGAATATTTTAAATGCAATTAGACAGGATATTGCACTAGATATTCGTAAAAATGCGCTCAGTTCCTTCAAAGAGGCATACGAAAAAGTAAAGGATTTAAATTTGGGTCAAACAGTATATTTAAAACGTATTGGAAAACCAGGCGCATTAGAGCCAAAATTTCAAGGACCCTACGAAGTTACTAAAAAGTTTAGAAACTTTAATTATTTATTACAATATGTTCCAGATAAATCAATAGAGCCGATCAAACGACATATGGATCAGCTGTACGCTCCGAAATATGCAACAGGTCATACAGAGGCGGAAATTACGAATTTACAGGGGTCTCAGAAAAAAATTAAGGGTGATAAAAATTACAAAAATAAATGTCACATTTGTCAGAGAAAATCACACTGAACTGAAAATTGTTGGTTTAAATTAGATGAAAATACGAGTCAAAAGGGTGACAAGGCTACTAAAAAGTATTATAAAGAAAATAATAAATATTCTGAGAATGTAGACCCATATTTAAAGTATCAAACAGATTATTATTATAAAAATATGTCGTTATATGGTTATACACCATATACAAACTTATACGGGGATGTTATACAAGATCATTACCCTTTCCCCCCTCTCCAATATTATCCATGGGATATGAATTGGTATTAAAAATAAATCAAATACATAATTAATCGAATTTCAAAATTTCAAAATTTTCAAAATTTAAAAATAAATTTTTCTCTTTTAGGTAAAAAAATTGAAACAAAATTAATAACTTGTCTTTTTAAAATTCAAAATAATAATAAGAAAGGATAGGAACATGGGTACGCCAATTTGTCTCAGGGTTACAATATTGAGCAAATGTGCAGGGCGCACCCGAAAACATACTTATAAAATTATGAAATGTGCTTCACAAAACTTCACTGGAGCAGTGAAATATTTCTCTCCAGGCAAAAGTTATATTTATTTTTCTTTTCGAATATGAATTAGAAAATATAAAATCTTAACAAAGCCAAATAACATTAAAACTTAATTAATTTAATAGTGAATAATGTTGGAGTAATTAAAAAAAAAAAAAAAAGAGAATTTTTTCTGTCTTCTATAAGGGTAGCCTTTGCTAATAGCCTTATAATTTAGATGACAGAATTTCAGAATTACTCTTTAAAATGAGTAGGTGTAAGCTATTAGGTTCAGGGTAGTTAGAACAGCTTTATAACATACTCATATATATATATTTTTTCTTATATAAATATATGGTTGACAAGGGATAAATTATTAGTGCACTCTATATTAGGATAGCGGTCAGCTATAAGCCTAAATATAATAAAATATACAAAAAGTGCTAAGATTTATTCCGGTAGTTCAATTACAACTTATATGCTAAAGTCTAGAATTTAGACAGCAGGGATAAGTTTTATGAACAAAAGTGTTATTAAAAAAAAAAAAAAAAAGGATTTTGGTGTAGCACATTGTTTTTTTAAAAAACATATATATATATGACAATGGACAAGGCAAGTTATTTCAATATGATTGCACACAAAATTATAGTAAAAAAATTACACAAATAAATAATTGAAGTAAAATTAAAATTTTCTCACCAAAGGCTTTCTGTATAGGGTGCAATTTTGGCCTACGGCTGGGTATGCACCAACACCAACAAAATTTTTGTAGAAAATTTATCAATTCATCAAGGTAAATCAAGGTCATCACTTAGTTATAAATTTCAGGATTCTTGGCTGAAAAAGGAATCGAAGAAAAAATTAAGTATGGTATAATTACTAGATGTTATGCTCAGAAACAATAAAATTAGTGATATTATATTGTAAAAAGCAGCATTTTGAGTTTTATTTAGGAAAACTTTTGATTTTTAGGTTTTACACATTTATGGAGTGTCTAGCTCAGTGTATAGTTCCTAGATTTAATAAAAAAAAATAATAAATAAAAATATAAGTTGGTGTTGTTTTCAAAATAAATAACAAAAGGTATAGCAATTAGCATTTACAGTTAAAATTTATGGAATTTTCAGCAAAATTTAACATTAGACAAACATAGTTTATATTACATTTAACTTGATAAGCTAATTTACTTTTATTAACGGTATTCAATTAGAATTAAAGTAGGCTTAAATCCAAGTTAAATTAATTAATAACATTGTTGTAGTGTAAAATTTTATGTAAGACTATTATATTTTTATTGTATATATAAAAATATGCAAATTTAATAATTAATAAAATGTATTAGCAAAATTATTTAATATAAATATTAAATGACATCTTGCTGAAATCAGCTAGAAATTAGATTTTTTTTTTTTTTAATGAAATATTTTATAAATTTATGTTATTTTAGAATTTAAGCATTTTTTTTTCTTTACTTTCCCTTAGAATTAAATGCAATTCTAAATTAAACACATATAAATATACATAGGATTGATAAATTTGAGTGTGTGAGTTCATAAATTTTTTTTTATATAATTTGGCCAATTTAACATAAGAAAACAAAATACATAAATAAATATATTTATATATATTGGCCTTATTTTTATTAAAATAGGTAGTATGGCTTAATAAATTTATTTACTTAATTTTTTTTATAGCACGTACAGTAATTATTTTAAAAACTTGATCTATAAAAAAATTGGATGTGGTTGTTTGTGAGTATACAAAGATTTTTTCTGCTGGCAGAAGTTCTTTGGTCCGGCCGGGTACTCATAGATGGCTGCATACGATTTTACGTAGTAATTATCATTTGCTTTTGTATTTTTAAAATTATACAAGTGTATTAATTACATTTTTTTATAATTAAATAATAATTATTAGTGTTTGATTAATAATAATAATTTATTATCTTTTATTTTTAAACATATCATTAAAGTTTAGACAACAGAATTCACATACGGTATGTTAATGATAAATAAAATTTTGAATAAATAAATTTTTATTTCATTCAGTAAAAAAAAAAAATAAATAAATAAATATGAAAATTTAACAATCTTTTAAGATAGAATCGTTGGCTAAATAAATAATAATTAAAGACAAAAAATTGTTCTCTTCTTCGTGAATGGCATTTTCTGACAACACTATTTAATAGTATTAAATGAAGGTGCATTTTTAAGGTCAGCGTAATGCATATTTTGCATTTTGAGAGGCCGTAGAAGTCATATTTCCGTGTTGTTTACATTTGAATAGTAAACAATATCATGAATCAAAATTTGTGTTTGTTAGAAAGGTCTAAAAATATACAATGTAATCAGTTAAAGAAATTATATGCATTTTTTCTTAAATCCTGAAAGGCAATTTGGTTTAGATTTGAACCTGGCAGCATAAAAAGCCACGCTCGCTTCAGTTGCAGTATGAGGCAGGAGAATTCAAATGCTAGAATCGCCATTTTCCCCTACAAAATAATAAAAAAAAGCAGAAGGTTTACATTAGATATGATACAAATACATACACTGTTTATGCATAGATTATGTTAAAAATTACATACAGGCATGCACAGATAGTTAAGAAGAAAGTATATCAAGAAATTATACTAATTAATAAGGTAATTACAAGCATGAAATGGTTTTAAATACATACTTTTGGAAGTCGTAAAATTTTGTCACAGCACAAATCACCTCGCAGAAAGTGATTAGTAGCTTGACCAACCCCTCGTTTCGGGAGGATGGGTGACGGTCAAAAACTGGTTTTATTCTCTTCTCCTTCTTCTTTCTTTTTTTTTTACCCGGTTTTGAATCTCGTATCGAGTAAAGTTGGAGTAATAATATATTAAAGGAGATGAGATAACTTGTATATTTTGACATATCATACATGTTAGAAGTAACAAAGAAATAAATAAAATAATGTAACCAGTTTGTATACAATATTTTTCTGATTATAATTTGAATACATCAGATTAATTATGTGAAAATATAACATGTCATATTACAAGCATTGTATTTACTTTTATTCAGTATAAAATGTGTTTTAAATGAAACACTGTGTCATAAGGTTATATGTGATGAAATAATATGTCAAATGTGTATGCCATTATTTTTCTTGTAATTAGGTTTATTTCGGCATATTAGTTTCATACAAAATTATAGCTTTGAATGTATTTTGGGCACTTAAACTGTAAAGTTACAAAATTATTAAACATGTGTGTGGTAAAGAAAAAAGGCTTCGAGAAAGATGTCAGATTTTAAGTACAGATGTCTTCTATAAATGTGAATGTCAACAGACAACTATGCTATCATGCGTTGAACTTTCTGTTATGGAAAATAGAAGAACTTCTTATAAAATATACCAGAACCATTGATAATTGAACTTTACAGACTTAGCTCAAAAACTGTGTAGATACACAGTCATATGGACACGTACATTCTTTTATGCTTTACAAAAAATAAATAAATAAATAAATAAAACCAGCAATCAGTTTTTATTTTTTTTTTTTCTGACGACCGGGAGAGATGCTGGGCAACATATAACAATGATATGTTCCCGCACCATGTTGGTTAAATCAAAGTAAAATTGCGTAATTTGTTATTTCTGTTTGTATAAATATTTTTTTATAAAATATAATTATGAGTGTAAAATTATAATGTTTATATATTTAAGTAAAATAGGAGTGTAAGTTCATACAAAAATTATTAAGTTGATTTTAAATATTAAATATATATTTTAAAAAAATTGTTGTATTGTAAAATGAATGTATAATGTTGAATAGAGTTCGGATCTCAGATAACAACAATAGCCAGACGCCATGGTGTCGTTTTATGACAAGCCAATGGAAAGTGGTGTATAATTAGAAATCGTAAAATGATAAAAATGTTGGAATAAATTTATGGCCTTAATAAAAGTGTTGGGATAAATTTATGGCTTTTCAGACCACCCAAACTTTAAGGCAGATAATAATATTAAAGTATATGTAAGGGGCCATTTGCAGACTGTTAGCTAATAGGCCTATCGAAGGATAATGCAAAATCTTCTCACATCCAATAAGAGTAGACTAGACAAATAGTTCCACCCACTGCAGGAGTTGGTGTGCCAGAAGAATAAGGTTTGAAAAAGGGAGTCTGAAAAAAGATGTAGAGGACGCAGGAGCTCTCCTGAAAGCCCGTGCAATGAATCCAAAAAGCCCTAGTAATGCCCAGGCGAGATGGACATATCGGAGTGAGCCTAAGCAAGCCTAATTGAGGATGTCTTCCTGATGTACATATCGGAGTGAGCCTAAGCAAGCCTAATTGAGGATGTCTTCTTGATGTTAAAATAAAGTGGATTGTTCTACAGAGGTCCGTAGCTATGCATCCTGCCATCCCGATATCGCCGCTCTGATAAGAAGTGGATTCCTAATGACATAAGGATATGATCCTTAGCAACGCGACAACTCTGAATTTGATGAATAAAGGCCACCATCCCGTATATAAAAAAAAAAGGTACGACCTTAAACTTTTTTTTTACCACTTAAAATCATATGAAAAATTATAAATATCCTTTTCTGATATTTTATGGTAGAGAGTAATCTGAGATCCGACAAAACCAATATTTAAATATATTTAAGGTAATTTAAAAAGAAAAATGTATAATAATAAGAGTAATGAAAACATTGTCTTTTTTTTAAAGATTAAATATACATAAAATAATGAGAAGCAAACAAAAGTGTTGCTTTCTTTTTTTTGAATTAATATTATGTGTTTTCTGTATATAGTTGTGTTCAATGTAAATAAAATATTTAATCAAGTTTTAAAAAGTTTCTGTAATTATTTAATTGATAATGTTTAAGGTGTGTCAATTTATTTTTACAGCTTAAATTTTAGTTTAATTCATAAGTGGAAGAGTTCGTCTAAATAATTCACAACGCAAACTCTTAATTTTATTCGTAATTATTTAAATTTAATAATTACATTTTGACGCGAATTATAATTTAATTTTATTAATGCTTCGCGTTGCTCTTCTACTAGAATTATGTAATTACGATCACTTATGTTATTTGAATTTATCTAAGGTATATAAAATTATATACCAATTTACTATGAGGTTGCTTGGATGATTTGGACCAATTAACAATTTTGGATGTAAATTAAATAGAAAATAAACAGGTGTAATTATCTGTCCAGTACACAGCAATTCAGAAAAAAAAAAAAAAAAACCTTCAAGGATTTTAGTTTACAAAATGTCTGATTATTAAATTTGCAAGTCCCCCCCCTTCCCCCCTCCCGCACCTTATATTCTTCCAATATTTTCTTTGCATTTTTGCATCAATCCAGAAAATGACCAAAATTATTTTTTAAAAGGTGGAATTCCACCTTTAGGGAATCCTACGCTGTATTATCCGCCATCTGACTCAAAAAAAACAACATCTAACCCTCAGAGTAAAGATAACAAGTTATCTGAGAAGTCTATGATCTAACCTAAACAGACTTTTCAACGACAGCGAGAGCGAGCGCTTGTGCTTCGTCTGAAATACAGCAACCTCAAAAATAACTAGCGCCAATTCCTTAGCCAAGAGGTAGGAGAAAAATCACCATAGGGAGCGGAGCTACACCGAGACGCTAGTTACTTATATTAGAAGTCTGTGGTTAGTCTTCCATAGCGTTACTGTCGGGGATGTGGGGCAGTTGCCCCAGGCTCCTCGGTAAACCGTCAGAAGTCTCTCCTCGTGTTCATTATTCTGATCTCAATTCCTCCGATTTCTGGCTCTGTGGGTACTCAAGAATACTGTGAATTGTGATCGTGTTACGAACTTAGCTGACCTGAAAGCACGCATTGTGCACCAGATCAACAGCATCCAGTCGGATATTCTTTGCTTTGTTGTGAAACATGCGGTTTCACGTTTCCAATTCGTAGCTGAAAACGGGGGATAGCACACTGAAAATCTCTTGTTTTAGTCGTGCAGTTCCGTATAAATGCTTTGCTCCATATTTTTATTTCGCTCTGTTTCTGCGAAGGTGTTCGCAGTATCTTTACCTAATTACTGCATTCTGTATGTTTTTGATATGCGTAGTAAAGTTTTCTTTTTCTTGAAGTACCGTCCATTGTTTTCCTCCCACTGATGATATTCTTTGTTTCTGTTAAATTACAGCGCCATCTGTCGGTGCGATTTTAAGTTTTTTTTTTCTTCTTTTAACAACGCCAAAAAAATTCCCATTGCTTTGGCAGCATACTGGTGAAATTTCAGGTCATTTGGATCAGTGGTTCTTTTGTTATAGGGTTTTACTTTCACGACTTAAAAAAAAATCACCCTGCAGATAGAGACATTTTACAAGAGGACAAAAGACCTTTAAACTTTCAAAAAATGAATTTTTGTTTATTATTTATTCATAATTTCTAAACGTTTCTGAGCAATTATGCGAAAAACCACATTCGAAAATCTGCATTATTTCTTGAGTTATAATTATTTATACACAGCTAGTATAACGGAAGATATTTGGATATTGACACTTTAAGATGCATTTTCTCAGATTAGTAAATTTTCATTTTGCGTGCACTGTTATTTTCAGACTATATAAGGTACAGCTTTTAAAAATGAACCACATATACCCTTCTTCATAATTTATATGCTAAAACCAAAATAATTGACATAATTTTTTTAATTAAAAAATAATATATATATTTTTATTTTTTTAATTGTTTGTTAAAAAATAAATTTTAAACAATGCTTTTTGCGTATATTTTGGTTTTAAGTTAGAGTTAAGTATGTTATGACTCTAATTTGAACAAAAATAGTTTTCTATATGCATAATTTCCAGTTTTACCATGCGCGCAGCACTTAAGGATTTTTATTCAAGTAATAGCGATATGAATTTTAAAAATAAAACTAAATATTACTTTTGTACGTACAACATTTTTTTGTAGTGTACTTAAGAATATATATAGGGTGGTCATAAAAAAAACTTCTTTGATATATAAACCCTCTAGCGGCCTAACTGCTCAACCAATCGAAAGGAAATTTTAGATATACTTATTTGAAGGTATGTGCTCGAGATCGTAATGATTTAAAACAACAGAGCTCTCATGGTTACGGTTACAGGTGAATAATTTTTGAATGGCAACATCCATTTTTTTCCCATGCGAAATTCATCAGCGCATTGAAAAACCATAAACGGCGTTGGAATGATACACTACGATGAAAATTGCCGGCGAAAAACACTTGCAAAAAAGACCATTGCGAGGAACGAAGGAGTGGCTACAAGACACGTTTTTCAGTAGCCGATTTTTTTTGTCTATTGTGATTTGAGTAATGTTATAAGATTTGCTTAAAAAATGTGTTTTTGAGTTGTGTTTGTGAACACATAATGAAAATAGAAATACAATCTTTTGGTTTGTTGTGCTGAATATTACGTTACATAGGAACTGATTGGGATTGAGTGCCACAATATTACACCGGAAATTTTAGTCATAGGTGTATAATTTCAACGCAACATTTTCACATCAATACGCTGATGAATTTGCGCAAGAAAAAAAGGGGTGTTGCCATTCGAAAATTTCGAATTTTTTGTTCTCTGTAACCGTAACCGTGAGAACTCTATCATTTTAAGTCATCCCAATCTCGAGTGCATACCTTCAAATAACTAAATCTGAAATTTCCTTTCGATTGGTTGAGCGGTTAGGTCGCTAGGGGTACATATATCGGGAAAGTTTTTTATGACCTGACCAGCCTGTACTTTAGGTAGAAAGGAAAAAGAAAAATCTTAATTGCATAATATTTGAGCTTTCGTACTTTGAAAATGGTGATTTTTTAAAATAGTTTTTGACAATCTCAAAGGTTCTGTGTCCTTTTTGAGATTCTTGAGATTGAGGTCCTGTGCCCCTTTTATTGTCTCAGACATAAAAAGAACTATTTGAATAGGAGATTGATTTTTTTTAAGCTTGTGTTAAAAAAAAAAGGAGAAAAGGGAGAGATTACCAAATTAAAAGACAAATTTCGACACCAATCCTTAATTTTGACAATAGAATACGCATACGGAATGCGAAAGATATCTAATTGATCTTAATATAAATTTTTACAAAATTTCTATTGATAATTTTGGTGACATCCAGAAGCAAAGACTGAGGCGCCTCAGAAGTGATTTCCATTTTTGATACAAATTGTGTTAATGCTTTTCAAAGGGGAAAGCAAAACTAACTTTGTTTTTATAAATTCTTTTAATCTCGAAAATGTACTACTTTCAGAGATTTCTAAACAAAAATAACACTATTTGGAATGCTTGGTAACTTGGTATAAGTTATTGTATATATTCGTTGGTGGTTACACTGAGGAAAAAAAAAAACATATCGCCTTCACCTAGAATGAATAGGTAGTTATTTTCTGTATCCCTAAACTAGAAATATAGATTTCCGAGCTATGCGAATAGGGTAAAGAACTAAGCTGAATAGACGAAATGATCTAGAATTTCTAGTCTCTTGTTTTCTAGGTGACGAAACGATAAGGAATTGTTTCAATAGCGAGAAATTATCGCTTAATTTCTGGAATGGTTTCATAAATAAGAATTACAGTTACTAAAACTGACCTCTTGTGTTCGCATCTATTTTCAGGGATTTTAAAATAAATATGACCACGAGAATATAGGAAAACACTCTTGAATTGTAATAGGAGACTCTAGAACTCTCTATCAAAGGGAACTAGAATTTATAAGGCTGGCATGGAACTATTTTTTCTAGAGCCACAATTTAGATTCTAGATGCCGGAACTATATTTTTTTTCTCAGTGTATAATACATTTTCATTGATTAACAAAAAATTGTCTATTTTTTTAAAGTATATATTTTTTTCCTGCTTCAACCTTGTTATATATAAAGAATTTATCAAGATTCAAAACTAAAGTTAAAAAAAAAAAAAAAAAAAAAAAAAAAAAAAAAACGAAATGAAAGTGAAAGTAATTAATTTTTTTTTTTTCATCGTTTTTTTCCTGCCTGTCCTTACATAAAAAATAGAATACTTTACATAGAAAATGTTTTGAAAAGAAGTTTAAGCAATATAAATGAAAAAAAAAAAATAGAGGTGCAAAAAATGGCTATGCATGCATTTTCTAAGGGGAAGTCATTCCCATGCACGTGTTCACAAATGCACATCTTTACAGGTATAAGAGTGTTATAAATCTGAATTGTATTAACCGCTTAACATGTTTTTAGTAGATATTTTAGTGAAAGCTAGAAAAAATAACTGTTACTTTAGAGCAGTGGTTCCCAATCTTTTATTGATCACGTCCACCAAAGCATCAATAAAATTACTATGCCCCTCTAAAAATGAAATTGTTACCCCATGGGGCGTCGCCCCACTTTGGGAACAACTGCCTTAAATGTATGTATAAAATACAATAAATGACTTTCAGGCATGAATAGTAAAACAAAGGAATATGTTTAAAATTTTAGTTCTAAATAGTGTAAAAAAAATTAAATTACTTTTTTTAATCCATACAAAATTGTTTACATTTTATGTGGTTTAGTTTGCAGTAAAGATACATTTACGTAATAAAACTAAACGTTTTTAAAATTTTAAATTTTCTTGAGCTTTAAATAATTAAGTTAGTGAGATATAAATCACCTAAAAATACAACAATCAATGTTACAACAATCTTGGATGAGAATACTTTAAAATGTTAATTATTAATTCTGTACCTTGGAACAAAAAGGGCCAATGTCCAAAATTGAGAAATTTGAGTTAAATGCACGAATGAATTCAGGATGCGATATAAAGTAATTGTTAAAAGGACCAAAGTCCTCCCAATATTAGATAATTGAAAACAAAATATTTTGTCGAGGCCAATGTTACTTACTGTTAATGTAAAAATGGCCAATTTAAAATGTTAAAAAAAAAAAAGATTAATCAATGTAACATTAGATTGTAGTGAGAAAAACATTACTGAATTGAAAGGTACAACTTTGAAAAATAATAGTACAGAAATCGTAGCAAGATTCTTAAAATTCCTCAAACTTAAATTAGGGTTTTCTGCCATTTGAGAAAAATGGACATTGGCCCTTTTTGTTCTAAGGTACAGAATTAATAATGCAATTTTTAAAAATTCATAAAAGAAAATTTTGTCACCATAGAGTTTGCATAGTTGAAAACATCTGAAAATAAATTTCCGTTCCCTTCTGCTCATTATTTTTTAAGTTTCGAGTGATTATGTAAAATCTGTAACTTTTATGGACCATAGATATGATTAAAGTTGAAAGTATTTTCATGCAGCTTCACGTATATGTTAAATTATAGCAAGAAGGTGATACACAGGGTGGTCCAAAAAACTCGTAGGAAAAATTGAAGTATTTTAATTATTATTCTAAACAAAGAATATTCTAAATTTTTTCCCCTTTTAATATCCCTATCTTTCGATTCAAATATAATTAAATTCTTTCTCTTTTCAAAAAGTTACGCATATTTATTTTCATTTTGGCGTTTCCCCACTACAGGCTTCCCCTTTAAAATTCCCTTTCAAATTTTTTAACTTGTAATTTTCCCTTCGAATACTTTGCTCTTGGACTTTTTCTGGAACATTCTTCCCGTCAAAAGTAAAACCAAATCGCAAGTATTATCTCAATCTGCGCTTTCCGTTTTTGTCAGTGGTTATTTGCCTTGTCATAATGTATATATTTGTATTCATACGCACACTTATAAATCTTTTCTGTCCTGGTTCAGAAGAACTTTTTTTAGTGATTTTGACTGCGGCATCGGAATAAGAACATCCATTCTAATTATATTATTTTCAAACTAACACCCTTTTCTTAGAATGGTCCACCATTCTGAACGATGATCATGTAAATAAAGAAATTGGATTACAACTGTGGGGTATTTATTTATCGGAGAAACAACCAAAGTTTCTACTGATGCTGTGATTATTTATTTTTCACTCGGTACACGAATGGAATGTTCGTACTGACTTCGATTTACAGATTATTTTTCAAACTACGATATGCTGCTGTTGAATAATTTATGCGATATGATTTCACAAATTCGCTCTTTAATCAATGGACGTCTGATTGATAAGGTGTGCCAAGTCTCCTTCGATTAACTGTCAAATACCTTTCACTAAAATGGAGATTTTTTTCTCGTCGATTACTGCGACAATATTACAGATATATATATATATATATATATATATATATATACATATATATATATATATATACATATATATTATATATATATACATATATATTATATATATATATATATATATATATATATATATATATATATATATATATATATGTATATATATATATACATATGAAACGTATATTATATACCGGGTGTCCTAAAAAGGACTGACTGATTTTAAAATTTAATAACTTGCAAACGGTGAGAGATATTTAAAAAATTGTTGCATGAGGATTATGCATAAGGTCAAAAGTTATTTTACAGTGATTTTCGATTTTAGTTCGAATTACAAACAATAGATGGCGCTGCGACCAATAGACGCTAAATTCAGGCTCGATTTTTGGTACTCCGGGACCTACTCAATACATTTTAACCTCCTTTTTCCGCATGGAAGAAGAGAAAGGGCAAAAAATCGAGCCTGTATTTAGCGCCTATTGTTTACAGCGCCATCTATTGCTTGTAATTCGAACTAAAATCAAAAATCACTGTGAAATACTTTTGATCTTATTCATAACCCTCCTGCAAGAATTTTTTAAATAGCTGTTACCGTTTGCAAATTATTGAATTTTAAAATCAGTCAGTCCTTTTTAGGACACCCGGTACATTGTTGTTATTATACTGCGGGGATAATATAAACACCTGTTAAAAAAAAAAATCAGTTTATCTAATTATAATTCTCGCAGACATCCAAATTATTAATCTCAATTTTACTATCGGCTAAATATACTGCAATAAATAAATTATGATCGCTCTCTGGTCTGGTGTATATGGCTAATTAAACATTAAAATTAAGCTAAATATATTACATTTAAATAATTATCGCGTTGTATACATTTACGAAGGAACCCTGCCTGATGAGATAAATAGTTAATGAATATAATAGCCGTCTTAATTAACATTTAAAAAGATAAGCGCAGTAATAATCACACTAGAAAAAAATATATGATGCAGTATAAAGTAAGGAAACAAATTTAAAAAAAATAAATATTTGCATTTATTTACGCATAAATATGTACAAAATCACACATCCAAAATTAATTTAAAACATTAAATTCATTCTTCGTAAGATCATACAACTTTTATGTTACAACCATATTTTCTTTAGGCTCATTTCTTAAAATTATATAATTTAATAATTTTAAAATTGAACACTTCATTTTTTGTATAAAAAATACTGAGTAATTTTTTATAATAACAATTAAAACATTATCAATGTTTTAAGCTTATGATAATTAACTTATACTCCTTGATCATTTGCACTTAAAATTACATAGTTGTAATAATTAACAGAAGTAACGCATTGAGACCACCACTTTAAACCGCTTAGGATTGAAAATAGGAAAGAAAGAAAAATCATAAGTAAACCATTAGATTGTGAAACACTTTCTAACAATCTCACGATATTTTAACAAAACTTCGCTTTTCATGCAGCTACCGTCCAAGGGTTTTCCTGTATTTTTATAAGAATGCTTGTAAATTCCACGATATAAATATTTATTAATCGCAATTTGATGCTATAATATCTTTAATATCACTTCTTTCTATATATGGTTCAAAATAAAATTCTGTTTAAAATATTCTTGTCTACAGCCATTTTAACATGATTGCTAGAAACGGAAAAATCCGGGCCAGCCAGTTAAATTGTTTTAAAATTTAGAAAACACATAACACATTTGAAAACCAGATTTCAGCAATTGACGTCCATAGCCGGAAAGGCTTACTCTCTTCTTTTGTACAGTTCTATATATGATCTATAAATTTGTATGTATTCTACAAAGTATGCTAAAATTTAGTAAGCAAACGGTAACACGGATGGATATTCATCTTTAGCAATTTCTACCTGAACTGAAACATACCTGAATTCTTTTGAACAGTCCTCAAACTTTTTATAGACACCACATATTAAGCTAAAATTAAATTTAAGCAAAAACACTCTTAAAACTATTGAAATGATACCTAGAAATTATCATCCATAGGTCACCATGTAACCAATTCATAGCGTGGCCCTGTATATCATTTTATTTATTTTATACAAACATCTCTTAGTATGCTAAATGTAGTTCAACTTGAAAACGCATAACTGAATCAAAAACCACCTTTAAGCAATTCACGCTAAAACTCAGTAATGCTTACGAATTATTTTATGTAGCCCCGTATATGATATGTATAGAATTTATACACAACGTTAGTGTGCAACAATTTAGTTAAACTTACAAACGCATAAAATAAATGAAAACACACTTTCAGAAATTATCACTAATATACAGTACTTCGGATGTAGTTCGGATGTATACGACATCTTTTGGGTGTCTCTGTAAATGAACTTTAACTGCTTTGCGCAATTTATTCTACAGCAAGTATGTAGTAACCTCAGTATTGTATATAAATTTCAGTACATTTGAAATAGTATGATATAATTCAAATACAGCTTTTCCCGTAGACCATTACGTAACCGAATTCTTCTGCGTAACCATGTAAATGAATGATAAATGCTTTATACTCCACGTTCTATAGAAAGTATATTTTGAACCCCCTCAGAAATGTTTGCAATAGTGTAATATGACTAAATTACACCGCAAACGATTTTTCCTCATTAACTATAATATAAAGGAATTATTTTGAGAGTCCATGTAAACGAACTATAAGTACTACACATACCATATTTTATAGTGAATGTCTTGTAGTGCGCTTCAGTGATGTATATGATTTTCAATATATTTGAAATAGTGTGATATCATTAAAACACATTGCAAAAGATTTTCCTGTAGACCCTTACGTAATGACAATTTTCTGAGAGCTCCTGAAAATAAACTATAAATGCCCTTTATTTTCAATACCGAGTATGTCATGGTAAGCCTCAATAACGTATATCAATTAAATGGAAATCCGAGTATAGATCATGGACAGATAAACTGAAAGACTGACAGACGGTCAGACAAGCCAAAATCATAAACACTTTTCAACTATGTTGAAAATCATTAAGAATGTTTTTTTTTTCCCTTGAAAACAAATGCTTTATTGCATTTTGAAATTTTGAATATGCTGTTTATTTAGTTCCAAAAGAAGAAAAAAAACTCGCGTTATGATACCGTATCAAATTTATTTACAAACTTGTATTTTTATATTTTAATAAGTAAATATATGTGTATACAAACATATATTTTTCATTTTCCGCCTTAAAGTAAAGACATGCATCAATGTTAATGATAGCTGTTTTGCATACTTATTGAAACTTTCACTTAATGAAATACTTAAAGAAAAAGAATATATTTAATACCATTAACAATTTTTGTTAATGAAAACTTGGAAACCCCTTTTCCAAATATAATTTTAACACGGATATATTTGATAGCAAAAATTAAATGCATCTACTTTAGTTGCTCTTGAAAAACAAAAAAGTTTTTTTTCCATTTCGAAAGTTTTCACTTGATGTTTAGAAAGAAACGAAGGCTGTCTGAAATTTAATAAAATAATCATACACATGATTGCACTTTAAGCAGTTTCACAGAAAAAAATTTACTCTTGAGATTAGAATAATTTAATTTAAGGTAGCGTTTATTAAAAAAAAAAAAAAATCGAGCTCTTTTTAAATAGATATGAACTAGAAAAATAGCTATACGTTGAGGAATTTCTCACCTATTTTAATAAGCAATTTCTTTAGAATGAGAAAATTAAACTAGAAATCGTGGCTATTTCAATTTCTTTTACGGTATTTCATATTTGAAATTATATCTTTAGATTTGATGTATGAATTACATAAAAAAATATTTACATAAATGAAAAATAAAGAAATCATGTTAAAAAAGAATAATGCTGTAAATAACATGATACATTAAACATGAAAGTGCTTAAAAAAACTATAAAACTTTTATTCGTTATCAGCCAAGATTCCCTTTATTTACTTATGCGAAAAATCCATTTTGAAGATTTAAGGGGGTCCGGGACACATTTTAAAATAATTTTTATTTATTGAGTTAAAATTTTAAATTTTTTTGTGATGATTAACCATATCATTTGTAAATAAAATCACATAATAAAATGTCTCATAATTAAAAAAAAAAAATACATTTTAAATTATTGAAAAAGTGGGGGTAATTTAAAATTGTTATAACTCGAAATATCATTTGTAGAATTTCAATTTTTTTTTCATTTAAATGAACAGAAATATATAAGTTTTAAATTTTATTCAGCATTAAAAGAATTAATTAAAATATTTAAAGTAAAAATTAAACAAAAATATAACCCTTTTTCTTAAATCATATTTTCAAAAGTAAATATTTTATTCTAATTTGCTGAATCAAAATTAAAGTAAAATAATTGAAAAAGACATGTTCCAAGTTTGAATCATTTATCTTTAACTGTTCTTGACTTATAAAAATTTAAATTCGAGGAATGGTGAAAAAACCCATCATAAAGAAAAAAGCTTTTACACAAGAAGTCGATTCCATGACAACCATTGCTTGAAAGCTAAATTTTGAAAACGAACCAAAATGAAAAAAAGTAATATTTCCTGTTCTAATTTAGATAGAAACATGATTTAAACGTCATTTTAAACAGAAAAAAAAAGAAATTTTTAATGCAATAAAATGTTTTTAGAAAACTTGAAGATTTTTGCGTTTTGGGACACCTTAAATTATAAAGCTGTCGAATATTTTAATTTTAATACTTTGAAGCGTTATAATTCTACTTGAAAAAGAAATTTCTGATAATTTCTTTTAGAGCAGAAGTTATCGCTACGAAACTGCCAAAAACAAGTACAATTTTCCGTTATAAAGTAATCAACACCAACATGAGGCTTTTTCTTGATTGACTGACTAATTCATTAACGCCCAGACAAAACGTTTGTAACTAGAAATTTGAACTCTTGGGTATATATTCGTAACAAGTTATAGGAACTCAGTAAGAATGGATTTTTATAAATTCAGCTCTTAAAGGGGCTAACCCTTAAATGCGTAATATAACTCGGGGGGTTACATGATCTTTTTGCCATTTTGCCTTCTGTTGGCTTTTTGGTGAACTATTATGTATTACTTACGCGTGATAACATGCATTTAAGGTCGTATATCTGTTTTTGTTCTGATATGTTTTCACGGTGAGGTTATAACATGTTTCGTTGATACTGCTTGCACTATACTCGGCTGCAGCTTCATCTCTATCTTTATAAGGTTGTAATTATTAATTCTGCAAACTGTTAAAAGCCTTATAAAAATTAATCATTGAATAGTTGTTATTGTGCTGTGCTAACACTTTAAAGTAAGTATATAATTTAAAATTATATTTTTTTTTACCAATTTCTGTTACGTAACTCAGGTGTGACATTATGATATTATGTACAACAGAACTATAAATAATATTTTCACTATTTTTTTAATGGATAATTAGCAAAAATAGACTCAAATATAATGTTTTCCGAACAAAATAACAAGTTGGAAATTACACGTCAAACGGGGCAAATGAGGTGCGTTAATACTATAATTAATTTTATAAATATTTTTTGCACCCATATTGTATATTTTAGTGCACTTCATAAGTGCATATTAATTTCATTCTGTTCGAAAGGCTGTAAAATCATTAACATGCACTTGAAATATTTTCCCCCATTGGTCATAATGTAACGGAAAACTTTTGACTGTCCCTGTAATTAAATTATGCATCGAATTTTCCTAAAATTTGAAATGACCCGACAAAATTTTGTAACAATTATATATTTGAAATTTCAAACGATTCGGTCGGATAGTTTTTGCGCTGTTATATGCGGACGGACAGAGACGGACTGAACGACGACTATAGGTGCTACATATTTATATAATTAGGAACGCACCTAAAAGGTATACAAATAAACATTCAGGGGCATCCTACAGCTTTGAAAATCTTCCAAACAACATTGTTCAAAGCTGAATAGAAAAGGCTCTAGACGAATCTAAAAATGTGCAGCGTTATGAAAAAAAAAAAAAAGCAGCTTAAACTCAGTGAAACACTGAAGTCCTCGTTGATTTGACATCTCATAGCAAGGTACACTAAATATACCAACAAAAACCATTTATTTGGTGTAACCAAATGAAAATATTTCGAATTGAACCAGAAATGTTTCATAAAATAAATATAAATCAAACAGAAATAAGGTAAATAAAAGAGTTAAATAGTTTTAAATAAAAATTATTGGTGTAAAACATTTTTATAAAACTTGAGTAAAATTCTTGGTATATGTAGTAATGTTAAAAATCTTTCTTTAAAAACAAATCGAAACACAGAAGTATTTAAATGCGAGAAGCAAACATTCGTCTGCAATGACTATCAACTGGACCTGAATTTAGTCATTTATGCAAAACAGTCCAATCACATTAAGCGTTTATGCGTTATTGTTCGTCACTCTAATGATGTAAAATTTATTATAAGGCAAATGTTACGACTTCTTGAGATTTGGAGGTTTTTTAAGTTTGTAAACTTTTGACAATTCCATCTGTATTGATGATAATTGAAAATAAATTTAGTATTACACTAATAGTTTCAAATGCAATTTTATTTCTGGGACAATGTACAATTTTTTAGATTATTATTCATTCTCTCTTCCTGTGCTCAGTAGCAATGCACCAAAATAAAATTACCTTGTAACACAGGGTACGGTAGGCTTCAGGGGCTCCGCCATAGATATTCATTCTAAAAAGGGCTCCGCCAGTCACAAAGTTTGAGAACCACTGCATTAGGAAACCATTGCATTGTTAAAGGAGTTGTAGAAAGTTCTAGGTCATTTCACCATATCTCAGCAGCAGTTTTAGGTAAGAGCGTGATATTGTACCATCAAAAACCTACTAACGAAAAAAGTAAGCATTGATTTCAGCGATTTTCAAAATTTAGCCCGTAGAGCGTGTTTAAGACTTCAAAAAACAAGTGTTTCTTCCATAATCTGGTCTATGTGAACTTTTGCTAGCGTAATTTGTTGCAAAATGAATTTTATTGTTGTAAGTATTGTTGTCACGCCAATAATCTTCAAACTACATTGTTGCCAGAGTCGCTCATGCCTGTCGCCAACCTTGGCTGTGGACCCGATTATGGATGATTAAACGAATAAGATAATTAATATAATTTTTATTTAAACTTTTTTTTCACACATTTTGCAATGTGAATTTTTCTAAACTTTTTTTAATTTCATGGTTTATATATAATCTTTACGCGTTATAATTTTTCATGTTTTAATCCGATCTCAATCTTTGTACAACATATACTTCATTTCCTTCTCTTCTCAAAAATTATTTTTTGGAAATACAGATTTACGTTTTAAATACTGATCATCATATTAACGAACTACAGGTTTGATACGCTAAAGGAGTTTGCAGTACTAAACGGTTCATAAACGTGAAGCACAAAAGAGTCTGTTGAGATGTTTATGATTTTAACAGTTAATGAGTGCGAACTTCGTACGGTAATTGTCGTTCTAACGATTCACGAGGCGTACATCACATAGGATGCCGTTATAGAGTCGGTACATTAACGATTTATGGCTACGAAGTGAACAGGATCCGTTATTCTGATCGGCATATTAATAATTTATGCGCAGAAACGCGCAGGCCCCATTTACAACTATTGCCATAGTTTTAGTTTATCTCATTTTTGTTTATTTTACAAGGAAGACCCCCCCCCCTTGACCCAGATTATTCCGAGCTACGCCGAATGGGTCTGCTACTATATTATACATTAGCGCGCGCTCTAACTAACAACAATTTCATGGGACCTTTTTTTTGCATATTTTTTATAGTTTTCTCTTAATGAAATGTTTAAGAAACGGAAAGAAAATTCATTTAATACAATCAATGATTACTGTTGTTCATGAAAACCAGGTAATACACTTGCAAAATATTATTTTAACGCCACGTCATCTAAGAGCCAAATTTAAATGCATCTACTAAAGTTGCTCCTAAAAAGCAGATTTTTCAGTTTAAAAATATACTTAACTTTAAAAAAAAATCCAGAATATTGTCGCAAATTTAATGAAATATTCACATGGCTATTATTTAAACAGTTTTTAGGTGCGTTCGTAATTATATAAATACGTAGCACCTATAGTCGTCGTTTAGTCCGTCTGTCCGTCTCACAGTGGGGCAAGAGGCCTTCAAATCTGGCAAAAAATCGAAAAAATGAAATTCTAGTTTGAACTTCCGACATACGTCACTTTAATAGAGCAGATGTCAGTAAACATCTGCCTAGTATTAAAAAGTGTGCAAAGTTATCTTGGTCGTCACTAAATTAAGAAGTTAAACTTCATATCGCATGATGATAATAAATGAAAAAAAAAATTAGTAATTTTGTTTCAACATTCGTTATTTAATTACGCTGTAATAATTTAAAAATAATATTTTTTGACTATGAAATCTTCAACTTCAGGTTTCTAACAAAAATACAATAACTTTTACTTTTTTTAAATATGATTTTTATTGACAAGGTGACAGAATATATAGTAGTGAAATTTATAAAACAAAATTAACAGTGTCTACAAACATTGAAGGTTTTAGTTATGAGTTAAAGCGGGTTAAGTATCAACTATAATATTTTCTACTAGATTTGAGTTTTAGGATGGTAAATATGTCAGAAAATTTTGCTCCTTTTTGCCCCTTTTTTAATTGTATGGTCCTTTTTATAGTTAATCATCCTCAATTTTTTGTTAATGTACATATATAAACATGATTACAAATTGTTTTTTTTTTTAAAGACGAATTTAAATACATTATATATTGCCAGAAGAGAACTTCTGAATATTATAAAACGTTCGAAAGAAAAAACTCTTCAAAAGCAATATGATTTTTTGGTAAAAGACCTCCAGAATAGGACAAACTGCGAACGTAGTAGTTCTATAGACTTAAAAAAGAAGCTAAAATATTTTAAATTTCAATATAAATTCCGATGGGCAAAAGCCTGTCGAGACAAGGATAATGCATTCGGCAAAGGAAAAGTTTTTTAGAATTAATAAAGAATGGCTAGACAAATCGCTTTCATTTCCTCGATTTGAAAAACAAACAGAAGCGGCATTGAAAAACAAACGTGGCCAGCCTGATATTCCGTTTGTAAGGTGTTCTGAACGATCAAAAAGATTAAGAGTAAAATGATTATGCGGTTCTAGTTCGACATTTTCTTTAGTGTACACTACATGTATGAGTTTAAGATCTGAAGGACACATTCAGGCCTCTAACTTTTTAAAAGACATAACTGCAAGTCCAAAGCGAGCTATCAAATATCAAAATGCTTATACAAAAACTGTAAAATCACAACAGCGTTTGTCAGGAGAAGATGCTCTGACTGTATTAATAGACGCGAAATTATCTCGCGAACAGTTTATGTCATTAGAAGTCCCCAGAAAAATGTCCCACTTACAAAATTGTGCAAGAGGCAAAAAAAAAAAAAAAAGTGTTGTCCTAAAAAAATCGCAGTAACAGAAATTAGTGCATCAGTTACATTACAGGCTCTTCTAGATCATACTTAGAGCGCTTGTTACAAATACTAGAATCTGTAATCGAATCGCTTGAAAATGAATAATTAAAGCAGTTGTGCCTTATATCAAAGTGGGATTTTGATGGGTCTTCGGGACATAGCTCATACAAACAATCTTTCTGTGCCAGTGATTCAGGCGTATTTATTACGCCTCTAGTTCCACTTCGAATGATATCTAAAAAAAGAGTTATACGAGATTTTTTGCGTTTTTAAGGCGATATTATGGATGATTTATAAATATTTAGCCTGTAAGAAACTATCTTAATTTCTTGTTTTTAACTTATTTTTGTACAGAAAATATTTGAAAAAGCTTTGTAAATTAATTAACCCTTTAGTGCGCAGATTTGCATATACGCAAACAAAAGTGTTTTGAATTTAATAGATTTTTTTTATTATTATTCGGATATGCCTAAATCACACCAGAAAATTAAAATAGCAATATTTACTTTAATTAATAACAGACATTCTGTATTTAAATAAAGGGAAATTAACCATTGAAACTTTTCTGGTGTAAAGTCAGATTTTCTGAACTACATAATTTCTAGAACGTATTCGATCATGGGAATTAAAGGGTTAAAGGTTAAGTTTTATAAAATAAATAATTATATAAAATAAGGTATTTGGAGACATAGGTAATAAAATATTTACTAATTTGCAATATTGCTGATGTGCAACAGAAGACAAGATTGACGTATTATATGAAAAATGTATCTCTAATTTTTTTCATTATTTATCCTGTGAACCTTTCAGAGAATCATATATAATTTTTCGAAACAAAATAAAAAATCGCGCATTTAAGGGTTAATAAATTACTCTATAGCTTATGTAAAAGTTTTAAGTTTTACGACGTAAAATATATAAAAGAATGCATGATGTGCTTTTTTTGTTCAATGTAAAATTTATTTATTGCCAACTTTGGTGGCTTCCTGCACTGTAAAAAAAAATCTGTGAAGTTACTAAAGTTTTTCTAGGAAACTTGGATTCCTAGAACTTTTCATGTAACGGCAACAACAAAATTTCATGTAACAGACACACTTTTGCGCCGAAAATCAAAAAATCTGTAAGGTTACTAAGAATTTTTTTGGAAACTGGGATTCCGAGAACTTTTCATGTAACTGCAGCCAGGGTTACAAATAAAAGTTTAGTAAGATTACTGAAATTTTAGCAGATTCATTTGTAAAGTTACAGATTTTTGTAGCTTTACAAAAACTAGTTTTGTAGATTTGCAGCTTTTTTCGTACAGTTACAGGTGAAAGTTTAGTAAGCATGTAACTTTACATCTGTAGAACTACAGATTTTTTTTACAGTGTGCCCCACTGCGGTCTGTCCGTCCGCATATAACAGAGCAAAAACTACCCAACCGAATGGTCTAAAATTTTAAATATATGACTGTTCCAAAATTTTGTCTAGCCATTTCAAATTTTATGAAAATCGGATGTATAGTTTAATTACAGGGACAGTCAAAAGTTTTTCTTTACATTACGTCCAATGGAAAAAATTATTGCAAGTGCATTTTAATGATGTTAAAGCCTTCCGAATGGTCTGAAAGTTTAAATATATAATTGTTGCAAAATTTTGTCGAGCCATTTGAAACTTTATGAAAATCGGATGTAGAGTTTAATTACACGGACAGTCAAAAGTTTTCCGTTACATTACGGGGAATAGGGAAAAATTATTGCAAGTACATTTTAAAGATGCTACAGACTATGCACTTAGAAGTGCAAACAAATACACATTCAGTACAATATGGGGTGCAAAAAATAATTATAAAACTAGTTATAGAACGAACGCACCTCATTTGCCACGTTTGACGAACAATTTCCAACTTGTTTAATAAAGAGCTTGTTTACCCCTGAGAAAAGAAACGTGAAATTTAAAGCTACGTTTATAAACATACATTGTTCTTAAACAAAAAGGAATTCTATTGTCGTCCCGCAAAGATTTGTAAAAAGAACAAAAAGTATTAGGAAAAGCGTTGAGAAATTTGTCAATTATTTTAATAACCAATTTACTGTAAATGACCAAATTAACCGCTGCTCTCGGCTATTTCCTTTCCTTCATCATTATTTATTATTATATAGTCTGATATATCATATTTGATAAGATAGATAAAAAAATAAATAAAATGTAGAACCATGAAATCGGGATGAACAACGATTTGGGTGAAGCAAAAATTTAGGTTTTTAAATATCAAAATTCTATAACTCACATGATATATTTTAAATGTCAGTGCTTAAAGAAATTAATTTAAAATAAATGGAGATACAGTTTTCAAACAAAATGCATATAAAAAAACTTTTTTTTTTTCCAATACGACGGTATAAAAATTGAAAATGTGCGATGCTTAGAAGTTTAAAAAATTGCTAAAGATTATTTAATCGTAATGCTTTGTTTTACGGCTAGCTTCGGTAAGGTAGCGTTATTTTTTGGACACAAAATAAGCTGGGAGAAACAAATAGCATACGTATCGGAGGCTAAAAATGTATTAAAATCTGCATTTATTAATGACCAGAACTTTTTTTTTTAACTTAAAGATAAAGATTACTTCGAAAGTTAATATAACGAAGTTTTCAAAATTTCTACTGTAGATAATTTGAAATGTTACTCCTTTAATAACATTCCCTCAATATCCTTATTTTTTGAATAATTACTTTACTACCATTACGGACTAGAATTCTTGAAGAAATCCAGAAAAATAATAATTAAAGAAAAAGCACTGGTCTCCACAAGTTAACGCACTACCAGTATTTTGGATCTAATTTTTAAACAAGAGAACATAAAAACATGAAATTTAAGAGAATTTTACTTTAAACAGTTATTTATTCAACTTTATAAAATTTTACGATCGACCATGATTTCAAAAACAAAATTACATTTTTTTGCAAACATTCACAACAATAATAATAAAAAAAAGCAATTTAAGAAATTACAACGACCATTTGAAAAATGATTTTTTCGAAGACTAAAATTTAAGACAAAAAATCGCACGGAGTTGATCCTACATTACGTACGCCATGAATTAAACATTAATAGTGTTTTTACACGTAAAAATTGCAAGCGACAAAAAATCGCCTGCGACCCGTCAGATTGCTTAAAACTTACGTATTATCCAAGCATTTCATTGGCTGTTCGGGAAAAGGCTTTTCCATCGTCCAAGAAATCTGACGACCCATTTTAAATGAA
Source organism: Maratus speciosus (assembly GCA_963932465.1). NCBI lineage: Eukaryota > Metazoa > Arthropoda > Arachnida > Araneae > Salticidae > Maratus > Maratus speciosus. Next base: position 351,003,235 of record OZ010795.1, on the reverse strand, counting down.
ATTTCATTCTTAAACTTCTAAACATCCCACACGATTACTTTTTACACCGTCGTATAGAAAAAAAAATTACTTTTAAATGCAATTTGTTTGAAAGCTGTATCTCAATTTGTTTCTGAGTTATTAATTTTTTTTGTAGTTTTTATTACTTTTTTGTCATAGTGGCAACAGAAGTAATCCATCTCTGCTGAAAGTAAAGGGAAATACAGATTACTGTATATACCGATCAGAACACGAATAAAATGCGGATTAAACCAATAAAAACCTTCAGATATGCTTTTGATTTCCTACCCTGACGAGGACAATACCTTTTTTCCAAATGGTTAATAATGATGATTCACGAAATTTTTTTTTATAAAAATGTGTTTGAATGAGGGATGTCTCCAGTCCTGTTTATAATGCATCGGCGGCATCGACTTCCCATACTGTGAATTAAGTTGTCGGACGCTGGAATAGGACACAACGTCCATACATGGAGTAACAGTTGACCGGTTCATTTAATGACCTCGGAGGTGGACTTGAGGCAGCAACCTGTCTGCCGAGACAGTCTCAAATGCTTATCGGACAGTCTCAAATGCTTATCGAACAGTCATGCTCTATCGAACTAAGACCCAGAGATCGAGATGACATTTCCATTTCCTCCAAACCTTGATCCTCAAGATATTCATCATCAAGCCTTGTTCGGACGAGACACATTAAGATGTCTAGTGGCATCAGCTTATCATAACCTCATTTCCATCCATTTATGTTCTTCGTCATCTTAACGAATTGGGTAAACGACATCTCCCAGACATGGCCGATAATACATTACTATCAACAATTGAAGATCAACATGCATAAAAAAAAAATTCCACACAAATTATAAAAAGTGTGATATTCGCAGTTTTCCCCAACTGCCACATAAGTGTCCAATCCTTAAAACAATAGTGGTGGGTATAACTATTTCACAAAGTTTTATTGAAATTAATTATGATCAGTCGTATAAACCACATGTTTTACCTTTATTTTTTTCTTTTAATGTCGAGCGTCAAGAAATTTGTTGTAGCTTAACTTTTGGAGACCAGTGTATTATTCTAACACAGATTTATTCAAAAGCCAAAATTGAATGAACCCAGAAAAGTTTCCCTTAGGAAAAAAAAAAAAAAAAAAAAAAAAATATATATATATATATATATATAATTCTTATAGTGAATAATATACATATAAGTATGTTTAATATAAATATAATTATACTGTATGCATTAAAATTGGGTAATTATTTTTATTATTATTCCTCTATTCTTTTTAATATTTATTATCGGTTTAATGTTTTTGAATGTCCCACATTCATACTTTATGGATTTTTATGGATGTCTGAAAATAATCCACATTCTATATTTGTGCTTTTTAAGTAATGGGAATTTAAGTATCATTTAACCTTCTATATACTTCCACATGTTTTTTATTTCCTGTTCATTTTATAAATATCTTATATATAATTCATTAAAAAATAATTTTTATATTATTTTTAATAATTATTTATATTAATTATTACTGAATTTATTTTGTTTTATAGAATATAGCTATATGCTATATATTATCAATGTTCTAGAATTATTTAAATTCTTAGTTTAGTTTAAATAAGTTAGCTAATAGAATATATTGTATGCTTTTAAATTTTATTAACAATAGTTTTTAAATACATTGTGTGGTTTATATTAGGTTTATAATTCTCTATATATAAGGATATGTTTGGTTTTGCTGTTTAAACAGTTATTTACATTCAAATGCTTACAAATATTTATCTTGCGATAGATGTTTAATATAAGTAATAATAGATGGCAGCACCATATTTGTCTCTTTAAGATAGCTCTAATTTTTAATTTTTCTAGCTCCATTTCAGTTATAATTTATACACCAGGGGGTATTTTTAGCTAAATTTTGACGATATTGTTAAACTGTTATTATTAATTTAATAGTGCATTTTAAATAATGTAATTAATATCTATTTATTTTATATTAGATTAAATGTGTTTTACAAGGTATTTCAAATTTTATTTCAAAATGTATTAACTGCATCCTTTGGTATCATTTACTGTGATTTCTTAACTGTTTTATTCACCTTAATCTTTTTGATATACTGGTAGACATGTGCGCATGGATTTTTGTAAAATACTGAAATATTAATCGGTATGGTGTTTATTATTTATATTTTATATCCTATAAATATTTAAATACGTTTTATTGATTCTTCCATTTCATATTATTTGTTTCTATTCTGCTTTCATTTTTAATCAATTCACTTGATTTTAGTGGTTGTTCGGGCACAGGGGAAAATAATTTTTAGCTTTAGCTTACTTTTCCCACAGAAAACAACCATTTTGCTTATATCATTGAATTCTGTGCCCTTGATAACGTAATTCAATGTATAAGCTTTTCAATTTTTGTCGGTGTCCACTTTTTTCTTTTTTCTTCCATAATAATTCTTATAATATTTTTTTTTTTTTTTTTTTTAAAATACTTACAGCTTTAGTTCATAATAATTGACGGTGGTAGGTTATGTTTAATTAATGGTTATATATATATATATATATATATATATATATATATTTGCGAAAAAAAATCAGTTAATTCAGAAAGAAACACAGAATGGTATTTCACATTTTAATAAAATATTAATTTAGAAAACTAAATTTTTCTGAGAAAATTTAATTTATTCACGAAAAATTTACCATAAAAGTCAAAGCGACGTTTATTAAAATACATCTAGTTGTTGCTAAATAGAAAGGATTCTATTCTCGGCCAGCAAATAGTTGTAAAAATGAAAAGCTGTTAGTAAAAGCGTCAATGAAAAATTCAAATATTTTAATAAGTAATTTATTTTCATTGACAAAATTAACCCTTAAATGCCGGGTGTTGCCTTTCGACAACATACCCAATTCAGGCTTCTAAAATACTATTAAAATAATATTTAAGCTATAATGCCTAATGTTTCCAATAAAATACATTCTGAAAATATTATTAAATAGATTTTCAACATGTAGATGGCAACACTTGTGCTGGTTAAGAATAAAGATTGATTCATTTTTTCAAATGTTGCTACAAGTTCTTATTGTTTTGTTTGGAAGCTTGCGAAATACGTTATTTTGTTCTGCCGTTAGCAAGTAAAATTTATTTCTTATGATAGTTCTGAAAATTTTTGTGTGTTTAATATTATAGAATTTTACCAGATAAAATTATATTTTCAATTAAAGGTATTGCCGATTAGTTACAAACTGTTTTTTAGCAGTAAGTCATACTTAAAACAAAATATGATTTTTTAAGTATTTTTCCCATGATTTATTTGAAAAATGAAAGCCGAAAAACATTATTAAAATGATTTTTGAAAAATCAGGCATTTAAGGGTTAAATTAAAACTCTGGCGATTTCGTTTTCTGTTACAGGATTTATTGTATAGCAATTTAGCTATAGTATTTGATTAAATGGCGATATATATATATTTTAAATAAATATGTTTGTAAAATTACAAAACGAGGTTTTAAAATGTATGAAGTTAAAATTATCTAGATGCATTAAAAATACATGTGCTTAAACTGTATAAATTTATAAATGTAAAAATCATAAGTTACTCTCGACCCAAAAATCAATTTTGCTTTACTTAATGGAAGAGTGATTGCCACAGTTAAAATAAGGAAAGGTAATTGGAAATTTTTACTATACATACTTATATACTGGCAGAAGGCTTCACAAACCATCACTTCGTGGATTTGGCGGCTGAAATTCCGGGATTATACAGAACTCAATTCGCATATTAAAATGCAATTTGTCTGCCAAGTCGTATCTTGTTGAAATCCACTTGGAGACACTTTTTTTGTGGTTGATCGAATGTTTATCATTGTATTTTCCTGCAACCAAAGGTTATGAAAATATGGAAGACTGGGAGCAGGAAAACACAATGGTAAACCTACCAGTCAGCCACTAAAATCGGTTTTGCAGGTGTTTTACACCAAAATATAACTTGGCACATCAATTGCATTTTAATATGCGAATCAAATTTTAACTAATCTTGGAATTTCAACTGTAAACTTGATGAGGTGATGGTCAGAACAGCCGCTTCCCGATCAATTAAAAATGTTACAAACTGTACACTGTAATTAAAAAAAAAAATGATTTTTGATCTATGAAAATGTAACACAATTAAGAATGAAAACGTACAATAACCTCTTACGAATTAACCACAATTCCGAAGAGCATTCTTTATTTTTATAAATCTCAGAAACAAATATCTTTTGAAGTATTAAAGAATCATTTATAAAAAGTTTCTTTCGATATCACTGATCTTCGGAAACAATTCCGAGTAATATTCATAGTGTATTAATCCTTTTTCTCAAACAGGAATATCGGTTTTTAGGATGTTATTGATTAACAATTAGACATTTTCTCCTCCACAATTGAATTTATACATGCAAGAGAAACAACAACTACTAAAAAATAAATTTTAATATTAATCTTAATGCTGTTAACTTGTATGTTTTTCTTTTCAAAAACATGTTTGTTGAATATATTTGAATATATTTGGTTCATAAGTGATAGTATCCGAAAAACCAATTTTCCGATCTAAGAAAACTTAAAAATGCACTGTAAACTTAATAACCCTTCATCTAATGACGGTACTTATAAGTACCATTAAAATAACTTGTTATAAAATTTATTTAATACATCGATTAGTTGTAATACAGTTTAGAATGAGTTATAGATGCACTACTTTATCTTGTTCCAAAAGCATTATGGGTTACACGAAACAAAAATATTTTTAGAAGGATGATTTCTTTTGCCTTTGCATCTTTTCAGCTTTCTTGGCGTTTGGGGGGGGGGGGGGGTAATTGGAAAATATTTCTAGATTTCTATTGTAAAAACATTATAGTTGTACGTTTTCTAATTCTACAAAATACTAAGAAAAATATCTAAAATAAAGGATTTTAGCGATGTTATAAACATTGCACAAAATCCCTATAAATTCAAATTTAATGAATCGTTCTCAAATTTATTAAATGATTATGTTAATCTTCTAATGCAGTTTAAAAAATTCACGAAAAATGCTTTAGATGATAAAATTTTCATGAATTTATAATTCAGTACATAGAGGGTTAATACACTAAAAGTCCATATGGAAAGACTCTGGATTGTGCTGCTAATACTGAAAGAGAAATACTGTATTACAATTAACAATTACTGCTGCTGATTAAAACGCAATAATTCATTGTCGAAATATTATTTTAACACAGATTTATTTAATATATTAAATTAAATGCATATGCTAAAGTTCTTTTTCAGGAACAGTTTTTTTTCTCATCTCAAATATTTTTACTTAATTTAGAGAGAAAAAGGCAGAAAATGTAATACCTTAATAACATGATTAAACTTTGAACATTTTTCCTGAAAATAAAATCTAATTTAGTCCAGAGAAACAAGCTACCGGGTGTCCCAAAAAGGACTGACTGATTTTTAAATTCAATAACTTGTAAACGGTGACAGATATTTAAAAAATTCTTGCAGGAGGGTTATGCATAAGGTCAAAAGTTTTTTTTACAGTGATTTTCAATTTTAATTCGAATTACAAACAATAGATGGCGCTGTAAGCAATAGTCGCTAAATACAGGCTCGATTTTTGGTCCTTTATCTTGTTCTATGCGGAAAAAGGAGATGGAAATGTATTATCCGGGCCACAAAGTACCAAAAATCGAGCCTGAATTTAGCGTCTATCGATCGCAGCGCCATCTATTGTTTGTAATTCGAACTAAAATTGAAAATCACTGTAAAAAAACTTTTGACCTTATGCATAACCCTCCTGCAAGAATTTTTTAAATATCTGTCACCGTTTACAAGTTATTGAATTTTAAAATCAGTCAGTCCTTTTTGGGACACCCGGTATGTAATTTAAAGTAACGTTTATTAAGACATATCTAGCTGTTGTTAAATAGAAAGGAATTCTGCCCGCTTCCAACAAATATTTATAACAAAAGGAGAAAAAGCTATTAGTGAAAGTGTTGAGAGAAATTTCTCAAATATTTTAATAAGGAATTTATTTTCAACGATCAAATTATATGAAAAATGTCGGCTATATGATTTTTTAAAACCGTATTTAATGTTTCCTAGCTATTCATTTACAGCATTTGATTTGATGGACACATTATAGTTTTAAGAATAAATATAGAGCAAGTAAAGTTATTAAATTGGAAACTATCTATCTATATTATAAAGGATAAACATATCTGTGCGTAACGTATACGTCATTCTGCGAATGGCAACACTTTGAAATTTGAAATGAAATTTTGTTTTGCAATTTTCGCTACAGATTTTTAAACTTCTAAACATAGCACATTTTCAAATCTTAAAATGTCGAATAAGGGAAAAAATGTTCTCTTAAAAGCAATTTGTTTAAATGCTGTATCTCAATTGATTTTTGAGATATTATTTTTTTTTATAGTTTTTAATACCAATTTTGTAATCGTGGCAACTTAAGTACTCTACTTCTGTTAAAAGTCATGGAGGAAAGAGATAGATGGAGATGCAGTAAGGTGGCTGGGGGTGACGCCAAAAAGTAACCCTAAAATCCGCTACAGTAGGCCCAAACACAAGCACGTTCTTTCACAAAAAAAGAAGAAAACTTTTAATAATACAGTTTTGATTCATAATACAATGGAATGCTGCTTTAGAATGCTTAAAAATAAGAATATTATACTGGCCTCCAAAAGTTAAGGTACAGGGACTGGATGCTTTCGATTGCACACGTTTTGTCGAATATCTACCAACATTATTGGCGAATTGTTCTTGAATTTCTAGAATGTAAAGAAAATGTTTGATTTCATATTTCTCGGTGAAGATTTATTGGGGGGTACAATTAGGGGGCTAATAATAAATTTAATAATAAAATAATATTTGGGATCACCTATGTAACAGAAAAGGCTGGAAATGGTTTGTGACTGTGGTAAATGACTATTTGGGTCCTGTTCAACGTTTGTATGCATTTGTGTAAGCATAGAACTTATATTCGGGAAGATTTTAACGTTTTTGTGAAAAATTCAAAAGTTTTTTGTTTATAGCATACAGAGTTTTCATCCAAATTTAACAGAACTTTCCGAAAACTAGCCAAAGAATAGTAGCAACAGTATACTGCAATTAAAACATGAATATAGTGAATATTTGATGATATATGGACATTTTTATGAGATAGTTTTTAACTGCGCATGCGCGGAAGATTTCAAAATTTTTATTTCATAATTTGGTAGTCAGTATTTTGGGGCAACTTCTATAAAAAGTTCAGTCAAATCTTGCGAAAACTTAGAAAGATATAGTAGGCTGATTGAAAAGTTGTGGAGTGGAAAATCCCTTATAATAAAGCTATTTTTAGGAAACAACTCACTATATCGACCCTATCTTTGTGAATTTTGACTGGATATTTGACTGGACTTTTTATATAAGTTGCCCTAAATAGCTGACTACCAAATTATATAATAAAAATTTTAGGATCTTCCACGCATGCACAGTTAAATATTATTTAATACAAATGCCCATATCACATCATCAGATATTCAACATATTCATGTTTTAATTGCAGCATGCTGTTACTACTGTTCTTTGTCAGGTTTTTGGAAAGTTGTGTTAAATTTGGTTGAAAACTCTGTATGCTATAAACAAAAAACTTGAATTTTTCACAAAAACGTTAACATCTTTACGAATATGAGTGATATTCCTACACAAATGCATACAGACGTTGAACAGGACCCAAATAGTCATTTACCACAGTGACAAACCATTTCCAGCCTTTTTTGTTACATAGGTGATTGAAAATATTATTTTATTATTAAATTTATTATTAGCCCCCTAACTGTCCTCCTGACTAAATCTTCACCGAGAAATATGAAATCATACATGTTCTTTTCATCCCAGAAGTTCAAGAACAATTCGCCAATAATGTTGGTAGATATTTGACAAAACGTGTGCGATCGAAAGCATCCAGTCCCTGTACCTTAACTTTTGGAGGTCAGTGTACTTTCATTTAGAGTAAAAAAATGCACGGGTGATATCAAAGAATTCGGTCCCTGTACCAGGTGCTTGTTTTGTTTGGGCCTTCTGTAGACGTTTAAATTTGAGCGATAAATGGTTTCTTATTTCGAACCTTTTTTAAGGCATACTGCATCTCGATCTATCTCTTTCCTTCATGGTTAAAAGTAAATGGAAATCAGTATACTGCTGAATCTTTTTGTTGCCATTTTCCCATACAAATTGAAAGAAAATTCAAATTAAAATACGCGCTAAGAATATCGTCTGTTATAAAATCCTGTGAATTTTGGTTTTATTTCGTTTTTATTCATCATTTAAATGTTTTTTAGTTCATTGCAAACTTACTTTACAAACGATAAACAGTTTCTCTTTACAAAAATATATTTAAGAAATTATTTGTGTGACTCTCCTCCACATTTACTTAATTCTTATCAGAAAGCTTAAAGAATGCAATTTTATTTATCCGTGTGTAATAATATTTTCCGGATTTTGAAAAAATACAAATGAATAATTTCCGATAAAACTTTGAGCTATTATAAACAAAACAAGTGAAGTCCTATTAATCATTAGATACTACATTTGTTTTGCCGAGCTTCTTGAATGACGATATTGCATTTTGCTGGGTTTGTGTATTATTCCGCGATAATGACGTCATATGCATACTTTTCTACAGATGTTGTTTATGACTGAATCATAAAAGTGGAATACTTCAGCGGATGCAAACAATGTCATTTTATTAAAAAAGTGCGTTTTTTAACTCTTAAAACTGAAATATGTTTTGTAGAAGTGCATAATTTCACCCCAACTTCTTTGAAATTCTTCACAGTTGAAAATAGTTCACTTTTAAAAAATAACATAATCAAAATCACAAGCTGATAGAGCACAATGTTTTACAAAAAATTAGAGTGTTTTTTATAGAAGAGCAGTGATATACAGTGTGCATTCTCAGATCGGAAGTCTTTGTCCCGAAAATAGTGATATATATATTAATGAACTTGGTGATTCTCGTAAGGATGAATTCGCTTCGTCGAGTTAGACAAGCAAACAATGAGGTTTTTGATAATAATTTGAGGTTTAAAATAATATCAGATTTCCCAAGTTTTTGTCCAAAATTCTCTTGACTAATGAATTTATATTGCTATTCTTTAAGATATTCTACTATAACTTATCAAAATAACAAAATTTGCTTAATTTATTTTTTTATAATTTTACTTAACTTATACATTTAAAACACAAGGCTGTTTTTTAGTCATGTGCCTTGAGCTTTCTACTCAACCAATTTTATTAACCATTTTTTAAACTGGAAGCTGCTTATTTGTAGATGTGCCCGCACTAGCTATTTTTTTTAAATATCCCCATTTTTATATTTTAATTAAAAAAATATTTTATGAATTGTCTTCAAAATGGTGTAATTAGATAGCTTTTATTATTGCAGAAAAAGAGAATATTGAGGTTTGTTTATTTTTATTCATGCCATTTTTTTGATTAAAAAAAAGCATTGTTTTTAAATTTCTATGGGTTAAATTTTATTGTATAGGGTTTAGTGGTGCAAAATTCCATTAGGGACATACTGCTCCCAAATATTTTGAACGGGAAATGACGTATTGCTTTTGAAAATACGCATTTTTTCTTATGAAGTTTGCATATATTTTCCCTGCTGAATGTGTACTGATACTAATTTTGAGACACTAAGCAAAATGCTTAAGTAAGTGATAATGGCGTCATATTTAAAAGAAAACGATGACTTTCTTAGATAATACTAAACAATTTAACACAAATGCGTCTAAAAAACAAATTATGGCAATGTTTACTCTTCGGTACCGAGATTAAGTATCTGAAGTTAAGAGCGCGACTGTTTACATGCAAATATGTTGTTGACAATCGTTACATCAAGTTTTGCGTTAAAATGATTTTAAAGTGATCAAATTAAAACACCATTTTTTAAAATATGGTGAATACGGATATGAGAAGTGTGCATGTAAATTTTGCGAATGTGAAAAAGATTTTGGGTTTAGATTTCTCGGGAACAAAAATTCTATGATCGTGTCAAAGTGGAGTAAATTTTGTCCTTTCATTCGGGAATGCAAAGCTGATTTTTATTATATTTTACTGATTACATATGCGATTAAAGTTTAATTTTAATAATTTGGAGAACTGATTTCTATAGAAATGGTATTTTGCTAATTTTAGGTTAAAATAATATTTGTTTGAGAGTTAGACTGACCAATATAAGATACATGCTTTTATTGTAGCTAATTTTGTAGGTTTATAATAAATCAATGGAACAGTTCCTTCTTAACCATTTTCTTTTGTCGAAATTTGACGGGTCACACCTCGTAAATGTATAATGTTATAACTAACGCATTAAACATTATCTGAACTAAATTAAATTAAAATAAAAAATAGCAGAAGTAGATAAAGTTTTTAAGCATTTTTTTTTTTTCATTTTAATGGTAATCGTATTCAATGTCACTGTCTCATCTATCAAAACTAATTTATCAATTAAAACTATCCTAAGCTATTATTATCCTAATCTAAGTTCAATGTATTGCTATCACTGAAAAATTCCTTTATAATATTGATCCCTAGTTTAAGGCGACTGCATTGAATATTTGAGCATTTCAACTGATATGTTTTTAATGTAATTATATTGTTTGCTTATAAATTTAATTATACCGTGTGTCCATAATTAAATCACCCTTACTATGACGTTCCTATATATCAAACTACTTAGTGTAAAGGCTTCAAATATTGTGTACATACTATTGAAGGCATGGAGAAATAGAATACGGAAAAAAATAGTTTCAGGAATACCGGTAGATGGCTCTGTTGAACAGAATATAGGGGAAAAGATAAAAAATAATCATATAAAAACCAAACATAAGGGAAATAAACTTTTTCCGTTTTAATTTCTATTGCCCTAACGGAAAAAAAGTAAATAAGTTAAACTGCCATTATAACTGAAATATCATTTTTTAAGCACTAAACTTTCCATAAATCCATGGTTTGCAGCCATGTTCTGGATATAAAAAGAGGATAAAAACTGGGGAGAATGTTATTTCTTCGGCAATATTTCAATAATGACAACGTAACCAGTCCTGTGTTTTTGACATACTGTCCATTTCGTTCTCAGGATTCTACTCCGCGTGATTTTTTGCTGTGGGGACACTTAAAAAATCTTGTTTATCGAAGACTTCTATTAACCTTGGCATACCTGAAAGAAGATATCTCTCTACTTGTGAGAAGCATCTCAGTCGACTAGTTGAAGAAGCTCTCCGCAGACTGCAAATTTTACATCTGCATGAAAGAAACCATATAGAGCAACATTCCGTGCGTTTGTCACATGAACATTTGGTACGTACAAATAAAGCTTGCAGTGATGCATCTTTTCAGTGCATGACCAGTTGTGCAGCGCCATCTATCGGTGGTTTCTGAAACTATTACTTCGCGTAATTAGTTTCCCTATGTCTTGAATAACATGTACACAGAATTTGAAGGTCATACAATGAGTAGTGCAATATATAGAGAGGTCAAAGTAGGGGTGTTTTAATTATAGTCACCCTGTATATCTCATTTTTAATCCTATCCTAAACGTTTTTTAGCCGACTGCCACGTATGTGGATTTCTTTATACCCCCGAAAAATCCCGACAGCTGGATGGATTTTTATGAATGACGTCTCTATCGATTCATCTTAACTGTTTGATGGTTATAGGCTAGGTTTTGTTTTTATAAATCCAAAAGGGTGGCCGTAAAATGCAAAATGGTGCTAGAGACAAAAAAAAATTACGCACCCTATTGAGTGGCATATCATTGGATAGATCTTTCAAAATGAAGACGATGTTTCATTGACTATTTTACAGTCAGAAGCTTCGTTTAAATATTACACAACCTGAAAGTTGTGTAGGTAGGATCTCTAGCTTTACTGCAACTCTAACCGTCATAGACATCTATAGGCCTCATCAAAACGGTGTTTATAGATAGGAATTAACAACTGAAAACAACTTAGATGTCATCAGTACAAGTAAATAAAAAAAATAGGTAAGTAATAATAAAAAAAATAGTTTTACATTGATGAGAAATAATTAGTTAGGGTTTTTTAAATTTTTTAAATTTAATTTTTACTTGTGTATCTTTATTTTTATTTTATTTTTTTTACTCTTATCTAATTTACACTGTAGCTTAGAATTCTTCTCTCTTATGATTACCTAGCTTTTAGAAATACTTTTAGGCAGGGCGTGAAGTTCGATTCAACTAGGAAGTACACGAAATTCCTAAAATATTCAATAGTTAAAAATTCTAAAATAAGACTAATATTACTACCTGAAAATTATTGTGACAAACGTAAATATACTACGCAGACTGGTTATATCCAAGGCTCGACATGCAAAAGTCCACGAATGGGAATTCTATTTTTAAATTGTTGTTTATTAAAAAAAAAAAAAATTTAAGGTACAGAAGAATTGATTTGTTAACCATACAAAAAAATTTAAAATATCATAACTTTTTGTGACTCGATATAATTAAATCTATCACTTTTTTGCAGACTATACAACCTAAGGCATAACTCACCACAACTAACAAAACATGATTATCTTTGAATCGTTTCAGTTTTTCTCGCGTCAAAAAATATGGCAATTCATCCTTTTCTCTTACCGAAAATTTCTTCTGAATTTAATTGAGTTTAATACCTGGTGGATTGGCTTCATTTTCAGTTTGACAATCATTTTACTACTTTCTGCAGTATTTTCGATTTCCATTTGAAACTTATTTGTGCTGCTTGCGGCAGTATTTAGTGTTTGAAAATAATTTTTCGACTTGTTGCAGTTTTTAGCTAATTTATTAAATTATCTAGTTTATTTAGAGTAAGCTATCTGACTACGAACGTTAATTACGTTTAAACAAACTTTAGTCAGTCTCAGTCATCATCTAATGAGCATCCACTAATGCATTCACTTAGTGGTGGAATGATTTCGAAAACCAAATTATTTTGAATTATAAATTTAAATACTTTAAAAGTATCGCAAACACTGCAATGATAAATGCACCAGTCGTGTAAGACTAGTAAATTATCAAGTCCAGATAGTATAACAGAGTATATACTAGTGAGAGTATAATCAGTATTACAGAGGTTCAACAGAATGGAGATTTGTCTGTATATGTATGTTTGAGGAAATAGATGCAGTTCAAATCTTGGTATAGCATGTTTTGCTTAAAGCTATATTATTTGATTTAAGGATGAAAGTTTTACTTCATGTTTAGTTCATTTCAATAAAATAATGAACTTACTGCCCTCTCTCTTTCTTCATAACTAGTTCGAAATTCAGCTGTTCAATAGGAACTATCGCAATCGCTTCACAGCCGTGGTTATGGATAGTAACTTAACATAGTGACGTTAAGTGCATCCCCGCACGTTCCGTCTATTTTTTCGAATTTGAACCGGTTGGAAAATATTAATGTTTTTCAGGAATTGTAACAATATGTTTTAATAATGCCACGAACCGGGACAATATTTATAATAACTTCCCGAACCGAAATATTGTTCCGATTGCACCGGTACATTTCAAGCTCTGATATACCGTATGTCATACGCTGCATGTTAGCTCCTGGGTTAAAGGTGAAAAACGATTAACTTTAATCTCAGATGCCCAATATGTTATAAATTAACTTCGATGATAACTAAGATTAAATTTATTAACTCTAATTGGCTGACACATGAAAAGCATGTAAAATGTCAAAGTATAACAGAGGTTCAATAGAATGGAGATTTGTCTGTATATGTATGTTTGAGGAAGGAAGTCCTGTTTAAATCTTGATATAGCATGTTTTGCTTAAAGTTGTATTATTTGATTTAACGATGAAAATTTTACTTCATGTTTAGTTAAAAAGTTACTTCATGTATATTTAAATTTCAATAAAATGATGAACTCACTGCCTTCTTTCTTTCTTCATAACCACCTCTCTGTCGCTCTTAAAAGCAAAATAAGCCAAGAATTAAAAGTTCTTAAGAAAGATAATTAGAAAAATATGAAAATGTGAATTTAATGTCGAACAAAAGTCGATTTGTTTCTTTACGGGGAAAGGACCGTCTGAAGGTTAAAAAACTAAAGTTTAAGTTTTCGAAATTTTTACTTTGAAATGTGACAGTTCCACGGAAACACACTTCTAAACTTTTAATTAGAAAAGAAGTTATCACTAAAAATGTTCAACTATGCAAATACAATATAAGTAGACTAAGTTGATTTATGTATTTTCATATCTGTGCAACTTTTTATGATAAAATGCTGAAATTTTATACATGACCTTATTAGTGTATGGGGCACATTTTCCTCATTGAGAAATTTTTTCTACTGGAGCCATATAAAAAATTTAAATTTTATATTGCTTTAAATTTAATCCCTTGAAAATTTTAATTGATTTCATAAAATTATGAATCTTTTTTTACGTTACTTTGTAATTTATAATATGTATCTATGGTCAATATTTAAGGAATAAAATCCGAGGTCAATGTTTTTGGGACACCTTGTATATGCATGTGTGTATGTATATATATGTTACGGCCAAAACCCGGAGCTTGCCAGATTCTCGAACTGGCCGGGAAGTCTTGGCCAATATACGAAGTGTTCAGCAATGGGTATCCACAGCCGGTAATGTGTTTCTTTTAGCTTTCATGCATCCCTGCATATGATCTACAAACCTGGTAATACACTACAAATAAATTACATTTTAAAAGCGTATCACAGTTGAAAACACACATCGAGCAGTAATGGCTTATAGCCAATCCAATAACCAAATTATTTGAGTGACTGTAAAAAAATGACAAATTCTACCTAGTCCATAATCTACAGAAAACATGTTGTAGAGCATCTTAGTAATGTATAACATTGCATATAACATAATGTATAACATAATGTATAACATAATAATTTTGTTTGAAGTAGTGTAACGTCATTAAATTACCCTATAAAGAATTTTCTCAAATATATCATAATTCTTGATCGGAATTATTTTGGGCCTCCCTATAAATGAACTATAATGACTACTTAATCAATACTCTACAAAAGAAGATATTGCTCCTCACATGAGTGAGGCATGTGGATTTTATTATGTTTGAAATAGAGTGACATCATTTAAGTGCACTAAAAATGATCTTTCACCATTCACTGCAATGTAACGAAATACCTTTGAGTGTTTCTGTAAACAAACTTTAATTGCTACTTGTTTCATACACTTTAAATAACAGTTTCTTGTCCATCTTAATTATGCATACCAATTTTATTATAATTGGTATAATTTAACAACATTAAAATACACCGGAAAAACTTTTCCCATTGATGATATTGTAACGAAATACTTTTGTGTGTCGCTGTAAATTAACCAAAAATAGTCCACACTTCACTTTCAATACCGAAATTAATTTATATTCGAGTTAGAGGACGGAAAAGGCAAACGGCTAGACAAATTGAATTCATAAACACTTTCAACTATGTTAGAAAGGGATAAAAAGTAAAAATTGGCTTCTATGTATCCATTTCGCGAACTGATCAATCGCGTGTGGCCACTTCGTGAACTGGCCGATCGCGCCTGGCCAGTTCGAGACTTGGCCAGTCCGTTTAAAACGTTGTTGGCCAGCTCGGGTTTTGGCCGTAATATATACATTCTTAAATTAATACATTAAAATGTCTCTAAAATTGGAAAATCTCTCTAAAATAGACAAATATACATTATATTTAATAAAGCCACTGATTAATTTAGTAACTAAATTATATTTTTTGCTTAGATTACTGAAAATATTTGATTGACACATTGGGATTATTTAAAACTAGTTGGATATGCCAATCCTAAAACTTTCCTCTATCACATACATCTTAATATTTCGAAAAAGTAGCTGATGCTAGTCATACAATATTATTAGTTCAATACTATACCAACTTTGATTTTCATCTTAAATTTTTGCTTCAGTCAATTAATCGGAGTAAAAACGAGTTAATTTCAATCATGATATTTATTAAAATTTGTAGTTTTCCGTTATCCTGTTCTACATCAGCTGTTTTCGATACTATTGAAGATATGGGGAAACGGATTACGAAAAAGAGAGTTCCAAGAACACCGATACATGAATCTGTAGAACAGAAACTAGAAAAAAAAGTCAAAAATAAAAATGTTCAGCTATGCAAATACAATACACTATGACGCAAAAGTTTAGACAATGAAGAAATTCTTACATACTTTGAAAAATATTTATTCAATTTTCAAATCACTGCTTGAAATTAATGTGCTGTACATATAAACAATATTTATAACAAAGAAAAGTGGAATTGTGCATATTGCAATAAATTAAATGGTAACAAAAATAAACTGCTGTCTCAAAAGTTTAGACACAAATTAAATAAAATCGAAATAAACAATTTTTAAAACTGGTTGCGCATCCATGCTTATGTATTACGTCATATACACGAGATTGCATGGAAGAAACTAAATCTTGCATAGTTTGTGGATCGATATCGTACCATGCATTCTCAATAGATGTCTTAAGTTCCTTTTCAGAAGAGTATTGTCTAGCGTTGCTATAAACTTTGCGACACATGATGCTCCAAAGGTTTTCTATAGGGTTACGATCTGGGATACATGCTGGCCAGTCGAGAACTCTTATATTATGGGAATTAAACCAAGATTTTGAATGTTTTGCAGTGTGAATTGAAGCATTGTCTTACTGAAATTCCCACTGAGGACCCCCTAGAAGCTCAGCAAATGACAGTAGGTTTTCTTCTAATGTCTGTGTATAATGCTGTGAAGTTTGACGACCACTGGTGAAGGTCAGAGATACTTGTCCATTATAGCAAAAGGCTGCCCAAACCATCACCGAGCCCCCTCCTTGTCTGCGACTAAAAAAACGTCGAGGTTCCTTCCGCAAGTCATGCCAATACGATAAACAACCATCTGGACCATCCAGATTCCACTTTTTTTCATCGCTAAATATGACTGACTGCCATTTCTCTCCATATGACATACGCTTTCGAGCCCACATAAGTCTTTGTAACTTATGATGTGGTTTCAGAGCTGGTTTCTTCTGCATTTTGCTATAAACGATTGTTCCTTTTTCCAAAATTCGTCTACGAATCGTATCCTTTGATACAGAGAGTCCCGATGAGCTTTGAACTCCACGTACGCTCATTTGTTGAGTACTCGCTAGTCTTTGTATCAGGCGATCCTCTCGTACATTTGTCACACGTGGCCTCCCAGACCGACATTTTGCTTTATATTCGGAACCACTCGATAAAACTCGATAAATAGATTTTTTTGACCTATTAATAATAGCAGAAATTTCAGAAACGCTCTTCCCTTCACCTTTCAACTGCCAAATCCTTGAAACCTCATTCACTTGAATTTCTTTAGCTCTCGGCATGTCGACTATGAAGCGCAATCGTTTGCAGAACTTAAGTACTCCAAATTTGTGACATCATCGATTCTAAATTTGCATATGCCAGCGAATATTCAAAGAAATTTAGAATAGTGTCTAAACTTTTGCGACAAGCACATTTGAATTTTTATGAAAAAAATTAGTATTATAGCAAATAAAACGACTGTCTTTTGTACATAGCATTTTAAATCAGTTTTTGAATATATTTACAGGTTTTTGTAATTCTGACGTCATAATTCTACATTTTAAAGCTGAATGACGTCATTGTCTAAACTTTTGCGTCATAGTGTATAAATAGACTAAGTTCATTTATGCATTTTCATATCTGTGCAACTTTTTATGATAAAATGCTGAAATTTTATACAAAAAACCGAGGAATTTATACAAAAATCGCTATCGCAATTCCCCTTTCAGGCGGAATATTTCCAATTCAAGGAGGACCTGCTGTCAACAGCCAAATACATACACAGATACATACACAGAAAATTTGATTGAATTCTATTCATAACTCTATATACTTTTCGATGGTAAAATAAAGCAAATGGCACAAAAATCGTTATTCTAACGTCCCCTTTCAGCGGAATATTTCCAAATCGAAGGAGACCTGCTGGCCTTATCCAAAAATATACACAATAAAGTTTGGTCAATTCTGTGCATAACCTCATACACATTGATGGTACAGTAATGAAAATCGCACAAATATCACTATTACAGCGGCCCCTTCCGGCAGAATATTTCCAAATCGAAGAAGGTCCTGCTGACCATAGCCAAAAACATACACAAAAGTTTTCTTTAATTCTATGCATAACTTCATACACTTTTCAATGGTACAATAATTAAAATGGCACAGATATTGCTACTACTGAGCCCCCTCCCGGTGGAATTTTTTCAAATTCAGGGAGGACCTACTAGCTATAGCCAAAAACATACACAAAAAATTTGGTTTAATTCTATGCATAACTTCTTACACATTTAGATGGTACAATAATGAAAATGGCACAGACATCGCTATTACAGCGCCCTCTTCCGGCGACATTTTTTCAAATTCAGCGAGGACCTGCTAGCCATAGCCAAAAACATACACACAAAAAATTTGGTTCAATTCTGTGTATAATTTCTTACACTTTTCTATGGTACAATAATAAAAATTGCACATAAATTGCTATTACAGCGCCCCCTTCCAGCAGAATATTTCTAAATTGAAGGAGGACCTGCTTGCCGCAGCCAAATAGACACACAAAAAATTTGGGTCAATTCTATGCATAACTTCATACACTTTTCGATGGTACAATGGCAACACACGGACAGACGGACGGATAGACAGACATTTTTATAAACATTTTTGGGGGGGATCTCTGACGCCTAAAACCTGTAAATCCGTTGGAAAACGGAAGTCGAAAAAGATTTCGATTGCAATACTTTCTTCTATTGAAGATAGAAGAAAGTGAAAAAAGATAAAACATTTATTTCATGATACAACAGTCCACCCAGGTCGAAATTCACGCTGGTATTTTTTTGCTAGACAAGCATTAAATCCCAGCAAAGTAAATTAGCATAAACTACCATAACACATTTGCTGGTTCCACCATAATTACCAACAAGTCATGGTGTGTATTGGAACACTTTACTACTTGGCCAGCATACATATTCCAGCTTGTGTTGCTTGAATATGTTGCTGGCCTAGCAGCAGTCAAGATCACCACTTGCTTGTAATTTCTGCTATTCTAGCAGTAATTCACAAGCAACAGATACCTTTTTTGTTGCTATTCTACCATTACATTTCTACCATCAGTTGCTTTTAATTTTTGATTTTCTAGCATCATTTGCTATTAATTTTTGCTAGGTTGGCGTTACATTTCTAGCATCACGTGCTTTTAATTTTTGCAATGCTAGCATTAATTTTCTAGCATCACTTGCTTTTATTTTTTTTTATTCTCCCAGTTAGAAAAAAAAGACGCTGGTGGCGCCATCTTTGGAGAATTTCTGAAGTACCTACATTTTTCCGAAGGGGATATTATATCGGGTTTTCTTTTCCTCTGACAAGGACAGAACTCACTACCTCCGGTTTGGGAACTAGATGCTCTACTAACTTCGCCACTGGGGTCGTGTTTGTAAACTACTTTAAATGCGGGTAATGGGTGTAGAGCTGATTCTGCTGTGTGTTGATATTGTTATAAGATAAGGGTGAATTTATCGATGCTGTTATTCTCCAAGTTTCAATTAATAAGGTTAATTTTTTATTAGGGGTTTTTCTATGTTTAATGGATAATTAGAATATGGCTTGATTATTATAATTCATTAGTGGAATTTTCTTTGCTTAACGAATGGTTTGAATATGGTCATAATTATTTGTTGCAGAAAAATAAAAGAATTTGAAGGGTATTTAGGATAGAATTTATCAATATCAGATGGGGGTTAAGATTTAAAAATTTTAGTCCTTATTGGAGGCGGGGGGGGGGAGGGGTCAATTGTACATATTTTCAATTCGATTGTTATGAACTTATTTCTTAAATGAAACAGTGTTCCTTGAATTTTGAAATTTAACTGACTAAATTCTCTTTTTGAAAAGAACGGATTTTTTTTTGTATAATTAAAATAATTAAACACTAAGAGGATGAACAGCTAAGAATTTTACGATGGCGATGTGGAGGGGAGGCACTTTTTCCCGAAAATCCTTCACGCAAATTAATTTTTTTTTTTTTTTTTTTTATATATATATATATTTATGTGTTAAAATTTTATCTAATACAGAGGGGGGGGGGGGGCGCTTTTTCCCAATAAATCCTTTATTGAAATTAATTTTCAGTTTTTTTTAGATTTATGTGTTTAGATTTTATCTAAAACGGGTGGACGAAGGCAGTATTGAATTTACGTTGTATTGGTTTGAAAAGGAAATCTACCGCCCCTGGATTTTGAAATTTAACAAACTAATATTTTTTCTCTCATTTTAATAAACACGGTAAATTTAATTTTTTCGAGAAACGTAAAAGAATTAAATACTAAGAGAAAGTACAGCTATGAATTTTCTTCCAATTCGGGGGGAGGGGGGTGCTCTTTCCCTTTAAGTCTACCATGGAAATTATTTGTTAATTTTTTTAAGTTTATGTGTTAAAAAATTATCTCAAACGTGTTCAAGGGGCAGTGTTTAATTCAGGTGGCGGTGACACAGCCCTCCCCGCCCCCTCCGAGCTTTGAAATTTCATGAACAAAGTTTTATTTTTCTCCTCTTTTTAAAGATATAGAAAATTTATAATTTACAGGTAACCTAAAATAATTTAGCAGTAAGAGGAAGATCAGTTTAAAATTTTCCGTTGAGCGGGGGAGGGGGGGGGGTACTCTTCTATATCCGCAATGGAAATTAATTATTAGTTCTTTTTCTTTTGATATTTAGATGTTAAAAACTAATCTCAAATGGATGGTTTAAGACAGTATTGAATTCAGGGGAGGGCCAGCCCGGATTTTAGATTTTAATGAACAAACTTTTTTTTCTCCGTTTTTTAAAGACATACTGAATTTTTTTCGAGTAAGTTAGAATATTTAAATTCTAAGAAACAGAAGAAAAAAATTTCGTTATAGGCGCGGCGGGGGGGGGAGGGGGTCTCCCCTAAAAGACTCTCATAGAAGTTAAATCCCTCCCAGAATTTAACACACCCCTATATAAGTTAATTAACAAAAACAGGTTATATTTTACATCTTGCAAAATTGCAATGTACAGTGAAACCTCCATAACGCAAACTCCTGAATATTCGTTAAGGGAAGAGGGCTTAGGCGATCCATTAAGCGTCCCTCGAGTTAATTTAACACCTTAACCTACAATGACGGGCATAGCCCGCGTACAATGATCCAGCCAAATGTAAATTCTTCTTACCACTAAAATTTCCCAGTAAATATAGAATATAGTTTATTTTAATCGTCGAAATTCCATGATTAAACAAAGCGAAAATTTACATTAAATTTTAGTGGTAGCTATGGATTTGCCAAACCGTGGAGCTGTTAAAAGTAAATCGTAGGTTAAGGGGTTAACAAATTTTTTTCTCCGATTTTGAAAAACAAATTGAAATGTAATCTTTTATATTAGCTTAAAATAAAAGAGAAAATAAGCATTTTCTGTTGGGGGGGGGGGGGGGCTACGGAGCTGGAAGAGAGCTATTGTCTCTTCCCGGATTTGAAAAATCAATTTAATTTATAATTAAAATTTCCTTTTCTTCTATTTTCAAAAAACATTGTGAAATATATATATTTTTGTGTAACTAAAAAAATAAAATAAAAAAATAAACATTTGATGCTGCCAAGCATTAACAAGCACACAATGCTTAATTTAAGTACCTACCTCATCATTACTGGGAAGAGACTTGTGTAGCAAATTAGCATATGTTACTGGCACATAATACGTCATGCTGTTTTCTATCAAAGCTGGTTGCATAGCATATTATGCTGGCAAGCATAAAAAAGCATATAATAGCACGTCAAGGTACCTACCTCTCCATGCTTTGAAAGAAGCTTAAACAAAAAAAAAAGCATAAAATGCTTGTACATAGTTTGCCATGCTATTTCTCAATAAGCTGGCTGCATAGCATAATGTACTGCCAAGCATAAAAAAACATATAATAGCACGTCAAGGTACCTACCTCTCCATGCTTTGAAAGAAGCTTAAACAACAAAAAAGCATAAAATGCTTGTACATAGCTTGCCATGCTATTTCTCAATAAGCTGGCTGCATAGCATAATATACTGCCAAGCATAAGAAAGCATATAACAGCACATTAAGGTATCTACCTTTCCATGCTTTGGAAGAAGCTTAAACAGCAAATAAGCATAACA
This sequence comes from Maratus speciosus, assembly GCA_963932465.1. Classification (NCBI taxonomy): domain Eukaryota; kingdom Metazoa; phylum Arthropoda; class Arachnida; order Araneae; family Salticidae; genus Maratus; species Maratus speciosus. The sequence continues at coordinate 350,980,955 of OZ010795.1, read as the reverse complement.
TGCTTGTACATAGCTTGTCATGCTATTTCTTCCTAAGCTGGCTGTATAGCATATTATGCTGGCAAGCATAAAAAAGTATATAATAGCAGGTTAAGGTACATACCTCTCCATGCTTTGGAAGAAACTTAAACAACAAACAAGCATAAAATGCTTGTACATAGCTTGCCATGGTATTCCTCCCTAAACTGGCTGCATAGCATATTATGCTGGCAAGCATAAAAAAGCATATAATAGCACGTTAAGGTACCTACCTCTCCATGCTTTGGAAGAAGCTTAAACAGCAAACAAACATTAAATGCTTGTATATAGCTTGTCATGCTATTGCTGTGTAAGCTAGTGATACAGCATGTGATGCTGACTAGCTTTGTAAAGCACATACTAGCATGAAAATCTAGCAGACAAAGTAATACATAGCAATAACTAGCATAATTTTTATGCTGGTACTAGTAAGAATTTTGACCTGGGCAGTGATGCCAAAATTTCCTTTTTAAAAGAAATTAGAAGATGCATAAAATGACTTTTTGTACAAAAATGCATTACAAGATTCTATTTTTAAAGGAGATTAAAAGGTTAAAGAGCTTTGTAAATTTAGAAACAGACGATTGTAGTTAAAACGCAAGTAATTAAAAAAATGATGCTTTTAAATTTGATTGTTGGAATTTACTTCCTACGCTCTACGTTAAATAACTCTTTCCATTGTTGTCCACACTTGTCCATTGCTGTTTTTAATATTCGATTTTAAGAACCATTATTTTGAAATTCAGACAAAAAAGTGATATTTTGATAGTTGTATTTTTTGATTTGCTCGATATTTTTTTATGTTGAAGTAGATCACATTTAATGAATAATGTGCAATTTTCAAAGCCCTGAAAATTTTTTCCCTTCCCTGTAGAAAATGTCAAAGTTCAAGGTTGTGACCGTCATTTTTCATGAAAAGTGAAATGCGAGTAAGTTTGCAGTGCTAAAGCTTGGGAAAGCAACGACATCCCAAAATTCTTTTGTGGTGGTATGTTAGTATAACACTACCTGCTTAGTAAACTGTATTCGTTTCCATGGGGCATTGTTATTTTACATTGTTATGTTGCCTCAAAATGCAATGAAAATGACGTTTTTGTCCGTTTTCCGCTCGTATTTTATTATTTAAGCAATAGTATCACAAACTTTTTCTTATAGAATATCGAAGTGTAGTACTAGGATAATCTAAATAATGTAATACTTTACCGGGATATTGCTGCTGCTAGCAGAAATAGTCTGTTAAATATTCAAAAATTTTAAAATCGGTAACATTTCAGTTAGTCTTTTCTCAAAACAGCGTCACATTTCAATAAAACAAAATGTATCACGTAGTAGTTGAAAATAAGTACAAACACATGGAAAAGAAAAAAAAGTGGGGCCTAGTCATATTTTTAGAAAAAAAAAATAACAAAATTTACAAAAATTCACAGTCGAAATATCCCGTTTAAATTTCCCTTTTTTCCCTTTAGAACAAGGAAGAGGAAAGAAAAAGGGATATTTCATGTTCTCATAGGGAAAAAACATAGCTAGCGGAAAAAGAAACGGGATGTTTCGTTTCCTGATAGGGAAAAAGTATAATAAATTACAGTTTTTTTTGTGACTTTTGACTTTTTTTTTCTAAAAATATGACAAGGCTCCACTTTTTATTTCTTTTCCATGTGTTTGTACATACTTCCAACTACTACGTGATATATTTTGTATTATTGAATCGTGACGCTGTTTTGAGAAAAGACTAATTGAAATGCTGCCTATTTTGAAATTTTTGAATATTTAACAGACTATTCCTTCTAACAGCAGCAAAATTCAGGTAAAGTTTTATATTATTTAGCTTGTCCTAGTAGTACACTTTGATATTCTATAAGAAAAAGTTTGGGTACTATTGCTTAAATAAAAAATACGTGCGGAAAACGGATAAAAACGTCATATTCTTTGCATTTTGAGGCAACATAACAATGTAAAATAACAATGCCCCATGGAAACGAAAATAGTTTACTAAGCAGGTAGTGTTATACTAACATATCACCAGAAAATAATTTTGGGATGTCGTTGCTTTCCCAAGCTTTAGCACATACTCGCATTTCACTTTTCATGAAAAATGGCGGTCACAACCTTGAACTTTGACATTTTTGCAGTGAAGGGAAAAATTTTTCAGGGCTTCAAAATTGCACATTATTCATTAAATGGTATCTACTTTCACATAAAAAAATATCAAGCAAATCAAAAAATACAACTATCACACTTTGTCTGATTTTCAAAATAATGGCTCTTAATTGACAAGTAAAGCCCACAAATACTTTTACTCTTCACGTTATTTTTCTTTGATCCTGATCTTAAAGCTTTATTGAATAATAATTCTATAAATACTCTTATACCTTTTCGGCGTGTCAATTAACGATTATTAACGAAATTAGCAATTAATCTGTTGCAATGCATTTTCTGAAAACTACGTTATGTAACAGAATATTGTGAAAGTTTTATTACATGTCGTGGCATATTAAATTGTGCCATATCTTTATTAAAACTAGTTTTTTATGCATTTACCAAGCTAAACTATTAAAACAATTAATTAAAATGTTCTTCGCTTAGTTACTGAAATTAAATTTCTGAGAGTTTTAATAACATTTACTTTAGTTCAGGGCAAGTAATTAATTTTATACAAAATATGCTGCTTTTGAAAATGTTGCATAAACTGTTCAGAAATGTAAAATTCATTGTTTTTATTAAACTTCGTTGTACAATTTAAAACTTGTATCTTCATGTAAATCATACAAGAACAAAATAGTAATATTCGTTTAATCAAGTGCATTCATTCACAAAAAATATTATTTATGTACAAATTGTGTTTTACTATACTAAAAAAAAAAAAAAAAAAAAAAAAAAAAAAAAAAAAAAAAAAAAGTTATTTTTTGTGTTATGTAATCGCACAATTTTTTCAAATACTTATAAAAGTTATGAATTTACCATTAGAATGAATTTCTCAGATAGCTTAACTATACATAGACAGAGTTATTAAATTCTACATACAGACATTTTTTGTCCGTTTTCCTTTGTTTTTTACTTATATATATGTGATACTTCTGGATATCAACGTAATGTATGGTGACAAACACATGCCGTATCTTTGCCAACTATCAATTACTCCGTAAAATACCAATATTGCAGTCGTAGGTGTCCACAGTGGAAGACAGGACTTAAAAACATTGGGAAGAATTTCCCTTTCGATCAAATAATACAGGCAGCATAATCTTTAAAGAGTTTATTGTAATTCCACTAGTAATCCAATTGGCTCTCGTATCTAGCTGCACTATTTCATATCAAAGCTCGAAGATGTTAAATGGCATTAGAAATTCACATTTTAAAACCCATTTCACTAAGTGACAGGTGTTTATTAACAAACGAAAAACGTACAAATATCTCTCCCAAGTCAGTGTAAGCTGCATAAGTATCAAGAAAATGCGGAAAGTTACATTGGTTCGCTCTATGCCCGAGTCAACTCAACACGCGCCAGGGGGAACGCAGGGAGGAGGCACACTAGGCTATTGGCCAAAGGAGGGTGCATGGGATTGAAAAAGCTTGACGTAGATACCGAACTCTTTACTTATAGCGGAAATTTTAAAAGGGAAAAAAGAAGAGCGCACCAAGCACTTGCAATGAATCATGGGGTATCGAACAATAATTTAATAAAAGATAAAAACTTATTTATAAACATTCGAAAGAAATAAGAATTTAATGTCTCGAAATATGAAAGAATAAAATAAATAAGTCTTTTTTTTTTTTTCAAAGAAGTGTAGCTATTAACAGATTGAGGTTTTTAGAATAGAAAAAGAAGAATGCGCGGAATTAAAGGCATTGGAATAAAATATAAAGGATAGTTAAGATATTATTAAAAGACGGGTAAAAAAGGCAGATATTATAAGAATTTGGAATAAATTAACTAAGGTAAAAAGGCGAAGAATTTTTATTATTGAATATATATTACTCATGTATTCCAAATTAATTGAAAAGTAAATTAAATAATGCAATATATAGAGCAAAATAGTGTAGGATTGACAAAGTGTCTGAAATGAATTTCAATTTTTCTCCTGCCCAGTCATACATAGCTGCACCTAGCCTTGTGCAGCAGAGACCCTTGCTGGAGGTTCATGTAACTCATTATCAACAAGTCGACTCAGAACAACTTGTGTGTAGCTGCGACTGGTTGATTGGAGTTTAATGGCGCAAAGTCCCATTTGGGACATACTGCGCCAAAAATGTGTAGTTGTGAGCTGAAGTTAAATTTAGAAATGTTTTCTACTTTCTAAACCTTGCAGAGTAAGCATTTACTCATCTGTAATAATTTATTTCAATCCCTTCCTAAAATCTCAAAATACGATACAAGACCTAAAATTTCATACAAAATATAGGTTGTTTACAATGAAGGATATACTGATATATGTAGTTAAAAAAATATGTTGATGGGGAAAGATAACAATGAAGATAATGATATGGAAGAATATAAGCAGAAAAGATTGCATTATCTGTATGATTTAAGGTTTAGGGCAAAGAAGAACTTTTGTTTGAATGCTTCACAAGAAATCTTGAACTCATGTATATTATTCTGGTTGGGATATAGATCCAAATAGGCACAGATCTTGCGCTATATAATTTTTGCTTTTCAATTTTGAATTTACACCCTGTTTCGGATATATTATGAATATGTGTGAAATGTTGCAAAATGCTCGATTTAAAATTTTTAGGTACAGTCGTGGGGAAAAATTAAACATCCTTACTATAACTCTGCAAGTAATTCTAACAGAAGAAAGTTACTGGGACCAAATGATTGGAAAAAAACCTATTTTTAAATTATGTATATAAAATTTGCTAAGGGGGCAATCTACAAATCAAAACCAGTCCAAACTTTGTTTTTTCAATAGCAACACAAAATTTTAACAATATATATTAATTTTCTGTTCAAACTATGCCCAGATGCCAAACTTCAAGTAATTTAGATTAAAGTTTTTGAATTATATGGATAAAAATTTAGAGCTTATAATGTTAAATTACATTTTTATATTTTTATTAATATCCCCAGAAATTATAATCCGAATGTGATATTTTTTTGTGCGGTTACTAAAAAACTAAAACGAAAATACATTGATTTTGTAATTTTTAATTTTTATAATATTAATTACGAAATTAATATCTGAAAAAAGTATCAATTGCAACCTATAATTTTTTTTCATAGATTTATATTTATTTTGCCTTCCTTTATGTGAATTTTCAGTTCGAAAATTTTCTTCAAAGAAGTAGTCGAAATATGATTAAAAAACGTGAACATGATGGTTGAAGGCGCCGTCTATGATGTGCAGAAAAACATAATTTGTTAAAGTATATTTTACTTATTTTATTGAAACATTTGGGCTGGCAATAGTCGAAACATATTAAGCGAGTGAAATGGTCCTATTGGCAAGAAATAATGCATTAATAGAAGTGACATAGTTACTCTGTAGCGTTTCAAAAATGGAGTACCGAACTTCAAATTAGATAGGGGAGAGTAGCCATATTTGGACCGCTACAATTCTGCCGTTAATTACAGAAAACGAAGCCATCTACCGCTTAAATCCTTCTCATCAAAATGATGTCATTTATGGTTAGAAGAAGCACCCGTCTTCCGCGTGCTGTTTTCAGAATAAAAAAAAACCCCTAAAATTGGCTGTTTTTATCTAACATTTTCCTATTAAACGTAGGGAAAACTAAGTTGTTATTTTTTCATATACATAATCTAAATTCACGTATTTATTGTGTATATTTTTCACGCGGATTTGTTTTCTTTCGTTTTTGATCTTAGTCTTGAGATTATGTGTTTTAAAAAAATGCGCAGCTACCTTTATTGGACAAATTTCAGTTGCTTAAATTGAATCAGATATACAATCATAAATTTGAAACGTAGGTGATGAATTGAAAGAACTGTACGCTTTGGGCACTATTCTTTTTTAAATATTTTATAATGGATTACTTTCTCCATGCAAGTTTTTGAATATCTTAATTTAATCTTTTTTTGTGTATCTGGATCAAGTTCATTATATAGTTTAGGCCTATATAAACATAAAAAACATCTTTAACACGTTTATGCAATAAATTTTGTTTGCAATTTCTTTTATTTTGTATGTATTTGTATTTATTTTTTTTAATTCTTTATTCTTACGGAGTTTTTGAATTACAGAGTTGAATTCAGACATTTCCCCCCCGGCAAAATGTTTGTTGTTTCATGGAGGGGACAGACCTTTTGCAGTTCTGGGGGAGGGGCTATATTCAACACTGTTTGAATGCATAATGTTTTGTGTTTGATTAATCGTAGTATATGTTTTTCAATATAGCATATTTTTTAAGCACTTTTTTTAATGTAATTGAAAAATGTTGATGAATTTGGTTTGTCTGGCCCCGCTCAACTCGTGTAAATATATTCAGATATAGCCACTTGTCCGTTGATTCTCCCGATAGTAAGATTTTGAAGTCAGAGTCAGATATAACGAAACCTACTAAAACTAAGAGAGTAAAGAAATGATGAAAACGACACAGACAAACGGTCTATGAGAAAAACATCAGTGATTGCAATAGTTGTCAAAAATATAGGAAACGAAAAGTAAAGAGTAAGGTGTGAAGAGATTGACCCGCAAGAAAATTGTAGCTACAAAGCCCCCCAAAAGTCAAAGAATCTTTAGAAATGTTATCGCCCTTGCCAAAACCAGTTAACTCAAAGTACAGAGGGAGCCAAAAAAAGCTTTCTTAACATCTTCGCTATATAACGTAAACCTTGAAAAAAAAGACAGAAAGGGAGCTTCCATCTGAAAAGCAATTGGAACATCAAGTTTTAAAAAATACGCTTAATTCAATTGGAAAGAAAATAATGAAGGGAAGAACTACAGATATAAGGTAAAGAAAACTTCGGTTGCAAAGAAAAAGCCTAATGATTCAGAGTTAAAAAAAATAAATCAAGACAGTGATGATTATTTTTGCCTAATTTGTAAGAAAAATAAAACAGCTGAAACAATTCAGTGTTCAGATTACCAAATATGGTTCCATGTTGTGTGCGCTGGAATAAAAAATCAACAAAACAATTTCAAGTGCATGCCTTGTATCACTTCTTACATGATAATCAAGTTACTGGAAGTTAGCTTCATAATTTCTATTCTTAATTACTTATAACTTTGATTTATATTTTGAATACATTTTGATTTAAAACACTTACTCTTACTTTCAGACATTTGATTTCATTATATTTCTTTGCTGTTGCTTTGTTTGATTGTTTCATCAATCGCAAACTTTACTTTTCATAAGATTAGTTATATTCCCTACTCATTAAAACAGCCTAATATTGTTTGATCCAATTTTAGGAGACTGGGGATCCAACTTATGTGACCAGTCGCTGAATTTGGATCGCTTTTGACAAAATATCCAAATTAAAATAAAACTTAAGATTATAAAAAAGAAATTGTTTTAAAGCTTTATTTAGTTTTTAGATGAATTGATTGAACAAATGCAGTGATCTTTTGCAGATATTCCAAAAATGAGTTACACCTGAAAATAAGTGAAGTGGTCCAAATTCTGCTACTCTCCCCGATAGTCCCTAAAACATGCTTATTTTAAAATAATTAATTTCTCTGAAATAATACGAATTTCATGAAAATTTGTATTTAGGCTAATGGAAAGATTTAGAATTTATTTATGGTGCCAAACTTGGGTATTGCTATTGAAAAATCAAAGTTTGGGTTCGTTTTGATACGTAGATGGCCCCGAAAGAAAATTTTACATACATCATTTTAAAGTAGACTTTATTTCAATCGTTTGGTATTAGTAACTTTCTTCTATACTAATTTGTTACAAAGTTAGTACTAAGTGTTTACTTTCTTTAATCCATGGCTATACCTTGATAAATATTGTTTTCAATAAAAAATATTATCTATTCGTCATCTTATCCTTAATTTTGGACAAGATAAAATATATATATTTTTTAAATTTTAGAGGGCATGCGGAAACATTAAAATATTTTCTATTGGAAAAAAGGGTTAAGCAAAAAAGTGCCTCATATCAATTAGAGCTTTTTAATCTACTTATTGATTGGTTGGTTGGTCGTATTTTGACGGCCGATTATCTACGCTTGGGATATAGGCCCAAGGGAGAGTGACCTTCGTGGGGGTCTTTCTAGGGGAGCCTAACCCGTATTTACGCATGGAAATCCAAGGTTTCGAAGAAAACCACGAAAACTCCGAAACGGTTAGGCCGACGGGCGCGATTGGGTTCGAACCCAGCACCTCCCGTCTACCAGCTTCGAGAGCAGAACCTCTCAGCCACTGGTTGGGCTTCTACTTATTGAGGTCATGAGAAATTTTGATAGCTTAAAATCGTAATCATAACCCATTTTCCCCTAGTATTTAAAAGATATAAACCAAATGTATCAATAAAATACACTAATAAAAGGTACTTTCATTTTAGCCACATGCCAGCGGTGCATCACTAGAGGAATTGACGTACATTTTATGTAACTTTTTCCTGTGTATCCATGTATGTAGGTATTTATGTAAATATGCGAATAATATATATATATGTATATATATATATACATATGTATATCTGTGGATGCATTTAGCTCCCAAGGTACCCCCTGATGTCGAAAGCGCCACCTGTTATGCAGATTTTATTCTTAATTTTTGGAAAATTTATGGCGTAGTAATGAACAAAATAAAGCATTAAAACACCCCCTAGTGGGGAAGAAATGAATTAAGAGGGTGAGGATTTGGTGATAAGTGATGTATAGGCCAAAAGCTTTAAAACTATGCTTCATATATGAAATAATCAATTTTCTGCAATACATCCCCCCTCCCCCCTCACGAGGGAATGCCCCTAAATTTCTGGTGTTGAAACAGATCCCCAGCAAGATGACGGGCTCGACGAGATACCCCTTCGGTCAAAATGAGGGAGAATCCCGCTATAATTTAATTAGTAGCTGAGTTGGAAAATATGTTTAAAATACACAAATTAGAGCTCGGAGAGATAAAAAAAGAAATTTAGAAATTCATTCTTCCTCCCATACTTCTTAAAAAATTTTAAATGTTGTAAAATATCTGAAATATTAAAATAGATGACTTGATTAAAAAATTGAAAAAAAATTGCAAAATGTTTTGAAATTTTTTCGAAAAAATTTTAAAATTATATTTTTTTCCTTTATACTCAAATATATAAAATTCGATGCGCAGTTTTAATTATATGTATAAACCAAACTTTTATAAAAAATATTGGGGATTTTCATTGATATGGAACGCGCAGGGGGCATTTCGAAGATTTCTAAGACGACGCGTAAAACTCCATTTTTTTCTCAAAAATAAAAATTTTTTTGATAAATGCATGCCATAATGCATATAATGTACTCTTGAATAATATTTAAAGTGAAATTTACAAAAAATAAAGAATTGATTTTTAAGGTTTTGAAGGTCCCTCGTCGCCTTAAATAGTTTCGGAGTATGAGCTCAGAGACGGACAGACGGACCGACAGAAGAGTGAGACAAATAGGGTTTCGTCACATGAACGAAACACTAAAAAAACGCGTTCATGAGTATCCTGGTTTCCATTTACAGAAAAATAGTAAGAAAATATTATTAACTTTTCAAAAAGTTTCACAATGTCGATGTTTAAGTTAAACAAATCTAATTAAATATATTCATTAACCATTTTTGAGTTTAAATTTAAATAATTACCTTAAAAGTTTCGAAAATCTATTTAGATGTTAATTAAAGTAAGAATTCAGAAGTTAAATGCTGGAGAATTCGGAATGCGTATTTAAAATGGCGAACAAATAATTTTTATTAGTTAAACTTAAAGCATTGACCTCCAATTAATTAATGTTTTCGAATTACATTGTATTTTACCCAATTGGCATTAAAATCCGATTATAAGGTTTTTAACATTAACAACAATATGCTGGAATATCAACTAATTCTTGAGAACGTTCGAATTAATTCATTAATTGAAAGTTTCTAAGATCAAGAAATGTTAATCAAACGCGCTATGTAATATTTCTTTTCTAAAAATCTTAAATAAAGTATCAATTTATTATCACTGTATAAATTGTCATATTTCTATTGTGATTCTTCTTATATTCCTTATTTAATATACAGTTTTGTTATTTATTGTTTATGTTATCATTTGATTCATTTTCTATACTGTAAAAAAACTGTTTTTTTTTTACATAAAATACTGTATTTTTTACAGGAAAAAAACTGTTTTCTTTAAAGCAGTTTTCCTGAAAAATAAATGTGGATTTTGTAATTTTTACAGAAAAAATCTATATTTTTCACAAAAAAATGAAAAGTTAATGAAAAATTACAGATTTTTTTTTTAATTAAACGGTTTTCCACTGCCGCCAAAATTGACAGTTTTTTTTTCTGTCAGTTTGAGAGATTTTTTTTTACAGTGTAAATCTTATGAAACATATTAAATTATGGAGTAATTCTAATAATATCACGGATATTAAAAGGGGCTTTCTTTTTCGAAATGTCCAGTAAAAAAGAAAATTATAATGTAATAAAATAATTTCAAACTTGAGAATTATTTTAGGGTACCAATTGTAAAACATTTAGATGAAATGGCATATTTGAAACGAAAAAATGTTTGTATGAAATTCTATTAGTTATTGTAATATAATAAAATATTTTAGAATTACTGCAGAAAATGAACTTTAATTTTCTTTTTATTAAAAAGAAACGAGATGTGTTTAATTTTTTTAAATTGCTAAAATTAGAACAATTACGTGAAAATTGAAACAATATAGAACTAATAATATTTAAAGTATATCGCAGATTTAAAAATATATCAAAATAATAAATTTTGGGATAAGTATTATTAAGTGATGTGTAGGATATTACATTTTCTGCATTTTTTAATAATTGTCAAATTGTTTTTTTTTCCTCTGTTTTTCAAAGATTCAGAGAATTATTTTCACACAAATGTTTAACTGTAGAGTTAGTTCTTTCAAGCAAAGAAAATCCCAAATATTAAAGACCATTCTACCCAACTCCCCACAGTTTAAAAGTTTTTTAATTTGTTCTGAACAAAAGACTATGCTTTTTAATAAACAAACTTTTAAGATAGTCGCGGTACTTTCGTTTTTTAAAATATCACAAAACAAAACCAGCAAAAGTAAACACAATCATTACATAATTAATTTGTGCTTGCTGTTTTTAAGCATGTTCTTGTATGTTCTTTTACTTTTTTTTTTGTGATCAAAGTATTAGATTCATAAAAATTTTGGACTTCCTGTTTTGAATGGATTCCGCTTTTTAAGATGTATTAAATACAGTTTAATAATCTTCGTCTACATCTATATATCTCTCGATCGATCTATGCGTACCTGCCTGCTGTACAAATTTTGTACATGCTGTAATTGAAGACCTAATGCACGGAATTCCCTGAAATCTCATATTTAGTTGGGCATTGACAGAAAGTCATGTTTTTACATTTTAATATTTATCGTCCAACAAATGGCGCTGCTATGCCGTACTTTTCATGATTTGCGTGACATACTCATACTACACCGAATGGCTAAAAAATTAGAGACGCCATTTACAGTGACCTCTCATTTATACGACTTTCACAGGGCCGTAGAAAAAAGTCGTATAACTGAAAGAGTTCGTATAAGTGAGAGACCACTTTATTATACATGGTTCAAACTTTATATGCATTTATTATTTTACCTTCATTAAATACGATACGTTTTGTGTACTAAGAACATATTTTAACAAAATTTATAAAATATATTAAAAAATAAAACATAAAATATATTAAAAAATAAAACATAAAATATATTAAAAAATAAAACATAAAATATATTAAAAAAGTTCACAAAATAGATCGCTTACCATATGTTTCTTTTAAAGGTTTGCAAATGAGATTTTCTGAAAAAAATGAAATCATATTAGTTTGTCTCTCTCGTCGACGAAAAGAGAAAATGACTTTTCCTAAGTCTAGTAAAGCTTTTAAGATATTTTGCGAATAATTAGTTTGATGGTTATAATTCTTGAATGCATTTAAAGCAGCACTTGCTTCTGAAAAATTTACAGCAGCAGGAACACTGCTCTCATCTTCGTCATCATCCTCGCTCGCGTCTTCATTCTTGATAAACACTTTAACATTAGTGAAATGATAAAGGTATGAAAACGTGAATGATTTGTACTTTAAGGATTATGAAAATGAATTCTTCAGTTAGAAATGTAAAATCGCCTGAACTGTTTAACGCGTCGTATAAGTAAGAGAACAGAATTCGGCGTATAACCAAGACAGTCGCATAACTGAGAATCGTATAAGCGAGAGGTCACTGTATTTGAAAGTGAACCCGTCCGATAGTGACGTAGAATGACGTAACAACGTAGTTACTTATATAAGGAACTCTCAGCTTTGTACGACGTACTTAGCAGGGAAGTTACTGTAAAAATGGGCAAGATGAAAGATTTAAGTGACTTTGAATGAGAGATGATCGTCGCTATAAGAAGAGCTGGTGTCAGCATCTCTGAAACGAGGGCCCTTTATGATTTTCTCACCCAAGAGTATCTCGGGTGTTTAGAGAGCGGAAGTTGAAAAAAAATCTTTAAGCGATAAGGACCATTCTGGTTAGAAAAAGGCTGGTGAACGAGAGAGGTGAAAGACACGTAGCGCGCATAGTCAACAGCAACAGAAGGGCAACAACACGACAAACTACAGATGAAATCAATGCAGGTGCATAACAAAGCCTATCCCAATGCATAAGAATACGGACTTTACAAAGGATGGGCAGCAGAAGACCATCAAGAATGGCTTTGGAGTCACAGAAAAATAGGAAAAGCGCCTGTTTTTGGGTAAGGAACGACGAAATTGGTCACTTGAGGACAACAAAAAAATAGCCCGGTCCAATAAACCTCGTTTCCTTCTCCATCATGCAGATGGGAGGATCAGAATAAGGTGCAAACAGCACGAATTCATGGGCCCCTCCTGCCAAATGACAACTCTTTAGGATGATGGCTGGAGAATTATGGTGTGGGGAATGTTTTCATGCAGTACATTGGGTCCCTTGATATCTGTGGGCATAACGCTGAACAGCACAGCTTACCCCAACATCGCGTACACTCGTTTATGGCTATAATGTTCCCTTATGGAAATGATCACTTTCAGCAGGACAATGCACCTTTCCACTGCGCTCGTTAAGCCTTAAATTGGTTTGAAGAACATCAATAAGAGTTTACCCTGCTTCCATGACCAGCTCAGTCCCTGATCTCAATTCTAGGAGTATTTATGGTAGAAAGTCGAAAGAAAACTTCAAAGCTTCGAAACGTAACCATATAATCTGACCCCACATACAGCTGACATTATGTTACCATTGGCCAACATTCCTCAGAAACGGTATCATCAACTTATTGAGTCCATGACATATATCATAGGGCAGTGACGGCGAACCCATGGCATCTGATCTTGTCTAAATTCGATTAATTGGAAATTAAAGAATTTTAATTGCGGCTTTTTGAAATACTGTAAATTACTGTATTAGTAAAAATATCAATGGTAAAATTGCAGCAACTTCGAGATTAATTTCAAAGCTATTTAAAGAAAATGGCATTTGCCCTTTTCATATTTTTTCTTCTATTTATGTCCGGAAGGTCAGTATTTTCGCAAATCCATTGTACGGAAAATCAAATAAAATGCATCTGTCAGATAAATCCAGTTCAGCATGCATTTTGTTTAAATTAACTTAAGTATAAACATGGTATTAATTATTTTTCATAGAAGATGCAATAACAAAATTAATCACATACTTTTTTTTTAAATATTTTCTAAAATATAATTCTTTTTACGATTATTATAGTGCAATACCTACATGTATGTTACAAATGTTTTAAAAATCTTAATGTGTGACTTTTATTCTTTATTTTTCAATCCACTCAACTTTTTCATTAGTTGGCACGTCAAGGTCATATAAAATATTTTGGGGTGAAAAAAATGGCACGCGGTTATAAAAAGGTTCACCAACCCTGTCATAGGGTGTCTCTAATTTTTTGGCCACTTAATGTATATCTCGCCGCTTGTAGAATGGAATAGGACAAAGTTAATGTAAGATATTTATTATAAAAAGAACTATACTGATTTATTATTAATTTTGATCACATAACAAGAGGTGCTACTATGAATTTTTCTCATAAATATTATAGATGCACTGTATATCTAATTATGAATTTAAAATTAATCATAAAAATACATATTTTAATTTAATTTCGATTTTCAAATCTCAAAATAGGACAATCTTAAGTTTATTATTATAAATATGAACATTGTAATGTGATGTTGGATTCAAAAGAATGTAATATTTAAACAAAAACGTGGTGGTCAGATCAAGTAAAATTTTCTGTGAAAGAAATAACTGGCAAAACTTAAAAAGAAATAACTTCTGAAGAAGAATTAATTACAAAAGAGTTCCAACGAAAAATATATGAAACTGAAGCTAAATCAATTTAAAAAGATTAGTGAAATTGAACTTCTAAAGTTCTTTAAAAGAAACAATTGTTTTAAAAGATTTTATCAAATGTTATTTTGTCACATAAGCGTTTAAATTACCAACTATGAATTGAAACAACTATGAAATTTAAAATCCTTTAAAACATCCGATTTTCTGCAGAATTCATTCGCTTTGATGTACGTAGGTAATCAATAAATCACTCAAAAGGAGAAAAAAATCAAACAAAAAGGGCAGCAAATTCTAAATCTGTAAAAGATAATTTAATCTATACTTACAGCTCAAAATAAAAATTTAAATGTATCGTTTTAATTCTTGTATTTTAATTCTTGTTTCACTGCATTGTTAAAAATCTCCAAAGCAATTTATTAAAAAATATATATATCTATGAAAGAGCAAGATTCTGAGTATTAAAGTAATACAGAAAAATATTTCCGTACGTAATTATGTAGCTTTCATTACAAAAAGCTGCCTATTGCAGCCGTTCGGGGGAAAGCGATTACGAGACATTTTGGTATTTCACCGATCATGACCCTCAAACACTGAAACCACCCGCCGTTCAAATGTTGATATATATATATATATATATATATATATATATATATATATATCCACATGTATCTATATCTATATATCTATCTGTCTGTATATATATATATATATATATATATATATAATCATCTTTGTCACACTGTAACTCTCGTATTTATGAACCGATTTGGATGTAACTTCGTGTGTACATAGTACATACCAATACCTCAACCGAGTTCGTTGATCAGCTTCATCCGCCGTCTTGTTTAAAAATGGCGGCAATTTAATTTTTTTTTTAATTTAAAATTTAAAATGAGGTAGATTTTTTTTTTCTTATGTGTTTGACTTTGATACGAGGATTTCGGAGAATTTTTGGTTTTGTTTATATCTTAAAACATGGCTGAGTTATAGCACTTTGAATTTCTAGCATGGGTGACGTTTTGAAACGATCTGATTTTTGTTCCGCGATAACACGCGTATTTATAAATTGATTAGGATGTGACAAGGCATGTGCATAGTATATAGCAATCTTCGACCAAGTTCGTTGGTCAACTTCATCCGCTATCTCTTTTCAAAATGGCGGCCATTAAAATAAAAATAATAAAATAAAATTTAAAATGAGGTACAAAAAATTCGCAATTGAAAAGGTTTTTCTTAAGTGTTTGATCTTAATAGAAGGATTCCGGGGCATTTTTTATTTTGTCTTTATCTTAAAAAAAGGGCTAAGATATAGCAGTTTGAATTTCTAATGTGGGTGACATTTTGGAAAATCTGATTTTTTGCCTGAGACAGCACTCGTTTATAATGTTAGTGATTATGAGAACAGGAATTACTAAGTTCTCAACCAAGTTCATTGGTTAGCTTCACCAATCATGTTGTTTTAAAATATTGGGTACTTCAAAATATCGCCGAATTTGGCGACCGATTGTAAATCACTTTAAATAAAACCACGTTGGATAAAGCTGACTAAATTCGGGAAATTCTCGTTCATATTAAGTATAGACAAAAATTAATATTGAATCTTCTATAATCAGGTTCCATTAATTTGAACTTCGTGAATTTGAACAATATAAGATGGCTTTTAAAAAATAAAGAATATGAAAGCTAACTCTTCCTCCCGGCACTGGTCGGAAAGACATTTTATGATTAAAATGTATATCATGTGTTATTTATAAAGAATGATTCATAAAATATTTTAAGTGCGATTTATTTCTAAAATGTACTTTTAGCTTTTTTTGACGTTTGCATGATCTACCTTAAAATACTTAATATTTTTACATGAATATTTCATAGATTGTAGTTTATATCTATATTTAAAAATTTTCTCCTGTTTTACTCACAAAAAATATGCAAATATAAACTCTAAAATGTTTCGATATTTAAAAAAATCATAAAACATACAATGCTTCTATCTTTATTTAAAAAAATGTCCTTACGGCCTGTATCGGGGGTAAAAGGTGACTTCTATATTCCTTGTTTTTAAAAATTCAGTTAATTTTATTCAAACACACAAAGCTTTAAAACGCATAGAAGCTAATTATAAACGATTTAATCCCAATATTCGCCATACTGAATGCGAATAAGAATATCACCAAATTAGTCAACTATTTTCATGTTAGCTTCATTTATGGTGATGTAATTTTGAATATCAAACTGCTGTATTTCTGCCATCTTTCAGGATAGGGACGAACCAAAAATGCTCCGGAATTCTTGTATCATAAACCAAATAGTTAAGGAATTATTATTATTATTTTTATTTTTTTTTTTTGTGTGTGTGTGTGTGTGTGTGTCTTTTTAAAATTGAAAAATTTAACAATCTGTCATTTTGAAACAATATGTTGGATGAAACTGGCCTACGAACTTGGTCGAAACCTTGGTATGTCCTATACACATGCTCAGTTACATCCGATTCGGTTCGTAAATACGAGTGTTACAGTCTAAGTAAAAAAAAAGTCACTATTCACTCTATCGCAGAGTCAAAATGTGCCCAATCTCTTTAGAGTGAATATTCATTCTGAGCAAAAGTGGAATTGTTATCTCTCTGAAAGAGTGAATAGTCAGTCCTATGAAGTAAGGTTTCCTGTGAAGTGACTTTTAAGGAAAAATTAAATTAAAGTTACATTTAAATTAAATTAGATTGACAGAAATAAATTAAAATATTTTATTCCAATCGTATCCCTTGTGTTTGCTTTCATAGCATACCCTATAAAGATATGATAGTTTTAAAATGCTCACAAGGATAAATAATTAACCAAAATTTTAATCAGTTAATATTATTTCTTTCTTTTCAAATAAAAATTAAGATGTATTTAGTATTTTAATAATTCCCATAATGTACGTTAATTATGTTCTTTTTTATGTGTAATTCAAATTTTAAATCTTTAAATCTCAGTATTCATCGCTAATGAATGTAAATCTAATCGAACGTTACTGTTTACTGTATTTTAGTCACTTTTAAAGTGTTATTAATAACTATTTATTAGGTGGATGTAATATGATTAACAATGTGTTACTTTATTTCAATTTTTATTTTAAATATAAATTATTATACTTTTACCTTACTTTTCAGTAACTTATCGCTATTTTGCAAAGTCCAATTGTTCTAAAATATTTTTCATTTTTCCACTTAAAAGACAATGCTTATCAACTCGCATCTTTTTTTAAACAATTTCTGAGCAAGATCTAAATATTAAGAATGTATAAGATTTTTTTTTTTTATGTGTTGTGATTTGTCATTGTTTTATTAAATATGAACACAGAGTCTAAATTTTTATATCCTCTGGAATATGTATATATTTTTATTTTAAACATATTCGTTAACTTAATCATGATTTTGAATTTTCTTCTGCTATTTCTGAAAAATGGAGATTAAAATACTATGTTTATTTTTGGAATGACACTATAAGCCATATTTAATTTAATTTGTTTTTTCCTTTATGTATTGCATTTTGTGAATATGAGCTAAATAGATTTTATATGTTTTATAGCAAAAGACTGATCTAGAAAAAAGAAGGAAATACAAAAGGAAAAGAAATGATTGCATATGTACTGTTCTTATTAATTGAAAAACATTTTTAATGTAAAAAAAAGCACTAGTTAAGGTTATCACTATTTAAACTCAATGGTTACTCGATTGTAGTCTGATTTGCTATGGAGAAATCAGTATCAGCGTAAACAATGAGCACTTTTTTAAAAGTACTAATAGAAGAGGTACCACAATAGTGCCAAATTATGGCCAACTTGGCGAGCTATCACCAAATATTAAAAAATATTTTCAACTTGGATATAAACAAAAGGACTACGTCTGAATTCATTCATAATTATAATCTCTACCAATAGAACCCTGCAAAGAAAGAAACAGTGGGCCATTAGCTGAAAAAAAGATGCAGACAGCACTGCCATCAGCGCTAAAGTGCAACGGTGCCATTACTTAAACCAGTACAAAAGTGTCCATGCGGAATGCAGCAGGCCCATCAGTGATGGTCAACAGCAGGCCAGCATTTGTATGCCATCATATTACTTCAATCCGGCACTTTTCCTGCAGTGCTAGCACCTATCCCACTGCTATTCCTTTGTTGGCCCAGCTCTTTCCCTTACAAAAATTTCTTATAGAATTCAACAAAAAAACAAAGTATTATAGAATTATGGCTCTTTTTTCGATAAGCTAGTTTCACCAAGAGCTATAGAAATATCTGTAGAAGGGTCTATAATAGAAATGTCTATAGAAATATTTGAACTTGCAGTGGTTTCCATGTGGCCACTCCTCCCGAGTACTAACCGCGCTCGATGCTGTTTGGTTTTCGTGATCGGACATGAACAAATACTTTCAGCGTATGCTACGACCGCTCTTAGTTTTCAATCTCTCATTACACTATTTCAAGCTTTTTTCTTTTGTGATTTAAGTTCCCAATCATTAAACTGGTATAGAAATTATTGTTTTGTATAGAAATCTTATATATTTTATGCGCTTTTTTTATTATTGATTCTGAACTGTGTAAATTATGAAAACCGAAATCCTTTGTAACTTAGTAAAACTAGATTTAAGGAAAAAAAAGTGCGTTGAAATAAACAATTTATTTATATATTTATTTACTTTTTTATTTTGTTGGTGGCAGTGGTGCTATATTATTTACAGTTTAAAGAAAAATTAGCTTCACAGCCTAAATTGGGTTAAGATATTCATTGCAGATTTGTGTTCAAATGCTCAATGTCTTCGATATTCGCAACGCCATCTAGCGTAAGGGTTCCCAGCAATAATACTGCAAAAGTTCGTGCACTTCCATGTAGTGGTGGGCCAGCGCATGAGATAAAACGGAAGTCCACCAGAATTTTATCTGATGATTTCCAACAGCTAAGTTGACTGAAGCTGTCCAGCAGTGATTATGCAGTGGTAGACCATCAGCCAACACTTCTCCATTATTGTCAGCACCTATCTTGCTGCTGGCCAGCAATTTCCTCTTTGCTGGGAATATTAGTTGCAGTTTTGTTTTAACTGCAAATTTTTGGCAACTTGATGTAATGTATTTCTACTTATTGAACTTTAAAACCTAATATGACTTGTACGTTAGGAATTAGCTGATGAGGGATTCAGAATGAATCCTAAACGTCCCTTTAAATTGTTTTTAGTGTTTTTTTATCTTTTAATACAGTGTAATGGAATGTCTGTTATTTTGAAAAGTTTTTATAAATATTTTCAACTGCCTAGTGTTATTTGGTTTTCTTCTTAGACAATGTAGAAAATCTTAAAAATAGATACCTTAATTAGGAAACAATTACTATGATAAAGATACATAACTGATTCAAAATCAATTTATAGCCATTAAGAAAATTGGACTTTAAAATTTTACGAAGGAAATGATAATTTTAAAGATTTTATTGACTATTTTTGATTACCCACGTGTTTAAATTACAAACTAATATAAAACTCTTTAAAATATTTCATTTCCCTTCTAATACGGCTAAATATTTTGCTTTAGTATAAATTATTAATTAAACAATAAAATAAACATAGCACTCAAAGGAATGAAAAAAATCAAGGAAAATGAAAATGTCAATAAAGTTTTCGCCTTTCAAAACTTAAATTTAATCTATAAGCATCCATATGTACCAGGGTTCGTACGGGTGCTTGAATTTCATGACTAAGAAACTTTCCGGCACCGGTATTTTCTTATGGAAAATCTCTCCTGAAATAAAGCGAAATTTCGTCCGTTTAAAATAGATTTATTTTTCTATAAAAAAATTCTGATATCGGGCCTTGAAAATAACGGTATCCGTATGAACTCTGATGTACTTTTAAGAAAAAAAAATTTAAATTTATTGTTTTAAGTTTTATTTTTCTGTGTATTCTTATTTTTATAAAAATTGCTTTAATTGATAAAACTCAATGATTTTATTTATAAGTTTCAAAGAAGCCTTTACAACGAAATAAGAGGTAACACAACAGAATACGCATATTGTTTTCTATACGAAAATATCTTTTAAATGATTTTTGGGTAAAATTTACAAATCTTACTTTAGTTTTACATCTTCACCCTTGTACATCACCTCAAAGCAGTGACGTAACCGTAAAAAAAGACAGACAGTATACGCTATTAGGCAGAGGGTATACGCTACAGTCATGAATGTTTATGGCTTGGGTATATGCTATATCTTAATATGAGAAAAAGGAAATGAGGGTATACGGACTTTCTTAAAACATCTAAAAGGTACACGGCATATACCTCCGTATACCCTCCACTACACATTTGTCTCAAAGTTTTTTTTTATAAAATGCATTAAATATGAAATTTTCCATGTATGTAATTCAAGAAAAATTCTGAAATTCACCCACTTTTAACTATATAGTACATTTTATAACGGAATCATGCCTTAAACAAAAAAAAATCATGTTTACGTCAAAATAAATACGATGATCTGACTATAAACCTACATAAGACAGAAACCTATTTCAAATGGACTTTATTTTTGGCCCTTTACGATTCTGTTTTAGCAAGGTTTACTCTAGACAAAAAAAAACAAGAAAACAATTAAAAGTATATTTTTATAGTGAATATGATTTTCTTCTATTCTAATTTCTGAAAAAAGAAATTACATGTCCGTCATTAAATTTCGTTCGTAATTTGAATATATCATTCCATAAAAACGATACGAGATATGAAATATACTATGATTACATTTTTTAATTTAATATATCAGATTTACTTAAAATCATTTACATTATTTTTATCTTGACAATTTTTTGTGCTCAAAATTAGATAGAAAATGAATTTTTTAAATACTAAAATATGTATGGTTAGTTTCCAAAGAGGTTTTTAGTGTAGTAAGTTAAAATTAAATGAATGTATGTTTTTTTTTTTGGACTTATGCATATACACTATGACGCAAAAGTTTAGACAATGAAGAAATTCTTACATACTTTGAAAAATATTTATTCAATTTTCAAATCACTGCTTGGAATTAATGTGCTGTACATATAAACAATATTTATAACAAAGAAAAGTGGAATTGTGCATATTGCAATAAATTAAATGGTAACAAAAATAAACTGCTGTCTCAAAAGTTTAGACACAAATTAAATAAAATCGAAATAAACAATTTTTAAAACCTGGTTGCGCATCCATGCTTATGTATTACGTCATATACACGAGATTGCATGGAAGAAACTAAATCTTGCATAGTTTGTGGATCGATATCGTACCATGCATTCTCAATAGATGTCTTAAGTTCCTTTTCAGAAGAGTATTGTCTAGCGTTGCTATAAACTTTGCGACACATGATGCTCCAAAGGTTTTCTATAGGGTTAAGATCTGGGCTACATGCTGGCCAGTCGAGAACTCTTATATTATGGGAATTAAACCAAGATTTTGAATGTTTTGCAGTGTGAATTGAAACATTGTCTTGCTGAAATTCCCACTGAGGACCCCCTAGAAGCTCAGCAAATGGCAGTAGGTTTTCTTCTAATGTCTGTGTATAATGCTGTGAAGTTTGACGACCACTGGTGAAGGTCAGAGATACTTGTCCATTATAGCAAAAGGCTGCCCAAACCATCACCGAGCCCCCTCCTTGTCTGCGACTAAAAAAACGTCGAGGTTCCTTCCGCAAGTCATGCCAATACGATAAACAACCATCTGGACCATCCAGATTCCACTTTTTTTCATCGCTAAATATGACTGACTGCCATTTCTCTCCATATGACATATGCTTTCGAGCCCACATAAGTATTTGTAACTTATGATGTGGTTTCAGAGCTGGTTTCTTCTGCATTTTGCTATAAACGATTGTTCCTTTTTCCAAAATTCGTCTACGAATCGTATCCTTTGATACAGAGAGTCCCGATGAGCTTTGAACTCCACGTACGCTCATTTGTTGAGTACTCGCTAGTCTTTGTATCAGGCGATCCTCTCGTACATTTGTCACACGTGGCCTCCCAGACCGACATTTTGCTTTATATTCGGAACCACTCGATAAAACTCGATAAATAGATTTTTTTGACCTATTAATAATAGCAGAAATTTCAGAAACGCTCTTCCCTTCACCTTTCAACTGCCAAATCCTTGAAACCTCATTCACTTGAATTTCTTTAGCTCTCGGCATGTCGACTATGAAGCGCAATCGTTTGCAGAACTTAAGTACTCCAAATTTGTGACATCATCGATTCTAAATTTGCATATGCCAGCGAATATTCAAAGAAATTTAGAATAGTGTCTAAACTTTTGCGACAAGCACATTTGAATTTTTATGAAAAAAATTAGTATTATAGCAAATAAAACGACTGTCTTTTGTACATAGCATTTTAAATCAGTTTTTGAATATATTTACAGGTTTTTGTAATTCTGACGTCATAATTCTACATTTTAAAGCTGAATGACGTCATTGTCTAAACTTTTGCGTCATAGTGTATTGATGTTAAACATGTTATAATCTTCAATCCAAAGGGTTAGCCAAATGTACATTGTAAAATGAAAAACTAGTTCATGAATGTTATTTATTTCATATTTACAGAAGCAACACCTGGGCATAAATTTTCTCTTTATTATTTTTTTACTCTTAAATATCGCACAATTTAAATTTTTACATCCTTGAATAGGAAAATTACTGTTCTTTGAAATAAAATTCAAATAAAAAAAAAGTTTTTATGGATTTTAAAATAAGTTTGAAGCATCATTAAAAAAAAAAAAAATGTCTGTATTGCGTGCCGTACGATTACAAAAGATTAACCCTGTTACACTTAAAACAATATATAGGGTACCGATAAAAGAATTTCCCAGTTTCAGTGCTATATTATAACAGTTTTATTTAGACTATTTACAACACATCATACATCAAACTGAAGGTAAACTAACCTAGTTTTTTCTTACAAATGTTCAATATGTGCACCTTCAGTTATACGGCATACATCCAACAGTTCAATTCTTCCTGCAATTCGGTTAACATGTCCGGAGTAATCAAAGCAATAGCCTGTTCAATTCTGTGTCTCAACTTTGGCAAAGCATTAGGTAGAGGCGGGACGTAGACACAATCTTTTATAAATCCCCAAAGGAAACAAGATGGAAATCGCACGTCAACGTCGCAAATAAGGTGCATTCGTACTATAACTAGTTTTATAAATATCTTTTGCACCGCATAATGTACTGAATGTATAATTTAGTGTACTTCATAAGTGCATATCATTTTAATTCTGCTCGAAAGGCTGTAACATCATTCAAATGCACTTGAACTAATCTTTAACCATTGGCCGTAACGGAAAACTTTTAACTGTCCCTGTAATTAAACTATACATCCGATTTTTATAAAATTTGAAATGTCTCGACAAAATTTTGCAGCAATTATACATTTAAAATTTCAGACCATTCTGTTGGTCAGTTCTTGCTCTATTATATGCGGTCGGACAGACAGACAGACGGGCTGAACGACGACTATAGGGCTACGTATTTATATAACTAGTAAATCTGCAGATCAGGAGCCTCAACGTCAGCTCTGCAAGTCACTGTTTTTAGACACACTTTGGTAATATTCAATTTCATGCAAACCGCAATTTAAAGTTTTCAAATTATGTAATTATTTATAAGAATAAAAAATACGAAGTTTTCAGACATTAGAAGCATTAAATTAAAAACGTTGTTATGGAAGGATATTTTGAAATAATTTTCATGAGCTACTAATTCTGATATTTTTTTAAATAATAAAACAGATTTCTTCAGGGGGGAGGGGGGCTCCGCCTCCTGAACTCCCCGTGGTTTCATTAATTTACATACTATGTAACTTTTTATTTATTGCACTAATGGTTATCGCAAATCTTAAATTTCTTTTTATACTTCCGAGCCTTAATTTTCAATACTGGTGGACAGAAAATGATTCACATTGACGCAATTATATTAAAAGTTTAGGTTTTATGAATGAAAATATAATTTCCTTTTAAAAATAAAATAATTTTCATTCATATTTTCTGAAATGAGACGGCATTAAGAAGTAACACTCGTCATAAAATATTTTTTTAGGTAATCTAGTTAATGCTTGGTTTTTAAGAATGAGAATATTTATTTCCCAATACAATGACGTCATTTTCGACAGCGATAATTTTGCGGTGTAAAAATTTGACATTTACTATATATTTGATTTTCAAAAGTTTTTTTTTTTTCTCATTGAAATTTTCGATTAAAAATTAACATTTCTGTTAGCTGTGTGCAGACGATAAACCATGAGATATTAGTAACATTTCTTTTAATAATAAGAATTAATATCATAACACAAGCCTTTTTTATTTCAACCTCAAAGCATATTAGTTTTATTTTTGATATATGAGATCAAATTCACCTTCTTTTCGTATTTTAGTTTTATTTCCAATATGAAGACGTATTCATGTCTATTTTTTATTTCATTTTCCTCTTGCACATGAAAATCTTTCAAATCAAAATTAACTGTTTAGGATAAATTATTATTCTGGGATAGGATTTTCTTGGCAACGGTATATAAAAAAAAAATGATTGTTAAATTTATAGCAAAATGTCAATTTATTCCTTATGAAAATAATGAACTTCTTAATTTAAAAGAAAAAATATTTGAACAAAATAAGCAGAACATAGTCTTTCTTTATTTCTGGGGTAAATTTCATCTATATGTAAAGTCACAAAGGCATTAATTCATCCCTTTTGACTTTGATCGACTTCAAACAATTACAAATACTTTCACATTTACGATATTTTTAGGTGTAGTTCCGTCGCTAGGCAACAGTTAAAAGAAAATAAAACAATGAAATATGTGCTTTGAAAAAAAGTAAATTTATAAAAAGATATATTATTGGAACACATATATAAAATACCTCCATAAGTTAAACACCGAATTTAAAAACTCTGACAAATGTATACACAAAATTTCAAACTAATATGAATAATGTATGGTTCTAATTAGAAATTACATCATCCATAATTTACTATTTAAATCCTTCAATCATATGAGCCATTTCCTTTCAACAAATAAAAATGGAAAAATCGTCTGAATTGCTATAGGAAAGCATTAAGTCGCAAAATAAAATGTTCTATATATTCCGAACGCATGAACCAAATTTAACCAAAAACTATACAGCTAAATCCGGGGATTTTATCAACATGCATACTTAATTTTAAGCTAATCGGATGCTTTTTACGGCAGTTATCGCGGAACAGACGGACAGACAGACAGACAGACAGACAGACAGACAAACGGAAACCAAAACATTTCGTGTCTCCACAGTAAGCCTTCACTGACGTTTCGGCAATTACGAACGCACCTAAAAATCGTGTGGATCTAACGGTTTTTAAATCAATCTAACGGTTTTTAAATCGCTCAGCAATAACCCTTTACGCCCAGGATTCGCCATTTTGCGTATGTTGCATTGCAAGCGAGCAGATAACAAAGCGGTACTCTCGCATGCGTTTATCTAAAACTGTTGGAGTTACTCTTTATGTATGACCTTGAACCAACATTCTACAATGCTTACAGTTGATACTATTAAAGTTTATAACTGTGACATTCTTGTATGTATTTCGGACACCTTGTATGTATTTCGGAATTCGTTCCCGGCTAGTTCTGGGATGTGAATAAGGCTAATGTCAGACGAATGTCTTTTTGCACGCTTTTTCCCTTGCGTATTATCCCTACGCAATGCTAACGGCATTGTGTAGGTATAATACGTAAAGAAAAATGCGTGCAAAAAGACGTCCGGCATTGTGTAGAGATAATACGTAAGGAAAAAAACCTGCAAGAAGACGTTCGTCTGACATTAGCCTAAGAAAGTGATTTGAGCCAGATATGAAAACCGTATGAACCATATATATCTTACAGGAATTGGCCGAAAAAGCAATATCTCTGATCATGTATAACCCATTTAACCCCTTTTCTACTGACGGTACTGACCACCTGGTACTGGTACTGGTTTTTCTACTGACTACCATTAAAATAACTTGTTGTAAAATTCATTTAATGCATCGATTAGTTGTAACACAATTTAGAATGAGTGATAGATCCATTACTTTATCTTGTTCCTAAAGCATTATTGGTTTCAGAAAAAAAAAAAAAAAAAAAAAAAAAATCGGATGATTTCTTTTGCCTTTGCATCTTTTCAGCTTCGTCGGTGTTAGGAGGGGGGGGGGGGGATTTTCGATTCGGAAGTATTTCTACATTTCTGATGTAAGAACATTATATTTGTACATTTCGTAATTCTTCAAAATACTAAGAAAAATATTTAAAATAAAAGATTTGAGTGGGGTTATAAATGTTACACAAAATCCCTATAAATTCAAATTTAATTAATCCTTCTAAATTCTTCAACGCGGCTAAAATCCTTCTAAAATGTATTAAATGATCATGTAAATCTTCTGATGTAGTTTTACAAATTCATGAAAAATGCTTTAGAAAATAAAATTTTCATGGATTCATAATTCAGTACATAAAGAGATCTGAAATCTGAAATCAAACAGGCAAGCAGTAATATAAATTCTGCAATAGATAAAAACAATCAAAACATCTTAGAAACAAGAATGAAAAATCATGCGTACAGCATTGATTATGAAACACTTTCCAACACATTCTGAATAGAATAACAAAACATCACAGTTTATTAAGGTGAAAGATGACGTCTAAATGAATGGAAAACGCATAACGTATTCGAAAACCCGATTTCTGCTAGTACCAAGAATAGTCGTTAAAATATGCGATTAACTTTTGCAGCCCTGTATTGGATCTACAGATGTGTATGCATACTACATAGTAATGCTAAATGTTAGTCCAGTTAAATGCATAACACAGTTGAAATTTTCCTCTCAACAATTTCCACCAATAAACGGATGTTATTGAGAACTTTTGCTCGTCCTTGTATATGATCTATAGAATTTATATGCACCAAGTAATATTTTTAAAAAGTTAAATTTGAAAAAGCACACCACAACTGAAAACGGACTTCCAGGAGTTCGTGTTCGTAGGCTCCAATAGTTCAATTATTGCTCCTTTTCATCTATAGACAAATCTTTTGTGTGTCCCTGTAAATAAAAGATAAATTCTGTGCAAACCCAATTCTATAGTAAGAACCTTGTCGTACACCTCAGTGATGTATATCAATTTCAAAATGTTTAAAACACTGTAATAGCATTAAAATACACGGTAAACGATTTTTTCCCATAGACCGTAATGTAACGGATTTTTTTTTAGGGTTGCTGTAAATGATCTATAAATTCTACACACTTTATTTTCAATACCGAATATGCCATAGTAAACCTCCAATAACCTATATCCTTTTCATGGCGATCGGACTATATTTACGCGAGTTAATTAGAGCACGGCCAGACGAACCGAATTCGTAAACACTTTTCCATTATGTTGGAAAGTGTTAAAAACACAATTTTTTGCACTTTCCAACATAGTTAAAAATTGTTTTTGAATTGGATTTCTCAGCTGTCTGTCTGTCAGTGCTCTAACTCACGTAAATATACTCGGATACCCATGTAATTGATAAATGTTAATGAGGTGTATGATAGCATGTTCGGTATTGAAAATGAAGTGTGTAGAATTTATAGTTTACTTACAGCAACACTCAAAAGAATTCAGTTGCATTACGGTCCATGGGGGAAAATCGTTTGTGGTGTATTTGGATGTTGTTACACTATTTCAAACAGATTGAAATTGATACACTGAGGTGCACTACCAGAGGCTTACTGTAGAATAAGATGTGCATAGCATTCATTGTTCATTTACAGGGGCACACAAAATAAATCGGTTACATAATGGTTTACGGGAAAAACTGTTTACAGCGTATTTTAATGATGTTACACCATTTCAAACATGATAAAATTTATTGCCTATTACTTGGCGGGTATAAATTATATACATCCTATACAAGGCTGCACAAAAGATCACGAATGCATTTCTGCTTATTTAAAGAAATTGCCGAAGGAGAATTTATAACTGAGCTATCAGTTTCCGTACTGATCTAAATATTAGCATGTTATATAGTATGGTCCATACAAATATATAGTTTATATACAGGGCTACATAAAACGAATTCGGATGTTTTTCCGACTATTAATGGTAATTCCTGAATTCGGTTTCCAAATGTGTTATGTATTTACCAAATTGTTTACTTATTAAACGGCGAAAATTTGCTAAAGTATTCTGGCAACGTTGGAAATTGTTCCATAATCTATGCTCGAAGCATGATTTACCCTTGTTGTTAAACTTTGATGAAGAGGGTATCGAAAATAAATACTTATCTCTGCATTGATTTATTTTAATATTTAGTTTTAATGTTTAGAAGTAAAAACTTCATCGGAAAAGAATTTATTAGACGTTTATTTTAAACACCAATTTAAGCTTAGAAAGTTATTTTTTTTCCTTTATTCACGGGGAAATACTTTCTTGAATTAAAATACAGCAGTAAACTTCATACCACACATTTTTAATAAATTTCGGCTAATCCCTTACTAGCTTAATGGAGAATTTTTCTTTTTAACATTAAAGATTATAAATTTAAAATTCCAGATTCGTGTTTCATTCTTGATACTGCGAATAATTTTTATGTAAAGTAGATGCTTTTTTGTGCTATAAAACTTGTGTCAGTAAATTCTACTTTCTTAACTTTGGACAGTAAATTCTACTTTCGTTCCATTTAAGAATGTTGTGCTGTTATATTTTAGTTTGTAAGATTCTACTCAATTAAATTTTAGATTTTCTTTTGAATTAGAAAAGAAGAATTATTTAAAAAGCTGGGCAGCTTCGTGATCTTTATGGACTTTTGTTAAAATAATTATTTATTTGCGTGTTCTGTATTCACTTTTAACTGCCTTTCAAAAATACGATTTTTTTGCATATGTTAACGTACATCCATATATATCGTACTTATTTGTATAATTTACACAATCCCTACTTTTGATAAATTTAAAAAATACATTCACACCATTGTCGCACCTATTAATTTTGAAAGAAATTTTCAAAAAAAAGTAATTAAAAAAAGAAATAATTTTCATATGAAGCATTTTTGAAATATTCTGAGATAATAAATAAAAATTCATATTATTCTAACCGACATGTAGTGAGCAGTAGCTTTCCTATTTCTCGTTTTTCAGATTGTAGCTAATTTTATTCGAAAACACGAAGATAAAATGCGACGAAACCGATTATAGAAGATTCTTTCCGCGTTTTCTTCTTTACTGAATTTGAATAAGAATTAGCCAAATTAGTCAACTATAGCCAAGTTGGCTTCCTTTATGGCTATTTATTCTTGGTCGCCAATTTTGGCGGTATTTTGCCAAGTGTCACGACAATTCGACGCTAGCGGATATGAATTATAGTTTTAAACATATCAGAGTTGGAAGAATAGTTGCAACAATAGAAGAAAATTTGCAATAAACCATGTTCAATAAAACTCACTAATTAGGCACGTTTATTGATAAACTAGAAAGGTAGCCCGTCAAAAATGACGGAAATTTAGATATAAAGATATATACAACTCATGTGCAAGAATATGAGTTTTCTCGCTTGCTCCGCAGTGATAGATGCAAATAACACATTTTAAGAACGAAACACATTTATCAAAAACTGTGTACAGTAGAAGACAACTAATCTGCACAGTTTGGTTCCAAGTGTTATGCAGATTTGAGGCTTTTTGCGGTCATGTCTATTCAATCTTTGTTTACATTTTTTTAATTCATATATTGGACAATTTAGATTGTTGAGCCTTAAAAATAAATAAATAACACACTTGAAGTAAGGTTAAAAACTATTAAATTATCGTATACGATTTCATGAAATGGTATTATATAGTATTATATGTGTGTGCTTTACGATCTTGGTTACGACGTTGGCGAAATTGGCTGCAACTTGTCATAATCCTAATAGTCGGTCCGCTATAACAAAAAAGTAACCAGTTTTTAGTAAAATTTCTAATATAAAGTAGTTTTCAAAAACTTGTGTAAAATTGCAGGCCGTTCTCGTGTTATGTCAGTCCTAGGAATAATATTTCTAACACTGAAGATTATAAAGCTTCTCCAAAATAAGGGTCCTGAATTGACATTGTAATTCCTCTAACTTCAAAGTTTAATCGGGCCCTGATGTTGAGTACTGAAATCTAATAAATACAGTTATTTTGAATATTACAGCAGAATTAAACAGTTAAATTTATTTAACTTAAACCCGCTGTTACTTCCCGGTGTTATTTTTTAGTATTAAGAAAGAAAATTATTTAAAATTTTCAAATCATGCATTTATGATTTTTTTCCATCTTTAATAACTAAATAATGAAAAAATAGGCTTTTGTTCTGAGCTCATAAATATGACAATAAAATAATGTAACTAAGAGACATTGCAAAATTAAATCTTTGTGATTACAAACCATAAACAAACGATACCACCACCATTTTACCTACTATGACGTCATTAGAATATTGCCCATTGATTGTTGGAGAACTTACTTTGTGAATGATTACCTCAATGATTTAATATTTTTGACGTTTCACTATAAATGAATCACTTGTGTTTGTTTAGGTTTATGGAATGAGATATTAAGTTGTGAAACTAATTTCAATTGAAGTTATCCAAGGATATATGTATTTTTAATTGAAATTAAAAACAATGCTTTGATCTCGAAATAAAAAGTTTTAGTTTGTATAATTTGTTATTTCTGTTAATTATTTATTTAAGTACTTTTCCATTATAGCGCATTTTTAAAAAAAGCTTGGCGCGATTCGGGCATCAGAAAGTGAGATATGTTGCTAAAATATATAAACAGCTATGAAAACAAAGCTAATGAACTTTTATCTTTGTTTATATATGCACTTATATGCATAAAAAAATCGTTTCTAAATATATATAATTTTTTTATATACAAATTACGGCACAGATTTCAGATATAAACCGGGATACCTAACTGGCCCCAAAATGGTGTTATTTTGCCTGGCTATGGTAACCCGGCTATTGTTTTTTATTTATTAATAAATTGTTTATTTACTTTTATTTTCTGTTTTTAATTATATAAACTGCTTTGTTCTATAGTTATTATTCAAACTTTTATTTATTTATAGTTATTTCCTTTTCAAAATGATAGCAAATAATTGAAAAATATATAAGTAACTGGTATTCGAAAGCGAGATTTCTGCCAAATTGGCGTCGTAGAAAAATCACGCCAACCCCCATGCGTATATGACATCTGTGCAAAAATTACTTCTGTTTCTTTATAAAAATGGGTAAATAGCTTTTTTTATATTAAATTGTCGGCACAGATGTCATATACGCCCATATTGGCGCGATTTTTTTTTTTTTTTTTGACGCCGATGTCGTATACGCACCGGGTACTTAACTGGCACCAAAATGTCATTATTTTGCTTGTAATGGTACCCGAATGTTGTTTATGCTGTTTATGTTTTCGCCAAATTGGCGTCGGAAGAAAATCGCGCCAATATGACATCTGTGCCAAATTGTATACATATGGAAAAAATTGCTTGTGAGTATGAAGCAGTAAATATGTTGCCAGAAAATACGTTGGCAAACTTCTTCCTCGCCAAGAAACTTTTCTCCGAAGTATTGTACATAAGCAATGATTGCTAGAAATGCATTTTTAGGTACAGATATGTCATATTCGCCCCTTATTGGCGCGATTTTTTTCTGTCGCCAATATCATATAGGCAACACGTACTTAACTTGCGCCAAAGTGTCGTTATTTTGCTTGATGTGGTAACCCGGATTATGTTGTTTATGCTGTTGATGTATTCGCCAAATTGGCAACCGAAAAAAAATCGCGCCAATATGGGGCGAATATGACATCTGTTCCCATTTTTAATTATGATATGCGCTTTTATGTTTCACTACATTTATGCATACTATACTGTGTGTATAAATGCTACAGTTCATATGCAGGGCTACCCAAAAGAATTCGTAAGGGTTACTGAGTATGAGAGTAAATTGCTTAAAGATGGTTTTTAAAGGAGTTATGCATTTTTACGCTGAACTGCATTTAGTTTCCTAAGAAATGTTTGTAGAATATAGATAAAATGATATACATGGTCACGCAAAGAATTGGATACACAACCTTCTATGAATGATAATATCTGGAAATGTGATTTCAGTAGTTTTAAGAGTAGTTTAAATTAAATTTTAGCTAAATAGTGGCATGTAATAACGGTACTATTGGCTATGGACGGTAACTGCTGAAATCAATTTTTAAATTTTTTTATGCGTTTTCTAAAATGTTTACTTAGTTATCTTGGTACTTCTTAGTTATCCCGTCGATCAAATTACTGTCGCCAAATTGTAAGATTAATTGACAATAATGGTTGCCATTAATTAAATGCCAATAATAGCCAATAAAACCATTAATTCGACGTTTTATTTGTATTTTTATTAATGTTTTACTATTGATTTGGCGATTTATATAATTTGGCGAAATTGGTCGACGGGATATCTAAGAAGTAACGTTATCTTATTTACCATATTTCCCTAAATAACGAAGTTTTGTTAAAGCATTTAGGATGTGTTGGAAAGTGTTTCATATTCTATGCTTAACGGATGATTTTTCTTTCTTCTTTAGTCTTATTTTGCATTTATTTTATTCTTAATTTTTTAGTCTTTTAATGCTTTATAGAAACTTTGGCACAGTTGTCATATACGTTATCATATATTGGTGCGATATTTTTCCGACGCCAATTTGGCGAAAACATCAACAGCATAAACAACAACATCCGGATTACCATATCAAGCAAAATTACGACACTTTGGCGCCAGTTAAGTACCCGTTGTATATATGACATTGGCGTCAGAAAAAAATCGCGCCAATATGGGGCGCGTATATGACATCTGTGCCAAAACTTTAATATTTAATGTTTAAACTCTTCGCTCCACTCCCCTTGCATATAGTACACACTATAACACGTATAGCACAAAATAATAGACAGTTTGGTACTTTTCCACTGTAGGGGCTATGGCATTTTTTTTTAAAGCTTGGTGTAATTTGGGCATCAGAAAGTGAGATTTGGGTACTTTTCCGTTATGTGGACACCATTGTCGCCAAGCGTAATAGTTGGCGCAAAATCGTGAATTGAAGCATTTGAAAAATAAAAGAAAAAACATTGTAGATACTAAAGTGAGCATTTAAAAAATATAACATTTGAAAATTCCAGACTTTTACGAACTATTTCATCAAATCACAAATATATACTTAAAATAAGTGAACAAATAACTGCTATAAAATAAAGCAATAAAATAAAACTCATATTAAACTGCTGGCATAAAATTACAAATATCTTTTAGCATTTTGAAATAATTGGCGCATTAGCATACATTTTGGCATGGTGTCCGTATAACGGAAAAATATCTAGATTTGCTGTCAAATAATATAAACAGCTATGAAAACAAATTTTTATGAGCGTTTTTGTTTGTTTTATATGTATATTATTGATGTTTTTATGTACAAATTACATCTGTTTCTGTATAAAATTAGAGAAACGGCTTTTTTATGTTAAATAAATCGTATAAATATCGAAAAAAATGCGTGTGTATGTAAAATGAAACAGTGAATAGGTTCCCGGAAAATATGTTACCAAATTTCCTTTTTCGCCAAGGCACCTATACTGGAAAAATACCTAAAGCACATTAAAATCGCGCAGTTAGGAGCTCACACAGTACACCGTTGTCTATTGGCGGTTATTTTATTAGTAGCATCGGGAGGAAGATGTAAAGATGTACTTTAAATTATCACCCATAGATTTCGAAAAAATATCTTAAAAGAGTGGAGTTTAAATTAAATTTCCATTATGAAAGATTAATGGTTTTAAATGGGAATTTCGCCAAATTAGCCAGCTATCGCCAGGTTGGCTAACATTTGGCGCTACTGTGGCAACCCTGCATTAATATTTTTCAACAATTACTCATTTCAATGAGGCGGTCCTACCGGAATAGTGAGGGACACACAGAGACTTGGATTTTATATAAACTAGGGGATCGTACCCGGGCTTCCCGGGTTAAAGAATTTAGGTGAAAACATTTTTTTTTTTTAAACTAATATTTTTTTATATGCAATAAATTTTTAAGATTGACCACTTACATTAAAAAGCATTTTTCATATGGAAAATACGAATTACACAATCAAATACATTTTTGAAATTTATCAAAAGCGATATTTTCTTATTAGCCGCATGCTAAGAGTTATTTGCCAAGATTTTGCTACTTATGGCATCCTTTTATACTCTGATAATTTCAGTAGCTTTTACACGTCTGGTAAATTTGTTTTTTATTTATATTATTTTATTTATTTATTCATAGGGAAGATTTTTTTAATGGAAATTAGCCGTAAGAAAATGATGAACTCTTTATTTTGTTTTAAGGGCAAACGGATTAATCTTTCGTAATCGAGCTCTGCGCGATATAGATAAATTAAAAAATATTTCATGCTTTAAAATTGTTTTTAAAACCATAGACAATCAGTAAACTGAGATGAGCTTTGCAAACAAATTCCATTTGAAAAAAAAAATCCTATTTGGTGATCTAAAAATTTAAATTGTACGATTACAAATATGTTAGATTTGTGTTTTTTCAATATTATTCTTTTATTTGTTTATAAAAGAAGTATTAATTTCGTTAATTTGAATTTCACAAATATGTTAGTTTTGTGGATTTTTTAATATTATTCTTTTATTTGCTTATAAAGGAAGTATTAATTTCATTATGCAAAAATAGTCAGAAACAAATGCTGTGTTGCTTTATGTGCAAAATGTTTATTATTTTATGTATTGAAACTGGTACGTGATAAGATAAACTTTAAAAAAAATCATGCTTAAAAATTATCTTAGAAAATATAATACATGAGTCAATAAATACAGTTTTTAAACAAATTGCATTTGAAAGTACATTTATTTCCCTATGCGATAAAAATTGAAAATGCACGATGGTCAGAAGATTGAAAAATTGCAGTAGCGAAAATTTCAAAATCGAAATTTGATCGTAAAGTATTCCATTCGGAAAATGACGTCAGCGTTACGCACAGATACGTTTGTTCTTTATAATATAGATACATAATCAGTAAAATTTAATAATGATCAGTTATTAGGATGTGGTTATCAATTGAGGCTCTTATGCTTGGATTTCCGGAACGAAAACAGCAATTTTCACCTTCTCAAAATTTGCATACGCACTTCTCATACCATACTCATCATTAAAAAAAAAATTGTATTTTGTTTGATCATTTAAAAATCATTTTAACTCAAAACATGAAGTCACGATTGTCATCAACATCTTTTATATGAACAGACGCACTCTTTATTTGAGATTCTAATCTCAATTTTGAAGAGTAAAAATTTCCGTAATTTATGTTTTTTAGACGCATTTGTGTTAAAAGGCTTAGTTTTATCTAAGAAAGATAGTTTTCTTTTAAATATAACTTCATTTTCACTTAAATAAGCATTTCGCCTAGTGTCTGAAACTTATTATCAGTACACATGCAGAAGGAAAAACAATATAGAAAATTTATGAGGAAAAATGCGTGCTTTCAAAAGCAGTATGTCATTTTCCGTTATTATGCCCCTAATATAATATTCTGCTCCTAATGGGATTTTGCGCCACTAAACCCTATACATCAATTTTTATCAACAATTTTGATTTTTTATCAGAAAATAGCATGAATAAAGTTTAAAATACCTCATTATTTCTCTCTTGTCTGCAGCAATTAAAGCTATCTAATTTTCATCCTTTTGAAGAAATTTCATAAAATGCTTTTAAAATTAAAATATAAAAGTGCGGATATTTAAAAAAAAACAGATAGTACAATCACATCTACAAAGGAAGAGCTTTCAGTTTAAAAAAAATATATATATTAGTAAAATTGGTTCAACAGAAAGATCAGGGCAGATGACTAAAAAACACACTTGTGCTTTAAATATATAGATTATATAAAATTAGGAAAAATTAAATTAAGCAAATTATGTTATTTTGATAAAATTATAGTAGAATGTCCTAAAGAATGGCATTAAAATTTTATTATTCGATAGAATTTTCGACAAAAACTTCAGGAACACGATATTACTTTAAACCACGAATTATTTGTTTGCTTGTCTAACTCGGCGAAGCAAATCCATCCAGGCGAGAATCATCAATTTCGGTAATATAAATCGTTATTATTTGCTTGTCACGTCTCTTTTATAAAGACACTCTAAATTTTTGTAAAACATTGCGTTTATCAGTGTGTGCTTTCGATTACATTATTTTCAAAAGTGAAGCATTTTTACCTGTGAAGAATTTCAAAGCAACTGGGCTATGAAAATGACGCACTTCTACAAAACATAATTCAGGTTTAAGAATTGAAATACACGCTTTTTTATAAAATGACGTCATTTGCATCCACTAAAGCAATTCACTTTTACAATCAAGTCTTAAACTTCGTCTATAGAAAAGTATGCATATGACGTCATTATCACGGAATAACAGACAATATTCTTGACATAGCCCATATTTTATTTTCAACTATTTTTTTTTCAGGGATTATGAGAAAATGGCAACAAAAAGATACAGTATCTCCTATTTTCAACTATTTTCCGTTTACTGTCAATGACTTTCAATAGAAATGAGGTACTTTTGTTGCCACGATAAGAAAAATGGCATTAAAAACTGCAAAAAAATTAATATCTCAAAAATTAATTGAGATACAGCTTTCAAACAAACTGCATTTAAAAGAGCATTTTTTTTCTTATACGACGGTGTAAAAATTTAAAATGTGCGATGTTTAGAAGTTTAAAAATTTGCAGTAGAGAAAATTGCAAAACCAAAATTTCATTTCAAATTTCAAAGTGTTGCCATTCGCAAAATGACGTATGCGTTACGCACAGATATGTTTGTCCTTTATAATATAGACAGATACCTTCAAAATTTCAGCCACGATAGTATTTCCCATTGCTGTATCTCAGCCGTTTTGTGAGATAGGAGCGAAACAAGAAATGTTTCGGAATCCTTCTATCAACGTCGAACACTAAGAAAAAGAAAAATGGGATTTCTACCTTTTTTTTTATACAGTTTTCGATATGAAATGTTTAAATGGACCCCATTTTGAAACAAGATGGCGAATGAAGCTGGCCAACAAACTCGTGCCTTTGTAAGCCCGGTACACATGCTCAGTCAGATGATAAATGGGAGTGCTACAGCATGACAAAAAAAACGTATATATATATATATATATATTACACTATGGAACAATTTTTAACACAATTTCTGTTGAATTCGATTTTTCAGCTGTTTTTAAGTCAAAAAGCGCGATGATTTCAAAACTGCAATTAGTTTTTTCTATCTATGCAATTAGTTTTCTATCACATCAAGTTTTTTCTCTACAGCTTATATTAATGTGACCACTCTACGCGAATCGGGCGTGAGTCATAGGGAGCTTTAGTTTTCTACAATTGGCTGAAGTAAACATTCTCCGATTGCGAAGGGGTGAATGCAAAGTAGATATACCAAGTATCCCTGTTTTTGTGTATGCGGGAAAGCAGAGCTCTTGAGAAGCATTGGTTCCAGTCGAATTGGCCTCCAAGATCGGACCTCAAACCTGGTGATCCAAACATTTTGCATCAGCCAAATGCCGACAGAAAGAACATCATATTTCCACCTCTGCATATAAAACTGGGTCTAATGAAGCAGTTCGTAAAAGCTTTGTCAACTGAAGTAGACTGTTTCAAGTATCTCATTTCGAAATTTCAAAACCTGTCTTTTGGAAAGATAAAGGCAGGTGTATTTGTCGGTTCTCAGATTCGGCAGCGCATTAGAGATGAACATTTCATCGGAACAATGACAGAACTCCAAAAGAATGATTGGTTGGCATTCAAAAACCTTGTCAAAGACATTCTTGGAAATACGCGAGTAGCAAATTACACCGAAATTGTCCAGCAACGTTTAGAGGGATTCAAAATGCTTGGTTGCAACATGAGCATCAAACTTCATTTTCTGCATAGCCATCTTGATGACTTTCCAAAAAATCTTGGTGCAGTCAGTGATGAGCAGGTTCAGCGATTCCAGCAAGATTTTAAGCTCATGGAAGAACAATATTAAGGTAGATAGGATGAACATGTGATGGCTGAATATTGTTGAGCATCAAGTGAGATATTCCACAAATTGAACACTCCAGGAAAAGCTACAAACAAAAGTTTTTACCTTAGTATGTGCTTTTTTCGTTTTGTAAAAGGATTTTATTACTAGTATGAACACTTTGTAGCTTATAGAAAGTATATACAGCCGTTGTAAGAATAATATATTTGGTAATTGTTTCTTTATTTTCCTTTCTATCCACATTAAGTATGGTTTTTGGGGTACCCTGTAGCTTAAAATGTTGACGTGATAGAAACAAATTGGGGCCATTTTTGGATTTAGATGCCAATAATTATCCAAAAACAATTGCCAGAGCTAAGTCAACAAAATGTGTGTTCCTCGGTGTTATATATTAATGTATGAATGGTGGGTGGTTTTGTTGTCTGCGAGTCATGATCGGTGAAAATATACCGAAATATTCCCGAATTGCTTTCCTTCCGAACGGCGCGCAGCGGAAATAGGTCACTACTTAGCTTTTCTAATGGAAGCTACAAAAATATGCAAACATTAATGACTTTCAAAGTATATTTTGAATTGGATTTTTCTTTAAAGAAACCTAAACAAATGAAATATTCGCAGGCGCACCAAGAAAACCTTCAAGGGGTGCTGTGAGCCCTGAATTATAGTTCCCAAAAGTATTTGGTTACATAAATGTCTAGGGGGAAAACGTTTTGTAGCGTATTTTACTTATGTTACACTATTTCATATAAAATGAAATTGAAATACATTACAGAGGTTTACTACAAGGTTACTGCTCTAGAAGATGATGTTCGTAGCATTTATGATTCATTTACAGTGACACACAAAATATTTCGTATACGTTGCTGTATCAGAATTACTCTCTATTAGCGGTAATTGCTGGAAATGCGTATCAGTTATGGTATGCGTTTTTAAGTTTAAGTAAATTTGTGCTTATATGTTGTGCGTATAAGTTCTGTAGATCATATACAAGGTTGCACAAAAGAATACACATTCATTACTGAGTGTGAGCGTAAGTT
This sequence comes from Maratus speciosus, assembly GCA_963932465.1. Classification (NCBI taxonomy): domain Eukaryota; kingdom Metazoa; phylum Arthropoda; class Arachnida; order Araneae; family Salticidae; genus Maratus; species Maratus speciosus. Next base: position 350,941,325 of record OZ010795.1, on the reverse strand, counting down.
GCTTAAAGGTGGATTTTAATTGCGTTATGCATTTTCAAGTTGACCTATTTTATTTTACTAAAAGATTTTTGCAGAATATAAATATCGTATACTACGCAAAGAACTGAGTACAAGGCAGCCTATGGATAGTGATTCCTGAAAGCGTGATTTCATTAGTTTCAAGCGCGTTTATAATGTTCAAGCGAAATATTTTGCCTGGCGCTGCTTTGATATTATTTCATTTTCACTAGACTTAATTATTTGAAGTAAATGATACCAGCTGAATATGCTCAAAAATTACAATAGGAAAGTAGCATACACATAAATAATATTTTTACATTTCACAGTATTTAATTGAATTAAAATAGTTTTAGAAAATTTATAAAATATTTAAATGCAAAATTTTGAAATTTGCTTGAAAATTATAAAAAAGGCGAAGAAATCTTTGCAGCATTTAATACATACTCCAACTTTAATTTATATTTGAAATAAAGGAACTGTCTTACTTTTGAGATTTAATTGTTTTTAATTTGATTTATCAAGTTCATCAAGAATGGCTAATTAATGATGCTGAAAACAGAATTCAAAGGTATGAGTAAACAGTTGCTATGTTTAAGAGATAGATTACGAAATAATGTTTCTTTTTATTTGGTGGAAAAGCTTTGACAGCTACGGAAATTCAGCTGTAATGTTTTCAAATTATTTCAGAAAGTTTTGTATCTAATTCAATTTATATATGGTTTGATTTACCTTTTATAATCACAAAATGTTATTTTCCCTTCTCTTACTAGGAAATAAAGAAAAGTAAGTTTCAACAATAGTCTTTCATTCACACAGCGTGAATATAGTTTGTATCAACGTAAAAATCTAATTAACTGTTTTAAAAAGGTAACTTATAACATTTAATTCGTGAATTCGTGACAAAGCACTTGTTAAAAGAATTCTCATATTTGGCATGACAAGAAAGGAATAATAGTTATTAATTATCGAGAAAAACAATAGTTACTTGAAAGTTTTGAATTATAATTTATTCCTACATGTTAAAATTATGTAATTTTATTGAAATATTACATGACAAATAACTTTTATTTATGAATAAATATAAAAAATAACAAACTGAGCACTTTAGGAACCTAAATTGATATTGATAAATTGATACACTGAGAATCTATTATGTAAGCATATGAATAATTTTTATTTTTACTTACAAGGAAGGTCTCCATACGGGCATATTCAGAAAAATCTGAAAAAATTACAGAGTATTCTTCATGATGAAATTTTCGTTTATTTGGCGATTTATCATCGGTTGGCGTTGAAATGAAATTTCGAAAAATACTTTTTTTTATGCCGAATACTCTTTAAGATAAAAATGTTTCATGTTGAACTTGTTTAAATAAATTTAATGTAAATGACTTTAGTTTTGTCAGTTTTAGATTGAATTAACTATAGTTTTGTCATATATATATATATATATATATATATATATATATATATATATATATGTATATATATATATATATATATATATATATATATATATATTATAATGAAAGTTAAATATCAAATTTTATGAATTAAAACAAAATTAAAATAAATTAAAATTGTTTCAATGTCTCAAAATTAAGTCCAATTGAGCATTGTCGATTCAATTCTGTTGCTATGGAAACGACGAATTCTTTGAAATGAATAACTGGTAAATGAATCTTGCCTTTATTTTGGAATATGCTTAAATATATGAAAGTATTTTTTATATATGAAATTGTTTTTAAAGTAATAAAATTAAATAACAAGCAACATAAATATGTAATACGAAAAAATGTATTTATAAAACTCTCTTATTGTTTAAGTTTAAATTCATTAAATACTATTTATACGCATTCTAAAAATCAATTAACAATCAACTTTCAGGTGCACTAAAATCGTTTGCTTTAGGCGAGGAAAAGTATTGCTCGCCAAATAGCGTAACGCTTTCGCCTTTTCGCGCCAAATACTCAAAAGTATTTTATTTTTTTACAGACTTTCTACTGTAATTCCGCCGCTAAATTTGACCGATCCTTTATTACATACATAAGTAGTTTAATTAGTATTTTTTAGAAAATATTCTGAGTATGCCCAGAATGGAGACCTTCCTTGTTAGTGAAAGATTTTTACAATTATTTAACACATATTTCATCGACAAATTGATTTTAATATCAACAGAAAGTCTACAATATGAACAATAGTCTTTCATTTAGAGCGTACAAATAGGTTGTATCAACGTAAAAATCTAATTAACTGTTTTAAAAAGATAACTTATAAAATTTAATTCGTGAATTTGTGATAAAGGCACTTGTTAAAAACATTCTCATGCTTGGTATGAGAAGAGATTTCTTTAAGGAATAATAATTATTAATTATCGAGAAAAACAATAGTTACTTGAAAGTTTTGAATTATATTTTAGTTCTACACGTTAAAATTATGTAATTTCATAACAAATAACTTTTTATTTATGAATAAATATTAAAAAATAACAAACTGAGTACATTAGGAACCTAAATTGATAGATATATGGAGAAAATGGAATTAATTTAATTTTCAAGAAATTTCATTAAAATATTAGTTAAAATTTTGAAAACAGTATCTCTTTTGTCCTCAATGTCTCTTATGCTTGCAAAAGCACTGTATGACTCTATACTGTTGATTGTTGTCAAAACCGTCATAAAAACGCATTCCAGGTTCGTATATACAGCAAACACAAGAAATAGTCTAAAAATGCTATTACATGAAGCGCCAAAGTCGCCTGTAATTCCAAGCAACTCAATGTTAACCTATGGCTTCAAGAGAGTCGCTCAAAAAGCTAGCAACTATTTTGTGTCAGAGCGTTTTTGACGCCTGAAACGAAGTGAATCGCCAGTAACAACAAAATCAAATGCTTGGAAAACTGACGATGGAAATCCTTTTCCCGAACAGCCAATAAAATGCTTTGAAAACGAAAAAAGTGGTACGTTATAGTGTTATAACACGTAAAAATTTCAAGCGACAAAAATGGCCTGCGACTTGTCAGATTTCCTGAAACTTACGTATTATCCAAGCATTTCATTGGCTGTCCGGGAAAAGGCTTTTCCATCGTCAGATTTCCAAGCATTTGATTGGCTGTTACTGGCGACTCGCTTCGTTTCAGGAGTCAAAGACGCGCCGACAGAAAAAAAAGTTGCTTCCTTTCGAAGCGACTCCCCTGGAGCCATAGAAATAACATGGAGACGCCTGGAATTTCAAGCGACTTTGACTCCTCGTGTAATAACACCATTAGTTGCGGGAAACCTGATGAATCGCAGGCAATTTTCGTCACTTGAAATTTTTTCGTGTAATTGCACTTTAAAAGAAAATCGTCGTTACAGAGCTTAGTATAGAAATTTGGCAATAAGAAAAAGGCCGGAGCACTTATTTGAAATGTGTTACACTGTGAGGCAGAAAGGAAATCGAGTTAAACTACTGTTGCAAATCAACGCCACGTGGCGGAACAACATTGTCAACTATCAAAGGTTTGGCGACAATACACGGGATAGATAAAGCTTTGGCGAGAAACTGACCGGTGGTTTGCCTACAGCATGTAGAGATTTTTATGTTGCTTCTGAAAGAAATTCTTGCGGTAAACAGAGAGTGCTCGTGATAAAGGGGACATATACCTTTTAAAATGTACGTAACAAAGTTTAGTCAAAATACCCTTACCTAAAGATTGGGCAACTGAAAAAAAAGGGAAATATATGGCCGTTATGGAACATGCCTGGGAGAATGCCGCAGCAGAAGAAAAGTTGCAAACCCGTTTGATGAATGATATAATAGGACCATAGCTTTGTGAGAAAGAAAGGCGCGCCCTAAACTAAGAAATCAAAGTATGCGTGTTAAAAGTGGTCAGCTGTCAAAGAGAATACATGTTTCATTTATATTTTGTTTTCATTTTAACAGAAAGCTTTAACGGTTAATTAAATATCTGTGGGAATGTGACGTAATATTTGAGAAGCTCGCCTGGATTAATGATTCGCTATTTTTAACTGATGAATATTAAATAAGTTTATTTAATTATGAGGGGGAACTTTTTAAACTTGGGCTTATGCGTAGGGTGGGGTGGGGAAGGGACTTGCAAGTCAACATATAACAGAACACTGTTATAGAGCCAGATGAAAGTAGATATAATTTTCTATATCTTTAGAGTAAAATGCATTAAATGTTGTTATCCGTATTTGTAAACAGTACTTCTTTAGTGTCCACTAAGATTGGGAAAACACTGCATATGAAAATGTATATTATTCCTCTTAGTACAATTTCTAACTGTTTTTTTCTCGCTATTATTTCTCGAAATCAAAAATCAAAAGTTTATAAAATAAGTTTACTTTATTACTTTGAACTATATTAAAAGAGAAAGAATTAGATCCGTGAAAATTTACGATCCGTTTTTGATGGGTTTACACGTTTTAGGATGTCCTAAATATGACTTGGCTATTTGTCGACCGATAGCGGTCTGTCTGTATATTACTCGAATTTTATGAGAGCTGCAACTGAAGAACTACTTCATATTTAGTTGAAGCTTGATACGTGTTGATGCTGATTAGATTTTGCTGTATATTACTCAGCAGAGAGATGCCATTTTTTACGATGTGAATGATAGCTGTATTTCTAAATCCATGAGATGCAATTGTTCCGAACTTAATATGTAAGATATTTATTATGAAAAATAGATTTAATTTTGCTTTTGATCGCTCAACAGCTTCTATACATTTTGCTAAGAACACTATACCTGTATCTGAATTTCTATTGAATAGAATTGCACCAAATTTTACATTTGCGGTTATTGATACAAATATAAGGAAAAATGGAGCAAAATCGAATGTGCCAAACTCCGGTTTATATTCCCAAACTTGCTAGTCTAGCTCCCTAGTATCGCATATCAGTTTGGCTACAACCATGTATTCGACGAATTGTTTTTGTGTGTTTTGGTGTATTTCGAATAAATAAGCAAACTTATTTTGGATTTTTGTGATGTTTTGAGTGTTGAATGATAGTAGTGAAATGATAGTAATCTGATATTTTTAAGATTTATATTATGGACTGCTGAGGTTGATCAATTACGATAAATACTGCGTTTATTTATCCGCATTTTTCTTTACAATTTGGCATTAAATGAATGTGATAACATCATTGTGCTCAAGAGAACAGCCATGAATTTTGGAGGATCACTTGGGACAAAACCGGGTACCATGGGTAGTCGAGAAAAAAAAACAGAAGAGAAAAAAATACACAAAATTTGAGAAAGAAATTTTGCATGGAGAATTAGTCAACGTCATTAGAAGAAAGTAAAACGACAAATACTTGGAATTTTTTGAAAAGAATTTTTGACAGAAATCGGTGTTGTAACTATTAAATTTGTAATGTTTTAATTTAATTTTTTATTGAAGGTAATTTTTATTTTCAATTCTTCTGCTTTTTTCCATGGTATGAAATCGGGCCCTATCGACTAACAATGTGCTCATGATAAATGTAGAAGACAAGCAGGAAGCAGGAATTCTGTTTTTTCTTCAGAATTTAGTGTCGCCACCGATGAAAAATAAATAAATAAATATAGATAGTTCAAAACATATTTCAGTTTTAAGGCTTGAAATACGGGCTTTTATTTTACATAAAATGACGTTATTTGCATCCACTGAAGAATTCCACAATTACGATATAGTCTTAATCAACATCTATAGCAAAGTATGCATATGACGTCACTATCGTGGAATAATACAGAAACCCAGCAAGCGATGTCGTCATTCAAGAAACTCGAAAAAAAATAGGGTGTCTAATGATTTAAATGCCTTCATTTGTTTGTAACATTAATATGGATACTAAAAATTAAGTATAGTTTTCATAGCTCCATGTTTTATCAGAAATCATTCTTTATATATTTTTAAAATTCGTAAAATGTTATTATACATGGATTAATAAAATTGCATTCTTTCAGCTTTTTGATAGGTTTTAAGTAAATGCGGAGAAACTAAGTCACACAAATATTCTTTAAAACATAATTTTTATAGCAGTCGATAATCTTGGCATAGCTCGTATTTTAATTAAAATTTTATTTTCAGTTGTTATGAGAAAATGGCAACAGAAAGATATACTAACATACTATTTAACTCTTTAATTTCTACAGAAATGGAGTACTTCAGTTGCCACCATTACAGAAATAGTATTAAAATTACAAAAAAATTAATATCACAAAAATAAATTGCGATGCAGTTTTCAAAGAAATTGCAATTAAAAGTACTTTTTCCCCTATACGACGATGTAAAAATTGAAAATGTGCGATGTTTAGAAGTTCAAAAAAATTGCAGTACATTACCTGTATTTAACGGAACAATGATACACTTGCTTTGTTTTACGGGTGGCTTATAGTTAGTTGTTACGTTATTTTTTAGTGACGACAGTTTAATTGTTGTCTGAAAGAAATATCATATCGGGGGCTAACAAGAGGAGGAAGTGGTAGATTTCTTTTGCGAATTTTGTAATGTCTTAAAGATAAATTTTTAATGAAACTTGTAAAAAGTAATAGACTTACTCTTATAAATTTAACATTTTATTCCTTTATAGGAAAATATATAGATGTCTATGCATTACTCAGGCTGATAGATAGTAGTTTGCCATTACGGAAATGGTGTTATTTTTCTTCCCACAGATGTGAGATTAATGTTAGATATAAATTTAGTGATAAAGATCGTTACATACGAAACTTATCTCTTCTTTTTTTATTACTACACTAAGGAGAAGAATTAGTGCTTTTCGCATTTAAGATAAGAATGATTACGATTTCTGGTATTTATTTAGGTATCAGATCCTTTCTAAAAGATTTATTGGAGGCTAAAAATTTCTTACATTTGAATAAATAGTAAATGCTAAATAAAGTATTGCTGTCTCTGGTCGTAAATTGGCGTGATGCGGTTAGGTGTATTTTTAACTGTGTTATCATTTTTCAGCTTATCTATATTTAGTATGATTAATAAGATGATATTTGGCGCAATATAACATAAATAGAAAAAACAACGTTAATAGCGCCAGATTTTTAAATTTTAAAGCAGACTAGTTTCGGTAGTATTAAGTGTACCATCTTCAGTGTAAAGAATAACGGAAATTTGATCGAATATATAGGTTGGTTGGTTGTGTTTATGACGGCCAAATATCAACACGAGGGATATAGGCCCTAAAGGGAAGAGTGCCCTCCGTGGGGGTCCTTCTAAGGGAACCTAACCCGTATTTGCACGTGGAAATCTACGGTTCGAAGAAAACCACGAAAACTCCGAACGATTAGGCCGACAGGCGCGATTGGGTTCGAACCCAGCATCTCCCGTCTACCAGCTCCGAGAGCAGAACCTCTCGGCCACTGGTGGGGCTCGAATATATAGGAGAGAAGCGGATTCAAATAAAAGGTTTATTGATCAATAGGAAAACAGAAGATTACCCGGCTGTTGGCTGTTACCCGTAATCTCCTGTTTTCCTATTGGTCAATAAAGCTTTCACCTGAATCTGCTTTTCTCCTATATATTCCAGCAAATTTCTGTCATTCTTTTTACTGAGGACGGTACACTTAATGCTACCGAAACTAGTACGCTTTAAAATTTAAAGTTTTGACTCTATTAATGCTGTTTTTTCTATTTACATTATATTTAGTATTATAAAATATATTCGTAGAATATAAACAAATTAGTATACAGGTCTAAGCAAGAAAACTTGATATATTGCCATCTATGTATGGTTATTGTTGGAAGGTCGATTTTAGTTGTTTTATGTTTATTCTAATTGAATAAATTTTAGCTTTATATGTGATATAGGTATAAACATTTATAGATCATATACAGCTGTGTGGTCCAACCTTTAGTTAGCCGAGGGCCAATCAAACTTTACGTGAGGGCCAGATACATTCCAGAAAGAAAACGAAATAAAAATTTTATTTAAAAAAATTTAATGAAATTTATATTGAAAGAAGTTTAATAACCACTTCATTTACAGTCGAGAAATCAATGTGATGATTGACATTGCTTTCCTGAAAGAACTTTATCAGTGTTGTGTAAGTTCAGTAAGGTAATATCTCAGGATCGATTACTGTGAAGCACTTTCAATTCGATTATTCGTAATTTGTTTGAGAGCAGTAAAAGCACTTTCGCACTTATATGTACTGCCAAACAGTGATATCATTTGCAGAAAGAATGTAAGAAGCTTAGGAAAACTTCTTTAGAAATCAGTTTCCAGAAATTTTCAAGAACATCACACTTTTTAGTTTGGTAGAATGAATCTGCCTGAAGATCCCAAATTTCTATTTGAAGCTTTGCAGGGCACATAACATACTTCAATACTAATGGGATTGTTGAACAGTGCAAGTTTTGGTTTTAGGGAGATAAAATACTGGAACCTACCCTGGAACACTTTTTTATGTCGATTATTATTTCATGAAACACAATAAACAGCGTTGCAACGCTGCCCCAAACAACGTAAAACCCCGATCTGTAAACCGCTGTACTTTTTTCTATTCCCCCGATTAAAGCCCAGCTTAAAAGGTCATCGTTTTGACAATCTGGAGAACATAGAGAAAACGTAACGTGCGTTCTGAACAGCATTCCAGTCGAAGACTTCCAGGCGTGCACAAATAGGTGGCAGAGTTGTTGGCAACGGTGTATTAGATTTGAAGAAGAAGGCTATTTTGAAGAATATTGTCTGTAAAATTATCTTCAAATAAACGAATTTTATGGAATCAGTCTCAATACTTTCTGGACTGATCCTGTACAATAACATCTCCCAAGCCAAGCTACCCATGGTTTCGAAATGTGTTTTTAACTTCAAAAGTCCCAGAAATCAATAGATTTTCAAGATTTAAAGAATCATTTATAAAAACAATATTTCTTTTGCAGCCAGTCTTTCGGAAATGTTTCCGGGAATTTTTATAGTATATAAGTTCTTTTCTGAAACCAGTGTACCTGTTTTTAATGCTATGAATTCTCAACTAAATAATTTATGCTGCGTAATTGAATTCTATACAGCCAAGAGTAACAAAATAATATTAATCTTAATATTAATGTTAATGCTGTTAATCTATCATGCTCGTCTGTAAAACATGTTTGTTAAACAAGAAAACATTTTTGAGAATTGATAATATCCGAAAAACCTATATTCCTGTTTTTTTTTAAACAGGTAAATACACTATAATTACTAATCGGAAACCTTCCCGAAAATCAGCATCTGAATTTAAAAAAATGTTTTTATAGATGTTTCGTTAAATCTTGAAAATATACTGCTTTTCGAAATTGCAAAAGATCGTGGGTAACTCGGAAGAAGTTATTCTATATTTTCCTTTGTAATTATATTTTTATTTTCCTAGATTAAGAAAAGTCTGCCTTTTTTCACAGTTTAGCACCTTGCGCTAAAAATTGAACCCGTTGCTTCAATTTTTTTTCAGCTCTCTTACTATGAAAAATTTGAAAATGCAGCATTGCCGAATGATTATGCTAAATTTGTGGATAATGCTCCACCATTCTGTTTTATCTGCTTACGATATTCCATTTTATTACAGAGATTATTGAAAATAATTTAAAATTTTATGAACAATTTGCTTAGTTTGACACAAAAAAGAGTTAAACCCTATGTTCTTGATTGTTAACAACCCTCACCTTCCATGATGAGCCTTCCATGATCTATTTTCATTTTTTTTCTGATTGTTTATATGTAGGTATTTTTCATTTTACAGCCACTTTGAAGGGTTACTCCTCGCATTATTTAATAATTGACACAAACGTACTCTGTACCTATATACAGGGTGTCCCAAAAACATTGACCTCGGTTGTTATTCCTTCTTTATTGATCATGGACATATATTATAAATTACAAAGTTGCGTAAAAAAATGTACAGAATTTTATGAAATCGATTAAAATTTTCAGCGGTTTAAATTTGAAGAAATATAAATTTTAAATTTTTATCCAATCCCCGTACAAAAAAATATCCCAATGAGTAAAAGTGTCCCATACACTAAAAGGATCATCTACAAAATTTCAGCATTTTATAAAAATTCGAAGAGATATGATTAAACAAATTTGATGAGGGGTTAATCACAAATTAAAATGTAAACGTTTACAGCTAGAGTAGCAGTCATTGTTTGCTTTCTTAATTCCTGTATCGCGATCATCCGACATGATTTTCCCCTTTGCGAACTCTTATCCACAGCATCCAAAAGTGTTTATGTATTTTTATATCTCTGCGACTTTTTATGATAAAATGCTGAAATTTTGTATCTTATTAGTATGTGAGGCACATTTTACTCATCTAAATTTTTTCGTACGGGGACCGTATAAAAACTTAAATGTTGCATTTCTTCCAATTTAATCCCCGGAATGTTTTTTATCGATTTTATTAAATTCTGTACCTTTTCTAAAGTAACGTTTTAATATATATGTCTATTATCAATATTTAAGGAATAAAAGTCGAAATCAATGTTTTGGGTACACTTTCTCTTCTTCCATACGGAAAAAGGAGGTTAAAATGTATTGAATGTGTCCCGAAGTACCAAAAATCGAGCCTGAATGTAGCGTCTATTGATCGCAGCGCAATCTATTGTTTGTAATTCAAACAAAAATCAAAAATCATTGTAAAAAAACTTTTGACCTTATGCATAATTCTCCTGCAAGAATTTTTTAAATATCTGTCACCGTTTGCAAGTTATTGAATTTTAAAATTAGTCCGTCCTTTTTAGGACACCCTGTATATACATTCACTACACATACAGAGAGAATTTATTTGTATGTACGTGTGCATTAGTACTGTTTAAAATAATGACGATTTTTATACTCTTTTATTTAGCTCAGTTTTTGTATGCAAAAATGGAATTTTGCATTCGATTATTAACCCATTTGCTAATATCTTGGAGTTATGAAAAAATATGTACAAAAATGTGTTTCCGATTACAATACAACAGTTTAATATTTTTATAACTTAATTATAAATTAATACATTAATTTTACGCCATTTTCAACTATCCCGGCGCTGGGATATATCGCTAAATATTCTCTGTAGCTCATACAATTGTATGGGAGTTGAAAAATCAATGGATTGAATGACGCTACAATAAATACCCGTCAAAACATCCCAAAGTGCTGTGAAACTGCAACAATGAAACATTTTAATGACCTAAAAGTATAAAATAAATTATAAATATAAAAGAAAGAGCATACTATTTAAAAAAGTATGATTTTTATAAATTAATAGTTAAATATTGATTAATTTACCATTATACGTTGACAAATCAATTTAGAAATCCTAAAAATATAGTTTTGATAATGTTTCATTTTTTTCTTTCCTATTGTCCTATCTTAAAAATAAAACAAAAAAAAAATTATATATTTTTTATAAATTCACTTGCTTGCGTTTTAAACCAAACGTAAAAAAAAAGCTGTGAATTTTTCATAATCGAGTTCCGTGACAACGACGAATTAATCTATTGTAATGAAAATGTTTGGGCAAAAAAGGAATTACTGTTAAGAAATTAGGCGTGATTTTCTAGATGAACATTGAATGCTTATAGTGAAGTGTTTAAAAAAATAATAACTTTAACACTATTTTATTTTCTTTTTATAGTTTCAAGTGTTATATTTTAGTAAATTTAGATTTGATGAATACCTAAAATTAAATATATATATATATTATTTGAGCAAAATTTTAAAATAATTGCATTTTTAAATAACAACAAAATGTAGAAAAATAATTCTTCAATCAAATATCAAATTATTTATTAAAAATTTAAATGCAGTAAGGGTACATCGAATATCCGGCTTCTGCCGGATATCCTGCTTATTCGGTATTGAAACCGAAAATTCATTACGGACGAATACTTTAACATCCAGTTGCCGGATACTGACTATTTTTTCGTAATTATATTTTTAACATTATCAGAAAAAAGTTAGTGTAAATTTAATTTTATCCATACCAACATTATCGCATTAAAAAAATAGTAACAAAAAGAAATACGCATATATTTCACAAAAATGAAATTATAGATTTACATATCAATGAAAATATAATATTTAAATGGCAACTATGTATTTATAACTAAATTTTATTAGAGGCTATGATGACATAACATAAGGCGCTGAGTATTGTCAGGCTGTTAATCTGTTACGTTTTTCATCACAAACATTTCCTGCTTCAAGGATAAACGTTCTCTCCTCTGGTGGTCTATTTTTCTTGTGTTTTTATCATTTGTAAAGTAAAAATGATTTTATTGAGTCTTTTTTCACTAATTTGTTTATGGATGGAAGACCGGGGGTGTTAAAATAATACTGAATATAAAATTAATTGGACCACTTTCTTGAAACGTTTACTGCCTCCTTCGTTCTGCAAAATAAGAAATTTGTAATGATGACCTTCTCTATTTAAATTCTGTTAGAAGACATTCTCATAGGAAAAGTAAGTAATAATACGTATGTAGGAGAAGAAAAAGCTATTTCAATTGGATGTTTAGTAATTATAAATAAACTAGATTTACCAGTAAGCAAAACAAAGAAATGTTTATCTTTTTATATACAATGACACTAAATAAAAGAAAAAAAACTACTATGTATATTAGAGTAAGCAAAAGACAAAACATGATTCAATTTACATCAATTACTAGAAACCATTTCTTTTTATGTAGCTTTAACTTAATAAATTAATTTTAATTTATTATTAAGATTTGAAGGACATAAAATTATAATAATTTAAAGTTTTCCTGCTTTAAGCAAGTATAAAATACAAATATTACTATCGAAATTAAAAACGAGAAAGTATTCGTCCGGATAACGAAGATTCGGCAAAATTTTGCACCGGATATTCGGTATCCGGTATTTGGCAAAAATCAACATCCGGTGCATCCCTAATACCAGTATTCCCAGAAAACTTACATTATTAATGAAAAAATAAATTAAACACGCAAAATAAATTACATAAAATTATAATATATTTTAAAGAAATAACACATTTAAAAATATGTTTTATGTCTACATATTCGATAAAAGAATATTTTTGTCTTAAAATATTAAATATGTAAAAACACAACTTTATTTTTAAAAATGTCTGAATTCTAACACGAAAAATATTGTTGTATGGTTTTCTTTTAGAAAATTCTTTGAAGTTCTTAATTTTTCTACTCGAGTAAATATAAAATCATCTTGTTTGAAGAATACGAAAAATTTATATATATTAAAAAGAAAGAATTGATTTAAAGTAAAAATTTTGTATTCTTCGTAATATTAGTTTATAATTGGAATATGCAGCATACTTATGATATATTTTTCATTTGGCATAATTTCTTTCAAGCAGATAATAGGGGGGGGGGGTTGAAATTCAAGTAATTACGTATTTAAAAATTGTTTTGAAATAAAATACTTCAAAATATTAAAAAACATTTCAACACAATGCTGAATTACAAATTTTTTTATACTATTCAATTTTCTTTTAAAATTTTATCCCTTATGATAACAAATTTTAACCAATTAATTGTAATAAAAATTTGAATTTTATTACGTCAAAGTCAGTTAACTTAAATTAAAATTTTGAATTGTTTTAGGGTTGGCGTTCAATCATTAAATCAAAGTAAGCATATTTTTAAACCCTTTTTTACAAAAACAAATAATTGTTTCTTAATAAAGCATCTTGTATCTTAAAATAGTTACTGAATAAAACTGAAGGCATAGCATTTTCTGGACTGCTTTTAACTTTCTGACTGAGCATTTTTAAAAATAAAAATCACTTCCAGACAGAAAAACGTGTTTTTAACTCCAAAAAATCTGAAAATTCATACAAATCAAAGTATGATAACTTGGTAAGTTTTGTTTCTATAGAAATGGAATTTTTAATATTTTACTTTTTAGAGCATAGGCAAAGGTTGACTAAAAATAACTAGTAGGACCCAGAGTGATAAAAATTTCAATTTCGTAACTTAAAAAATAATGACATAATTCGATTTTCAATTAATTTAAAACAAATTTGGATTTTTTTTCAATTGAAACTATATCTCTAAAACACATGTTTTAGGTATTAGCTATTGAATAATGATAAAAAGGGATACCCTTTATTAAAAGAATGCTCTGAAAATGATTATCGATCATATTTTAAATTTTATTTCTACTTATTTTATAAAATATAAAGGTAGAATATGTATAGTGGTGAAAATATTCAATGCTATGTTTAGAGGAATCCGATAAATATTTTTTTTTTTTTTTGGTGTTATAATCGGGAATACTATAATCACTGTTAGAATGCGACACATAATCACACTGTAAAAAAACATATGTGTTTCTTGATTTAGGAAAAATCTCTCTCTCTCTCTCTCTCTCTATATATATATATATATATATATATATATATTAAACAAAAACATAATTTTAAGAACAAATTAAAAAAACAAAATTTATTTCCTACATTGTTTAAGCCCGAGAAGGGACAGATATTAAGATATTTTATTCAATTAGTTCTACATTTAATGTTAAATGTTTGTAACAAATAAGCTAAGCCAACTGAAGATTAAAAAATAATAAAAAAAATTCATACAATATGATATTTAAAACACCCTAAAAAATTAGATTCACTTCAAATGAAATCGAAATAAATCTTAGACTTGCAGATTTGTATTGCAGATTTTGTATATGTTTACAACGATTGTACAGTCGGGGAAAAAAAGCAAACCCCCTCTACTCACTTCTCAACAAATTTTCGTAGAAGAAAGTTACTGGTACCGAACGATTGGAAATAAAGTCTACTTTTAAATGATGTATATAAAAGTTTCTTAGGGGCCATCTATACATTAAAACGAACTCAAACTTAACTTTTTTTCAATTTGTATAGGAAAAACGTGACTTTAAGTTTGGAAAAATGTTCACTAATAACCTATTGCGCGGGTATTGCGATTAGAAAATCAATTTCTTGCGAATGTTCGCATGAACAGTTGCATAGGACAAACGTGACCTTAAATTTGGAAATATATTCATTAATAACCTATTGCGCGTTAAAAAACTTTGAAATTGTGAATATGGATTTGAGTGGTGCCTATCTAAACTTTGAGAATACGAAAATGACGTAAGATTTTATGGAAGGGGGGGGGGGGGATTTTTTGATGTGACAAAGCGAAATCCTTTTTGCTGATTTTTCATCCCGTAATAGCAAACATAAGGGCAAACATAATCGATTCCGAATAAACATTTCATAAATAAATAAAATAAAAACATAAATAAATGACACAGTTAACAGCTATTTAATCGAGCTATATAGTCCAAGAGCCGGCCGTCGATTTTCCTATGTATAAGATACAAGAAAAATTCCGCCAGCATAAGCAAGCCCTAACAAAGACCTATAAGAAACCATTATTTTTATTTATTTATTCCTGCCGGGTCATGGATTTTTTGCGTCACTTCCGGTGTCAATTTTGAGTGTTTGCCTATGTATCCAATACAAGGATCAAATATACATCCCAATGTAGGTTTCAAAGTATACATTAAGAATATACCGGTCTGTCAGGTCCAATCCTGCCGGAACCAGGTGGCAGACTTACATTTATGACGTCAATTTTGAGTGTTTACATATGTATCGAATACAAGGACCGTACATACATCACACTGTAGGTTTCAAAGTGTATATAAAGAATATATTGATGTGCCAGGTCCAATCCTTCCGGAACCAGGTGGCAGACTTACTTTTATGACGTCAATTTTGAGTGTTTACCAATGTATCGAATACAAGGACCGTACATGCATCACACTGTAGGTTTCAAAGTATATATTAAGAATATATTGGTTTGCCAGGTCCAATCCTGCCGGAACCAGATGGCAGACGTATTTTTATGACGTCAATTTTGAGTGTTTACCTATGTATCGAATACAAGGATCGTACAGTACATACATCACAATGTAGGTATCAAAACGTACATTAAGAATATACTGGTCTACCAAGCCTAATCCTGCCGGAACCAGGTGGCAGACTTACTTTGATGGCATTATTTTGAGTGTTTATCTATGTATCGAATATAAGGACCGTACACACGTCAATTTTGAGTGTTTACCTATGTATCGAATACAAGGACCGTACATACACCAAAATGTAGATTTCAAAGTGTACATTAAGAATACACAATTCTGCCAGGTCTAATCCTGCCGTAACCAGAAGGCAAACTTAATTTTGTTACGTGAATGTCGATGATGAAAGCATGAAATATGCAAAATAACGTGCATTTCAAAGTATACAATAAATATGTTTCTGCCGGGTCTAATCCTCCGCAACAACAGGTGGCATACATCACGCTAACTTTTATTACGTCAATTTTGAGTGTATCGAATAGAAAGGTTAAACATACATCTCAATGTGTTTCAAAGCTTAGAAAAAAAAACGATGTAGTTCTATGACAACGTTAAGTAGACACTCTAGACAAACTTTTTTTCTTTTTGATTGTTGAAGTATAGAGTATGCCGGTGTATTCAGCTTTATAAAGTCTAGTGAATATCTTTGATGACACATTCAATTCTTATAACAATTATTGTTATCTAACGAATATTATTATATATATATATATATATATATATATATATATATATATATAACAACTCATCTTTAATGTGTAAAATAGTAATTTTGGATAAACTGTTATCATGCATGCTTTGCGTGTGACTTAAACATTGCTATAGATATGTGGGTATATGTAAATGTTTGTTCTTAATTATCTCAGTGAAAACATTATACTGATCTTCCACAAATGGCGGCTTACTTTCTAAAATTATAGTTTTTATTATTTAATTCTATATATGTTTTCCTTTTATGTCTATATATTAATACCAGAAATTTTTTGGGGACTATTGACCTGGGATAATGTTATCCTTCATTAGGAATTTTTGAGTGTCTATCTATAGAAAATTATAATATTTTCTATAATAAAGTAAATAAATACGATTGAAATAAATTGTTGACTTTAGATTTAAAAGCACGAAACAATTTTTGAGAATTTTAATTTATACTCAAAATGCTAAAAAAAATCTTTTTTTTGTGTGTGGGGGAAAAGCGAGCAATATCATGTAAAAAATGGCTATATTTAAACAAATAAACAGAGTGCTAAATTGTATTCAACTACTATTTGGTAATAGAGTATGCGTCTTAGCTGATGCTGCCAATGAAAATTAAAAATTACTTATCAAATAAGTGACAACTCCTCAGAATTTTTTGAGACAATGGTGGTAAAGTTACACTGCTGGGCAATGGTACCCTGGTAGACTGTAATGGAAATGCAAATAAAATCAAAAGAAAGTAAATATAAATCTATTACCAGAACATTCATTTATAGAAAATGACTTGAAAAATAATACGTGTTATACAAAGACGCTTGCTTACAATAATACTCTGGCACATATCGAATGAGTTTTTAATCAATCTTCTTCATCCGAATCTGAGATATATCTGCTATTGTCTTCATCTTCACTTTCATTTTCTTTTTCATCATTCAGTAAAATATCTTCTACAAGCAGAGGAGTTGGGCCTCCTTCAAACCAATCTGGTGTGATTCCATCATTATCATTACAAATCCATCCACAATCAGATATATCATATAAAATGCAATTCTTATTTGTTGCATTTTGCCACATAGAAGTAACGACGTAAATTGTTCTTAAAATGTTTTGCTTGAGAGATTTCCAGCAAGGTGGCATCAAACTTGAGTCGTAATTTTTTTTTTTTTTTTTTTTTTTTTTTTTTTTTACTTTTTTGAAAAACTGTTCCTTGTTAAATTGTGTTGCGAACTGTTTTTCAAAATTTAACAGACGAGCTAAATTAACATTACTACAATTTTTAATACCAAAAATATTACAAGTGAATTCTTGAATTGTTTTTATCATCTCTCCGTTTTCAATACCTAGGGGATTATTGAGATTTGCAAACACTAACTGATATTTTTCATTGTCCCTTAATATTTGAAATGGTTTTATTTTACCCTTTTTATAAGAGTTGTGATGTATGTTTGATCCTTGTATTCGATACATAGGTAAACACTCAAAATTGACGTCTTAAAAGTAACTCTGTCACTTGGTTCCAGCAGGATTATGCTTGGCAGACCAGTATATTCTTAATGTAGATTTTGATACCAACAATGTGATGTATGTACGGTCCTTGTATTCGATATATAGGTAAACACTCAAAATTGCCGTCACAAAAGCAAGTCTGCCACCTGTTTCCGGCAGGATTGGACTTGGCAGACCAATATATTCTTAATGTACACTTTCAAACTCACCTTTGGATCTATGTACGGTCCTTGTATTCGATACATAGGTAAACACTCAAAATTGACGTCATAAATGTAAGTCTGCCACCTGGTTCCGGCATGATTGGACCTGGCAGACCAATATATTCTTAATATACACTTTGAAAGCTACAGTGTGATGTATGTACGATCCTTATATTCGATACATGGGTAAACACTCAAAATTGACGTCGTAAAAGTAAGTCTGCCACCTGTTTCCGGCAGGATTGGACCTGGCAGACCAATATATTCTTAATGTACACTTTGAAACCTACAGTGTGATGTATGTACGGTCCTTGTATTCTATACTTAGGTAAACACTCAAAATTGACGTCATAAATGTAAGTCTGCCACCTGGTTCCGGCAGGATTGGACCTGACAGACCGGTATATTCTTAATGTATACTTTGAAACTTACATTGGGATATATGTTTGATCCTTGTATTGGATACACGGGCAAACACTCAAAATTGACACCGGAAGGGACGAAAAAAAATCCATGACCCGGCAGGAATAAATATTTAAAAATGGTGCCTTCCTATAGGTCTTTGTTAGGGCTTACTTATGCCGGCCGAATTTCTCTTGTATCTACTTGTACGTAGGAAAATCGACCGCCGGCTCTTGGACTGATACGCTTATCTGTATGTAAATGATATTCGTGTTTTAAAATCTGTACGGGTAAAATAAATTTCAATATTTTTCTTAAAACCTGACGTCATTTTTACCTGCTTTCTGTATTCACTAGTATTAATACTCTTTGTATTATCTACATATGGTTGAAAATGTCTTTTTTATTTCCACTATGACGCCATATTCATCTGTTTAATTGAAAAAAAAAATTATTTTTCACGGGGAAATGTTTCACCTAAAAATAACTTATTATTACGGCTTTTGAATTACTTGCAACAATGATGAAAAAATGTTACATTTTCTATGAAAAATGTCCGTTGATTCTTAATGAGAAAAGCGAAATTTGCAATTATTAAGAAAACTATTTGAATAATGTGAAAACAAATTGGCACATGTTATACTCTGTTTCACCCATATGCAAAGGCATTTTACCATTTGTTTTGACTCTGACGTCAGGCAAACGTTTTTACACTTTAAATTTATAAAATCATTAGAATTGGTAAAGAATAAAAAATGAGTGTTGTAGAAGCCGTTTGTCTCCTGCTGTTTGTAAGGCAGTTTGGTCTCGGTGGGTGGAAGTGGGGAATTACAGAGACGTTCAAAAGAATTCCATTACATTGCGGCCCTTGGGAAAAATGGTTTGGGATAGTTTTTAATAATGTTACAGCCTTTCGAACATAATGAAATTGATAAACTTTTATGAAGTGCATTTAAATATACATCCTGTAGCATAATGCAGTGGAAAGAATATTTATTATTCATTTACAGGGCCATACAAGAGAATTCTGTTACATAACGGTATAGGGGGAAACATTGTTTGCGACGTATTTTAATTATGTGAAAGTATTTCATATAGTACTAATTATACTACGAATGCACCTCATTTGCCCAGTTTGACATACAATTTCCAATTTGTTGAATTTTAGAGATTTAGAAATTTAGAATTTGCTGAGCTTTTCACTCGGAATTTTGGGTTTTTTACCAGTTCCACAGCGATTTTTGGACATCCGGAAAAGAAATGTTGGGTTCGAACTTTTCGCCTAATATAGTAAATTTTGCCATTTACGAATTTTGAATGATAGCAATTTTTAATGTGATTTATAACCGAAATTTTCGTTTTTTTTTTTAACTTTCGCGTCGATTTTTTGTCAGTCATGAAAGCTTTCCAATTGCAATGGTTTTTTTACTCCATTAGAGTAAAGTTCGACAAAAATATTTTAATATTTAGCGATTTTTAATGTGATTTTCAATGCGATATTTAGTAATTGTATGAGTACCGCGGCAATTTTTTGACATTGTTAAAAGGACTTCCATTTGCTATTTTTAGATTTAAAGCGATTTTTATTGCATTTTTCAATGCGATTTTTTTTTTTATTTTTGGAGTCTCGCGGCAATTTTTTCCCATTCGTAAAAGTAACTTTGTTTCAAACTTTTAGCCTAATATAGTAAATTTTGCCATCAACGATTTTTGATTTTTAGCGATTTTTAATGCGATTTTTAGCGAGGTTTTACGTTGCACGTTGATTTTTTGTCATTCTTGAAAGGTGTTCGATTACAGTGTTTTGAGTCGATTTTTTGAAATTAATGAACGAATTCAGTTAACAATATTTTATTCCATTATAGTAAATTTTGTCCTCAGTCACTTTTGAATATTCAGCGAGTTTTAATGCATGTTTCAATGCGATTTTTAGCGTTTTTTCGAGTGCCATGGCGATTTTTTGATATTCGGAAAAAGAATTTGGATTCAAATCCTGTGAACCCCAGGTGGTAGAATCATCAATAGAATTAAAATATAGCCTGTGTTGGATCAAAGACTGTTACCACTGATTCGCAATTATTACTTTTATAATCGGTTTATATTCCCTGAAATTGCATAGAAATCGTAATTTAGGACATTTTTAGAACGCTTTTCGCACCTCCTCTTCGCTTCACTCCCTTTTTAATTCGAATTTATTTTCGACAGTTGTTCGAAGGCATTTATATTTTATAAGTAACTACCGTGCCATATTTAAAGTTTCTAGCCTCTTCAGTATCACAGAAATTGCAATTTAGAAAGTTTTCTGCTCCTGCAACCCTCTGGTGGTCCTGGCACAGACATAAAATATAGCTTATGTTTAAGCAGTTTCTATCACCAACAATTTGTAACCATTAATTTTTAAATCGGTTTGGTACTTGATAAGATTGCTAAAAAATTGTAATTTAGAACGTTTTTAGAACGCTTTTCGCGCACTTCATCCGTTTAAATTTGGACTTTTCTTTCGACTGTTCTTAGAAAGCAGTTGCATCTTGTAAGTAAATACCATGCCATATTTCAAAATGTTAGACACCTCAGTTGTGCAAAAAACGCAAATTAGAATATGTTTTGCTCTTGTACCCCCAGATGGTTGTGACAGCAATATAAAATACAGCCTATGTTGAAGCAGGGACTGTCACCATCAATTTGTAACCATTATTTTTGAAATAGGTTTGGTATTTCCTGAAATTGAGTAGAAATTGCAATTTAGAACGTTTTTACAACGTTTTTAGAACGCTTTTGGCACATTTTCACCCTTTTTAATTTCTAATTTTTTCGAAACTGTTGTTAAAGATCATTTATATCTAATAAATATGTACCTTGTCTAATTTGAAGTTGCTAGCCCCTACTGATCACAAAAGTCGAAATTTAGAACGTTTTTTGCTCCTGCAACCTCCAGGTGATAGTGACATCAACTTGAATTAGCGTCTGTGTTAGAGCGGAGGCTGTCAGCATCAATTTGCCTACCATTACTTATGAAATCAGTTTGATTCTTATTGAGATTGCTCACAAATCGGCATTTAGAACGTTTTTAGAACGCTTTGCGCGCATTTTCCGCACTTTTAAATTTCAATTGTTTAAAGAAAAGTTCTTAGTGATCATTTATATCTAATAAATATATACCATGCAAAATTTCATGAATCTAGGTCCTTCCATAATTCAAAAATCGCATTTTGAGAACGTTTTTAGTTCCTGCATCTCCTCTGGAGTAGTGGAAACAGACATAAAATATAGCCTATCTTGGAGCAAGGGCTGTCACCATCATTTTTACACCATTATATTTAAAAATCCGTTCAGTACTTCCTGAGGTTGCATAGAAATCGCAATTCAGAATGTTTTTTTGCAACGCTTTTCACGCATTTTCACCTTTTTTAAACTTCGATTTTTTTTTTTAGGAAATATTCTTAGAGATCATTGATATCTTATAAGTAACAACCATTCCAAATTTCATGATTCTAGGCCCTTCCATAACACAAAACCGCAATTTAGAAGGGTTTTTTTCTCCTGCAACCCCAAGGTGGTAGTGATACAAACATAAAACAGAGCCATGTTAGAGCAAGGTCGGTCACCGTCAATTTACAACCATTACTTTTGAAATCGATTCGATACTTCCCTAAATTGAGTAGAAATCACCATTTAGAATTTTTTTAAAACCCTCTTTGCGCATTATCACCCCTTTTAAATTTCGAATTTTTTAAGAACTGGTCTTAGAAATCCTTTATATCTAATAAGTAACTAATATTTCAAATTTCATATTTCTAGTCCCTTCAATAATGCAAAAATCGTAATTTAGATTTTTTTTTGCTCCTGCACCCCCTTTGGTGTAGTGGCACCGTAATAAAATATAGTCTGTGTTGGAACAAGGGTTGTCACCAACATTTTGACAACATTATTTTTTAAATCGGTTGGTATTTCCAGAGATTCTGTAGAAACCACCATTTAGAACGTTTTTTAGAACACATTTTGTGCATTTTCGCCCCTTTTAAATTTCAAATTGTTTAGAAAGTGTTCTTAGATATCATTTATATCTTATAACTACCATTCCCAATTTCATGATTCTAGGTCCTCCAATAGCACAAACATTGCATTTTTAGAACGTTTTTTGCTCTTGCACCCCTTTTGGGGTAGTGGCACCGACATGAAATATAGCCTATGTTCTAAGTTGAACTAACATTATCATTTTGATACCATTACTTTTGAAATCGTTTCGGTAGCTCCAGAGATTACCTCTAACAAACACAATTTTTACTTCTTTATAATATTAACTAGGGGGCTCTGCCCCCTGCAAGCTACGCTTAATAACCTGCGTCCAGACACCGCAGAATCTAAAATTACGCTAATTTGGTCGGTTTTCAAAAGATTAGAGAAGATTGAATTATAATGAAAAAACTTATAGCGATCTCCCTGTAAACGGGTTTCCATTCAATTCCCTTTGATTGCGAAAATTTAAGGCCGAATCAGCTGCTGTTAAGACATCCAATGGTTGTTTTTGTGTTTGATTAAAGAAGATCAGTTAAACATTACAAAAAAAGCTAAAATAAAATGAATTAAGTAAACAGAGTCTTTGCCGACTGATATTTTTCAACAGCGTTATAAAACGATTGACATACTACAATTTACAACAATTATTCCCACAGTTTACTGATTTAACCCCTTCAAGGGCCGTGTTTAATTTTTGGATAACTTAATTTTAATTCTTAAATACCACATTGGCACCAGAATATTGGAATTAAAATTTCCCTTTTATTAAGTAAGTGAACAAAAGCATTTTCATATTTTGAAATGTGTTTGTAAATTCTGGTGCCATTCACTGATTTCAACATTTTACGAATAGAACCTTGCCCTGAAAGGGTTAAACGCATATTAATGTATTTATTATTTTAAAGTTTCCTCTCTCTCTCTATAATAATAGCCTAAGTCATGTGACTATCATCAACAGTTCCTTAGTTTTTCATAAAAAAGGTTTCCATTTTGATTAAAGAATCAAAGTTATTTTTTCGAATAAAACTACATAAAATTTGCTATGATCGCAAAGAATTCTTGGTACTTTTATGTTAGCCGGGCTCAAATCTCGCCTATAGCTTTTTTTTTTTTTTTAACTCGTCAGTTATCATTTTTTTTTCGAGTGGTAAATTAAAACGGTACTACTTGGTTATCCCATCAACCAAAAATCTATCGCCAGACTATAAGATTAAATGCCAATAATGGTTGATCGTAAATGTCACATTCACTTGACTGTAAGTAAGTTACACGTGTTTACGTTATCAAGTCATTTTTATTTCGACGCTTTATTTGTATTTTTATTAATGTTATACTATTTTATTTGTTCTTTCGTTATTTAAAATAAAAATTACGTCAACTTGTATACTTTGGCGATTTATATAATTTGGCGATATTGGTCATTTGCTTTGAATTTGAAATTAAATGTCATGAGTTGTTGCATTATTTAATATTTAACACAGATGTCATATAAGCACCGGGTTTGGCGCGATTTTTTTACGATAATTTGGCGAAAACCTCGTTTTCGAATACCAGTTACATATATATTTTTAAATTATTTTCTATTATTTTTAAAATGAAATAACAATAAATAAAAAAAATAATTAATAACTATTGAACAAAGCAATTTATAACATTTTTTTTAAATAAAAGGAAAATAAATGCAAATAAACATTTATTAATGAATAAGCAACAACAGCCGGGTTGCAATGTGATGCAAAATAACGCCATTTTGGTAACGCCAATTAGGTACCCCGTTGCGCATATGACATGTGAGCCTAATGTTTTTCTTTTCGTTTCGTTTAAAAAAAAGAAAGAAGTGAAAGCCATTAATTTTAAATGTTTCAGTTTTAAATGAAAGTTGTGTATGATAATGGAATAAAAAAAAAGCATTGTTCTTAGCATACATTTAAGGGAGGCCAAACTGGTCGCCAAATTATTTTTAATTAATAACCTTTTCTAAAATAGGAAAAAAATTATCTGTTATGATTAAAATTTGCGTTGCCATCATTAGAGAAAATTTTTTTAAATGAGAAAAAAATTAATATTTCGAAAACTAATTTGAATTTAAAAATTCTAATACCAGTTTTGAGATCTGTGGATCAATACGGATTTTTGGCGTTAACTTCATTGCAAAGTATTCCATTTTTCAGGAGAAATCGCTGTGAAACATAATCATATGTTTAATTATTCGTTTCATAGATTCGTTATATAAATTCGTTTCAATTCAATTGTTTCATAGTATCCGTTTCATAAATTCGTTTCATTAGGATTTGATATATATAGGGTAGATATAGATTATTCGAATAAGAAGTTTTATCCCTTAATATTAAATTTTTATCATAGCAATTTTGTAATATTATGCGATTTTAATGCGATTTTTTGGCTTTCACAATGATTTTTTGACATTTTTAAAAAGGATTCTGTTTGAAACTTCTACCTTAATAGCAATTTCGTTTCAAGCATTTAGCCTATTATGGTAAATGTCCTGCTCCGTTATTTTTGAACAGCGATTTTTAATGCTATTTTCAATGCAATTTTTTAGTGTTTTTCTTCTTTCTTTTTAGAGTTCGCGGTGATTTTTTGAGATACAGAAAAGGAATTCAGTTTCAACCTTATAACGTAATGTAACAAATTTTCTCCTGTGCGATTTTAGCTATTTAACACTTTTTATGGTGATTTTTTTAAAGTTTTTTCGCTTTTCGCGGCTTGACTTTCGTCAAAGGAATTAGATTTGAAACTTTTATCCATATATTGTAAATTTTGACTTTCGTGATTTTGAAATTTTTGCGATTTTTAATGCCGTTATTTTGCGGTCCACTGTGAATTTTTGATATTCAATTTTTGACCTAACATAGTAAATTCTACCCTCTTTTCAATAATGTTTATTTTAACTTCGTACAGAAATTTAAAAATTTTTCGTGAATTTTTAATAGGATTTTTAGTGTGTTTTTGCGATTTGCTAAGATTTTTATACATTAGTAAAAGGAATGCCGTTTCAGTCTTCTATCTCAATATAGTAATTTTTTTCTCTTTTTTCATTCTATTTTTATGAAGTTTAGGCGAAATTTAAAGCGATTTTTAAATTTTTCGCCGTTTTTTATTATGATTTTTAGAACTTTTTGCAATTTGTGCTGTTTTTTGACGGACTCGTGCAACGCCGGGCAGGTTACCTAGTACATTATAACCATGAACAAAATATATTCATAAGTTTTTTCAACCTGAAATGTAGATTTTTCGGTTACTATCAATTCTCAAGTAAATATTTTGATGTTCAGTAAACATGATTTAGAGACAAACATGATAAATTAAGAGTACTAAACATTACACTTAAAATTAATATTATTTTGTCACTCTTGCAAATTCAATTACGCAGTTGAAAATGTTTAATCTTATACTAATAAAATAAACATGTTTGTGTGTATGTGTGTCTGTCTGTCGGTGATGTCTAGCGAAATCTACCGCACGTTATGAAAATTTGGATGAGGACAGTCCAAGACAGGTCTTTATCCCCCTCAGGCTCATATTTTTCATATTTTGATAACTAGCCGAGATATTACTTAAAAGACCATCACAACAGCATTCTTCTTTTTTTTTTTCCTGAAATCTGTGAGAGCGGCCGCATATCCTAATTTCGGAGATTTCCAAATCAGGCAAACAGAAAGTTAGAGATTGTGCGACATTAGAAAGTTAGAGATTGTGCTTAAAAAAAAAAAAAAATCGTTTTTCTGAACGGGCGTCTGGCGAATCGTTAAATGTACGGAAAAACAGAAGACATATCCTTAAACTCATTTTCTTAAAATTATTCTACATATTGAAATATAATTTATGATAAATATATTATGCCGGCTTCAAATTTAGTTCTAAAGGTAAAATTATAGCAAAAATATCTAATTATATTTTTTTTCTCTGTGTTCATTTATTTTTAAAGCTTGCAAGAATTTCGCTTAAACTTTATGCCAAATACTTTATTTTTAATTTATTTTCTAAATTCTGCGGAAGTTTCAGAAAAATGGTGGGGAAAGCTTGTGCGGAAACTTTGATCTCAGAATTTTAGAGAATAGTTTCCACTTTGATCTGAGATCAGAAGGAATTTAACAAAAAATCTCTTCCAGACTAGATGATTTTTGAAATGACATCTTTCAGAAAAATAAACTTACGCATATCTGAGTATTTTTACTTTTTATTTTTGGCTGCATAAATATTTTAGAAAATACATTTTTTGGTTGTTTCAGCTAAGAAATAATGAAATATTTTACTCGAATTCTCATTAAATTAATCAATTTAATAAACATTTTTCTTTATTTTATTTACATAAATAATAACGAAAAACAGTTTAATATAAACAAGGAATTTTGAACGGATTATATAATAGAATTTTCATTAACCATTATTTCAAATTAAGTACTGATAATTAAATGGATACTTTTTTAAATTATTTCGTAAATCGAATTTTAATAACGGAATGTGTTTCACTAAAAGATAACCTTGAAAAATGCTGTTTTAGAAAAAAAAAAGACAGGGTTATCTATTTAATCTGTGCTTGGAACCTCAGGGGAGAAAATGCCAGCATGCTCTATGACAACATCATTCCATAAACATACACGTATGCTATGTAATTATTTTGTTTTATTTCCTTCTGAATTTTTTTAAACCAAAATTTTTATTAGTTACCGTCTAATGGGACTAACATAAAAGAATTTAAGTACTATACTTAGAGAGTATTTTTCTAAAATTCATTTTCTAAGAAATATAAATTTTATTTTTATAATCACTCAGAAGGTAATTTTCACGAAGGGTCCATTGGAAAATATACTCCAGTCCATTAAAATATCCAACAGAATTCAAAATAACTTCACATAATATTTTGTTCAGAATCTTGTCAGCAAAAACGCATCTGCAATAGATCTTGTAAAGTACTTGACTGTCAAAGACTACGGACAACAGTTGACCAAACCGAAATCTTTTTTCGCCACCACCTTTCATCTTAACTTCTCAAGTAATAAATGTAAACTAGTCATTGGAGGCCAACGTAATACTTATAAATCACGGATATGCATATTATAAATTGAAAATAAAACATGTGTAAACTATTCATAGAATGCATATTCAAGAATAACTAAGATTACTGAAATTAAATAGGCTTTGTCACATTATTACATTGTAAATACATAGAAAATTTCAAGCGTCTATCTCACTTTGTTCGGTAAATAGACTGTTTAAAATCGTGGCTTGATGACGTCATAAACTTTAAATTCTCTATTACTAAAATGCGTAAAAGAAACATACTTATTAGCTACAAAAATAATAATCATATTAAATACAGTTTACTGCGTCGGATTAAGCGTCTCATTTCCAATTTAAAAAATCTTTGAATTGAAGTTTGAATGAAGTACAGGGTCGTGAAAAATCGAAGATTGTGGGAAATACGATTACAAATATCTCGGTAACTCATTATCCGATCGATTTCATTCTTTATGCAAAATTTATGTTTTTTTTATTTTCTTTTATATTCACTCCTTAAATTTAACAATTTCGAAAATTGTTATGTATCTTTTATCAGAACTAATATTTCGAGAGTCCGTAAAATTTTTTTCCGAATAATCGAGGTTAATGGAATTCAACAGGTTTCCTTTGATTCTTACATACTAAGTACACATTAAATTTCAAGTCTTTATCTCAATTTGTTCGCGAGGTAGAGCATTTATAGATATACGCACAGACACACAAATGGACGGCAATTTTTTTTTTTATTATTATTATTATTCTAAAAATATGTTTTTCGGAATTTCTAGCATCTGAAACATCTAAATCCGTCAAATTTTTTTTCGATTTTTAAAACGATTACAAGACTTACCCTATATTACGTATGATGGGTAAGTAAAAGCTGTTTATCTCGTTAAAAAGGCTGAAATTGAAATCCGCGCGCGTTTTAAATCTATGATACAGGTGATTATAATTATTCCTCAAGGAAACGGTTTGTGTCAGATTTTTTTACGCGAACAATGCCGGCCACGGCAGCTATCACTTGGCTGAATTAGGCAGTCTTCAAGGAACAATTTAGAAGGAGTGGCATTAGAAAGATACCATTGGAGGGAACGCATAAGAGTTTCGCTGGCTCAACTCAATCACAATCCTTTTCAGAACGTCATAGCTATTTTTTTTTGTCACATTTACAAATTATGGGATTAAAAATTCTTTTTAAGTAATTTTCTTGATAGAGAATGAAATGGATTTTGGAACACTGATTTTGATGTTGCAGTTCCAGAAAAATGTTAGTGAGTTTTTTATTTTAATAAGTCGTCTTGTTTTTAATATGAAACTATAATTAGGTTTAAAAAAATATATTCAGAATTTTTCATGAATTCCTTTCACAAATTATCCTTTTATATGGCTGTATATTGTTAAAAACAGTATAGTGCGAAATATTTATAGAAATATTTTGAGCATTCATATTTCAAAAACAATATGTAATAAGTTTCTTAAACATATTTATTCAAACCTAATGGATATGCTTTTTGAATAAATTATGTACCACGAAGATTGAATTGCAAAACGTTTTACGGAACAAAATAAGAATAGATTTAATCTAATATAAACATAAGCGTGTGTCTGAATTTTTTAGACTCTATTAAAAAATAAATATCTTTATGAGTATTTTAGTAATTCATTTAATTTTTTGTGTGGATTAAAAGAACAAGATTTTAAATTAACGAACATTCTTCACAAAATACTAATATGAAATTCAGATATGGTGGGCGGATCCCCCGGGTCCGTCAGCTAAGTAAGTTGCTGTTGCCACAAAAGTTGAACAACCACAATAATTTATATAAAGCAATAAGTAAAGGTTGATGGTAGTGGAATGGGCAGCTTTAAATTAATGGCGATGAAATTAGAAGCTTGAGAACTGAAATTATGAGAAGGGAGATGCTTTTCCCAAGAAATTTACTAAATTCTAAAACTAACTCAAAATAAAATGGTTATCCTGATCGTGTTCTGACATCTAACAAGTCGGAAATTGTACGTCAAATGTGGCAAATGAGGTGCGTTCGTAGTATAACTAGTTATATAAATATTCGGATGTTGGTACAGTAGCTATTGCACTCTTATACAGGGTGCCCCCTCTGAACGGCGTCCAGTGGCTAATTTCTAAACCATTGGTCATAGACATATAGTTACAACTGCAAAAATGTTTTAAATGAGGTAAAGAAGTATTTTTAAAGCGATTTGGGTCAAGAAAAACATTTATTAAAAAATTACGAAATTTAAGTTTTTATACGGTTCCCCGATCCTATAAGTGATATTTAATAAAAAATATCCTATTGCACTAACAAGTAAGACAAAAAAAGTTCCATTCCCCTGCGATTAAAACTGACCGAGTAATAGATGTTTAAAGTTGGAGTATCTTTTTTGCTGCGAAATAGGGGTCAGTCACAAATTTACTAGAAATAAAAATAATCGTCAAATATGAAATTTAAAGTTAAACATTGAGAGTAAATTTAACATTACCATTATATTTTGATATTTTTGTTCATTCTGGCATATTAAAGCAAAATATACAACTTTTACTAAAAATATATGGAAAAAAAAAACAGAAATTTTGTTACATTTCCCTCCCCCCTCCTTCCCGCCTTAAGTACAGACACAAGAAAGCTCAATTTGTAAGTATTTTTTTGTACCATCTTAATCTTTTTTTTTTTTTTTTTTTTTTTGTATGCATATATTTCTATACATAATTTTTGAATGGCTACTCTGAATATGTTAAGGAAATTAATATGTCCCTTTTTGAAAATGATCCTCGTATCACTTTTATGTTCTTTTACAATAAACATCAATTATTTGAATTATATGATGCTACCTGTGCGATTACTTCAATGATCTAAATAAACATAACAAAATTGTTACAATATTTTAATATTTTGTTCTAATACGAGGGTCACTCTGAAATTTTTGAGATACAGCTAGGTTTTTTAAAGTTATACTTACAAAATTTTAGGTGTGTTCAAAGTAGTCTCCTCCAGCATCAATGCACTTTTGTAGACGAATTTTCCACAGATTGAATGCCTCAAGCCATTCATTTCTTGGAATATATGAAAAAAATGCATTTATAGCCACATCAATCTCTTCTTCTGAATAAAAACGTCGTCCAAGTAAGTTCTTTTTTAGATTAAAGAATAACCAAAAGTCACACATAGCTAGATCAGGTGAATGCGGTGGATGTTCTGTCACTTTAATTCGTTTTTATTTAAGAAACTCAACTGTTAATCCGTCTGTATGTGAAGATGCATTGTCATGGTGAAGCATTAGTCCCCTAACATTCACTTCTTGTAGAATTTCTGGAAGACATTTAGTGGTATACTAGTTTGCTGGTACTGTCTTCTGTCCTTCTAACTTCATGGCTTTGACCAATGCCGTACTTCTGAAGAAAACGGCATACATAACTTTTTTCCGTGCGCGTTGTCCTTTCAACAGTGTCGGCGTGGGATCATCTTCAAAGACCCATACTTTGCTTTCTTGACGTGTTGAAACGTCAAAAAACGGTATCTACGTTTCATTACCCGTTACAATTTTAGAAATGATGCGGTGGACACCATCATTTAGCAATTTAAGAGTTTCTTTACTGATTCTGAAACGCTCTTTTTTTTTGGTGCTCAGTTAGATTATGGAGAACCCAACGGCAAACTACTTTTTTCATATGCAATTCTTCATGAATAATTTTGTGTATGGCTCCGGATCCAATGTTAAGTTCCTTCTGTATCATTTGATAGATACAGCGCTCATCATCCATTAACATTTTTCGTATGGCAGACACATTATCCAGGATTACTGCCGACGGCGGCCTTCATGTGTGTTCTTCATCCTGAAGAAAATTGCGACCTCTGCTAAATTCTTTAAACCATCTTAATACAGTAGCACAAGCTGGAGATTCATCACCAAATGCTAATTTCAACCGTTGAACGCATTCTTCTTGATTTAATCCTGCTTTAAAATCGTAGAAAATCATAGCGCGAAAATGTTCTCGCGTCAACTCCATTTTCTGTTCTGTTTAAAATTTATTCTACGCTAAACAAGTTGAAGTAAGTCAGTAAAAAATCGTCTGCTGTGTTAAAATACTTTGTATTTTAAAATTAAACCGTTATTTTTATTTTGTAAATTCTCGTCTGCGCGTATCTCAATAATTTCAGAGTAACCCTCGTAGAGCACAGATTTATCCATTAAAGGTCGGACATCTTATAACCGCCCCCATTCTCTCTTTTTAATAAACTTTTCTTTTTTTTTAAGATTGTGTTCCATTTGTCATTTTATAGTAATGATAAAAAAAAATAATAATTATTATTTTTACATTACCCCTTCTGAAAATTCTACTGTCTCTTCCATCACCAAATATTAATTAGAACAGTTTAAAAATTTTTTAAGTTAAACATTTAAATCTTTAAAAATATTAATACTTTTAAATTGTTTCAGATTATTAAATTATTTTTAAATTAAAATTAGGGAAAACATATTGTTAAATCCAAACACATATTAAATTATTAAATTTTAACATTTAAAATTTAAGAATTTATATTTTTTTTGTTTTTTTACCGTACTCCTCGCTAGTTCTCTTGCTAAGCAAGTTTCAAAAGCATTTAAATTACTTTTACCATCAAAACACTTGCCTCTGATGGTTTGCTCCAAGCACGAATACCTCCAAAATGAGTCACTATGACGCCGAAACCTCTAGCCAATCAGATTACGTATTGGCAAAACATGGTTGGGGAAAAATATGCATTTTAAACCTGAGAAAGTATTTGTATGTGCATGATTTGAGACCGCAAGTGTTTTGGCACATCTATTGTGCAAATAAAGTTGTTTACCTCATTTTCCTTATCCAACAGCAAAATTTTTCATTCCATTTAATATTTATTTTTTGTTTAGCAAGCAGAAATTGTATTTTGAATTTGGTCTCTAAAATATTTTTTTCAAACAAGTTTTTATATTTCCTTTGAAGAACTAAAAAGTTGAATTTCAAAAAAGCATAATATCATTAAAATGTATTTTAACACTAGAATGCCCGGAAGGAATCGATCCGACTCCGACCATATGATTAAATGTCCACTGAAACCAGAAATTCTTTCATAAAACAAGTTAAATTTAAACCACGCAGATTTACGTTAAATAAATCAATCAAATAATTTTAAATAAAAATTTTGGTGTCAAATATTTTTATGAAACTTAGTTAAATTTCCGGACGTTCTAGTGTTAAGTAATCCCTGCTCATACATCGTAAAGTATCTGACTCCTTTTGTGCGGCACTGTATAAGAAATATAAACGCAACGCACTTTCATTCGGAAAAATGATATTTTGCATCTCAATTCCTTACATAAATGTTACTGGTTTTGATTTTAAAATTTTTGTTTGTAGGCAGTAATGTATACGAAATTTTTAGTGTGGTCCTGTAAAATAAATATAAATGGTACGCACCTAAAATCATATTAATAATACATTGTCATCGGATTTACATAATTATGCGAAATTTAACCTCGATCGGATATTTGAAAGTGAGTTAAATCTGGAAAACGATTTTTGAACTATGTAGACATACATACGAACGTTGTAAGTTAAATAAAAGCTTATAAAAATAATACAACTTTTTAAAATAAAATCATCAAAAGAAACACATTCATTTCCTTACAAAAAAAAAAAAAAAAAAAAAAAAAAAAAAAAAAGGTCAAAATACAATTGAGGACATCAGTTTTGAAACTCGCCTTATCCGAAATTTAAAAAATCGTGTTTTTCAATCAATCTATTCTATTGGTAAGTCTGTACCAATCAAACACTACAATCGCCAAATTTTCAATGAAAACCAATTTACGCATTTAAAGGTTTTACGCGATTTTCGAAAATTTGATTTTCTCGATAAGGTGAGTTTTGAAACTCACGTCTTTAATTATTTTAACCAATTTGAAAGTTAATTACTAAAATTTAACACCACCGTAATACTTATAAGGGTGGCAGCACCTTCAATTAAATCGCTTTAAAAATACTTCTTTACATTATTTAAAACACTTTTGCAATTGGAACTATATGTCTGTGACTAACGGTTTAGGAATTAGCCATTGGACATCGTTTGGAGTGGACGCATTTTAAAATACTTTAAGCACTTCGTGTACGACCCCTCAAAGCTTGGTCCAACTCATCTGTTTTCAGTTACAGAAAAGTGGTTTAAGTTATGAAATCGAAAGCTTCGTAACTCGGTCAATTTTAGTGTTAGTGAATAGGATTTTTTTTTTTTGTGTGTGTGTGTGTCTTACTTGTTAGAGAAATAGGAAAAGTTTACTAAATATCACTCACAGGACCGAAGGACCGTATAAAAATTTTAACTTCGTAATTTTTTAATAAATGTTTTTCTTGACCTAAATCGCTTTAAAAAGGCTTCTTCCCCTCATTTAAAACATTTTTGTAATTGGAACTACACTATATGGCCAAAGGTGACCGGTCACTTGCGATTTTAGACGTTTTATTAAATATCTAGAAAAAAACATGAGTAATTAACCTGAAACTGCAGGTGTGTAAACAATATAGTATAGGTCATACATTTCCGCGAAGATTTTTCCCCGAAACCCCATAGGAGATCGTCAACAAATTGAAAAAGAACGAATATATTTTGGATAACCCTGTAAAAACTAATGTAGCAAAAGCGTTCAAACACGAGATTATTAATAAGTGGCTTATTGTAATATAATGTGTTCATTTTTATGAGAATAGCATGAATACTCGTAGAGAAATTTAGGTTTTTATACAAACAGCCCCAAATTTCGCCAAGTGTTTTGCTTATAATTTGCAGGGTTCTTAATATAAAAAAAAGTTATTTTCAGAAAATATGACAAACCGCATTGTACACAATACTCTGAAATCAGAATTAAAAGATAATAAAAATTGGATGAATAATGAGCAGGTTTACTAAAAAATGTTTCACTGCACATGCGTAGTGAAACATTTTTTAGTAAACCTACTCATTTTTCATCCAATTTTTATTATTTTTTAATTCTGATTTCAAAGTATTGAGTACAATATTGTTTGTCATATTTTGTGAAAAGAACTTTTTTTTTATATTAAGAACTCTTCAAATTATAAACAAAAAACTTGGCGAAATTTGGGTCTGTTTTTATAGATGTGGCGTTATAGATGCGGCACATATCGGCATTTAATCTTATAGTTCGGGGATATTTTTTTGGTCGACGGTATAATCAAGTAGTACCGAATTGCGTAAAAGAAACGTTCTTATTACTCCAAAATGATAATAATATTAACTAACAGTTTACTGAGTCGCGTTAAGCGTCTCTTTTCCAATTAAAATATATCTTTGAATTGAAATTTGAATGAAATACAGGATTATGAAAAATGGAAGAGTGTGGAAAATATGATTACAAATATCTCGGCAACTAATTATCGGATTGACTTCATTCTTTATGCAAAATTTATGTTTTTTTATTGTCTTTTATATTCACCCTTTAAAATAAACAATTTCGAAAAAATTTATATACCTTTTATCGGAACGATATTTCGAGAGTCCGAAAAAATAGTTCCAGATAATCGAGTTTATCGATATTCAATAGTGTTCTTCCCATTATTACATACTAAGTACACACCAAATTTTAAGTCTCTATTTCAATTTGTTCGGAAGCTAGAGCGTTTACAGACACAAAGACACACACACACAGACAGACGGATGGTAATTTTTTTTTTTCTAAAAATATGTTTTTCAGAATCTCCAGGGTCTGAAACGTGTAAATCCGTCAATTTTTTTTTTTTTTTTGATTTTTAAAACGATTACAAGACTTGCCCTATATAGTATGCCCTATACTTGCCCTATGTATGATGGATAAGTAAAAATGAGAAGTGTAATATTAAAAATATTACGCTTTTTATCAAATAATAGTTAATAGTAATTAACGATTATACGTTGAGGAATCCGTTTAGAAATCATAGAAATATAGATTAAATCATGTTTCATTTTTCAATTCCTTCTATTAGCTCACACTCTCCTTATATTTATGTATATATTTATCTTGTTCAAATTTTCAATCCTTAATAAAATACTCATTATTCATCCTATCAAGTTGAAATAAACTTTTTTAAACTTGTACTGGATGACAATTGATGTTAATACAGTTTTTTCGAGTATTAATTAATTAATTAAATTTTAATTAATTAATTTTAGTTTTGCATGGGAAACAAAATGGCGGCCATTGGTTATTGAAGATCAATGAATGTATTTTCTATAAGGGGTTACCATAGGGGGACCCTATTCTGTCGCCAAATACCGCAAAGTTTGTCGCCAATTTGGCGATATATCGCCAAATTTGGCGGCCAAAATGAGTCGCCAAAAGTGACGCCAACTTGGCGATATCTCTAATATTTTGCCAAATTCCCATAGAGTTCCATTGTAAACCTACTTGCTTATAGAAAATCAACAAATTGAGATATTTTAATGCAACAAAAACTAATATTAGCTTAAGGGATTATATTAAATTTTTCTTTGATGGCCTAAGTAGGAATTGAATTTAAAAACAAAATTTTTATATTACTTGTTTTCTTTCAGGTGGTTCGATTTCTTAAAAAATAAACAGAGCAAGTTTATATATTTTTTAATAAATTCATTTACTTGAGCTTTTTACCTAGCGTAAAAAAAAGCAGTGAACTTTTTATTATAAATTTCGTTGCCCACGCCAAAATAATGTATTCTAACAGGAATTTTTGGGAGAAAACATGAATTGTGGTTTAAAAAAAAAAAAAAAAAAAAAAAAAAAGGTTGCATTTTCAAGATAATCAATGAATGCTTATAAAGAGTGTTTTTTAAAAAACTGTTTTTACTTTTATTTATCATAATTGTTTCTCAGAATGAGGTATTATAAATAAGGGTGCTCATATGACACAATGTTACGGCTTACACGAAATTAACAATAGATATTTAATGGAATTTTAAAGATTAAAAATAAATGGGCTGTTTGTTTTTAAAAGCCTTAGAAAATGTTATTATAACAGTTTCTGTAATACTTCTGATGTTATTTATGAATATTACGTGATTTTACGTGATTTATGTAAGTCATTGAGTGAGTTTAAAAAAAAAAAAAATCGCAAGTATCAAAGGTAAATATCTTAACAACAACAACAAAAATATAAATATTCATTTTATATTTATAAACTAGCTAAAGAGGAAAAAAGACAAAATGGATGATGTGTAAGACGAGGGTGTATAAATAAGCTTTTGCCCTCAGATAGAAATAATTGATTGAAATTTATGAAATTGCTACTTTGTATTAATCCTTTTCTATATAATTACCGTGCACAGTAACACATTTCTGCAAACGGTATTTCAAAGAGAGGGGGAAGGATGTATTCCAGGAGGCGCAATAGTAGACCCAAAACAAACCGCGCACAGTATTACCGCAATTTTCTAACAGATTGTTTCATCTTGTTTAATCGCAGGGAAATATTACAAAATCTGGGAGTAAAGAATGTTCCAGTTATAAATTTTATTAGTTTCAGTATCAACCTAAGCATTTTAGAGTGTTGGATCAAGGTCACAAATAAGGAGTAACAAATTGTTTTAGGTAGGAAAATGCTCGCTTGCAGTGCCACATACGCAAACTCCTAAGGCGACTCCTAAGCGTAAAGTGTTATTGCTGGATTGAAGATTTAAAAGCTCTTTGAGCCATGCGATTATTTCCTTTGGGGATTTATAAAAGTTCGTGTCTACGTTCCAACGCTACCTAATCATTTGCCAGAGTTGAGACACAAAATTGAAGAGGCTATTGCATCCATTACTCCGAACTTGTTAACCGAAGTGTGGGAGGAATTGGACCTTAGGTTGGATGTGTCCTGTATAACTAAATGTGCACATGATGAACATTCCGTAGAAAAACTAGATTAGATTACCTTCAATCTGATGCATGATTTGTTGTAAATAGTCTAAACTGTTATAATATACCATTCAATATGGGACAGTCTTTTATGGTGATACTGTAGTTTAATAGTCTTATTATACAATAACTTATAATAGGTCATCATCAGTTCTCATGAATATTCTAACATACATTTTTGATACGTAAGAAAGCGAAAAAAAATATAATTTTTTTGTTTCTTTCTTTATTTTTATACAAAAATAAAGACCTCGCATATTCAAGCGACGTACAGTATTACCGAAATTTTCTAACAGTTTGATTCTTCTTGTTTAATCGCAGAAAAATATTGCATATTCTGGGAGTAATTAAAATAATAAAATTTGTATAAATCACTAAAAATTCAAACCAACAGACAGGACGTGTTTCGAACTGAAAAATATAAGAGCCCGTCATTAGCTAATGTAAATACGTGGACATAAGGGGACAAGTTTACGAATGGACAGAAAGGGGAAGGGGTAGAGCTTACAGAGAGTGAGATAGGTGGAGCTAGCTGTAAGATGAATACCAATCAGAAAAAATTAACAAAAAAAAAAATAGGAAAGGAAATAAAATAAATAAACAAAATTAAAATAAAATAAAATCAGTAAATTGAAAAATAAATAAATGCATAATTAATAATAATACATAATAATAAAAGAGAGAGAGAGAGAAACAAAAGAAATATATTTTTTTTTTCTCATCTGGGAGTGATCTCAGAAATATTTTTATTGCGATAAAAAAAATATTAAGCAAGTTTTCTAATCCGAAATAATAGGCATTACTCCTTGAAAATTCCAAGACCAGTTGGAAAAAAATTATCGTGCGATATCTTTACCAAACAGTATAATTGAGTTAAAAGTTAAAGTCTATAATCTACGTAAATAATGCAGTTGCATTATTTGTTCTATGATCTTTTGAGCGTGGCAGACCAGATACTATTGCCAATAAGGTTGTCTGATCGATCGAAATATGCCCGCCATTATTCAACCTTGGTAGCTCAATTGATAGAGCATTGGAAAATTAATTCAAAGGTTCTGGTTCCTCCAGATTTGGACATTTTTTCGCTGAGTTTTAAAATTTTAATTCGTATTATATTCATTTAGTTTTTTTTTTAGTGTTCTTTTATTTACATAAAGACCATAAAAGGACATGCTGAACCTGTCACGATAAATAGACAAAATAGTTTTAAATCATTACAGATACAACATGGAAATTTATTTTCTGAAAAGTGAGGTCAATAAAGAAAGTCGATATACGCAAAAAGGCACACACTCTAACTCAGTACATTCATTATTTGACATATAAAATACACCCAATACACTCATAATTTGACAGATAAAATACTCTCAGTGCACTCATCATCTGACATGATTGTGTGAATCCCTCTACAGCTTCTTACGCATAGCGCAGAAGCTGATTGAGATTGGTTAGTTGGGGCGCTACATCCAGTTTTTTAGACGAGGGATAACCAGACCGGGCTATCTATTTAAAGAGGATTCTGACAGACTGCACACATCCATGTCTGAAAAGCGGTTCGAAACATCTTTTCCCAGGCATTTTTTTCCAGTAGTCACCGGTCTAACCAGTAGACAAGCAGCTTTAAGAACCTAATTGAGATTCAGAAATAACATGCCGTATTATTATTTTAAATAAATTTCATCGCGGCATTTTGGACGAATTATAGAAATATATTAGAGTTAAAATTTTCAGTTTCCAAACGATTAGTTTTATTTTTCTAGTTCGCTGTAAATTATTGCTTTGCAGTATTGCTTTGCAGTATCCATGCCTGAAATGCGGTTCGAAACACCTTTCCCAGGCATCTTTTTCCAGTAGTCACCGGTCTAACCAGTAGACAAGCAGCTTTAAGAACCTAATTGAGATTCAGAAATAACATGCCGTATTATTATTTTAAATAAATTTCATCCCGGCATTTTGGACGAATTATAGAAATATATCAGAGTTAAAATTTTCAGTTTCCAAACGATTAGTTTTATTTTTCTAAATAATTTCCCAAAAGAGAATATTCCTGGAAAAAGCGTAAAACTTTGAAGATATAAATTGTTTTCTGATTTTAAATAAACTGAATTACGTTCAAATCTTTTCAAAGAGTTTACGCAGTCTCAAGTGAATAATTCGCTGTGTAAATTATTGCTTTGCAGTATTCTCTGCTAGGTTTTAAGAAGTATTACCTATTTTGTGAATCTTTAATTGAGTTCTAGTTCATTACTTTTGTGAAAACTTTCCAAAATGTAATTAGTTTTAATTGGAAATCACTTTTAACAGATGAAATGAATAATATGTGAAACCACTTTTTCTTACTGTAAAAAACATTTCATGTCAATTATTTCAAATAACGGATTGAAATAATTTTTTGAGAATTACTAATATGTAATTATAGTTGCTAAAAAGAATATAGATCATAGAATACCTGGACGCCTAATGAGAAGGTATATGGGCGGTTAATATTCAAATTTAAAAGAGACATTTATTAAAAAAACCCAAACAACACATGTTTATCCATTTATACATGATTATCTAAGTACACAAAGAGGAAAATGTCCTAAAATAAGATATCCTAAGGAAAAAATCCTTATATTCTTACAAACTAAATTTGGAAAGTGTACAAAATGGAGTGGTGCCTTTTAAGAAGTAACAAATAAAGTTGAACATCATAATAACGATTTATAAAAAATGCTGCACTGTGTCATTTTATCTACAGTGGTGTCCCAAAACGACACACCTATATGTCATTGCTATTAACTGCACTTGCCTACATTACAAATACATTTTTTTGCACACCAAGAAACACCGGCACATTCATTATGTGACCACTTTGAATATTTAACACATTTTATCTACTTTTTCTTCGGTTTTGAGTGACTGAATAAATCATTGCTATAAAGACATTGCTGGAACGCTCTATGCACATTGATTAAAATAGAATAAGATTTTATTAATTTAAAAGATAAATTAATTCCAGCATAAAGAAAAGTTAGGAATTTGGAATTCAGTAAGCATTTATGCCGTAAGAGTTCGTATAGATAATAAGCACCATGATTCTGGACTCCGGTGGTGCAATTTAAAATTAAATTAATATTGAATTAATTAAATTTCCTAAGTTAAAATTAAGCGCATTATGCGTTTTTTTGTGGCACGAGAAGTCTTATGAATCACACAGGGATCATAGGTGACCATGAAGAGTTTCAGTTTAATCAATAATTCGGCCAACGATTTACAACCTACTCTGTAATAATAAAATCACCAATTCCTAAAACAATGAAATAATAAATTAGACTTAAAGCAGAAGATAAGCGAAGCAAAATTTAACACGAATAAATAATTTATTTACATATTATTTACGTATCATTAAGATTTTTTAAAGTTGAAGTATCCTGAAAAACTCAGGTTGAAATGAATACAGTTTTAAATAAAGAATTAAGAATGAATTAACAATTTTAAATAAAGAATAATTACATTTTTACACATGGTAATAGGACGAATGATAGTAAGAAGGGTGATATTTTCACTCCATAGTTATGTTGTGCAAATGTTGCAATTTCATTAAAGTGTAAAAGGACTGTTAAAGAAGAATGTTCTAAACCTTGATGGTGACTGTGTTTCCATACCCTCTCCTTGACATCTCTTGGTATTCCATGAAGAAGTGTCCGCCTATGGTCATAAATGTTATTAAATAACGGCAATATTTCCATGATCCAAAATGTACCTAAATGGGTAATATACCAGTTATTGTGGCTAAAAGACTAAAGGGGTCAAAATTTTGGAAGTTATTCTTCTTTCAGAAAAAATATAACATAATTATAAAGGTAGTGGATCATCGAAACAGGTCGACTTACCTGAAGCTTTTCTTTTCTGAACTGCCAAAATCTTTTTCTCTGAAAAACGGAGCAGAGTATGCTCTTTACCCTTCATACAATAGTAAATACATTTTTTTCCTTTGGATGGTGTGATAAATATATGTGGGTGTGTCCATCCACAGAAGTACAAATGCATGCATAAATGTATTAAGTGCATATGATTGCCTAAAATTTGCATATTTACTCCGCCCCCGTCCTGCTGCACATGATTCAGCTGACCTGTGACCTCCGTGCCTTCTTTTCAGAATATTTATTACTTCCTCTTTTCATTTTCTTGCTGGGCGTTCAACACTGATTTCCTTTTAAGTGACAGAAGTATTATAAATGTATATGATACATTTTTATTTTCCACATTAATGTAATCTGAAAAGGCATGAGAATTGAATTTGAATTCCCGAAATCGTTCTTTTTTATTACAATTTCAGTATAATGTTCTAATTATTTTGTAGTCTAACTTTCATAAGTTTCAGGTATTTTGAAAGGTGGGAATTGTATTATAACATCCCATCAGACATGATTCATCATCATCATCTGAAAAAAGATCCATCTCTTTGTCGTCATCATTGAATCTAACAAAGCGAATTTTCTCCTGAGCCCGTAGAGCGGCACGTCTCGATTGTGAATTATGTTTCTCAAGAGCATTTGTCTTCGCAATATTAGGACTCATAGTCAGATAAGTGCATCTTCATGCATCCTCTTTTTAGAGGATGATCTAACATGAGGTGCATAATGAAGTGGAGGCACATAGAGTGGTCTGATAAATGAAGATGATGAACTTGGAGATGCT
Source organism: Maratus speciosus (assembly GCA_963932465.1). Taxonomy (NCBI): domain Eukaryota; kingdom Metazoa; phylum Arthropoda; class Arachnida; order Araneae; family Salticidae; genus Maratus; species Maratus speciosus. The sequence continues at coordinate 350,899,038 of OZ010795.1, read as the reverse complement.
GCCTGTTGAAAAGGTACATACGTCTTTGAGTTTCAGAAACATATGCTGTCGGCGCTGGGGTTGGAGAAAGTGACATTGAAACTGTGAAAATTTACGGATTACGTCTTGAAACGCTATTATCTATAGAATTTGTATTGCTGTCGTTGCCAGTGGACTTTCTGTCACAAGTGAAACTCAGAAAATATGAAAGGGAAATATGTCTGGGTTCATGAGATAGATTCCATTTTTCAAAAACTGCCATGTCTTACTTACAATCACCATATTGCATATACAGAGGCAGTATTCGAGATAACATGCATTTATAATTTTTTTCATATACAGAAAATAATCTAAAAAGTAATAAGTTCCCACATCGTACTTCAGATTTGCAATCACTGAAATGAAGCAAGCGTGAATTAGCACCAAAAAATAGTCTCAAGAAATTTGCGACGAAAGTGTAAAATTTTTTTTTGTAAATAATGAAAAATGCAAACTTCAAGCCTTTCCATTAAATGCTTATCTTTGCTGACCAATTCCACAACATAGTATACCGTTAAAGAAATGTCATCGTTGCTGAAATGAAATTCATATATAGAGAAAATAATTTTTGAAAATTACATGCTACATTATTACTTCAATTTATTTTTAATACTGAAGTTTATGCTGAATAACACAAATGTATACCAGAAAAGAATAACAGTTTTGATATTATTGGTATAACTTTTTAAAAAAGATCCTCATTTTAGTATATTCAGAAGAAAAGCATAAAGTTTAATAGTATATTGCATTTTCTAATTTTATGTAAACTCAAATTGTGTTTAAATCGTCTAAAGAAATTGCACAATATTAATTGATTACGTCTCAATATATATTGTTGGTTGATGTTTGCTTTAGTAGTTCATTGCTTTCTTTAAAACTTTCGATAATGTAATTTTTTAAAATTAATAAAACACTCTTAACTATTAAAATGAAAGATATTTTAAATCGCCTTTTCATTTTGCGCAATATATAGATAAATTAAAAAAAATGAAATATTAATTTTGGAATTGCTAAATGGTTTAAAAAAAGAAATTAAAACAAAAAAAAATATTTATTTGAAAATTACACGTTACAATATTTCTTTTACTAAATTCTGTCAATGACATTAGCGCCGAATACCACAAATGTGCATTATATAAAATGATCAGTTTTCAAATTATTAATCTAAGTTTTTAAAACGCTTAATAGTTCAATACTTTCATAAAAAATCACAAGCTTCAATAATGTATTGTATTTTCTAACATTAAGTAAACTGGCATTACTTTTTAAGTCTTCTCAAAGTGTTTATGCAACCTCAAGTGAAAAATCAAATATATTCGTATAAAGTTTTCAGAATAAATTATTGTATGTCAGTATTCCCAATCAGACTTAGGAAATATTGCCAGTTTTCTGAATATTTAATTGACTACTGTCTTGGCACTTCTTTATTTTCATTAAAACTTTCAAAAATATACCAGTATATTAGTTTGATTAATAAGATATTCTCCATAAATGAAGTGAAAGGTATTTTACATCACTCGTTATCACTGGAAAATTCCTCTAATCTTCTCAATACAATGTTTTGAATGTTAATCTATTGCTAAAATATCAACAGAGAGTTCACATAAGAAAGCGAAATTCATAAGGCGAAATTTTTTTTAATTAAATGTCACATTAAAATTTTTTTATCATTGACATTTGTGTTAAATTATACAAATATATACCAGTTAAATTTATGCGTTTCATAATTGTTATTCTAAGCTTTTCATTTAAATATTTTCCCGAAATAAACATAAAATTAATATATTAAAAATTATATTTATCATAAATGATAATGAATAGGTTAATAAAATATTCTTCATTAGTAAATTGAATGGTATTTTATATCATTCATTATCATTGCAAAAGAGAATTCCTGTCATATTTTCAAAACAATGTTTTGAATGTTAATGATTTTTTTAAAATTTCATTAGAGAGTTTACATAAGAAAACGAAATTCATATGGCGAAACAATTTTTTAATTAAATGTCACATTAAAATTTTTTATCACTGATTAGATTTAGATAGCTATAAATCACTGATTTTAAATATTTTCCCGAAAGGAACATACAATTAATATAATAAAAATTATATTTATAATAATTGTTAAGTAATAGATTAATAAAATATTCTTCATCAATAAATGGAAAGGTAAACTTATTTAAAATCATTCTTTATCGTTGGAAAAGTGAATTCCTGTCATCTTTTCAAAACAATGTATTGAATGTTAATGATTTTCTAAAGTATCAATAGAGGGTTTACATAAGAAAACGAAATTTCATATGGGAAAACAATTTTTTAATTAAATGTCACATTAAATAAATTTTAGCACTGATATTTGTGTTTGTGTAGTTTTAAAGAGGATTAGAATAGATTTGTCTTTATTCAACTGAATTAAACAGAGAAAAAGGAACAGTACCTTTGATTTCTTGATGCAGACTCCAGTTGCGTTCGAAATGTGTCATCGAAGAATTGTATTTCAAAACAGGCGAACTTGAAGTGGATGAATTAAAGTAAAAGAAATTGTTGATTTTACATGGATGAGGATAGAGCATACTTAACGAATAAAGATTTCACATAAAGAATTACGAATAACTTGTCTTTTCACACTTTAATCGAATCGAATTTGACTTTCACACATTAGATTTAAGAATCAAAACATTGGAATGTTCTATTACAGGTCCGCACATGACCATCAAAATACAGAATAAAATTTATCTAATAAAAGAAAATAAAACAAGATTAATATGCATATAATACAGAAAAAGGATAATAGGAATTTTAAAATTAAAAAAGAGTTAAAATAATAAGAATAAAAATTGAATAAAGTCTTCTATTTTTAAGGCAGAGAAAACCAGTCATTTTCAATTCTCGTAGTGCTGCCATCTATATCTATCTTTCAGTATTAAAGTCTCTGCTCATAAGAAATCATACATCCTCCGCCCCCGGCAGGAGAGGGGACACCTTTGAAATGGGACGCTTGATGTCACCGTCAGCTGTTTTAATCAAAACAACTCGAACAAGATTGTCCGGTCCAGGAAAAGTCTTTAGAATGCGGCCCAACTTCCATCTCATGGGCTGAAATCGATCATGAACAATCACCAAGTCTCCTTCTCGTAGATTAGCTCGTGGAGTAGTCCATTTTGGACGCTGTTGGAGATGTTGAAGATATTCACGTGACCATCTATACCAAAATTGATTCTTTGCTTTTTCGATCAAGCGCCACCGAGCATTTAATGTTAGAATTCTGGGATTTGAAGATTCTGGAATATCAAGGAGGGGTGCTCCTATTAGAAAATGACCTGGAGTTAATGCACGTGGATCTGATGGATCCGAAGATATAAGGGTTAAGGGTCTTGAATTTATGCAACTTTCAATTTGACATAGCAAAGTAGTTAATTCTTCAAAATTCAATACACTAGCTTTACATGCTCTGAGAATGTGATTTTCAGTAAGCTTTACAGCTGCCTCCCATAGCCCACCAAAGTGTGGTGCATATGGAGGGATGAAATGCCAATTGATTTTCTGGCTCGAAAGAAATCCTTGAACTTCATTTTCTTTCAAATATTGAAATAGCTGCTTTAACTGATTAGCCAGACTTGTGAAGTTTTTACCGTTATCTGAATATACATCGGACGGCAGACCTCTACGCGCGATAAATCGCTTCAAGGCTGCTAGCAGGGCTTGCACAGACAAGTCTGATACCAACTCAAGGTGTACCGCCTTAGTGCACATGCAGTTGAATACTGCTATATATGATTTAATTTTGATCTTACTTCTTGGCAAATTTGGTTTAGTTAGACAGGGTCCTGCAAAATCTAGACCCACCTTGGAAAATGGACGAATTGGGGTGATTCTGTCAACGGGAAGGTCTCCCATCATTTGTTGACAAGCTTGAGATTTAAGGCGTTTGCAAAGCACACATTTGTGGAGCTCTTGTCGTACAGTAGAACGACCATTCACAAACCAGTACTGTTGGCGTAATATAGAAAGTACTAGCTGTGTACCAGCATGTAGATGTTGTTCATGGACATGATTTATCAATAACTTAGTAATAATATGATTTTTCGGAAGTAGCATAGGATACTTTCTATCAAAACTTAATGTCTGATGTTGTGACAAACGACCACCAACTCGAATAATATCACTAGAATCTAAAAACACATTTAATGATAATAATTTACTATTGCTTGGTAAGGGTTTTCTTTCTTTTAATAATTTATGTTCTGTACCGAATTCAGAACTTTGTACTAATTTCACAATGCATTGAATAGAATCAGAGATTTCTTGTGCACTCAGATTTCCAGATTTTTTTGTAGCACTATGCCTAGCATTATAAATGAATCTAAGACACCACGCTGTGACTCTTGATAACTTAGAGAATTTGGAGAACTTAAGAATAAAGTCTGGAAGGGCAATTACTTGAGTTACATTGCTGACAGATTGAATTACTGGATTTAACTCCGATATCGGAGGATTGTACAAAGGTATTGGGATTGGTTCATTTGATAGCAGCCATGGAGGCCCATGCCACCATAGCGAATGATGAAGAAGCTTTCGTGGAGAAATACCTCTAGAAGCTGAATCTGCAGGATTTAGAATACCTGGGATATGATTCCACTCACAGGAAGGCATTAACGATTGGATTTGACAGACTCGATTTAGAACAAATTGATTTCCCTTTAAAGGAGGTGATTTTAACCAGCTGAGAACAATCTGTGAATCTGACCACAGATAAATATTGTCAAAATTTATTGGCAAAGTATCGATGATGGCTGAGCATAACTTGGCTAATAAAAGAGCAGAACAAAGTTCAATACGTGGCAGTGTTTGAGGTTTTATAGGATTTACTTTAGTTTTAGCTGCAATCAAATTTACAAATACTTCGTCAGGAGTAACAACACGTAAATAAGTAACAGTAGCATAAGCTTTACCTGAGCCATCACAAAAACCATGTAACTGAATTTGGACATCATTTTGATTATAAGAGTTAATATATCTGGGTATTTCAATTGACTTTAGCAAATGAATTTCTGATAAAAACTCATTCCAAACCTGTAGTATGGAGTCTCGGATTTCTTCATCCCACGAAATCTTATCTTTCCAAAGATCTTGCAGCATGATTTTTAATCTTATTGTAGTAGGAGCTAGGAAACCCAAGGGGTCAAATATTGTAGCCACTACTGATAACAAATCTCTCTTTGTTTTTACTTCTTTAAAATCATTGAAACGAATTTGTAAAACAACTTTGGAAGAATCCCAAAGTAGTCCGAGGACTTTAACGGTATCATCTTCCTGAATTACCTTTTGCGATGAAGCCATCATTTCATCTGGTAAATGAGCAATTACTTCTGGATCATTACAAGTCCACTTACGTAGATTAAAACCTCCGCTTTTCATAACTTCGATTAACTCAGTTACCAATTTTTGGGCATTTTCCTTTGAATCCGAACCGGAAAGTAAATCATCTACGTACGTACTTTTCCGAATTATCTGAGAGGGTTCTCTATGATTTTGCTCATTGTCATTTGCCAATTGGTGTAATGTCCTAATGGCCAAAAATGGAGCGCAAGAAGTTCCGTACGTAACGGTCAATAGCCTGTATGTTTTAATAATTTCATCTGAATTGAATCTCCAAAGAATGCGTTGATAATCTACATAATTTTGATTGACGAGAATTTGCCTAAACATTTTCTCGATGTCAGAACTAAAGGCGATTGGATGCATTCTGAACCTTAACAGTAGAGGAAAGATTTCAGGTTGCAATTTTGGACCTATCTCTAGATAATCATTCAAGGAGCGGCCTTCTGAACCAACCGCAGATGCGTCAAATACAACTCTAAGCCGAGTTGTAGAACTATCTTCTTTTAACACCCCGTGATGTGGAAGATAAAAATGATCAGGATTTGAAATTTCTGAATCTGGAACAAGTTCCATGTGCCCTAAGTCGATATACTCGCGCATGAAGGATAAATACTGCTCTTTAAGCAAGGGGTTTTCTTGAAGTTTTTTCTCCAAGAAGTAGAAACGTTTTAAGGCTTGAGATTTAGAGTTCCCGAGAATAGGTTTAGATTTAAAAGGTAGATTTAAAATATATCTTCCAGATTCTGAACGTGAAACTGTTTTCGCGTAGTTATCTTCAACTAGAGAAATTGGATCAGAAGTAGGAACCGATTCAAGTTCCCAAAATTTTTGTAGTTGAGAACTTATCTGTGTAGTGGCATGGCAACTAATAAATGAATTTTGATTTGATTCATTTGAATAAATGATCCCCGAAAGAATCCAACCCAGTCTGGAATTAACAGCACTCGGTGATCCTTTAGGTCCCAGAATTGATTCCCCTATGATGTTAGCAAATAAATCTGCGCCTATAAGTATATCAATAGGACTGGACAAATGAAAATTAGGATCCGCAAGGTTCAAGCCTTCAATGTGTGGCCAATATTTAGTTGTAATCAAAAAATTTGGTAAATTGGTTGTAATCTGATTAACAACTAATGCATCTAAGTGAAAAGTTTCATTATTGAAATGTGGAGAGAATGTCAAGGAAACTTCCTGAAGAGCCGTTTCTGCGACTAAATTATTTATTCCTGAGATTTTATGATTTGTAGGCCTAGATGGAAGACCTAATTTTCTACAACAAGCTTTTGACAGTAAACTTTTTTGAGAAGCACTATCTATCATCGCTCTGCAAGGAATAAATTTTCCCGATTTAGATTTAACCTTTATAATGGCAGTAGCCAACAATGTTTGAAAATTTTCATTGATAGACTGAGAACTTAAACAGTTAGATTCATTAGAATTAACAACAGCATTTGGTGTTGTAACACGATCTTGTTGCCTGAAAGAATTCTGTGATGCAGGGATAGACTGATCACGATGAAGGAGTGTATGGTGTTTAGAATTGCAATGCCTACAAGTAGTCGTAATACGACAATCGACTACGAAATGATTTGATCTTAAACAGTTAGTGCAAAGCCTTTTTGATTTTATCAAATTCCAACGTTGATCAAGAGATAATTTTGAAAATTCTGGGCATTTATGAAGTGGGTGCGATTCTTTACACTGTGAACATAAAATATTTGTAGTTTTATTTACATTATCCATTACAACTGCATTGGCGACAGACTTTTTTGAAAAATGTTGAGACTTACTTTCAAATTTAAATTAGATTTGGATTCACCTTTAAAAATTTCAGAGTTACAATTTTGCAAACTACGAGCCTGTTTTTCGAGAAATGTCATCAACATATCATAAGTTGGAAATGAATCATTATTTAAGGATAATTCCCATTGCTTTTTTAAGGATTCATCAAATTTATTTTGTACTATATACACTAAAATCAAATCAACAAATTCATTAAATTCGAATTTCAAAGATTTTAAGTTACGAATCACTTCATTGCATGTATCCAATAGCTCTAAAATAGTTTTCTGCGTGGGCGATTTCAATGGTTTGGCATTAAAAAATTTAGACAGCAATGAATATGCCAAATGCTTACGATTATCGTATCTATTAACTAGAGTTTCCCAAGCTTCTTTATAATTTTCACCAGAAATTGAAAATCCGGAAATTAATTTTGAGGGATAATTCCTAACACTAGCTATAAGATACGAAAATTTTAACTGATCTGAAAGTGATTTATTATTATGAATTGAAGTCAAAAATATCTCTTTGAAGCTAATCCATTGAGTGACATCTCCATAAAAAATGGGTAATTCGAACTTAGGAAGCTTTAAAGCGTTATTACTAACTCCTATATTTGAGATATTATTAACTGCACTTTCACTTTCTTGTGATTTTACGCCTTGACTTTCCAAAAATTGCTCAATTTTCACTAAATCATCAACAACAATATCTTTAGCTTCAGTAAAGGACTCGTATAACGAATTTACACTTTCTTCAGCTACGCCAAAATAAGATTTTTTTAAATCATTTTCTAAACTTATCAATTCAGCCTTTAGCTTTTCAATTAATTTTAATTTTTTATTTTCAATTGCGTCAGTAACTTGAGCGCTAAATCTCTTTATTTCTTTAACAGTAAAAGAAATTTTGATTCTGCAGCAGTTTCTGCTTTGGTTTTCATTATAACAAATTAAATAAATACGATTATCACTAGTTATCTCCTAGGCTTCCGACGGACCAAACATTTTTTTATGTGTAGTTTTAAAGAGGATTAGAATAGATTTGTCTTTATTCAACTGAATTAAACAGAGAAAAAGAAACAGTACCTTTGATTTCTTGATGCAGACTCCAGTTGCGTTCGAAATGTGTCATCGAAGAATTGTATTTCAAAACAGGCGAACTTGAAGTGGATGAATTAAAGTAAAAGAAATTGTTGATTTTACATGGATGAGGATAGAGCATACTTAACGAATAAAGATTTCACATAAAGAATTACGAATAACTTGTCTTTTCACACTTTAATCGAATCGAATTTGACTTTCACACATTAGATTTAAGAATCAAAACATTGGAATGTTCTATTACAGGTCCGCACATGACCATCAAAATACAGAATAAAATTTATCTAATAAAAGAAAATAAAACAAGATTAATATGCATATAATACAGAAAAAGGATAATAGGAATTTTAAAATTAAAAAAGAGTTAAAATAATAAGAATAAAAATTGAATAAAGTCTTCTATTTTTAAGGCAGAGAAAACCAGTCATTTTCAATTCTCGTAGTGCTGCCATCTATATCTATCTTTCAGTATTAAAGTCTCTGCTCATAAGAAATCATACAGTGTTAAGTTATACAAATATATACCATTTAAAGTTATGCGTTTCACAATTCTTATTCTAAGCTTTTCATTAAAAATTTTTTCCGAAAGCAACATGAAATTGAAAAGATATATTTCCTATTCGTAAAAGTAAACTAAAATTACATTAAAATTTTCCAAAACTGTTTAAGCATTTTTCATTAAATCTGGCTGATTATACTAAATTTCTGACGTCAGTATTCTCATCCTGGCATTACGAAATGTTACTCCTTTTTTATGAATCTGTAATTTCCAGCGTTGTTTACTCTTATCATTACTAAAAACTTTTTAAAATATTAATTGCCTTCATTATTAAAATGCTCTAAAAAAATAAAAATTATAAATCAAGTACTCTTATTGGAATAGAAATTCTCTGTAAATTGTTCTGAAACAGTGGGTTGCGTAAATATTTCTATAAAATTGCGTAGAACGAAAGCCGAGTGAAGAAAATATTTGTTTAAAAATTACATATCAAATAATTACTTTAAGTGAATTTCCTCATTGGTATCAAACATATATATACAAGTTCAACTTATAAGTTTCCATATGATTAGAATTTTTTTAAATAGCTCCTCATAAGAGAATGTCCATGGAAAAAGAGCATAACCCATACAACCAAAGACTGCCTCCGGACGTCCTATATGGTCCTATATAGAGCCGAGAGGTCCGATACCCGTCAGATCCTGTACAGAGCCTAATTTGGACGTTCGCAGGACGCCAGAATCCGGACGAACCATCCACGATCGTCCGGTGTTGTCCTGAGAACATCCGTGTCACCTGTACGCATGCGCAAGAAATTCTGACTTCAACTGCTCTGTCCGGTTGTTGTTGAAACGAAAGATTTAACAACTGTGTTCTATTACTTATTTCTTTTAATGAGGATTGAATTTATCCTAAAGGTAAGTAAACTTTCGAATCTTAACTTTTTAGAGTGAACTTTTGAGTTTTGCACTAAAATATAAGGCTTTTGTCGTAATCTATACCATGAGACAGGCAAACTTTCATAGAAAACATATAAACAGTTATAAGCATTTTTCATATAAATATTCGAAATAATAATGTTGTATGATCGTAAAACAAACCTTTGATCATTATATTTTTACTGAAATAGTATTATTTTTAAAGATAGATCATTTCGTGAGTCATCAAAACATTGTTTATGACCCATTGTTTGGGTGTTGTGTTAGATATAAAAATACATTAAACATTCATTTTGGTGATGATGAACAAGTAAAAATATTCATAAAGCTTTAAATTCAACTTTTAAATCTATTTAACGATTAAATTTATTTATCTTTAAAAAATCTAATAAAAATACTCGTAAAGTATATTTCATTCCAAGAATAACCTGCTTATAAAATTAATTTTGTATAAGACAAGGATTTTTAAATTTTCTAACTAAGCCTACATGTGGCCCAATAGCAAAGATCTAGTTGGGGACCCTGTGTGACACTTTAACAGCTTCAATTTGCCTTCATTTATACATATATACTGTATTAAAAAAGTATATATAGCTGGTTTTTAGCTTGCTTTTTTTTGGATGGGGGGAGTTCAGTGAGACACACAGCACCCCTGAAAAAAAGATAAAGTACACTGTTTTAATTCTTCATTTTAAAAAATGTGTCACAGTTGCTTTCTATTGGGTTTTTATGTTGCATTTCTGTGTTGTTTGTTGTTTTGATGTGTTTAAAATCTGTCGTATTTTCAAAGAAAAGATTTTTAGAATAGCTTATTTCATCTGTTTTTTATTATAAATAACATTTTTGCCTTGTCTGTGTTCCCTCTAAGTCATTATTTAAAGACGCTGCACCTGTCTTTTTAAAATTGGCAAAATACACCTTGCTTTCTTTTTTTAATATAGTGAAATGTACCCCTATTTTTGTAAAAATATCTCATAAAACTCTTCGACGAATCGCAGTATTGCAGTATTTCAAAATCCGTGTGCCCTAGAGCTTTAAAAAATTATAGAACTTCCTTATTTCTTTAGGAAAACAGGTTATTCAATCATCGTAATCCAATTGAATGTTCCAATTGAATGTGATTTTTAAATTTTTAATCCATAAAATCATTTAAAGTTAATGTTTCTTTGTTTACCATACATAAAAATCACATTTTTAACAATCACTACTATACTAAACATGTTAATGCAATTTCTCTTGAAAAAATAGTTCAAAATATAAGAAACACTCTATATCTCAAGTTGAAACATCATGTAGGTGCAAATATTTGCACCTGTTTAGTAATAAATGTTTTTGAATCATGTAATAGTCACATTGTTTTATTTATTTTATTTAAAGTATTCTTCCCTGTATTTATTTTCTGTTTACAGTAGTAAACATTAGGCCTGGTAGCAAAATTTTTTCAAATTCTTGCTCCATCCCATATATTTTGTTAGTTCTGCAAGCCCAGTAGCAGAAACAGTGCAGCACGGCAGCGGGCATTGTAGACTATATTAAACTTTGCAGATTAATCCACCAAGTTAAAAAGAAATGCTGGGGTTAAAAAATAGCTGAAATTTGCTTAAGTTGCTAGATTTATTGTATTTATTGTGTACTTATATTATATTTTCTTTATAAAGGGAAATTTTGATTACTTTAAGTGTTTTTGTCATTTCTTATGATAGTAGGCTTATTGAGTCGCATATAAATTTTAGTTTGCTGCAGACTGGTGCAGAAAATTCTGCTTCTGGGTCTGCAAGTGTACATGATTTTAAAACTGAAAGTAAATACAGTAAACTCTGTCTAAGGCGGAATCGATTGGGACCGAGAAAATTTTCCGTGGTAGACAATATTCTGCCTTAGACAAATTGTACTCTATGTCTATGGATTCGAAGGGACTTGAAAATCTTTCCGAGTTAGACAGATTTCCGCCTTACAGAGAGTTTACTGCAATACCATTTTTCAGACATAGCATTTTTAATTTTTATTGGTACTTTTGTAATAATTTTAACTGGATGTCTAAACTCATTATTAATTTCAGTACTTCTCTGTTATCCCATCAATCACTTTTCTTAAAAAAAAAATTATTGCCAAAAAATTTCAACAACTAATAAATAAAAAGTAAGAATGTTATCATTGAAGTTAAAAAAAAAAAAAAAAAAAAAAAAAAATCAGAAAAGCTCTGCTTACTAATTTGCTAACTATCAATTTTAAACGATATATTTTATAATATACTATTATTGAAAACTGAAATAAAAATCTTGGATATTTAATACATTATTTTTCTTAACTGTCCCTCTCGTCTGGTGAATGTTTAAGCGATATCAATTGAAACAAATTTATTATATGAAACTATGCATCATAAAATTTGTTCAATAGTTTTTCCTCTTTTAATATCATTTTGTTGCTGTTTAAGAACATAATTGTTATTTTAATCAACAAAATATCTAATAAATCAGTAAAACATCATTAAAAACAGATATAAACACATTTGACATCAAGTAAATGTGCCGCTACGATCATGTAATTCTGGCATTCAATTTTATAGTTTGATGGTAGCTTTTTCGGTACTCCTCCATTATCTTGTCGACTGCTTTCAATAAAAATAACTTTGGCTAAAATAGGATTAAATGCCAAAGATATATGATTGTAGCGTTACATTCACTTGATGTCAGATGTTATTTTAATCCATAATATTATATATGATGTGTTTATGTCATCTTATATGTGATATCTTATATGTGTTTGTCATCAGGGAATTTTTAATTTGACCTTTTTCTGTATTTTTAATGGTGTTTTATTGGTTTACTAATTATTTCATTAATTAACATAAGAGTAAAGCTTTTAAATGGTGGCACTATGATATTAAATGAGAAAGAGCTTGAAAAATTTGTGATTCATAGTTACGTACAATAGATCCATTTCAACTGCCCATTACAAACATTCACTAGCCGATAGAGATAATTAAGAAAATAATGTAAACAAATAAATATCCAAGATTTCTTTTTCTGTTTTAAGATATTGTTAATTTATTGTTTAACATTATTGATAGCTGAAACTTTAGTGAGTGAGTCTTTTCCAATTTTTTTTTTTTTTTTTTTTTTTTTTTTTTTTGTGCAGGGGAGAGAGGGGGGGTGTGTGTGTCCAATGGCTTCATTCTTCCATTTGTTTACTGTGTATTACAAATTTTAAAATTGGAGTTTGTTACGATAGAATAGTTTTTTTTTTTAATTTTAATGAAAAGGGTCAAATATCCAAGATTCCTTTTTCTGTTTTCATTAATTTTGTTGTTTAAAATTATTGATAGCTGACACTTAAAAAAGTGGGGCTTTTCCAATGCACTAATTATTTCAACCCTGATCGTGAAAGGGATTTTTATTGAAAATAACCATGCGATATTTCTAAGATATTTGTAATTTTATGCCAGAAGTTTAATATGAGTTTTATTTTATTACTTTATTGAATAAAAGTTATTTATTCACTTATTTTAAGTATATATTTGTGATTTAATAAAATAGTTTGAAAAAGTCTGTAATTTTCAAATGTTATATTTTTAAAATGCTCACTGTACTATCAATTTTTTCTTTAATTTTTCAAATGTTTCAATTCACGTGATTTTCATTTTGTGCCAACTATTATGCTTGGCGACAGTGGTGTCTGTATAACGGAAAAGTACCTCCATTTGTTTATTAGGCATTACATACAGTTTGTTAAGATACAATAGTTTTTATTATTTATTTTTTTTTTTTAATGAAAAGTTTTCAATGGGTAGAGCTTTTTATTTTATTTTTTTTTTAACCTCGCACAATATTATTATTTTATGACTTTATTTATAAAATTATATACACAGACATGAAAGTTAATGGTTCAAATTTTAATGTAATAAGTATCACTAAAATCAAGAATTTCTTTTAAGCAAACAATAATGTTGATTATTTTCTCACAGCTTGTTAGTTTCTCTCCTGCATAATGCAAAAGATGGGATAATTAATCTGTTAGTCACAATGCTTGTTTGTAACGAGCAAAGTCATATAATTTTATTTTACTTAAACTTGCAGAAGTTTTTCTAAATACTATATTAAGTAATCAAAATAAATATTCCTATATTTAATATATTCCTGCTTAGATTTCCTTACTGTTGCTAGTTTATTTTACAATTTGATTCAAATTAAATTTGAAACCATTTTTTCTATTACATTGTACTTTACTTGACAAAAATTTTAATCTTATAAAGCTTAAAAGCCTTATCTTTCTAAAAACTGATTCAGTATCTGTATTATATAAAACTAAATATATTTAAAAACATTAATATGTTTGTTTACATCTTGAATTTATTTAAACATAATTTTAAAAAAAATCCATTGATTTAAATCACGATTAAAACTAAATTAATTTAAAATAAATGAACCCTGCGATGGAATAACGGAGAAGTACTTTAATTTCTTTGAATTTGTTTAGATCGAATGTAAAGATAATAGAAGCTGCTTAATGCCACGTGTGATCATTTATATTAAATTTTATTTTGAATTGATTTGACTTTTGTATCTTCAGTTATTTTATTTATTTTTTGTAGGCACAAACTGTAGGATCCAAAAAGTCCCAGCATGGATAAATGAAGGTTAAAAAGATACTGCAAACATCCAGCATTCAAAGCTCAGTCCTACATAAAATGTTAAAGAAATTAAATTTCAAAATTGGTAAGTTTTTTTTTTTTAAGTATTTCTGAATAAGGGTCCATAACAATAAAAATTCATATCAAGTCTATGCATATTTGTATCTCCCTGTTATATATTCTTTAATTATACTTTTCTGCAGCAAAATTATAATTGATATTTTTTATTGATTTTTTTTATTGATTTTTTTTAATTGATTATAATTAAATTACAATTGATTTTTTTTTATTGACATAACTGCAATTTTAATGTAATCAAATTATAATCATAAAAAAAACATTTAACTATTTTTAGTTCAAATGTATGTATATATTAATTAAATTAAACTTTACAAAGAAAATATAAACAATTTTTTGCAACAAATTTAGTCGAAAACAACTTTTATAAGTAAGTGAAAATCCATGTTTTATAATTTTCATTAATAAATATATTGAGAAAATTAATTATTATTTATTAACATGTATATTGAGAATCTAAAACTTAAAGTAAAATGTAGTTTTTGTTTGGGTTTAGACTTGGCAGTTATATCAAAACTAAATATGTGGGAATTGAAAATTATATATTATATGCGTTCAATTGTGGTGTCATTTTGGTGAGAAACCAGGTTTGCCGGCTTTTTTTTTTTTTTTTTTTTTTTTTTTGGGGAGGGGGGGGGGGGGTAACCACTTTTAAAAAGCTGGCTTTTATTGAAAAAAAAGACGGTTTTTATTTTTTAAAGTTGGTTTACAGCTAATTCGTTTTAAATTTGGATAAATTAATTTATAATACATTTATAAATATTTTCTACTGAGTAAATTATAAATTTCTATTAAATTTTCTCAAATAAATAAGTCTTTATAACTGCTAGAAAGCAACTGTGAAGGCATTATGTCTGAAAAAATATATACATAAATATTGAAAAGAATATAAGTTAGACTCCAAAAAAATAAATAAAATTTCTCTAAATAAAATTTTGAAAAGCTTGTTGCTAAGCATATTCATGCATATGCTATTCATAATATTTTTAATAGTGAGAAAATGACGTTTTTATTATGACTATGCATAATTTTAAATGTTTACTAGAAATAAAATAAGACTTGTATATTAATAGTTCTTAAAATTAATTAAATAATAAAGCATGTAACTAAGTAACCATTGTCCTCTTTAATTTTATAAAGCTGTAAAAATGAAAAAATTTGGGGGGTGGGGCGGTTAAGGGTCAGTCAGTGTAAACCAGATAAAGCAGTTGGTATGGCGCTTTTCAAATTTACCTAACATATTTGCAATTCTAACTACAAATCACTCGCAAAACCATCTAAGTTTTATTCCAGTATTAATGTCTTCATTATTGAGAAATTGGGTTACTTATTAAATTCTAAATCAATTAAATGTCATTAAAACTAATTAAAAGCACTTTAAAATGTGTAGTGTATAATTACAATGTTTCATTGTATAAAAGCCAATTATGGCCAAAAAAAGCCGGTTAAAACCAGTAAAAGCCACCGGCGTGGCTTTTTTTAAATTTTAGCCGGCTTTTTTGCAGCCCTGTTAGTAACCTACTCTAAACAAACAATTGCTAGATTAAGTATTTTCTATTTTGATATCTCACAGCTAAGTGTTTTAATATTATATGTGGGGGTAACATTTTCTATGATATATAAGAAAAAATGAAACACAGCAAATGTTGTTTGAAGTCAGTTTCTAACCAAAATGTTAAATACTGAAATCATACTAAAGCGTCTTTTGAAAGAAAGGGGGGGGGGGTAATTTGCTAATTTTTATAGAATGAAAGATTTAAAAATAACATTTATAATAATGCCAAAACCACAATAATTTGTTCCTTTAAAATTGCATCATTTATATACTTCACAAACAATATTATGTAGATGAGGGATCTATAACACAATCCAAATTTGTTTTTGAATTGCAGGGATATTGATTGAACTCTTTGTATTATTATTATTTTTTAAACTAGTTCTCCTGGAAATTAGTCAAATGCAACTGAAAAATAGTTTCAACAGAGACATGATATATTACAAAAATTGGTATTAAATTAAGTTGGAAAAGCTACTCTCAAAATTCTGAGACTGAAACGCTAAACTTTTAAAAGCTGGCTTTTTCTTCTTTTTTTAGAATACATGCCTATAAAGTGAAAATCGTTTTGTTTTTTGAGAAATTTAAAAAGTTTTTATTTGATATTTTTTTAATTAATTTTAATTATGATCATGACAACGCAACTTACAAATAAACTGTTTAAGATAAAAGTTCCAATCAAGGGGGGAGGGGCGAAGTGATAGAAAATGTACGTCAACTGGGAACCTTAAGGCTCCTGTCCCTGCCAGCGAAGGCACTCAAGAGCTAATGTGAATCATTTGGGGAGGGATTTTTCTAATATCTCATTTGCATTTCGACATTTTAATATATTTTTTTTGTATTGGATAGCCGAGTTTCCATCTCTACATCGCACCTTTTTTACTTTTTCAATTTGAGTTGCAGATATTTTTTAGAATGACACTTTCATTTTCAGAACCGGTTTAGAAAGTGAAAGTAACTTTATAAAAAATTTCTGAGACCAAAATCTATGATTTATATTTAAGAAAAAATGAAACAGAGCAAATGTTGTTTGGTCAGTTTCTAACCGAAATGTTAATACTGACATCATACAAAAGCGCCTTTTGTAAGCCAGGGAGGGGGGGGGGGGTTAATTTGCTAATTTTTTATAAAAATTACCAATTTTTGTAGAATGAAAGATTTAAAAATAACATTTATAATAATGCCAGAACCACAATAATTTGTTCCTTTAAAATTGCATCCTTTATATACTTCACAAACAATACTATGTAGATGGGATCTATAACACAATCCAAATTTGTTTTTAAACTGCAGGGATTATTGATTAAAACTCTTTGTTTTGTTTTGTTTTTTTGTTTTTTTTTAACTAGTTTTGGAAAATAGTCAAATGCAACTGAAAAATAATTTGAACAGAGACATGATATACTGCAAACATTGGTGTTAAATTAAATTGGAAAAGTTACTCTCAAAATTCTGAGACTGAAAGGCTAAACTTTTAAAAGCTGGCTTTTTCTTCTTTTTTACATTCATGTAAAGTGAAAATCACTTTGTTTAGATTAAAAAAGCTTTTAATATTTTATATTTTTTAAATTAATTTTAATTATGATCTTGATGACGTAACTTACAAATAAACTGTTTAAGATAAAAGTTCCAATCAAGGGGGAAATAGAAGATGCACGTTAACTGGGAGCCTTAATGAAGCATAATAAATTTGATTATGTGAATAACCTTAAATATGGCAAAGCAATTCAAATTTTCTTACATATGTTAATTCTCAAGTAATTTTTTATGCATACATTTTTTTTTTTTTTTTTTTTTTTTTAAGTAAAAAGATTGGGAACTTTTATGTTTGCCAGGTGCAAATCCTGCCAACCGCAATTTTTTTCTCGTCAGTGACAGCTTTTATTTTTTGCTACGGAAATTAGAAATAATACTTTGATCATGAAATTAAATATTTTGCTTTGTGGTCTTCTTTATAAATTTTTGTTTTTATAAAACTTCTTTAAAAAGACAGTGTGAGAATTTTTTTTTTTTTTCTGTATTTTAACTGATATTAGTAAAAGGCATGTATGTAATTTAATGAAAATTATGTATTTTAAAGGAAATAAGTGAAGGGTTTATATTTAAAATTAAATGAATTCAACACAAAGTAGGGCTATAAAAAGGAATTTTTGTCAATTTATCACCTGATATACTAACATAAAAGCAGTACCAATACCAAGTTAGATATTAAAAATTCTCTTATTTTCTTTTACACAAAATTTTGTTTAACTCCTCTAGCCATAATGATATTTTACTCTGAATTTTTATGTTTTGAAAATTATTTGTTTCAGATGCTGTTGAGAAAGAAACTTATATCAAGGGCACACATTGAAAGAGTATTAAAGGCATAGTTACAACATGTATAAGAACGTAAATGTTATGTAAAAAAAAGTCTATAAATGTAAATTAAAGTACTTTAAATGTATTTGTTGGTGTTGTTTTTTTACAGTATTTTTTTCTTTCTTAACAGTGATTTAAAACGTATGTACTTCAGCAATTGCATTGTTTAAAACTTAAGATTCATGCATTCTAAAGCAGCGAGTAAAATAATTGTATAATTATTCTAAAATATTACATCCATACTGGAATAGAAGATGTAAATAGATTTAGTTACAGGAGTTTATTAAGTATTTTGTAAAGAATATCATGATGTGAAGTGATTTTAATATATTTTTTATGTGTTTAATGGCAAGCTTTTCATTTATTTACTATAAAAAATAATAAGGAATTCAATGGATCTCAGACATAGAACAACTAGATTGAATGCACTATTTATTATTTCATTAAAACCAAAACTTTACAGAACAAGTTATCAGGTAAGAAGTTTTAGATATAATAGAATCTAATGGTATAAATATTATGAAACTTTTATGATCTTGTGTGTTTTTTACTTCAAGCTAAATGGAAGAGAAAATATACCTAATTCTACCCTACCTAAAAATAGAAGTTTTTATTGCACTTGAAAAGAATGCCTATTTAATTGCTTTCATATTTAAAATCTGACATCATAAAATGTTATTATTTTCTTTTGATTTATCCTAAAAATTAAATACTAAAAATTTTTGGTTTGTTTAAAGTAAATGTAATATATATAATTGATTATTAACAGAACTTATTAATATATTATTAACAGTAAATATTGAGCTAAATGCTTACATACTTTTAAAAAATGTAATGTATTTCTCTTGAATTTTAATTTAAAGAAATGTAATTAGTTCAGAAAAAATATATAACAAATACAAAACATATTTGTTACTTAAGAATGAAGTATTTTCATTCTGAGTTTTCATTATTTCTTCGCCATGGAGTAGGTAATGTTCTTTATCTGTTTTTATAAATCATGAAAAAAAAAAAAAAAAAGTATGAGAAAATTGATACTGCAGAAGAATCGATAAAAACTCTGAGAATTTTTTTGTTAAAATTTCATTTAGCGCATACTCAAATTTTTCATTTTAAATGAAAACTTCTTGCACATTCACAATTTCAATTTTGAAACTAAATACATGAAATTTTTAAACAAGCTTACTACATTTTTCAATTCTCTCAAATGAGACATGTCTTAAATTGTGGCTGTCTAAATACACGTACACGCATGAAGTTTGCAAACATTATTTTAATATGAAATTTTTTTTCTTTTAAGCAGGGCCTGTATTAATTTGTAACCGATGTTTTCGAAGGTGGCTTTTCCCCTGTTGTATCTCAAAAATCTGATTAAAATGAAAATTTTGACAGTGTTAAAAAACAAAGATTTTACCCTCTTATTTATTTTTTTAGAAATATTAAAATTGCTATTTAACTTTATTTTTACCTATATTAAATAAAAAAAACTGCAAATTTGATGTATTTATGAATTTAAATGACTGTGGAAAAGTATGAGGAATATCAAAAGAATGAAATTAAATTTATTTAATACATATATAACAATTGGTGTTGAATTCAGAGGGTGGCCCAGGAGGGAATCCTCCTCTTCCCCATATAGAAGTTTTGAGATTTATCCCTTTTAATAAACGAAAGTGCAATTTGACCCCCCAGATTTCTAAAATACACCCCCCTCCCCTGCCTGGAGCCACAGAAATCCCTCCCTGAGAGGTCTGAATTCAATACCGATAACAATATTTAACAATTTTTTAAACTGTTCTAAGAAAATGAGGAATCTTTTATGCATTCAGCTATTACTGATAAAATTTGTTACTTTTTCAAAAATTTCAATTCGGTTACTTTTTCATCACTAATTTTAATGCAGATTTTGCTTAGGAGTAAAATTCATTTGTTAGAAAAGTATATTAAGTCTAGACCAATAGACCCTTGCAAGGCTTTCGCACTGTAATCTTTACTGTAAATTAAGTGCATTTTTCCTAAATTTATATTTGCAATTTTTTTTTTAAACCAAACAAATTGTACTAATAGGAGCTATGTCAAAAGCTTTTCGTATAAAATCCAACTCAACTTTGTGTATTTACCTGAAAAAAGGGGTGTTGAAATCAGAAAAAATGTGTATGATGATATTAATCTAAAAGTATAAAGAAAATTCAGTTTGTTACATTAGATATGGGTGAAGAATCCTATCCAATGATACCCCATTCATCATATGCTACTTATTAGTTGAAAAAAAGAGATGTTGATAACAGAAATAATAAATAATTTTTCTCTTGAAATGAACTGATATTTTCTTCGTATTCATTTTTCATGCTTATTTTTAAATATTTTTAGTATAATTTATTTATATTGAAAGATTCCTATATTTGCGAAAAACAACAGGAAAAATAATCATACAAAAAGAAATCTATTAAAATATATTTTTCAATAATATAAATATAAGATTTTAAAAATCAAAAAATGAAAGGGGGTTGCAATTGCCCCACCTGTCCTTTCTAAATGATGCTTCTGATTTTTATTAATTTTATTTTACACTGACATTTCTATTAAAAAATAGTGGTAACCTGGACAACAATTGTCCAGGCTACCACTATTTTTTAATAGAAATCTTTCAGTGTGCGCCGTCGCCCGCTCAGTTTAAGATAAAATTAATAGAAATCTGAAGCCTCATCTAGGAAAAACAGGGTGGGGCAATTGCCCTCCCTTCCTATTTATTTTATTTTTTTATATAAAGCGCCCGCTACTGATCCGAAGAGCATCCTATGAATGCCGCATGCCGGACGAGCAGAGGATGCAAATTCTATTTGTTTTATCTGGTCCTATGAACGTCCTACTGTCATCCTATGAATGGCTGAAAATGACGTCCGAAGGACGTGATTAGGTGTCTCTTTCTGCTCCCCGCGGACGTCCGCCGGATAACGATGGGATATTGTAGGACGTCCGACGGACGAGGCAATATACTGCATAGGACGTCTTTCGTATGTCCTCAGGACGTGTTTGTGTTGTATGGGAACTTTTGTATTCTGTCGGACGAATTTTATATTCAATTTTAAATATGCTGAATAACTGACTTTAAATATTCTCAAAAATTTTATACAATCACAAGTGAATAAGTTTTATTATAAATTATAGCTTAGTGGAATTCCCAAACAGGTATTCGAATATTAAACAAAAACGTAATTTGAAGAAAAAAAAATATTTCCTATATTGTTTAAGTCCGAGAAGAGACATATATTAAGATCCAATTACATACAATTAGTTTTGAATTTAATGTTAAATTTTTGTAACAAAAAGTTAAACCAATTTAACATTAAAAAATAAAAATAAAATTCATAGAATAGAATACTTAAATACCCTAAAAGTTTAGATTCTGTTCAAACGAAATCGAAATAAATCTTAGACTTCTTCCATTTTTAATTGCAAATATTTGTATTACAGATTTTGTTTACGTTTATGACGATTGTACATAAAATGATAAGATGCATGCAAAATACAAAACTAAAAAAAAAAAAAAAAAGTCTAAGATTTATTTCGATTTCATTTGAACGGAATCTAATTTTTTAGGGTGTTTCAAGTATCATATTGTCCTTTTGAAACTTGTCACTAAAACATAAACTTGACAAAATTAAAAACTTATTCTGACGTTAAATTTTATAGGGGGATCGTTAATTCTCGATGAAAAAAGCGAAATTTGGAATTATTAGGAAAAATATTTGAATAATGTAAATAAAAATTAGCCCATGTTACCCTCTAAGTTATAATTCACCCATATAGAAAGGCATTCTATCATCCGTTTCGACCCTGATATCAGGCAAACATTTTTACTCTTTAAATTTATAATAACATTAGAATTAGTAAAGAACAAAAAATTATGATATCAGGGACAAAAATGTGGGAAGAAAAAATGAAAGTCCTTCCGGCCAGTGCCGGGAGGAAGAGGTAGCTTTCATATTCCTTATTTTAAAAAAGCCAACTTATATTATTCAAACACACGAAGCTCAATTAAGTGGAAACCGAATGTAGGAGATTCAATACTAATTTTTATCAATACTAAATCATTATGAATGAGAATTTCGCGAAATTAGTCAGCTTTATCCAAGCTGCTTTTATTTAAAGTAACTTATATTTGGCTACCAAATTCGGCAATTTCTTAAAGAGCCTGCCATTTTAAGACAACATGGTGGATGAGGATAACCAGTGAACTTGGTCGAGACCTTAGTAACTGCTGTGCACATGCTCACTCACATCGGAATCGGTTGATATATACGAGTGCTGTCGCAGGCAAAAAATCAGATTTTTCAAAATGTCACCCACGTTAGAAATTGAAACTGCTATATCTGAGCCATTTTTTAAGATAAAGACAAACAAAAAATGCTCCTGAATCCTTATATCAAGGTCAAATACTTAAGAAAGAAACCTTTGTCAATTTCTAATTTTTTTGCACCTCACTTTAAATATACATTTTTTTTTTAATTTAATGGCCGCCATTTTGAAACAAGATGGCTGATGAAGCTGGCCAGCGAACTTGGTCGAGATACTGATGTATACTATCCACATGCCTTCTTCCATCGAAATATGCGAATACGTGTGGTATCGCGTGACAAATACAAGATCGTTTCAAAGTGTTAGCCATGCTAGAAATTCAAAGTGCTATAATTCAACCACTTTTTAAGATATAAACAAAAGAACAAACTTTCAGAAACAAAAACTGCTCCAGAATCTTTGTATCAAGGCCAAACACATAAAAAAAATCTTTTTCATTTTCCAATTTTTTAATACCTCATTTTAAATTTTAAATTACATTTTTTTTTAAATGGCAACCCTTTTGAAACAAGATGGCGAATGAAGCTGGCCAACAAATTTGGTCGAGACATTGGTATGTACTATGTACGGACCAAGTTACATTCAAATCGGTTCATAAATACGCCTGTTATTGCGTGACAAAAATCAGGTCGTTTTAAAATGTCAGCCACAATAGAAATTCAAAATGTTATAACTCAGCCATTTTTTTAGATATAGACGAAACAAAACCTGTTCCGGAATCTTTGTATTAAGGTCAAAAACATACAAAAAAAAATCTTTTTCATTTTCCAATTTTTTGGTATCTCATTTTAAATTTAATTTTTTTTAATTTTTTAAATGGCCGCCATTTTGAAACAAGATGGCGGATGAAGCTGGCCAACAAACTCGGTTGAGTTATTTGTATGTACTATGTACACACCAAGGTACATCTAAATCGGTTCATAAATACGTCTGTTATCACGTGGCAAAAATCAGGGCGTTTCAAAATGTCAGCCACGCTACAAATTCAAAATGCTATAACTCAGCCATTTTTTAAGATATAGACAAAACAAAAACTGCTCCCGAATCTTTTTATCAAGGTAAAACACATAAGAAAAAAATATTTTTTCAATTTTCAATTTTTTGGTACCACATTTCAAATTTAAATTTTTCTTAAAATTTTAAATGGCCGCCATTTTTAAGCAAAATGGCGGATGAAGCTGGCCAACGAACTCGGTCGAGACATTGTTCTGTTCTATGTATAAACGAAGCTACATCCAAATCGGTTCATAAATACGCCTTTTATCGCGTGACAAATTTCAGGACGTTTCAAAATGTCAGCTTCGCTAGAAATTCAAAATGCTATAACTCAGCCATTTTTTAAGATATAGACGAAACAAAAACTGCTACGGAGTCTTTGTATAAAAATCAAATACATAAGGAAAAAATATTTTTCCATTTTCAATTTTTTGGTACCACATTTCAAATTTTAAATTTTTTAAAAAATTTTAAATGGCCGCTATTTTGAAACAAAATGGCGGATTAAGCTGGCCAACGAACTCGGTCGAGACATTGGTATGTACTATGTACACACCGAATTACATCCAAATCGGTTCATAAATACGAGAGTTACAGTGTGACATAGGTCAGATATATATATATATATATTGATATATATATATATATATATATATCAATTTTGAACGGAGGGTGGTTTCGGGGTCTTGGGGTCATGGTCGATGAAAATATACCAAAATTTTTTTAAATCGCTTTCCTCTGAACGGCTGCAATAGGTAGCTTTTTGTAAAGAAAGCTACCTAAAAAAGTTATGAGCTCCATAGGTTTTTTTTCTCTGTGTTAAATTAACATTGAGAAGTGACACTGGAAATAAATAAGTATTGCACTGCCGCGCAATACTTAAACTAGGACTTCCCTCAGAGGGATTAATCTGAGCGATGTTAGTGAGAACATACATTTAATAATAACTCGTGACAAGAATTGAAATTCAGATGCTATCTTTAATTGACAATATGTGGCCTGTCTGAAAAATATTAAACCTTTGAACAAAAAAATGCATAAGTTACCTGATAGGTTTGATACCCTTATTCATTCCGAGGTAGGTCCCTTGCGCCTCCACGCATTTAGCCTACGGTTATTTCCACTGCAGAAAATACTTCTGGCAGGTTTTTTTTTGGAATTGTGTTCAACTCCGCCGTCGCATTCTACATATCTCATCTCTACTCTCAAAACGGGATCCTTTTAATGGCACCTTCAATTTCGGAAGTAGCAAGGAGTCTTGTCTGAAGCGTATGGAATTTGGCAAACACTGGTATTCCACATTTTGCCAAGAAAGTCTGAATCAGGTGCGATGAATGAGCTGGAGAATCGGTGAATCTTACGAATTGTTTCCCTAGCTTTGACATAATTTCATGCAGTACCTTTTTTCAATCCGTTCAGCCATCTTGAGAGAAATCAAAATCCGACGCACACGTATAACAGCACCTCACTCGGTGGAAGCAGGCAACGACTGGTTCACACGAATTCGTGAAAAAAACTGAGCCATGCGCATTAGGCTGCCTCCTTCCAATATGGAAAGTGCGCCACCTTCGAATCATTATTGCGTGCGGGAAAAATAAAAGTCTGATACTCATCATACAGGTATGCCAAAATTTCAGATGATGAAAATGAGCGAATTGAATGGTAGAATTACAAAATACTATAATAATATAACATACACTGTATACACTATATATATAATATATAGGGTTTTAAAAAATGGCAAAGCAAACCTACAAGACAGCCGTGCATGGGTATAAAATTGGAAGTGCGCAATAGATTAAAAATAATAGAGAAAATAAAACACTAAATATATTATATGGGAATATTTATTTCCTGAAATGATGTCAAAAACATAAACAGACGTTCCGCGCCAATTTGACTACCTCTAAATGACAAAAAATTATGCTTGAAGAATTTTATATGGTGTGTGGCCTTCTCGAATAGTTAATACTCTTTAATATCTGTTTTCATGTATGCGATGAGGTTGTCGATAAGGGCTTAGGGAATTGTCTCTTAAAAAGGGGAAGTCCCGAACACGTCAACAGAGGCATGCAATGCGTCGTTCGTGTGTGTTAAAGATATACTTGATCGGATTTAAATGATGAGTGCATGCTGGCCACTACGTCCGCTGTATTGTTTTGTTTTCAAACATATTCTCGACAAGGTGAGCTGTATTACGTGTTACCATCATTAAATAAAACAAATCGGCATTGACTGCAGCGTAATTTATGACACATCTGGAATAACTCGTCTTCATAACCTTTGAGCTGTGAAAATGTCATTCCGAGTAATTTACAAATCCTTACGTATTTTTCCAACAAATCATGCAAGCTAAATTACGTCAATATTAACCCGATTAAAAAAATTACCCGGATAAGTTACTACCGTATATACTCGCGTATAAGTCGAGGAATTTCTGACAATTTTCGGTAACAAATTTGGGGGGTCGACTTATACGCGAATCCGTTAAAAAAGTAAAAACGAAAACTTCGAATACTGCAAAATTATGGCTTTTTATGTGTATCAAAAGAAAAATAATATATAAAATATACCAATAATAATAATTTATCATTTAAAATAATTTCAATGATTTGTTTTTGCTTACTTACTACCTTTTCCCATTGGCAAGTGAAATCTTTGGTTTGATTTTGTGCAAAAATGAAGTAAAAAGTTAGGGGGTCGACTTATACGCGGCTTTTTGATTTCTTCTAAAATTTGCATTCGAAAGTTAGGGGGTCGACTTATACGCGAGTCGACTTATATGCGAGTATATACGGTATTTAAAAAAATCGCATAATGACAATTGAGAAAATGACTTTATGATTAAATCTCTAGTGAAGCTGAAAAAAAAATTGCATATCAG
The DNA here is from genome assembly GCA_963932465.1 of Maratus speciosus. Classification (NCBI taxonomy): domain Eukaryota; kingdom Metazoa; phylum Arthropoda; class Arachnida; order Araneae; family Salticidae; genus Maratus; species Maratus speciosus. The sequence continues at coordinate 350,872,456 of OZ010795.1, read as the reverse complement.
ATTTAAACAGACACTTTCCACTGTTAGAGGCTTTGACGAGAGAGAGAAAAGCCCACAGAAGTAACACATTGACAAGTACTTTCGTGCAAACTATTAACTGTTTCATACCGCCATTTATTCAATGTTTATACAACTTATTCAATGCTAGATAAGCAGCTACCCGTTTTTTTCTTTTTTTCGTATTTAAGTTGCATGTCTTTTTTGGAGGGTGGGGTAGTTTTATTAAATATTTAAAGTTTCTATACCTCACAATGCAAATTAATGGTAATTTACAACAGTTTTTGTTCATTTCATCTTTTAAAATTTTGTATTTTTTAGAAGCCATTCTTAGCTATTTTACCATTTACATCTTAAAAGTATCCCGTCCAAAAATTTCAACCCGATAAAAAGTTTTTAGGTCAGCAGTGGCACGGAAAAGAAAAATCAAAAATTTTTCGTTCCTGCATCCTTTTACATTGCGAAATTGTTAGAAATTGTTCTATTGCGAGTATTTACGTCTTAAAAACAACATTCGTGCAAATTTTAATCTTTATATTCCTGATAATTCCATGTACTTCGTTATTTAGATTACCTTTTGAACTTTGTCCGCTTTATTTAGTCTTCTCAATTTAGATTTTTTTTAGAATTCGTTCTAATGCGTGCATTGCAGTTTGAATTATTTCTATAATGAGCATTTAGGTCTTATAAGTTACTACCATGCCAAATTTTAAATTTCTAGACCCAACACTATCACAAAAATTGCAGATTAGATTTTTTTTATGGTGCACCATTTTAATTTTTTTTTTTAACTGACCGGCATTTACGATTTAAAAGTAATAGCCACGTGAAATTTCAAAATTTCTTTCTCTAACAATTCCACATAAATCGTGATTTAGATACTTTCTAGAACGTTTTACGTTTATTTCTAACTTTAAAATTTCGAACCTTGTAGAAAGCTTTCATAACGAGTATTTACATCTTAAAAGTAACCACCGCACAAAATTTCAAATTTCTAGCCCAAACAGTATCTCAGAATTCGCAATTTTAGAACTTTTCTGCTTCTGCACCCATGGAGGTTGTTGTACCGACATAAAATACAGTCTTTGTTGGAGCAGAGATGGTCACTAGCATTTTCAAACCATTATTTATTAAATCAGTTAGGTAATTTCAGAGATTACATTCCACAAACACACAAACGTTACTACTTTATAATATTAGCATACATGTAGATAAAGGAGCCGTGAAACTTTTATTATATAAAAACATTAATAGTTTATTTAATACGTGTTAGTAGATGTATTTATTAAAATACATACATAAACCAGTTTAATACTTCTTTAATTTTATTTTCATAGTCGTTCATATCATTTGGCAATTATTTGATTTATTTTGTTTATTAGATTCATAGCTGCATTTTCTTCAATTCAAAGAAATTTAAATCACAACTAACCGCCCTAGGCGACCAGTTTGGTCTCCCTTAAAATTTATGTTTGGGAAAGCATGCTAAGTATTGTATCATCTTACTTTTATTCATAATTTAATTTACTTGGACTCCCTTAAATACAATTAATAGAATCCCTTAAGCTAATATTAGTTTTTGTTGCATTAAAATATCTCGATTGATTTTCTGTAAGCAAGTAAACCCTATTGGTTTGCAATGGAAGTCTATGGGAATTTGGCGAAATATTAGAGATATCGCCAAGTTGGCGTTACTTTTGGCGATATATAGCCAAGTTGGCAACAAAATTGGCAGTATTTGGCGACAGAGCAGGTTCCCCCTATGGTAACCTCACTTATAGGCATGGAGATGCATTAAATGCTGTTCAATAACCAATGAGGTGAATTTCATCAATGCATTCGGGCGTTGTCATTAAACAATTAAACAATCTCTATAATAATAGCCCAAGTCATGTGACTGTCATCAATAGTTCCGGGCTGACCGCTTCACTTTTTACATGCCAAACAGCCAATTTGGTAATTTAATGTTAGCCAGGCGCAGGTGATAAATCGCCAAGTATTGTTCCATCGCCATCATATCACCGGTATTATAATAGTCCATCTCATGCGACCATCATAAACAATTTTTCGTGAGGTAAATTAAAACAAAGCTTTGATGTTGAAATTAAATGTCTTAGTTTTTGGTATTATTTATTACTTTTCTTCTTCTTTTTTTTTTTTCTTTTAAGAAATGAGAAAATTGAGAGTCATAAATTTTAAGTATTTCAGTTTGAAATTAAAGTTATGCATTTTAAATAAAATGAGTGAAAGTATTATATTTTAAATGAAATTAATGAATAAGAAAAAAATACGACGTGTACAATGTTTGGCGATTTGTCACCTGCACTCGGCTAACATAAAAATACCGAGTTCATGATTTCTGCATTAGAATGTTCCGATTTGAGCAAGTAAATTCAATTATGAATATAAGTAACATGATACAATGCTTAGCATAGATTTAACGCAGACCAAACTGGTCGCCAAGGGCGGCTAGTTAACAAATAATCGCGATTTCTGTGCCACGTACGATAGCGTAATGTATATATAGATTTCATTTACCAACACTTAATCATGATTGTCGTTGTCTGACTCAGGAGCATGTGTGCTTTTCAACCTACCGCACTGAACATGGTTTTTTCAAATTCAGATTTTTATGATCCTATTTAGAACAATTCCTACTTATTTGAATTTTTCCTAAGAATTATTCTCTAAAAATTTCTAACATTTTAAAGTTGTCATGAAGTTTTTTTGATACTACTTAGTTATCCCGTCGACCAATTTCGCTAACTTATACAAATTGCCAAATTATACAAATTCACATAATTTTTTAATTTAAATAGATAACGATAGAACAAACAAATTTGTATAACATTAATAAAAATACAAATACAACGTCGAAATAAAAATCCTGTGATGACGTAAATACCCGTAACTTGCTTAAAGTCAGGTGAATGTGACACCTATATGATCAACCATTATTGGCGTTTAATCTTATAGTTTGGCGATAGATTTTTGGCCGACGGGATAACCAAGTAACGGAGTTTTTAAAATGTGTTACTATCAAGTTGTTTGCCATAAAAATTTGGCGGGTTCCATCTAGTTTCATTTAAAATGCTACAAAAAAAAAAAAAAAAAAAAAAAAAAAGAAAGAAAAAAGAAAAGAAAAAAGAAGAAGAAGAAATGATGCCGTAATCAAAAATTTTATTTTATTATCAAAGAACTGTTTCTAATTTGCACACGCGAAATATAAAAGACGCTATTCGTGATTGAAAAATTATGTTACAGAGATTATCGCAAAATATCAAATACTAAGATATTTTGGTTTTTTTCTTTTAAATAGCAAAAAAAAAAAAAAAAAAAAAAATATCCATATTTATTTTCCCTTTTAATTAGGTTTTATTATACTGTAATATTAGTGCGTGCTTATTTTCTTTGCTCCATGTGCTGTAATGCGATTTTCTATGAAAACACCCAGCCAGTGAAAATGACGTACACTAAAATTCCGTGACATATGTAGATAAATTGTGCTTTTTTATCAGTTTTTTTATATAATTTTTAAACGGTTTGGAACTTATTTTTGATAGTAGGTGCATTCAGTTGGTTATACTCATAGGTACATTCTGGTGCAATCAGAAACGAATTCCGACAAATACTTGTTGAGTTATGCTTGACGAAATGTTTTTATTAGGCATTCTTTTAGTAGGTCAAGGCGTTAATATCCATCGTAGCTGTATGTGACCGGAAAGTAATATTGCGCTGTGTGTTAGCCTTCGCTTCGCTACACTCTTTATGAGCTTGTAATTGACTACTGCATTAGTAAATCAAGATTTCGTGGTGATAATTCTGTTAGAACAGAAAATTCTGTGGTACCTTTGTCCTTGGTATAACCATGTACTGCCTTCATTTTTGAAAATTTTTAAATATCATTTATTTAATAGCAATATTATAGAGTAATTTGCAGCATGTCTACATGACTACTGATAAATAAACATAAATTTTTATACACATGATATAGCGAAGAATTTATGTTGGACATTTCATTCTTTATTTATTTTGTGATAATAAATTGGATATCATTAAAACAAGGGAATAAAGCAGGGCTTCCGTGTTTTTACAAAATATAGGTGAAAACCATCATATATATTTTTTTCTGCTGTTGACATCCTTTTTTATCTGCACATACTAAAGGCACAGCGATGAATGAGGTGATATCAAAGATTCGGGCGAAAAAGCCTCGCACGTGTTTATAGTCTTTCTTTTTAAGGGTCTCAGAACTCTTAAAATTGAAAAAAAAAGGAAACTTTTCAACATTTAATTACCTTAAAATGTATATGATTTAAAATCACAATTTTCATTGGGATTGAAACATATAAGTATGTTCTTTCGTTTCATGCATTTATAAAATTGCAAGATGTAGGATTAGTATTTACAGGGAGCTTCAAACTATCAGACATTTGTCGAGCAGAACATTTTATAACAGCTTTAGCGCACGATTACAAAATAAATTTTGCAACTAGAATGAAAGTTTCCATACCTAATTATAGTATATATTATGGTAATTACCCTGAACCTAACTAAATTTGCATTTAAAGCATTTATGTATTTTTAAAACGAAGTTGTATTTAGCTAATACAAAATTTTGAAAACTTCAATAGTATAATCACCTAAAAAATATTTTTTTGAAAACAAAAAGAAAATTTTAGGTTCCGTTTATACAGACTAACATGTTTTGAAAATTTCATGAAAAAATATTCAGAAGTTTTTGAGATATCCTGCATGTTATGCACAAAAAGTCATTTGGAGAAAAATGACTTCAAAGTTTCGGGAACTCCGCTTCAGCTATTGAACGGGCATAATTCTTATAGCCATAATTTGTTCAGAAAATATATAATTTTAACAACTAAAAAAATTGAAATTGGGAAAATTTTGAAGCTTTAAGAGTCTTGAGACCCCTTAAATGATAACTAATAAATTTTGTTACATGATATATACATTTCTAGAACACTTAATAATAATACTAAAAATCATATTTATATGAAATATAGCAATAATACATTCAACTCAAATTTTGAAATTTATTAAATGTGACACATTCATAATGGTCGGCAGGAGATAACAACCGAAGAAATCGTTATTTACATTCAGCCTTTTTGATTCCGTTCATTTCATTGGTTTAAGCTCGTATGCTCGATTCAGGATTAATTCAGGATTTATTTATATTTTATTGACTGATTGATGAATGCTTTAATTTAGTCATGAAATATAAGCTGAAGACAAATGACGAAATTTTTATATAAATTTAAGTGCAAATGTATTTATTTTTCCTAATCGTCTACACGCGATAGTGATAGATAAAAAAAAAAGAAAAATTCATGCTTGAAAATTATTTAAAAAACGATAACAATTTAGTAAATTGCAATACAGTTTTCAAACAAATTGCATTTGAAAATACATTGTTTCCCCTTTTCGACTATTTAAAAACTGAAAATGTGCGGTACTTAAAAGTTTTTAAAATATCAATAAAAGCTAAAAAAAGTTAAATTTAATCATTTAATGTTGCCGCCGTCAAAATAACGTTAGTGTTCTGCGCGGATACGTTAGTCCTTTATAATATAAATAGACAGAGTCCTTTCCCTCATGCTACTGCGTATGGTATATTATTGTGAGTCAATTATTAATTTCAAACTGTAGAATTTATTTATGAAAAAAAATTACAAAAGCAGGAAATATTTTGTAAAATATTTGCTACTTGCTAATATCAGTTACATATTAAAGGATGTATCTAGAAATTGAAATTCATATAAAGAATTAGATCAAAAATTGCATTTTATACCAGTAATTTGAATACATTTTATTAATAATATTTGCACCGAATTATACAAATATTTTTCATTTAAAATTTACACTTTTCAAAACATTCATTTTGTTTTATTTTAAATACCCTCGTAAGAAAGCGTTGACGAAAAGAACGTAAAATGTTGAAGAGGTATTTTATTATCTCATTTTTAATAAATGAAATTGAACACTTAAACCATCTTGAAGAATTTATGTAATCTCAAGTGAATAAGTCTTAGTATAAATTATTTCTTGGCACTATTATCGGTCAAGCATCAAGAAATATTACCCTTTTTAAAAATCTTTAATCGACATCCGTCTAGGTAACCAAAGTTTTCGGGTTAACTTTTCTAAATATTTGACAAATAGAAAATGAAATTCAGATAGATAATTTTTTTTCACTTACATGTTTAATATATCTTTAACTAAAGGATGTCATTGACACTTGTGCCAATAAGACAATTTATAAAAGTTATATTTATTAGTTTTTAAACTATTAATGTAGTTTTTTTTTAAAAAGCTCTTCATTTCAGTTAATTCTTTCAGAAGTTTTAATGGTGTATTACATTTTCTAACTTTAATTAAACTGAAATTAGGATTAAATCTTCTCAGAGAGTTTGTGAATTCTCAAGTGAATATAGTCTCAGTATAAATTATTATTTGGCCGTATTCCCAGTCAGTGATTAAGATATATTAACTGTTTTATGATATTTTAATTGACTCCTGTCTTGGTAGTTCATTACGTCTGTGAAAAATTTCCAAAATATAAATTTTAAAATATTGGGAATTTGTTTGATTAATATAACATTCTTTGGCATTTAAGTTAAAGATATTATAAATAACTTGTTCTTGTGTTTCAAAAGATGCTTCCAGTCCGTTATTTAAGAACTACGGGTTGAAATACTTACGACTTGAGGAAATATCATTAAAAATATTTTGTTGGGAGCCGAAATTCATGTAAAGAAAATATTTGTTTGAGAATTATGACATAGTTAATGCCATGCCATTAAATAATTTTCTAGAGCAATTCTAGAGACACGTCTTCAAGACTACTGATGAATAAACAAATTTTGATACACATGATAAGAGTGAAGAATTTATGTAGAATTTTTCTCTCTTTTTTTATATTTATGATAATAAACTGGACATTATTAAAATAGCTTCCTCTCATATGCTACTGAGCATGGTGTATTATTGTGAGTCACTGATTATGATTATCTTCAAATAGTTAAATATATTTATGATACCCCCCGAAAAAACAGGAAATATTTTAAAAATATTTGCTACTTGCAAATATCAACTATGTATTAAAGGGTGTGAAATTCATATAGAGAATTTGTTTTAAAATTACATGTTATACTACTAATTTGAATATATTTTATTACTAATATTTGTGCCTAATTATACAAATATTTTTTAAATAAAAATGGGAAGTTTTCAAATCATTACTTTACATTATACTACTACATACATACACTTATTATTATTTCATTTTTTAATACACTCGTAAGAAAACGTTCATGAAAAAAAGCTTAAAAAATTTAAAGAGATATTTTGTTATCTAATTTTAAATAAACGTAATTAAACGCTTTTTAAAATTACGTGAAACAATATTGCTTTATCTAAAGGGTATCACTGAGACTTGTACAGAATAAACCAATTTATACCATTTAAATTTATTAGATTTTAAATTATTAGCGTACGCTAATAAATTAAAATATAGTTTTTTAAAATTCTCTTCAATTCAGTATATGCTTTAAAAAACTTTTAATGGCATATTGCATTTTATAATATTAAATCTTCTCAAAGAGTTTGTGCAATCTCAAGTGAATATAGTCTCAGTATAAATTATTATTTGGCCGTATTTCTAGTCAGTGATTAAGATATATTAACTGTTTTATGATATTTTAATTGACTTCTGTCTTGGTAGTTCATTACTTCTCTGAAAACTTTCTAAAATATAAATTTGGAAGTATTGGGAATTTTTTTTGGATTAATATAACGTTCTTTGTCATTAAAATTAAAGATATTGTAAATAACTCGTTCTTGTTTCAAAAGATGTTTCCAGTCAGTTATTTCAAAACAGCCTGTTGAAATACTTGCGACATGCTAAAATATCACTAAAAATATTTTGTTGGGAGCCGAAATTCATGTAGAGAAAATATTTGTTTGAGAATTATGCCATAGTTAATGCCAAGCCCTGAAATAATATTCTAGAGCAATTGATAACATGTCTTCATGACTTTTGATGACTAAACATAAATTTTGATGCACATGATAGAGCGAAGAATTCACGTAGAATTTTTCTTTCTTTTTTTTGTGATAATAAACTGGACATTATTAAAATAGTGTCCTCTCATATGCTACTGAGCATGGTATATTATTCTGAGTCACTGATTATCTTCAAATAGTTAAATTTATTTATGAAAAAAAAAACGAAAAAACAGGAAATATTTTATAAAATATTTGCTACTTGCTAATATCAACTACGTATTAAAGGATGTGGAATTCATACAGAGAATTTATTTAAAAATTACATGTTATACTAATAATTTGAACATATTTTATAACTAATATTTAGGTCGAATTATACAAATATTTTTTAGTAAAAATGGGAGGTTTTCAAATCATTACTTTTATTTTTTTTTTAAATACATTCGCAAGAAAACGTACATGAAAAAAAGCGTAAAACGTTGAAGAGGTATTTTGCTATCCAATTTTAAATAAACGGAATTAAACGCTTTTTAAAATTACGTGAAACAATATTGCTTCATCTAAAGGGTATCACTGAGACTTGTGCACAATAAAACAATTTATACTATTTAAATTTATTAGATTTTAAATTATTAGCGTAAGCTAATAAATTATAATCTAGCTTTTTAAAAATCTCTTCATTTCAGTACATGCTTTAAAAACTTTTAATGACGTATTGCATTTTCTAACATTAAATCTTCTGAAAGAGTTTGTGCAATCTCAAGTGAATATAGTCTGAGTATAATTTATTATTTGGCCGTATTCCTAGTTAGGCATTAAGAAATATTAACTGTTTTATGAATTTTTAATTGACTTCTGTCTTGGTAGTTGATTACTTTCGTGAAAACTTTTCAAAATATAAATTTGGAAATATATGGAATTTGATTAATATAGCACTCTTTACCATTAAAGTTAATGATTTTATTTAGCCAGTGTTTTTCGACAGGAATTTCTGTCTCATTTAATGCCCATATTATACTTAAATTTTCTTATACCCATATTTCAGGCATTTTAGTAGCCATTAGTATAGACATTTTTTCCACATCTGTTTAACATTAATATATAAAGACTCATGACACTTAATTTTCATTTTAAAAAATCTTTTATCTTTCTTCTTGTACATATTAAAATCGAAATTTATAATTTACATTCTCTTTACTTTTCTTAAAAACAAAAACACATTTCTTTATTTAAATGGAACATATATTCCGGTATATCGTTAAAATTATGCTATTTACCAATATATACTGCATTGTCCAATACTCTTTGGCACTCCTTTGAAAAAACGTTTTCGTCCCTTCTAGGACTTCATCAGTTTCAAATGGCGGCTCGAAGTTTCGCTTTTGACCTTTTAACTTCTCTCACTTTCCTCTTTTTCCCTATTCTCCCTTTTCACTTTCCACTTCTTTCCAGCATTTTTAGCCAACGGGAGTCAACATTTGCATGTGTTATATCGTTGCATACATTTTGTCTGTCGAGGTTCATCTCTATAGCCTCTCTCATCAATGTGTTGTGGGGGTTATCATACGTAGCTATTTTTTCTATTTTAATTGATTGAGGTATTATGGGGTTTTTTTAATTTGTTCTTGAGAGAGCTGTTGCATGATTATTATATTTTAAGTCGTGGATATGCTCCTTATATCTTTCGCTTATTTTTCGCTTGGTCATCCCGATGTATGTAATTTCCCTATTTTCTGTATCTGAGGCTTTAAATTTATATACTCCAGCCGTCTGTAATTCTTCGTATCTTTCAGCTTCATTTCGTAACGTTTTAAATAGGGAGGGGTTGGGTGTGATTGTGACTATCTTTCCAAGTTTACTTATTTCGCGTTTTATTTTTAGTGCTATCCCGTTCATGTATGGTAGGGGAGGGGGGGTGCATAATCTTTTTTATTTTTTCCTGGTTGGATCCAGTTAATTTTTTCTTTCGCTTTTCTGATTAGGTTTTCGATTGTTTTCCTTGGATGGCCAGCTTTAAGTCCTATGTTCTCTATAATCTTTAATTCTTCTTTTAATAACTTTTCTGTTGACCATATATGCAGTGCTCTATAGATATAGATATTTAGGGCTGCAAGTTTATAGTTTATTGATGTATTTGTTTTGTTTGACATTATCGCTAGGTTTGCAGTAGGTTTTCTATAGATTGTTGTTTTTATCTGGTCATTTTCGTATATTATTGTTACGTCAAGGTATGGTAGGGATCGGTTCTTTTCTTCTTCTATTGTAAATTGTATATTGCTATCGCATTTATTTATTTCGTTTAAGAGGTTTTATAGGTTTACTGTTCTGTTTGTTATGATAAATATATCATCCACATACCTTACCCAAAGGCGTATTTCATTTTTATGATCCTGTATTATTCTTTTTTCCATTACTCGCATTTTCCATTCTGAAACCACATTTGAAATGGGGGACCCCATCGGTACACCTCTCAGCTGTTTATATATCTTATTGTTAAATTTAAAATAACTTTCGTTTAGGATCAGATTCGTTGCACTTTCCATTGTATTTATAATTTCTGGGTCTGTGTAGTGTTTCTGTACAGTCTTGTTTATTTCTTCTGTCATTTCGTTAAGGTTAATCGACCGGTATAGGTTTTTTACGTCTAAGCTTATCATATAATCGTCTGGTTGCGGTTCGTATTCTCTTAATATCTGTATGAATTTTCGTGTTGAATTAACTGATATATCGGAAGGGGGGAGCATTTCTTCATACTGTTTCCACATATATTTTTCTATGTCATAGGTTGGGCTTAGCTTTTTGTTAACTATCGGTCTCATTTTGTATGGATTCTTGTGGTCTTTCAATTTTACAAATATAATTGGTGTATTAGGAGTAAAATTCTGTTTTATTGGTTTAGTTCCATTTGGCCATTTACCCATCTTAATCAAATCTTCTGACTTTTTCGTTAGTTTATTTAGGGGATCTTTTTTTACTATTTCGGTCCCTAGTTCATCTATTGTGCTCTCCATCATATCAATATATTCATTTTTTATTCATAATTGCTATTTTTCCTGTTTTATCGGTGTGTAAAAAAGTTAAGTTTTGGTTTACTTTAAGTTGTTTTATTATTCTAAGGTCGTTATCATCCCCCCCCCCCTTTTCCACTGCTTTTCAATCTGGTTCTGAGATAGGTTTCGTAATTTTTTTGCCTCCTCTTCAGGAATAGATTTCAATACTCTTTCGATTTTGGGGATGGCTTCTTTAAGATTTATTTTCCTTTCTACATTATATTTAGGGCCTTTCTTTAGGCAAGCGTCTTCTTCTTCGGTCGGTTTGTATGCCGATATATTTACGTATGGTATGCTGGTTGTCATCTGGGTTCTATTATCCCTATTTCTAATCTTCATTTCCCAATACTTCATTTTCTTTTCAAGTTTCTTTTCATGTTTTACCTTTTCATATACTCTAATACTATTTATTTTTTCAAATATCTGTGCCTGTTCCTCTGGTGGTAACTCGTATATTTTTCCTTCTAGATCTTTAATTTCTCTTTTTAATCTTGCGATTTTTCCATATCTTCGTTTGATTAATTTATTCAAGATCCGTTTTTCGAATAACCTTATTTCTCTCTTGAACTCCGTCCATAGGAAATTATTTTTTATTTTTAGGAAGTTTGGCGTTATTCCTTTTTATTTACATTTCTTAAGAAAGATTTTATGTCGTATTTCCCTGCCGTTTATCAAGTAAACTTTTTTCAACTGCGCAACTGCCATTGTCCTTGATACTCGGTACCAGTTCCAATATTTAGCCAGTGTTTTTCCACAGGAATTCCTGTCTCATTTAATGCCCATATTTCAGGCATTATAGTAGCCATTAGTATAGACATTTTTTCCACATCTGTTTAACATTAATATATAAAGATTCATAACACTTAATTTTCATTTTAAAAAATCTTTTATCTTTCTTTTTGTACATATTAAAATCAATATTTATAATTTACATTCTCTTTACTTTTCTTAAAAACAAAAATGCAAAAGGCTTTATTTTCTGTTACTAATATTTAAAGATAATAAAAAAAATAAATTTAAATGATATTCTGAGATAAATACTTAGCTGTGACTACAACAAAACAATAGCTTGGCAGTATTGTTTTGACATGTTGCCCTTGCCATATCTCAGCTTGTAGTCAAATCTCCATCCTGAAATTTCTTGTGCATAACACTACCATACAATACTATCAGCAACCCGAATTTCAGATTTTTATCTCGTGCCCCACCAGAGATATCAAAGCCTCAAAAGTGCGATTTTTGACATTTTTGAAAAATTTGGGAATTTTTTTAGCGAAGAGAAAGAATGTCCCAGATCTGGAACTTGGCGTGTGAGTTCAAGTACTTTCAGCCTATTTGTAAAAAAAAAGTATGTCATGTTGACAGTTTTCCTTCCTAGAAAAATTTCCTCTTGTAAACGGGCAAATTTTCGGAAAAAACTGAAATTTTATGCCTAAATTTTACCAATAAACATTTAGTTTCGGAAACTACTCTATTACCAAATTTTTAGACCAATGTATTCTGTACAAATTGCTGTAAACCGCACATGAATTGGAGAAATAAACGATGAATTATTTACAATTCCGTAAACCCTTCCTGCGAGAAAATTGCTGCAGACGATGAAACAAAGATGGCCGCCATGCACAAACAAAAATTAATAAAACTAAAATAATAGTCATTTTGAACTTCCATCATGTTCGGGGTGTTGTACAAAAAATTTCAGTTTTTTTAAAAATGGTCGAGCAACCAGTGTTGGACCACTTGAAATGAATTGACCGATATACGTATAAGGTAGATGTATATATATTATTTCGAACCGATTACGGTCGCCACAGAGGTTTTCACTTCGGCCCTTTTATCTTAAAGGCACACACACGTTATAGGTGCAGATTCCCAAAATTTTTAAGGAGACAGTGACTCCTAAATACCCCAAATCTACTCGCCACTTTGGCTCCTAACCAAAACCTAGTGGCCACATTGTGAAACAAACTATGTGTTTATATGGAAAAAAAACTTAACAAAAAAACTCAGGAATTCAAAATGAAAAATAGTTTAATTAATAAATACACATGTAAATATTTTGGACATTTTTTTTTGATAAATCTGGTCAACCAGAACCCTACCCAAAACGAATCCGAAACAATGAAAGTCAACAGATCCGAAACAAAAGAGTAGATGTCAACCCGACCCGCAACGAAAAATGCAGCGCGAACCCGACCCGATGCAAGACTCTACACTCTAGATCTAGATGGAATAAGATAGTGATAAGGGAAATTACAGAGGGGTTAAATTCACAAAACTCATGAAAAAAATTCCTTCTATGAAAATCTCGCACTTGCAGAAAACATTTACAGAGCAAGAATATACCTTGCGTTAAGTATTTTTTTGTGCGAGTTTCTTTTTCTTTTTGTTCTTTTACCTTCAGAGTTCGAAATCCTCTATCCTCGCGACTCCATGATCCAAAGCCTTTAAATAATCTCCATCGCATCGGAAACTTTGGGCTGTCTCGTGAGCCGATTTGCAGTAAAGGAGTATTTATTTCAACTCTGAATTTCGGACGAAAACTTTTAAGAAATGATTTTATCATTAGAGCGCTCATGTGCCAAGCTTCGTAGCTGCTAAGCTTTGCAGTGCAGCGGACATGCGCAGAATTATATTAGAACATAATGTTCTGCAAGAAAGCAGTACATCACAGGGGCAGCGTTCACCACAGTAACTGAGATCGCAAAAATTCGATAACTTTTTATCAAGGTCATACTAGATCTCGGCCAGTGAAAAGAGCAGGTGATTTTCTGTTTGCAAAAGAAAAAAGAATATCAAATTCCGCGACGCGGATTGGAAACACTGGGAATTGATCTCTGGCGACTAAGACACTGAAAGTCAGTCTCCACAGCAAAAAATTTACTCGCCACGTGGCGACTGGCGGCCGTAAATCTGCAACTATAATATATATACAATATATATTGAGGACGTGAATTTCAAAACTCGCCTTATGCAAAATTTAAAAAATCGAGTTTTCTCTACCAATCTATTCTATTGGTAAACCTGCACAGAAAAAACACTATATTCTTTGAAAAAAATATTTTTATCCTTTATTTTTGGGTTCTTAAAATATTGGTTTGGTTTCAAAACTCGCCTTATCCACTAGGGAGTTGGCAACAAAACTAACTTTATCCCTGCGCATGCGTAAGACCAACGGACGACTAGCTTATGAGCTGCTATCACAGTAATTTTCCTTCATTTCTCTGCGACATGTTGCTATTTGTGATTAAAGTTTTTACCTGTTCTATTCATACAAACTAATTAAATAAGTTTTGCAGTATGTCTTATGTATAACGGACAGTGGATAAACTCTAGCATTTTGTGGGGAAGTGGGAATAAGAGAAAAAGAAATAGGAACACATGGGCTAGTAAAGAATACACGCAAAAGAAGATTAAAATGTAAGTTCAAAATGGAGTATCTCTTTCTATATTTCTTACTGCCATAAGGTGTTAAAAGATTTAATTTTTACTCTCAGATATAAACCTAAGGCATTTCCGGTCCTCTCAAAGCGCACTCATCAGAAAGAGAACCTCGAATATTCAACTCTATCAATGCAAGATGTTCGACGCTTCCACCAAGCTTTTTTTTCAAGCAAAGACAAAACTGCATAAGATAAATTTATTTTGAAGTTCACATCTCAAACATAACCCTTAAAGAAACGGTCCAGATTTCTTTCCTTTCATGAAACATACAGAAAAGTAAAATTTTCACCTTGAAAGTTTTTTAAGTGCATCTCAGTGCGCTTTAAAAGGCATTACCATAAGTTATTAGTATATAAAGACTAAGAACCATGGCCATCTTCAAATTTGTGGAAATTTATTTCGGAAGATTCTTGTTATATAAAAATTCAGAGTGTAAACGTTGTGCTAGAGCCACATAAAACTGGATTTTTTTTTTTTTTAAGAAGGGGGAGGGAGTCCCCGTGAAGCAAGAGAAACTTAAGGATGTCCACGGATTGTTAAAAAAAAACGTTTTGATGAAAACTAGTCAGAAATGTAGGTGCTTACATTCTATAAAAATATTATTTCTAAGGAACCAGAACAGAAAAAGATGATGTATATATATAATTTTATATGCTATATAGATTATATTATACAACATTCTTTAAAAAAAATTTAATTTAATCATAACCTAGTTATGATACGTTTAAGATGATAGTTATAAGTTTTATTTGATTATTGATAAGTTTGCTTTTTTATAATAAAACGTAATATTAAATTTTAATCATATTTATTGTTCTTGTAAGGTTTATTTTTTAATCCAAAATATTATCATCCGATGACCAAAAATAGAAACTATTAATTTCTTTCAGAAAGTATGATAGACGATTGGCAAAAAAACTCTTCTTATCCGAAACATTTTTCAATTTATTAATTAAGTGAATTAAAGTAGATTTTCCAACTTAACACAATGATATCACAGAGCAACTAGCTATAAGAATTCAAAAAATTGGAGGTATTCGGTGCACGGGATCGCAGTTACAGGTTTTTCTCGATTTCCCAAAATTTGATTTTTTGAATAAGGCGAGTTTTGAAACTCACGTCCTCAATATATATATATATTACATATATATTTCTTTTAGTGATTAACACGTTCATGCCTGCGCGGTGGATCACACTCGACTGTCTCAGAGTTGTCAAGTCTCCGGCTTTTTGTAAACCACTGTTATTTTAGAGAAAATGTTGTTCCTTTAAATCGCCCAATTGTTCTAATTTAATAAAACAACATTTTCTGTAGTAAAATACAAGTATCCAAATAGCCGGAGACTTGGCAGCTCTGAGACAGTCGAGTTGACCCACCGCGCCGGCGTGAACGTGTTAAAGTAATATTTGAGTTTTGAAGTTTAATAGCCAGTTGGCATACTTTAGCAAGTGTGGTTTGCCCTGTAATTAATTCCATTGTTGTTGTATCTCGTATAAAGTAGTAAACATAATCGGTATTTAACCCCTTGGGGACGAGCGACACGTATATGTGCCGCATGAAGCACTCAGAATCCTTGTTTTTCCTCACCAGTAAAATTTTACTGTAAAATTTGCCTTATTTAATCAGCGCATTTTCTCGATTGAAGAAGACACAAATTTCTGTTTTAAAAAAACGGTGACTAAAGATTAAAAAATTCGTAAAAGGCTCCCGTCCCGAAGGGGTTAACGATTTGTCACCTACGTTGACGCTTTTTTTTTCTCGTAGCTGGTTATGGCTGATCTAAGAGGGTTTGTGTGTGTGTGTGTGTGGGGGGGGGGGGTAGGTGTAGGCGTGTAGCAATCATTCACTCCTTGAGCTAATAAAGGTTCTGCAAGCCGAATTAGAGGTCTGCACGGGATGGGCGAGGCTGAAGTTCCGGTCAATTTTCATGGGAGATGGCCTGGCAGCGGGAGCGATTACAAGTCTTTATGGCCATACCAATTTGTTAAAATAAAAATATCAAATGTTTTCAAACAAAGTAAGTAACTATTTAAAATATTTGGATTTTTTTTAACAAAATGAAACATTTAAAAAATGAAAATTAGAAAATGCTAGCGGTCGCAAACATGTCGAAATAGTTTCTATAAAACTATGCATAAAAGTGCGAAATAAAGTTCAAAAATCTGTTACAAACATCTAATTTATTAAATGAATAACTATTAAAACATTTGAACTGACTTTCAGTTTTCACTGAAGTTTGATAAATACATACTTGAAAACTTTCTTTTATTAAAAGCATTATAAGGCTAAAGTTTTTATTGTTTACGAAAGAATTAAACATTGATTGAAATCTATTTTACTACTGATTGCGCATCAGAAAATGCAACGAAAAATGACATCTTTTGCTGATTAATTATCATTACCCATTATTTTCAAGGATGCAAATATACTGTAAAAAATATCGGAACCGTTACAGTCCATAGCGGAAACGTTTCTAAAAATGTAGTATAAACTATTAATTCTCTTGAGTTACTCAATAAATCGGAATCGGTACGCTCTTTTCTGTGTAAAGTATTTGAAGCGAATACATTGTAAAAAAATAGGAAAAAATTGCTTCAAATAGAAATATTAATCAGATTCTCAAACAAACAAAGTAAATATGAAAAATGTTGGATTTTTTTCCATGGCCTGTAAAAAAAAAAAAAAAATAATAATAAAAAAAAAAATAAAAAAAATAATGAAAATTAAACAGACCCAGAAAATTTTAATTAATGTTCTGATATGCGCACAGTAGTAAAATGCATTTCAATCAATGTTTAATAGCTTCCTAAATGATACAGATGTTTTTTTATTACGAACGTATTGCTTTAATGAAAAATACTGTTACTTATTTGTTCATAAAACTTCAGACAATTTTCCATCAAATAAAAAAATATTTGAAATATTTTTCATAATTGATTATTTTATAATTTTGATGTTTGTAAGATTTTTTGAGCTGCATTTTGTATTTTCTTTATCTAATTTCTTTAAAATTATTCTGATCTGTTTGCGAAAAAATTCGATCAAATATTTTAGAAAAATAAATAAAATATTTAACGAAAGATTAAATATTTTTCTTTTAAAAGACAGGATTATGCATTACATTATTATTCATTAATCAAATATCTAATATCTATCATAAATTCATGGGCAATATTATACATTTCCAACAAGTTATTTAATTTTTTATGTTCAACAAATGATTAACAGTAACTCTAAAATAATTATGCAATAAAATTCAATCGGATAATATTAATTCTTTTTTAAAAACGTATTACTTTCTTAAATAAAAAATTATATGACATATTCAGGAAGGTTTCTTAAACGCACAGAAAACTTACAAAATAAACATAAACATATCCAAAATATAGGCAAACATATCCAAAATATACGCAATCATATCCGAAATATACACAAACATATCCGAAATATACACTAACATTTAAGAAATACGTAGAAACGTTTCCGAATATTTTAAAGAAATATGTGGAAACGTTTTCGAATATTCTACCTAAATACGCGGAAACGTTTCGAAAATCTGACCGAAGTATACGGAAACATGTTGCGAATATCTGACCGATATATGCGGAAACATTTGCGAATACCTGATCGAAATATGCATAAACATAACTGAACCGTCGGCCACATTGCTCCACACCAGGTGGAGAAACGTTTCCGCATTGTTATGCAGCAAACAAAAGTCAATATTTAAAAATTATGAGATTGAAGTATTTATTTCTAAATTTATCTCCTTAAAAGGTTTATTTCTAAAATTATCTTTAAATGATTTATTATTAAAATTATCTCCTTAAATGATTTATTTCTAAAAATACCAAATCTATTAAAAGCATTATGTAAATTCTGGTATTAAAAGCATAAATAACCATACTTAGAGAATCTTAAGGGATTGATGACTATTCAAATGATTTTTAAATATAATCCCTGTTTTATAAAAAAAAAAAAAAGATTTAAGCAATTCAATATATTTTTATTTTTTAGTAATAGGAAAAAACTGCTTCAAATAGAAATATTAATCAGTTTCTCAAACAAACAAAGTAAATATGAAAAAATGTAGGATTTTTTTGTTCATGGCCTGTAAAAAGAAGAAGAAGAAGAAAAAAAAAAAAAAAAAAAAAAAAAAAAAAAAGATAATGAAAATTAAACAGACCCAGAACATTTTAATTAATGTTCTGATATGCACACAGTAGTAAAATACATTTCAATCAATTTTTAATAGCTTCCTAAATAATACAGGTGTTTTTATTACGAACGTATTATTTTAATGAAAAATACTGTTACTTATTTATTCATAAAACTTCAGACAATTTTCCATCAAATAAAAAAATAGTTGAAATATTTTTCATAATTGATTATTTTATAATTTTGATGTTTGTAAGATTTTTTGAGCTGCATTTTGTATTTTCTTTATCTAATTTCTTTAAAATTATTCTGATCTGTTTGCGAAAAAATTCGATCAAATATTTTAGAAAAATAAATAAAATATTTAACGAAAGATTAAATATTTTTCTTTTAAAATACAGGATTATTCATTACATTATTATTCATTAATCAAATATCTAATATCTATCATAAATTCATGGGCAATATTATACATTTCCAACAAGTTATTTAATTTTTTATGTTCAACAAATGATTAACAGTAACTCTAAAACAATTATGCAATAAAATTCAATCGGATAATATTAATTCTTTTTTAAAAACGTATTACTTTCTTAAATAAAAAATTATATGACATATTCAGGAAGGTTTCTTAAACGCACAGAAAACTTACAAAATAAACATAAACATATCCAAAATATAGGCAAACATATCCAAAATATACGCAATCATATCCGAAATAGACACAAACATATCCGAAATATACACTAACATTTAAGAAATACGTAGAAATGTTTCCGAATATTTTAAAGAAATATGTGGAAACGTTTTCGAATATTCTACCTAAATACGCGGAAACGTTTCCGAAAATCTGACCGAAGTATACGGAAACATCTTGCGAATATCTGACCGATATATGCGGAAACATTTGTGAATACCTGATCGAAATATGCATAAACATAACTGAACCGTTGGCCACATTGCTCCACACCAGGTGGAGAAACGTTTCCGCATTGTTATGCAGCAAACAAAAGTCAATATTTAAAAATTATGAGATTGAAGTATTTATTTCTAAATTTATCTCCTTAAAAGGTTTATTTCTAAAATTATCTTTAAATGATTTATTATTAAAATTATCTCCTTAAATGATTTATTTCTAAAAATACCAAATCTATTAAAAGCATTATGTAAATTCTGGTATTAAAAGCATAAATAACCATACTTAGAGAATCTTAAGGGATTGATGACTATTCAAATGATTTTTAAATATAATCCCTGTTTTATAAAAAAAAAAAAAAAGATTTAAGCAATTCAATATATTTTTATTTTTTAGTAATAGGAAAAAACTGCTTCAAATAGAAATATTAATCAGTTTCTCAAACAAACAAAGTAAATATGAAAAAATGTAGGATTTTTTTATTCATGGCCTGTAAAAAAAAAAAAAAAAAAAAAAAAAAAAAAAGATAATGAAAATTAAACAGACCCAGAACATTTTAATTAATGTTCTGATATGCACACAGTAGTAAAATACATTTCAATCAATTTTTAATAGCTTCCTAAGTAATACAGGTGTTTTTATTACGAACGTATTATTTTGATGAAAAATACTGTTACTTATTTATTCATAAAACTTCAGACAATTTTCCATCAAATAAAAAAATAGTTGAAATATTTTTCATGATTGATTATTTTATAATTTTGATGTTTGTAAGATTTTTTGAGTTGCATTTTGTATTTTCTTTATCTAATTTCTTTATAATTATTCTGATCTGTTTGCAAAAAAAATTGATCAAATATTTTAGAAAAATAAATAAAAAGATTTAAAGAAAGATTAAATATTTTTATTTTAAATTACAGGAAGAACTGATTAATATTTTTCTCTCAAGGAAATAAATATAAAAATGTTTTTCTTGTCATGAAATATAAAAATGCATGAATAGAATTAAACAGTAAAATATTTTTCAAAATCAATAATAATAAAGAAAAGCACGACGTATGTGTTTGTTTGTGTGCGACGGCTAGAGAACTCAGTGAGATATTGTCTAGTGCGACTGCAAGAGACTATTTCACGTCTCAAATTTGATTCCGAATAGTTTTGCCTGGGGTCCCGATCGGTGCTCTAAAAATTCTGGACACCTGTATTTTACGGTCATTCTCAACTGCTCTGCTCAACAAGCGCAAAACGTTTTGACACATTTACAAATTCAATTTTTAACGGAAAGATATAAAATTGGATGACCTGACTATGGAAACGATTTGGAACTAATTGTGTTTTCCCTTTTCTGATAAATGAATTATGTTTTGAGTTGTAAACGATTTTGATCCCTCGACAAAGACGTCTTGCACCCTTTCTTGAGTGGTTATTCTTCTTTTGCGCGGAAATTCGGTTCAAAACGCCCACTTTGACACTATTTTCTGAAAGATCTATTGCGTTTGCAAGAAATCAGAAAAAGAGTTCGATGACAGAGTTTCTGAACAACAACACCTGCTAGTTTCATGCATTTTCGTACAAAAATGAATTGTAAAATTGGAAGGCCCGACTATGGAAGCGATTTGGAATCGAACTGTGTTTTCCGCTTTTTGATAAATAAATTACGTATTGAGCTATAAGCGAATTTGATCACGTGACAAAGACTTTTTCACCCTTTTTTGAGTGGTTATTTTTCGTTCGCGTGGAAATTCGATTCAAAACGCCCACTTTCACACTATTTTCTGAAAGATCTATTGCGTTTGAAAAAACAAACAAACAAAAAAAAAAAAAAACAGAAAAAAAACAGTTTGATGACACAGTTTCTGAACAACGACACCTGCTAGTTTTATGCATTTCCGAACAAACATGAATTAAAACTTATATCATAAAGTTACCCTTTTGGCATTATCTAATGGAAGAATTATCTGAGATTGACGATGGCTAAATAAACTGTAGGAAATCTGTGGTGTGCATAGAGCATTTCGAGCTCTGAATTACGCAGGACATCTGGTAAAGTTAGTTCCGAACGACAAGAAACGAAATGAAATCCGAAGGAACCTGAGTATCAAATTTTGTATATTTTGATTATAGTTTTCAAGTTTCATTTTTTATGCAAGTTTTAGCGTTTTGTCGCAATCCACGGCTTAATTTCCATATCAGTAAAATGAATCCGGTTTGAATCTTTTAGCAAAATATAGCTTATTTTGTCTATTTTTCAATAAAGTTTCGGAAATTTCGGGAATTCGTACAGCGAATGTTGATATTTTCGAAGCCTGCCTTTCATCAAAATAAAGGACTTTGTTTAAACATACATGGATATATATATATATATGTTATATAAAAAATTTTACTTTTACTATTCATTTAAATTATTCTAAATTGCCGCATATTCATCATTTCCTTTTTTTTTTTAATACGCTCTATTATTTATTTCTAGTTAAATTCCTATCATTTTAAAACGCGTATCTTAATAATAGTTTTATTCCAAAACGTAATCTAAACTTTTAAACCCTACATTAATTTTTATCGTCTACGAAACTGTAAAGTTCTGAACGCAATTACTTATTTTCGAATGTTTATAAAAACTATTTTTACATTTTTATTCTATTTCATCTCATTTTCCCGCCAGCTGGGAAATAACTTTTTACATCGAAATCCTTCCATTACCAGCGCCGGGATTCTTTTCTGTGACGTTTCTCGATCGCTCTCCATTGGCTGAGTGACGGATCGCAGTTTCACTTGGAATCTCGTTCGTGATTTTGTTTGGTTAGCCTGAAGTTTTCATTTCAATCGGATTTCCTCCGCGCATTCTAATAAATAGCACGAGCATGAGCTCAGGAGTAGATTTTTTGTGCTGTTTGATTGTTTACGTAATTTGTTACCTGGTGTCCTAAGCCATGTAGAATATTCATTTCGTTAATTAGCATCTATTTCGCATGAATTCCTAGTTCATGCTCAAGCGGAATGCACTGATTTCTCATCCTGTGGGAATTGTTTAATGTTGGTATATTCTGATGGAATAAACACACTGCAAATAGAGGCGTCTTAAATTCAGACACATATGTGACTGAAAAAGTATTTCAGACACTTAAGTGTCTGAATATGAAATTTCAGACATCATAGATGTCTAAATTTAAGACACGTAAATGTCTTACTGTGATCATGGTATGGATGAACTAAATAAAGTGTCTTAAAAATGATAATACGTCTGAAATTAAGACATTTAGAAATCAGACACCTAAGTGTCTGAATGTAATACAATTGTATCATATGTATGATGACTGTATATACAATTGCAATATAAATGTAAGCAGAATTAGAAAACGCTTTCGAACGGTTGAAAGACGTTTAAAATTCCATGCATTAAATTTGGTATTACTTTATAAAACAAGCGACGTGATTAGACCATGGGGCGTTTTTCAAAATTGC
This sequence comes from Maratus speciosus, assembly GCA_963932465.1. NCBI lineage: Eukaryota > Metazoa > Arthropoda > Arachnida > Araneae > Salticidae > Maratus > Maratus speciosus. Next base: position 350,849,400 of record OZ010795.1, on the reverse strand, counting down.
AATACTAGTTCGTTTACTAAGTTTTGGAACTAAGTTATTTTTAGTGCAATAAAGTAATTAACGAATTGCCTTTCACAAAATATAAAGTTCTCCAAATAATTGTATTAAAATAACGTACCAGCTAGGCACCACCCCCTCCCCCCGACACACATGCTCACCTAATGGCTTAGCGTAGGTTTTTGTGCACCAGAAGCAATTTAAAATACTGCGACCCTACCTTAGTAGCTATTATAGTTTCATGCTATAATTTTTATGCAACAGTTGCTGCCCGCCTTAACTAGTTTCTATCGGGGTAATTCTCCTCTGCTTCCCATATGCTAAGTCAATGTCCCTTAATAAAAATCTTCTGCCATATTTACACATTACTGTTTTATAATTAGATAATAAAAAGTATGGTATAAAAAGTCGCTATATTAAAATAATCCCTGGATTTACTAAGTTTAATTTGAAATGTAGCAATTTATTACTAATTTATTAAAATTTGATAAGTTATTTGAAAGTTTGACGACAAAATATTTATTTTATGCCTTTGTCTGAAAGCGTCCTAACTGTAATAATTATATCTTATAATAGATAATTGTAACGCATTAAAAAATATACTAATGAAGAAGAAAAAATTGTATTCGTTATTCCTACATTATTTCATTTCCCGATGATAAAAATCAACTGAAATTCATTCTGCAAATCAGGACCGAGTTTGAGCTGCCAGTCTCTCAGCCAACGATTGCGTCATTAACGGAAATAATGGGCGCGGAAAAATATGCTGACAGGGTATTTCGAACCTTGTAGAAGAACCTTGGAACCTTGGGTATTTCTATTGTGAAGATGTGTCTAATGTAAGATTGTTGGCCGATTAATGTTTCAAGTGACGGTGATTTTAAACGACCATTAGCTTTGTGATAAGCTCCTGATTTCTTTAGTTAAATGCAGTTTTCTTTAGTTGTGCAGTGCTTGACAGAAATATTATTACAGTATTGAAACACCATGTATTTTTAATATTTCAAGTGACGGTGATTTTAAACGACCATTAGCTTTGTGATAAGCTCCTGATTTCTTTAGTTAAATGCAGTTTTCTTTAGTTGTGCAGTGCTTGACAGAAATATTATTACAATATTGAAACACCATGTATTTTTAATATTTCAAGTGACGGTGATTTTAAACGACCATTAGCTTTGTGATAAGCTCCTGATTTCTTTAGTTAAATGCAGTTTTTTTAGTTGTGCAGTGCTTGACAGAAATATTATTACAATATTGAAACACCATGTATTTTTAATATTTCAAGTGACGGTGATTTTAAACGACCGTTAGCTTTGTGATAAGCTCCTGATTTCTTTAGTTAAATGCAGTTTTCTTTAGTTGTGCAGTGCTTGACAGAAATATTATTACAATATTAGAACACCATGTATTTGGATGTACACTACGTATAACGTTCTTCTTAAAGAAAGAAATGTCTAGTTATTTTTGACTGTGTGTTCAGAAATGCATGCGGATTTTTAAATATCGCATTCGTAATGATTTTTATTATGTAGCGCATTAAAAAAATATGTTGTATCACGATAGATGTATGCAGTATCAAGAATATTTTTTAAAGTGCATATAACTTTTTTAAAAATAGTGTTTTATCGCTACTTCGTGAAATACTTTATTTCATGTTTGTGAAAATGGATTACACTGGTAAAAGGTAAGAAAGAACCCTTTTGTACGATTATGTGAACTTTATTTCAAGCTGAAATTTTATAGAAAAATAGTGACTTTTATTAGATAATTAAACATATAATGCTATTTAAAATCTAAATTATTTTTATTTTAATAATTTGCATATTTGGTTCTTTTTTACATCCAATAAAATTAGTTTTGTTTTAAAAGGCTTGTGTGTTCATTTGTGTGTTTTCAATAAATGCATATCATTTTCAAAATAATGAATTTGTTTAATATTTCTTTAGACCTCTATTTTATAAATAAATATTTTGTAGTCCAGAAGTAATTTTCCCTGCTTGTTATTAAAAAAAACAATGCATATATTTAGATATTAATGCTTGCTAAATAGCTTGATCAAATTGCAATTATCATTTAATCTATATAAACAAATGCCCATACATAAATAAAAAGAATCTAATTTCAAATGATATTTCATTATTAAGTTCTTTTTTTTCAACATTCAATACTTTATATTATACTTAATTTTACATATTAATTTTCATTTTTTGCAACAATGACAAAAGTATCATTTCATTTCATTCTCTTACAGAGTATATTTTCGAAGTAAATGTTTCAATATTATCAAATTTAACCTTATATATGATTTATTACAAGCTGTGCTAAAAAATTATTTTAAAAAATAAAGTTGAATAAAATCCTATTGAAAAATGTGCTGATATTTAATATTTTGGGAAGGTAATGAGGTTTGAAAATATAAATATTCTTATAATTATGTTTGATCTGCACATATATTTTTATATTATCATCATTTTTTTTCCTTTCAATTTTCAGTACATTTTGTATTTATGATATAATTTTACATATTACTTTTCATTTTTTGCAACAAAGACAAGAGTATCATTTCATTTAATTCTCTTACAGAGTATATTTTCGAAGTAAATGTTTCAATATTATCAAATTTAAACTTATATATGATAAATGTTGTCATTGCTTTATATGATGGATGTAGAACATGAAAGGAAATCGTGAAAGCACCAGAGTGAAGTTATTTGGAATATCTGAATATTTTATAAATATTTTTTAGTTTTTCCAATGGAAAATAAATCCTACCTCTATAGTATTCTTTTTTTTTTTTTTTTTTTTTTTTTTTTTTTAATAATTCTACCGAAAGTTTACTTAAAAGGTACAAAATCTGCTTTGATTTTCTGTGTTCCATCTCAACAACATATTTAATTTTCAAGCCACAGAGTCATCTTGAAAATATACTTTAAACAAGGAATAGAAATCGTTGTAATTAATCAAAGCTGTGCTAAAAAATTATTTTAAAAAATCAAGTTCAATAAAATCCTATTAACAAAAATGTGCTGATATTTAATATTTTGGGAAGGTAATGAGGTTTGAAAATATAAATATTCTTATAATTATGTTTGATCTGCAAATATAATTTTATATTATCATCATTTGCTTTTCTTTTTCTTTCCTTTCAATTTTCAGTACACTTTGTATTTATGATATAATTTTACATAGTAATTTTCATTTTTTGCAACAATGACAAGAGTATCATTTCATTTAATTCTCTTACAGAGTATATTTTCGAAGTAAATTTTTCAATATTATCAAATTTAAACTTATATATGATAAATGTTGTGATTGCTTTATATGATGGATGTAGAACATAAAAAGAAATAGTGAAAGCACCAGAGTGAAGTTATTTGGAATATCTGAATATTTTATAAATATTTTTTTAGTTTTTCCAATGGAAAATAAATCTTACCTATATAGTATTCATTTTTTTTTTTTTTAATAATTCTACTGAAAGCTTGCTTAAAAGGTACAAAATCTGCTTTGATTTTCTGTGTTCCATCTCAACAACATTCTTAATTTTCAAGCCGCAGAGTCATCTTGAAAATATACTTTAAACAAGGAATAGAAATCGTTGTAACTAATCCAAGCTATGCTAAAAAACAGCTGTGCTAAAAAATTATTTTAAAAAATCAAGTTGAATAAAATTCTATTAAGAAAAATGTGCTGATATTTAATATTTTGGGAAGGTAATGAGGTTTGAAAATATAAATATTCTTATAATTATGTTTGATCTGAAACATATTTTTATATTATCATCGTTTGTTTTTTGTTTTTCTTTTCTTTCAATTTTCAGTACTTTATATTTATGATATAATTTTACATGTTAATTTTCATTTTTTGCAACAATGACAAGAGTATCATTACATTTAATTCTCTTACAGAGTATATTTTCGAAGTAAATGTTTCAATATTATCAAATTTAAACTTACATATGATAAATGTTATGATTGCGTTATATGATGGTTATAGAACATGAAAGGAAATCGTGAAAGCACCAGAGTGAAATTATTTCCAATATCTGAATATTTTATAAATACTTTGAGTTTTTCCGATGGAAAATAAATCCTACCTCTATAGTATTCATTTTTTTTTTTTTTTTTTTTTTTTTTTTAAATAATTTTACCGAAAGTTTACTTAAAAGGTACAAAATCTGCTTTGATTTTCTGTGTTCCATCTCAACAACATATTTAATTTTCAAGCCACAAAGTCATCTTGAAAATATACTTTAAACAAGGAATATAAATTGTTGTAATTAATCCAAGCTATGCTAAAAAACATCGTAATTATTCCAATCTGTGCTAAAAAATTATTTTAAAAAATCAAGTTTAATAAAATCCTATTTAAAAAATGTGCTGATATTTAATATTTTGGTAAGGTAATGAGGTTTGAAAATATAAATATTCTTATAATTATGTTTGATCTGCACATATATTTTTATATTATCATCATTTGTTTTTTTTAATTTCTAGCGAAGTAAGTTATTTTTAACGTCATGTTAACAGAAAGAAAATGTTTTTGACTTCAATCTCAAGTTACTTTTTATGTATTTAATGATTCCGGCCCAAGGGGCCCGGTTCAAATCAAACAATAAGAAAGCCATTCATCATTCCCCCCACCTCGCATCGGGAGAAAAACTAATCCTTTCTTTGAAATGGTGGATTTGCCTCGGGATGGTCCATATAAGCATCCATTTTGTTGTTTGGATGGAGTTGAATTGGGTTTTTTAATTTATGTATCAGGTACACTTATGGGCACCGCACATGCTCAAGAAATATGCGCCAATTTAGCTAATATGTTAGTACTACGTAGGCTTCTCTAATAAAAGGGAATCATTCTGTAATCTTTCTGAGAGAATTTTTTTTTTCTTTTCTGATACTTTTTCTTTGTAAATAACTATATGCGTTAACTAAGTGCTATCTATTTCCATATGGTGACAAATTTCATAAATAAATGGTACACTATCAAGTAAATCTGAAGGAAAGATATACATTTTAATCACCCCATTGTACAATAATAAAAAAAAAAAGAATAGGCAGTTATGTTTTTGTTTTTTTTTGAAATAGGCAAATATGTCTTTCTTCAATGTATGTTGTATATATATATACAGCTGAACCTCGTTAACGCGAACACTCAAAGTCAAACTTTTTTTATTCGTGTTAAAAGTAGTTCGTGATATCCGAACTTAAATACATCATATACAACAGGACGGGGGAATCGGAAACAGTTCGTACTAAAAGTAATTCGCGTTAGCGTGTTCGTGTTAACGAGGTTTGACTATATATATAAATGGAAATGGGCTGGGCACATCGCAAGAAGACAAGACAATAGATGGAGCACAAACACCCTACAGTGGTATCCCAGAGATGTAAAACGGCCAAGAAGACGACCTCAAGTAAGATGGAGTGATGAAATCAGAAAAGTAGCCGGTGTAAATTGGATGACTAAAGCACTAGACAGGAAACATTGGAAAAATCTGGGGGAGACCTACATCCAGCAGTGGATTGAAAACGGTTGATGATGATGATGATATATATGTATATATATATATATATACTAAAAAAATGCTTAGGGGTCTTCTTCATACTGCAATTGTTTCAAATTTCAAACTCTGAAATTTTCAATACGAGCACCTTATTTTGACATTATTTAGTTTTCTCGTTAAATTTCAACTTAGGATAGCAAACTGAAAGTCAATCGTGCCAGTATGGTACAGTTTATAGATATTTAAAATTTTGAACTCTAAATGCTAAATATATTTTAATCATTACAACGCAGATTGCAATGCGGTTAGTTCTTTAAGCATAGCTCCAGAACTATTTTTCAGAATAAGCCGTGATTTTATAATTCACATACTTGAAGCATTTATAAATCGATTTTTTTTTCTATCAAAGAACTTAGATTACAAGTCCTAATTTCTTCCGAAAAAAATATTTGTAATTAATATATATATATATATATATATATATATATATATATTAACTTTTTGTAAGATTAAACCATTATATATAAAAAACCATTCTAAACCATTACAAATTATCAACAAAAATTGTGAATGTATAAATAATAAAAGAATTTCTTCAAATTAAAAATGCTGTATAAACCATCATATACCAGTAAATCTATGAAGCAATCCCCATAACAAGTGCAGCATGGATTTGAAATCACAGTAAACATATGAAAAATGGAAATTTGTGGAACAAAGGGATTTATATGTGAATTGCAATCTATGAATTTTTTAACGGAAATCGATTTCTATAAGCTTGTAATATAAAGCACAAAGAGTTATGCTTATATAATAATTGCAGAGCATTCCACCAAGTAGTTCTTGAGTTATGCGTAAAACAAATTACCAGCAATGCAATCTCTTGTAATGATTACAAATGAATGAATTGAAAAAATGAAAACCTTCATATTTTCTAAGCTACTAAACAGAATGACTTTCCACTTGATTATCTTAGGTAAAATCTACAGAAAAAAAAAAAGAAAAAAAGGCTAATTAAAAAAGCAATACATTTCTTTAAAATGTACTTCAAAACAGTAATGTGGCATGAATTTCCAAATATAATAATGAAGTGTGAAACGAAGTTAATTTTCTCTCTCTATACATGAAATATTTTTTAAATTAAAAAAAATTGATTCAGTTGATTTTTGATTCAGTTATCTGTACATAAATTTACACACGTACAAATCTGTATAAATCATGTATTCTTCTACATTAACAACATTCATTTGTCACGTATTTTTTAGTCACCGTAAGTACGTCTTTAAAAAACTAAAAATATGCGATTTTTTTTTTTTCAATGCAGATGCTATCTTTTGTTAAGCATGGGATAATAAAACATATATATATTGATTAAGCACGTTTTAGTCGAATATAGTTTAATTGAATATTCTGTATCATATAAATATATCATAAACTGTAATGCTGAAATATTCTGTATCATTTAAATATAACATAAACTATAACGCTAAAGTTTTATTATTTTCATAATAATACAGTGCTTAGCATTATATGCTAAATAATTATTATGAAAATAATTAAGAGCACACGCGAAAACTGATAAAAGTGAAAACGAAGCATTTTTTTCAAACTCAATTTAGAACTTAAAATTTTGAAAAGCAAAAACTCATAGATCAAATCAACAATTCAGTGTGTAAACCAAACATTTCAACTAGAGATCGACCGAAAATTCGGTTTCGTTCTCGTTTTTGGCTCAAAATCGGAGTTTCGTTTTCGGCAAAAATGTTGCCAAAAATTCGGCCTCACGGAAACTCGTCCGAAATTATTTTTATTCCAAATATCTCGTTTCTTCCTTTGGAAATTTTCAATATAACTCATTGATTTGAGCTGTATCGGCTCATATGAAACACTCTTTATTTATTGCTGTGTATTTCACTGTTTATAATTATCAGTCATGACTGACTCAACATGTGAAATAAATTATAAAGCAAGTAATACATGCATGACTAAACTTTGAAGACGCTTTTCACAAGCTCATTAAAAATTGCAGACTTAACAGTAATAGATTTGAAACCGCAGAAGTGTTTCGAATACCCGTTGAATATAGTACAACGGAATAATATTAGAATATATTACAGTATAACAGATTATCATTTACAAAAATCTTTATAAAAGGTAAATCGAGGTATGTATACCTAAAACATTTTTTAATTAGATGAAATTCATATAATTAGACACTGATTTAATTATATTTTATTTTATATGAAAATAGAAAGTTTTGGCCAGAAGCACAGAGAGCCAACTAGGGCCATACGTATAATAATTACACGTATAATACACTTAAAAGTTAACACTTTCAAAACAATAAATAAAATTCTAAAAGTCTAAAACTTACAAGTTTCAGCCACCCTGTGGCCATCATCAAGGGTCTTACTTCAGTTAAAAAGAGAAAAATACTTATTAGTTTATAAAATTCAAAAGTTTACTTTTGAAACTTGTAGGTTTTAGACTTTTAGAATTGTATTTAATGTTTTGAAAGTGTTAACTTTTAAGTGTATTATACGTCTTTTAGTAAATCTTTTTAATTATATTTGTGCTGTTAATTTCAAAACATAATAATCCTTCAATTTATTTAATTACACATATAATTAATCAATAATTATCTATGTATTAATTACTTTAAAAAAAATAGAACATTTTCGTTTTAGGCCGAAAATAGTAAGATTACCAAAGTTCGGTTTCAGTTTCTCTTTCGGTCTTAAAAACTCGTTTCGGTCAATCCTTAATTTCAACTAATATGTATAAAATTCAAACTGAATACTTGCTCAGACAGTCATAAATACGTTTTTATTATTAACAGCACAAAACTGGCAAACGCGTTTTTATTAAAAAAAAAAAAAAAAAAAAAAAAAAAAAAAAAAAAAAAAAACGAAATCTAACAGCGTTTTACCTTTTCTTATAAAGGCAAACAAAGTGGCAGAAAAGGGTGTCAAAGTTGGCGATTTGAACGGAATTTACCAACAAAAGTTGTTATAAGAGAGTAAACACCTGTAACTCGATTAAGCATATTTTTTGAAAAATGAAAAATAAAATTCGATTCCAAATCACTTGCATTCCTGCCCAGTTTCACGTTTTTACGTTAAAATAAAGTCTGTGGATGTGCCGGAAAACCATTAGTTTAAAAACACCTTGATTCTTAAAAATAAAAGCAAAATATAGATATTGTTTGCCTGAGCATTTTAAAACCGTCCTTTATAAACCGACTAGAGTTCTGCCCGGGTTTGGCCCGAGGCCCGTACCCGGCCCGGCGGAATGAAGGCGAATTTTCAAACGGGCCGGGCCGGCAGAATTAGGACAATTTTTTCAATGGGCCGGGCCGACAGACAAAATAAACGGGTTGGGCCAGGCCGGCAAAAAAATTGAACAGGCCTGCAGGGTCGGGCCAGGTCGATAAAAGAATTAATCGGGCCTATCGGCCCGATATAAGAATTCAAGTGATACAAATAAAATACGAGCCATTTACAATGAATATGATTTTCTCGAGAAGTATAAATGTGCATCACGAGCCTATGCGAGTTTAGCAACATCAATACAGAAATGTAACATGTCCATCGTAGAGATCGGCATCGTACAGTTACTAGATGTCTGACTCCGGGTTTGATTTTTCTCAGCAGACTCGTGCCGGGACCAAACTGGTCTTAATCGATCTCAGGATGTGTAGGATTGGTATTATGTTTTGTAAGATTATTAATAGTGATAACGAACTTCTGTTAAGGGTGTTCTTAAATCCAAAAGGGCAACTTTCTGACATAAGTTTTAATTTATTTTTGCTCGAAAATGCATGAAACAAACTGGTGTTGTTGTTCAGAAAATATGTAATTGAGCTGTTTTTTTTTTTCATTTTTTTTCAAACGCAATAGATCTTTGATAAAAGAGTATCAAAGTGGGCGTTTTGAGCCGAATTTCCGCGCGAAGGGAGAAGGAGCACTCAACAGCGGGCGAAAAACGTGTTTGTCGCGTGATCGAATTCGCTTATAACTCAATAGGTAATTGATTGATCAAAAAATGGCAAAAACAGTTCAATTCCAAATCGCTTCCATGGCCAGGCTTTCCAATTTTATATCTTTCCGTTAAAAAATGAAATTGTAAATATGTCAAAACGTTTTGCGCTTGTTGAGCAGAGGAGTTAAAAACAGTCTTAACAGTATATTTGGAAATATACCTTAAGGTGGTTCTCATATTCACCGCTCAACAATGCGAAACTTTTAGACACATTTTCTGACCCATTTTTAACTATAAAGGCATAAAATTGACAAGCCTGACTATTGAAGGCATTTGGAAACGAATAGCTTTCTCCATACTTGATAAATCACTTATAGAGATAACAGAGATTCTTGTCACGTGACTGCCACGTTTTTCTCTTTTCCTGTGCTATCGCTTGCGGAAATTCGATTCAAAACGCTAACTTTGGCAGCATTTTCAGAAAGATATATTGCTTTAATTTAAGAAAAAAACGACATTTACATAGTTTCCGAATAAGAATGCATGCCAATCTTACGCGTTTCCAAAAAGAAATGAATTCATAAATGTGTCGAAATGTAGCTCCTTTGGATTTGAGAAAAGCCTTAAAAATGAGAGAAATATTTTCACAAATCTACTTTTTATTATACAGCTTCAAAAATTATCATGTTTTTAATCCTGTATTCTGAACTACATTAATCTTTTAATGAATGCTTATTTGAATTTTGAAATGTCAGTAGAGACGATGACTAAAACACTGTAAGTAATCGTTAATGTTTACTGTTATGTATTTTATGTTTTGCGAACACATAGTAATCTAAAATATACTGTAAAATGTTCCCATAAATATGTATGTAGTATTCATTAAAAGAATCTTAATTGTATGTCGAGAAAAAACGGACATTTTTGTAGAAACTGAGTCGGGCCAATCTTCCAATTTTTATACCGGGCCGAGATAGCTTTCGTTCGGCCCGGGCCTGGAAATTCCGGCCCGTGCTCTAAAAACCGACAGGAGTAAAATGTAAATATATATATATATATATATATCTTTTTCAATTGTTATTATTTGAACATGTGTGTATCTATCGGTTCGGTCCCTTCCGAATAAATAACTAAATAATTGTCAAATGTTAACTGTAATTCCTTCCAGCCAATTCTAATAAGCTCCTTGGAAAGCTAAGAAGGAATTCTTAAAAATCAATGATGGTTTTAGAAAAATAAAAGTTGCCTTAGATTTAAAAAAAAAAATATTTTTTTTTTAGAATAAAAAAAAAAAAAAAATTCTTTATTTATTTTAATTCACCGAGAAAAATACAAAATTTAAAGTTTTGTTAACTGAACAAGTTTTAAGAAAGTTTTTCTCTTAAATAATAATTCAAAGTATTTTTTTTTTTTAATGTATTAGAGGCCGTTACGAGCTAAGCCCTCAAAACCCTGTCCTAACCTCGCCGGATTGTTAAACATGGTAATTTGAGTTGTTTCAAAAAATAAAATTTGATTATAGTAGATTGAAGAGTATTCCACAAATGAAAATGTAGTCATATTTAAAGGAATATTGTAACACATGAAATTAGCAGGTGTTTTCATGCAGATACTATGCGATCGAGTGTTTTCCATTTTTTAATAAAAGCAAAAGATCATTCATCAAATACTGTAAAAGGAAAACCTGTCGCCACGTGGAAAAAAATCGCTTATAAATATATAAGTAACTCATTGATCAACGATTGGTAAACACTATTCTATGCCAAATCGCTTCAGTAGTCATGCCTGCAAACGTCATGCTTTTGCATTTAAAAATGTGTCCGTAAATATTTAAAAGTTCCGTGTTGTCGGAGGGACATATTTCTTTGATAAAGCCCTTAAAATGTGACATAATCTTAGATTTGAGATTAGTTCGGATGATGAAACTGACACCATTTTCAAAAGAAAAGATCATTTTCATATATGGAACAAGTTAGTGTGATTGCGTCAGTATAATGTCATATTCAATAAACTTTAGCTTGCATTTAAAGTTCCTAAAATTTATTAGTTTATTTCTAAATTTCTTTTCTTCTATCCCTTGAAATCAAAATTAACCTATAAAACTAAAATCTGAAACATTTAAAAATAATTGATGGAAATGATGCACTAATCTTAAACGCATAGACAATTCTGTTGCTGAAAATGACATAAATTCCCAAAAGAAAAAATGCCTTTTCATCCAAAAAAAAAAAAAAAAAAAAAAAAAAAAAAAAAAAAAAAAATGTACATCAGCACAGATTGTTTAGAACAATATTTTAATTAAAATCGTATTATATAATTTTTATATTCCCTTATAACTGAATTTTCTGTAAAAACATTGTGGCAGAATTTTAATGAAACGAAATAAAAGGCTAATATATATGTTTAAAAAAGGGCGAAACATTACAGACACAGTTTATTTACTTCAATAACTTTTTTAAATTATTGTATTCCATTATAATGTAGTCTTTTTAAAGAAATGTAGTATTTGATAAAAGTTCTCAACAAAAAAGAGAAAAAAAAACCTTTTTTAAAATTCTATACTTCACCAGGCTACAAAATGGATGCCCCTATATGCCTGCAGATTAATCGAATGCGGTAATCCAAAGAGGAAAGCTCCCCGTTCCTTCACTTGACAGCCCGATACCACCCATCTTGACCTTTGAGGGGGAATAGCGGGCTGTGTGGGTTTCCACGGTATTTAATATGGGGAGAGGAAGAGAGACCCATAACAATAAAGAATGACCTTTTTTTTTTGGTGAGGTTCGGGGGGGGGGGGGGGGGATCGGATTTTTAGGATTATTTTGTTTTGTATTTGATAATGTAGCAACTCAACGCACGTTATGTTAGTTTCATTTAAATTTAGTATGTTTTTATGACCAAATATAAATAAAATAATAAACTTGCATTGAGATGCTACAAGGTTAACCCTTAGTATCATCGTGTTGCACATCTGCAACATACCCAAAAGTCAATGTTACTTACACAGTAAGCTTTAAAATACAATTTCATTTATTGTTCCTATTTCCCAATACAGCAGAATATAAATTAACCAGAGAATTTTAACAGACAGAGATAATGAGTTAATTTTTTATATCAAGGATTTTCTTTATCTTTTGAGCAGTTTCACATATTACTAAAATTAACTTCGTAAATTTCGTAAAATTAAAAAAAACTTAAGACTATCGAAAATAGATTTGTACAGTGATATTTACTATATTATTTATCGCTTAAAAAGTGTCAAATAGGCATGCTGTCCATCCAGAATCCTATAACTACTATCGCCTTAGCCGCCGATATGCGGTTATCAAATGTTTATGTATTTATTTGTATGATAAATAGTATAATGATAAAAACGAAGAGACATAAAAAAAAAGTAAGAGTTCCTTACTCAATTTTTTTTTTTTTTTTTTTTTTTTTTTGGAATCTCATATACTTCCAATTTTGTGGAATCTAGTGTTAGATTTTATTTAACACAGATATGAAAATGCAAAAAAATTAATTCACTGGAAATATCTAATTTAAATGGGAAGAAAATTGTTCAACAAAACAAGGATGGGTTTCATTCCGAAAGGGGTGAATCATTTTTTATAAATGGGAATAATTTGTTACCATAAAGCAGAGCTGATTGCAGCTTGGACAAAGTGGGCTGTTTCTATGGGTCTTTTGCTTTACGGGCCCCAAAACTTGGTATTAAATTTCCATAAAGCTGATATTTTAAATTTGTTTTGACCTTATACGTATTTTAATAAATATTTTGTACTTTTAGATCATTATTAGGTTAAAGAAAAGGATATATTTGTCCAAATATGTATTTGATGACATCGAATAGGCTTTTTTTTTTTTTTTTGTAACAGTATATGAAGGCGGTGGGGGGGAGAAGAAATACCAAGTCTCTGGCCTAGAATTCATTTGAAGTTGTCTTTAAAAGTAATTAACATTTTTGACGCCATAGGGCATATATGATATCACGTAAATACATATTTAGGTGAATATACTGATTATAATCATCCCAAGGTCAAAACATATTTAAAATATCAGCTTTTTGAAAATTTCATACCCAATTTGGGGTGCCCTAAAATCAGGGGGCACAGAAATATCCCAGTTTTCTCACGCTGCAATCAGCTTTGCTTTATGGTAACAAATGATTCCCATTTGTAAAAAATGATTCAATGTGGTCAAACATGGCTGCGTATATAGTTTAGAAAGAAAAGTGGTCAAAGATGGCTTCATATTGACAAAAAATAACGGGACAAAGATGGCCGTAATTAAGACATTTGAAATGTCTGAAATTCAGACGCAAGAAGTGTCTAAAAATTTTAAGACACTTTAAAACGTCTGAAAATCGAACACTGCTGTTTCAGACACTTAAGTGTCTGAAATTCAGACGCAAGAAGTGTCTGAAAATTTTCAGACATTTTAAAACGTCTGAAAATTGAACACTACGTTTCAGACACTTAAGTGTCTGAATTTCAGACATTTTAGTTTACAGTGCAGTTTCCTATGATTCCGTTTCTATGTCTTATTGGGAAAACGCCAGATTTTTTCATAAACCTTTACTTTTTTCACCAATCATGCTGCCTAAATCTGCCTTGTATTTATCATGAATAAATGAGTTTTGATTGGACTCTACCAAACTTATCATCGCTCCACAGCTGCTAAATTTTCACAGAGTTGACACCTCCACTAGCGATGCTTGAGCTAAGTGGTACGCCTGCTATACAACCTCACCAACGGCTGATTAAAAGGTGGTACGAATCCAGTAATATGTCGCAAAAAGCACGACGTGATTGTTCGACTTAACCCATTAAATTGTTTCGTAATATATATATATATATATATATATATATATATATATCAGTGGCGTGGCGTGAAAATTTTCGGTGGTCATCGCAATTATTTAAGTTTGTGGTGAAAAATTATTAACTCTAAAATTCAATGGTTGAATGTTCAAAAAAGAAACTTTAAATCTTACCTTCACTTATACATGAACTCCAAATGTTCTGCTAAAACTGGATCGTAGAGGTTTAAAAGCTTATTAAGAGTTTTAAAATATTGCTTGGTCATCGCCGCATCCAGCGATGACCGGACGCCACGCCACTGATATATATATATAACAGCATCGATTTATCAATGACAGATAGGAAAAAGAAAGTTAAGAATGAAGTAGTAGCAAAATTAAATATATGTCGATATATTAATTAGTTATTGAATTATTAATTGAAGGAGTTGATAAATGTGTAGTTTCAAATGGTATTTCTTAACAACAGTTCTCAAATAATTATAAAAATAGAACTCAGAGTGATAGTACCATTACAAAATGCGCAATTACAGTAATTAACTTAGTGTATAATATTTATAAGATTGTCTAATGCTATAAATATATCTAACCGGTATTATATATTGAAAATATATAAGATACCGTCAACTTGGTAACTTTGGCCCAAGAGAGAAAAAAAAAGATTAAATCTGCTATATTTTCTACATCGCTTGAGTTATCGACAAAGTTTTGATCTCAAAATATAGGTGGCAGCATTATCGTGAGGTTAGTAGCTTATTGTAAGTAATTCGCTAAATTTCCACCGTGGCCGCACCAGTTAAACAAAAACGTTTGAAGACAGTGAGAATTTAGACTTTTGTCTGCCTATAGCTGTAAATTAATTCGTTTGGACCTTGGTAAGTAAGTGTTATTATAACCTCTTTAGGCTGGCCTAATGTAGATTTATGCGCTGTCTTTCCGCAGATAAAAAGGAAAGCGTTATTCTAATTGAGATAACTTTGGCCCAACATTTGAGGTAACACTGGACCAACAAATTATCATTTAAATTTCTGTATATACTTCCTGTCAATACATAAAAATGTTTTATTAGAGACGGGATCTTTTTCTTATTTTGTTGAATTTAAACATTGATGTTTTTGAGGTAATGTTTTTGTTTATTTTTGGTATGCTTATGAAAATAGACATTTGCTCTTATACAAGCAATAATTTTGCTGAAAATGTTCCCAGTGTATTGGTTTCAACTGAACCAAACAAGAAAGCTATTGACAAAGATGACTATAACATTGGAAATTTTGTACTTGTGCTGTTTAATGGCAATATTTATCCCGGAAGCTTCACTTTAAAATCAAAGTAGTGTTGTGTTACTGACTGCAGGGAAAAGATGTTAAACTGTTGGCGTTGCCCACAGCGATTGGACTGGATGGTGTATGAATAGAACGATATTGTTACAAAAATTATTCCACCTAAACTTCTGTCTAAGAGAAACCAGTATTCTGTCTCAGACCTGGACAATCCACGCTAAGCAATATTAATGAGAATTGTAATAATTTTTTTTCATTAAAATATATCCTTATTTACCTTCCTTTTACATGTTTACACTTTTTTCCTCTCTCCCCCCGTCTTTTTCAATAGGGTAACATTGGTCCACATCATGTTGTAGGCCCTATAACATTCGTTTTACACATGGGACAATGTTAACCCAATTCAAGGTAACATTGGCCCAAAACATTTAAATACACTTTTTGGTAAAAAAAAATTCAATGTCGGCAAATTAATGGTAAAGGTGTGGCTCCATATGTTCTTAGCAAGTAACAAAAATTAACATGATATTTATTTTTTAAATAAATTAAGGGAATGGAGATGCTGAACATGCCACGAAACAAAGAAATTTGGTCCAAAGTTACTCCAGTTGACGGTACCATTAATAGTAATAGGAAATATATATATATTATATATACATATATGTAACTATTTGAAATGTCATCCATTTATTCTTATATTTTATATCCCTGAATAGAGGAAATCTTGTAGAATTGTTTAAAAAGCAAAAAGCAAATATGAAATGGGAATTTTTTTTTTTTTAAATAATTATTAAATAAGGTGATAGAGTTTTTTTCTAAAGCGGTAAGATAAACTCGCGGTAACTTTTACTAACCGCGTGATTAAATCAAAATTGAATTGGAAGAATGCTATATCGGTTCATATAGCAATGTAATATGAAGGACAATGCTGAAAATTGAAATTTGATACAGGAATTATAATTTTTCGTGAAACAGCAAGAGTTGTTACTTTTGGCTGGTGTTGTACAGCCCGGTTTCGCGTATGAAGGAAGGGATACCGTTGTTGCAATTGCCATTTTTCCCCGATCGCTCTATGCAATGGCTAAAGCAGGTCGCACCCTCCATTCGCTTACCAAGTAAAATATGTTTGAATATTATATTTAGAATAAATTTAGGTATATTTAAAGTAATCCCAGGCAGTTATTTTTACAATCATATATATTAAAATGCAAAGTTATTTCTGTAAGATCAGATCAGAACGCATTCGACACAATTGCGAATACGTGAACGGTTTTACGAACTTCCTCAATTTAGAAAACAGTAGAACAAGTTCCTGCTGGCGTAGCGGGCTAAAGCAGTAGTTTAAAGCTCTGAATTTTTGTAAAGGATGCAGGTTCGAGCCCAATCCCGGCAAATGATTTCTGTAATATTTTTATCCATAATTCATTTCAATAGTGACATATTTTATCAGAAATTGAAGTGATATGATTTTTATTTTTTTATCATAATTATTATTTGAATGCTTTATAATTTAATAAAATTTAACACTGAACAATATTTTGAAAAAATGACTTTATATTTAAGATATTTAAGTTAAAATATTTTGCATATAATTATAAATTAAATAAACTGAGCTGATCTACAATTTTTGCTATATTTCCTGACCATTATCAAGAATATATATGTGTGTGTGTCAGAAAGAAAAGTTGGCCATTCTTTTCCGTAAAAATTAAAACGGAAAGAAAGAAAAGTATCCATATAAGAACTATAAAAGAAATTACCTTGATATGCATGGTTTAATCTTAAAAAAAAAATGTATAAAAATGTAAAATGAAATTCAAGTAATAAAAAATATATTATAAATAGTCAACTGCATCAAGTTTCAGATTTAGGTTTTAGAGAATGAGACTGATAAGGATAAAATTCATGGCAGCTTTTAATGCTTGTGTAGTTAAATAAATAAATAAATAAATATTGTTATATTTTTCAACAACAACAAAAAAGGCCGTAGTAAGTAAAAATAAATGCTTTACTCAGTATTTTTAGGGAAATTTCTGATAAAAAGCAACCATAGTTGGTTGTATATTATAAACTTAAAATTATTTCACTTCATTGAATAGGTTAGACTGTTAGCACCCTCTATCGCCTTAAAGAAATAGGAATCACTTATGTAATATAGAAAAATTTGTCATGATTTCAATAATTAATTTAAAAGCAACTAATTAAAAAATTCAAGAATTTTTCTAATGAAACATTCAAGTTATTTACCATCAAATCTTAAAGAGCACTGTCTAGTTTAATATTAACGATGGGAAACGTTTATACTGATTGCTGTTTTGATGATCTTTCACTACAGTGCCAAAGGTAATGTAGTACTCCTAAGGAAGTACCCTATTATTAGGTTCTTTTGTATATTATATTTAAGGTAATTATATGTATATTTAAAGTTACCGTTATAGTGACTGATGTTTCTGCAATCACTCAGTACGATCCCGAATAGATTGGAGTCCGCACCATTAGGTTAATTTCTATGTTACAGTTAAGGTAATTTGAGATATTTTTAAAGTAATCCCCGGACACGCCAGGAAGGTCTGTCAGTATTTCAATAAATGTCCTGGTGTGTATTGTGTAGTAAAAAATTACGATACAAAAACGTACTTTAAATGAAAAATATGGTTATTTATTTATTTATAAAGTTAAGTTGTGGTCAAAAACTAATTAAAATATTTTTCTGAATTATTTATTTTAATGGTTTACAGATTGCGGGCTTCAGTTAATATTTGTGTCATTCAATTTTATTGAAAATGCTTGTATCTCTTTGCAAATAATTCCACTAAATATTTTAAAGCAGGTGGTGAAATCAAAAACTTTCATTAAATCAAATATTATCTCAATTTATTCAAAAGACAATGTTTTTTATAATGCAAAATAGTTGGTCCGACCAAGTTCAAATTGGTCGAAGTGCTCTGAAGACCGTGTCAAATATTTTTCCTTGTCATGTGGATATAGTGTATGCTTTAAAGATATTGTAAACTGAAATGATTTAACTACCTCAGGCAATATTTATTAACTATTCATAGTATATTCGTGAGAGTAAAATAATGATAATATATGTAACAAGAGAACTCATATTAAGAGCCATTATTTTAAAAATCAGACAAGTGTGATTGTTGTATTTTTTGTTTTGCTTGATTTTTTTTTATGTTGAAGTAGATCACATTTAATGAATAATGTGCAATTTTGAAGCCCTGAAAAATTTTCCCCTTCCCTGTGAAAAATGTCAAAGTTCAAGGTTGTGACCGTCATTTTTCATGAAAAGTGAAATGCGAGTATGTTTGCAGTGCTAAAGCTTGGGAAAGCAACGACATCCCAAAATTCTTTTGTGATGAAATATTAGTATAACACTACCTGCTTAGTAGACTGCATTCGTTTCCATGGGGCATTGTTATTTTACATTGTTATGTTGCCTCAAAATGCAATGAAAATGACGTTTTTGTCCGTTTTCCGCACGTATTTTCTTATTTAAGCAATAGTACCCCATTTTTTTTTCTTATAGAATATCAAAGTGTACTACTAGGACAAGCTAAATAATATAAAACTTTACCGGAATATTGTTGCTGTTAGCAGGAATAGTCTGTTAAATATTCAAAAATTTCAAAATAGGCAGCATTTCAATTAGTCTTTTCTCAAAATAGCATCACGGTTCAATAAAACAAAATATATCACGTAGTAGTTGGAAGTATGTACAAACACATGAAAAGAAAAAAAAGTGGGGTCTCGTCATATTTGTATTTTAAAAAAATGTCAAAAGTTACAAAAAAGACTGTCATTTATCATACTTTTTCCCTATCAGAAAACGAAACATCCCGTTTCTCGTTCCGCTAGCTATGTTTTTTCCCTATGAGAAAATGGAATATCCCTTTTTCTTTCCCCTTCCTTGTTCTAAATGGAAAAAAGGGAAATTTAAACGGGATATTTTGACTGTGAATTTTTGTAAATTTTGATATATTTTTTAAAAAAATATGACGAGGCCCCACTTTTTTTTCTTTCCTATGTGTTTGTACATACTTCCAACTACTACGTGATATATTTTGCTTTATTGAACCATGATGCTGTTTTGAGAAAAGACTAATTGAAATGCTGCCTATTTTGAAATTTTTGAATATTTAACAGACTATTCCTGCTAACAGCAGCAATATTCCGGTAAAGTTTTACATTATTTAGCTTGTCCTAGTAGTACACTTTGATATTCTATAAGAAAAAAATTGGGGTACTATTGCTTAAATAAGAAAATACGTGCGGAAAACGGACAAAAACGTCATTTTCATTGCATTTTGAGGCAACATAACAATGTAAAATAACAATGCCCCATGGAAACGAATACAATCTACTAAGCAGGTAGTGTCATACTAATATTTCATCACAAAAGAATTTTGGGATGTCGTTGCTTTCCCAAGCTTTAACACTGCAAACATACTCGCATTTCACTTTTCATGAAAAATGACGGTCACAACCTTGAACTTTGACATTTTCTACAGGGAAGGGAAAAATTTTTCAGGGCTTCAAAATTGCACATTATTCATTAAATGTGATCTACTTCAACATAAAAAAAAATCAAGCAAAACAAAAAATACAACAATCACACTTGTCTGATTTTCAAAATAATGGCTCTTAAAATAAGTTCTCAGAAGTTTGAAAAAATAAATCAGAGGTCTGTATTGTTAGCTGTATTTTTTAACTAAATGAAACATTTAAAAGAGGAAAATGTGAAAATGTTAGAGCTCTCAAACAGATTAAAATGGTTTCTATAAAATTATGCATAAAGGTGTGAAATAAAGTTTCGAAATACGATATTACGATATACATCGAATTTATTAAATGAATATATTATAAAACATTTCAACTGACTTTCAATTTTTACCAAACTCCTACTTTTTTTGTCACCACTATTTCCGAATATTTACCAATCACCAGAATGTCAGCACTAGTTCGACTGAGTGGAGCAAATTTTCTTTCCCTTTTTTAAAGTGAAAGGAGCTACTTTTATTGAATTCACATTTCTCAATTCATTTTTGTTTGGTAACGCATGAAAGAAAAGTGGAAATTGAAGCAGACAAACTTCAATTCGTACTTTTTAATCTTTTGCAGTAGACTATCCATGCATATGGAGTATCTTTTTAAACTTTATTGACATTGACGAACAACTTTTTGATTGATTTTTGACTCAAATCCACAATAATTTTCGAGTTGTGAATTGCTAAATTTCATAATTCACCACTAGGGATGCTGCAGATGTCTCAAAATGTAGCCAATACTTACTTTTCTGTAAGAAGATACAGTTTTCGTAAGTCTACCTATATCATAAATTAAATCGCTAGGTAACTTATATTCTTTCTACTTTATGAATAACAGTATAACGCTGTTAAAACAGTGTTTTGTTGTCTTTATTATTTTTAAGCAGTTTTTTGTGATTATATGTAATTTTCTTGAAGAATAAGTCATTTTTGTTTTTTAGATACGCAATAAAATATTATGTAAAATTATTTTTATGTAACTAGATAACCATAGCTATCATCCAGTTATCAAAGTAAGTATTCGACATGCATGAAGTTTCCAATGTTTTGTCTTATATTAAAAAAATAAGAAGAATCTATAGATTCCAGTCGATGTGCATTAGCTGACAATACCTGCTTCTTATTTCAATCAATATTACATAATTAATTTAGGAAATAACAAAAAATAGCAATTAATTCATTAACACCCATAATTACGAGATCAAAAAAGTACCTGGCAGCGGTAGTACTGTTGGAAATTACTGGCTTTTTTCTAAAAATGAACCTTTAGGCTAACGTTCGTCTGACATTAGCCTTAAAGTTTTGGAAATACAAACACGTAGATTGTCAATATTATTTTGTGTTTGTTTGATACATTTTGTTTAAGAATTTGTGAAAAATGGAGCGAAAAAGCAAAGACACACCAACTGGTCTGAAATATGTTATAACTCATCATCTTCTATAAGGGAAAACAGAAAATGCCATTGCTGAAATTGTGCAAAGCCTAGAACAAGTATCCACTATGTAATTAAAAAGTATAAATCAGATGGAAGGACGGAAAAAAAAAGTCTAGAAGCGGTCGCCGAGGAAAAGCTACAAGTTATAAACATTATCATTTATTATAGACCGAGAGGCGACAGTACAGACAATCACCTCATCGAGTTCACGGAGAAATTCCAGAATTATTTAGAGCTCGATTCACATGTTAAAAACGCAGTCGGTTTGCCAAGTCATATCTTGATGGAAAAGACCTGAAAAACCCGATTTTAGCGGTTGTTTCGTAGGTTTACCATTGCGTTTTTCTGCAGCCAAAGGTATGAAAACATGGAGAACTGGGAGCACGAAAACACAGAAGTAAACCTACGAGTCAACCGTTAAACTCGGGTTTTTAGGTGTTTTCCACCAAGATATGAGTTGGAAGACTCGGTGCATTTTAATCGAGTTTTAACTAATTCTGGAATTTCAGCCGTGAACTCGATGAGGTGATTATCTGTTCTGCCGCCTCTCAGTATAATATAAATAATTAATTTCAAAGTTACTTGTCAAATATTTTCTTGTTTTGTCATTATAAATGTTAATAAATTAATTGCTATTTTTGTTATTTTAAAATTTTTTAACGAACCACTTATTGAAGTAAAACGTAGATGTCATAATCTAAATTTTGACTGCTAGAATGTATTTGGTTTTGTTCGTTTTAATAAAAATATAAGACAAGACAATGAAAACTACATCCATATCGAATACTACTTATTTTGATCACTGTAAATAACATTTTAAATAAAAGATTTTGCTGTTTGATGTCTTAAACAGAGTGTTATTAGCAAAATTAACAGGTTAAGTTATAAAGAAATTAATTTAATGGATTAATTTACTTAAGTCATCACTTTAATTAAGTCTAAAACCTGTTTGGTATTAAAAAAACTTTTAAACATAGTATATAATTTTAATTTAAAAATAAACTGTTGTCCAAACAAATTACAATAATTTTTAACTGCAATGAAACTGAATGGATTGTGAAGAAATATTTTTATCAAATTACATAACGTGGATATAAACAATATAATCGATGAATTTATTTTTGATTATCTGAGAAAATGTTCATCTTCAAAAGTTATGCTTAAGGAATGTTAGAAATGTTGTTTATTGCTAATGTAAATTTTGTAATATAATTATTTTGTAAAATAATGATTAAATTTACAATAGTAATTTTGATATTTTTTCTTGACTTTAACTAAATTTTTTGACTAATTATTATGTTTTATTCATATCTAATTATTAATATCCCCATAGTTTTTCTCATTCATGCATTTACGGTATTAATAATTTGCATTTTATCAAACAATAAAAAATCGATATGTAAGGATTTATGTATATTTTATAAAAACATTCCCTTAAATTATGTCTTAATGAATAAATTTATTACCCAAATGAATTTTTTTAAGAACGATGTTTAAAACATAATTAATAAAAGTCTTCTTTTAATTTTAAATAAATCTCATAAATCTTATTATGTTCATAAAAATTTTTTTTTCAGATATTAGTATTTTCCAAACTTTTGTTTGGAGAAACAAAAAATGACTTTCATTTTTAATTTAATCATGGAAAAAAATTGCAGTAATTTTTATTTAATCCTTCCACTGACAATTATCCCTCAAGTGCTTTTGAAAGAAAACAAACAAATGTTTTTCATTATTAAGATGTTTTTGTTGCATATTTAAACAAGAACGAAAAGAAATTTCATTTTTCTTCATGCAATGAAATAGACCGGGGCGGCACTGGTGGGGAGGCGGAGGGTTGCAAATTAGGCGAAGAGTGAGCGAGGTTCATATTAGGTATATAACAACACGCTCGTATTCGACTGCAACTCAATCCGTGAATTTAAAAGCAATCTGGGAAAGAACTTTCGGAGATTAGCGATTTTGTACAAACGAACATGTACATTTTTATTTATATAGATTTATCGTCGCACTGCTTCCGCTCCGCCAACTGGCGCGCCAGTACGACGACCTTCTGCGAGGAATTATTTGGATGAACTAAAGCCAATTGATTGCACAGAACAAGAAGAAAGAGTGTTATAATAAAAGCATATAAAATTGCAAAAATTAAATTAAAAAGAAAAGTGCCTAGTTAAGCTGATGGCA
This sequence comes from Maratus speciosus, assembly GCA_963932465.1. NCBI lineage: Eukaryota > Metazoa > Arthropoda > Arachnida > Araneae > Salticidae > Maratus > Maratus speciosus. Next base: position 350,825,641 of record OZ010795.1, on the reverse strand, counting down.
TTGAGCTCTCAGGCTATTCACACTAATTCACACTATACTTATTTCAAAGAATAATGACGTTTGAAAAATAAATTAAGGTGGACTACCAACCTGTTTCACCTCCTTTATACTTAACAAATGAACATTCAAATCTAATCAGGGAAGCACCTTATCCGAATAAACCGCGGTGTATAAAATTTGAGGCAAATCGGATAATTTTGCCGTAAAACCCCATTTACCTAAATTAAGGGGATTAGCCACGTTCCCCCTTTTATACTTAATAAATGAGCCCCCAAAACTAATCAGAGAAGCGCCTTATCAGAATGAATATATTTACAAAATTTTAAGCAAATCGGATAATTCTACATGAAAAAACCATTTATCTAAATTAATGGAGGAATTATCCCGTTCCCCCTTTACACTTAACCAATAAAGCTCCACAGCTAACTAATAAAACTCCAAAACTAATCAGGGAAGCACCTTATCAAGATGAACCTATTTATAAAATTTGAAGCAAATCGGAAAATTCTGCATGAAAAACCAATTTATCTAATAAGGTGGGATTAGCCACCCTTTCCCCTTTTATACTTATCCAATGAACTCCCAAAACTAATCAGAGAAGCGCCTTATCAGAATCAACCTATTTACAAAATTTTAAGCAAATCGGATATTTCTATCAAGAGTTATGGTCGTACAAACGAACATTTACATTTTTTTATATAAAAATGTACCCCCACGGGGGGAAAGTGAGATGAGAGAGATTGGAGGTGCATAATATGAAAGAGCAGTCAAAGAGCTTTTTAATGATAAATCACATGACGGGTGTCTGAAAAATTTTAAAAAGTGCCCCCTGGTGGTGGTGAGGAAATTGGGGGAGGGGGGAGCGAGATTCGTAATAGGTATATAAAAACACGCGCGTATTCGACTGCAATGCAATCCGTGAATTTCAAAACAATTGGTGAAGAGCTTTCAGAGGCTTAAGATTTTGTAGAAACGAACATTTACAATTTTATTTATATAGAAATAAGCACCCAAGGTTGAAAGGGCAAGAGGAATGTGAGGTGCATAATATGAACGAGTAGTCCAAGGGCTTTCTAATGATATATCACATGATGGGTGTCGGAAAAAATTAAACAACGCCCTCTGGTGGGGGTGGCAAATGGAGCTGGAGGTGAGCGAGGTTCATAATAAGTATATAACGATACTTCCGTATTCGAATGCAACTCTATCCGTGAATTTCAAAGCAATCGGTAAAAAAAAAATTCCGGTAAAAAAATTTCCGAGATTAGCGATTTTGCACAAACGAACATTTACATTTTTATTTATATAGATGTAATTTTTAATATATTAATTTTATGTTTATTTCGGTAAAATATTTAAATGAGAAGCTTAGAATAACAATTGTGAAACGCATAATTTTAACTGGTATATATTTGTATAATTTAACACAACTGTCAGTGATTAAATTTATTTAATGTGACATTTAATTAAAAAATTGTTTTGCCGTATGAATTTTCTTTTCTTATGTAAACCCTGTAAACCCTCTATTGATATTTTAGAAAATGATTAACATTCAAAACATTGTTTTGAAAAGATGACAGAAATTTTTCAATGATAACGAGTTATATAAAATACCTTTCAGTTTATTTATGGAGAATATTTTATTAATGAAAATAATATTTTTTTGGAAAGTATTAATGAAAATAAAGAAGTACCAAGACGGTAGTCAATTAAATATTCAGAAAATGGGTAATATTTCTTAATGCCCGATTGGAAATACTGACAGACAATAACTTATTCTGAAAACTTTATACGGACATTTTCGATTTTTCACTTGAGATGGCATAAACACTTTGAGAAGACTTAAAAAGTAATGTCAGTTTATTTAACGTTAGAAAATGCAATACATTATCGAAGCTTGTGATTTTTTATGAAAGTACTGAACTAATAGGCGTTTAAAAAAATTAGATTAATAATTTGGAAACTGATAATTTTATCTAATGCACATTTGTGCTATTCGGCGCAAATGTCATCGACAAAATTTAGTAAAAGCAATATTGCAACATGTAATTTTCAAATAAATATTTTTTTTAGTTTAAATTTCTTTTCTATTTAAACCATTTAGCACGTCCAAAATAAATATTTCATTTTTTTTTTAATTTATTTATCTATATATTGAGAAAATGAACATGTGATTTAAAATATCTTTCATTTTAATAGTTAAGAGTGATTTATTAATTTTAAAAAATTACATTTTGGAAAGTTTTCATGAAAGCAGTGAACAACCAAAGAAAACATCAAGCAACAATTTATATTGAGACGTAATCAATTGATGTTGCATTATTTTATGAGACGATTTAAATTTAATTTCAGTTTACATAAAATTAGACAATGCAATGTACTATTAAACTTCATGCTTTTTTTTCTGAATATACTAAAATGAGGATCTTTTCAAAAAAGTTAGACCAATAATATCAAAACTGTTATTCTTAACTGGTATACGTTTGTATTATTCACCGCAAATCATCAGTATTAAAAATAAATTGAAGCAATAGTGTAACATGTAATTATAAAAAAAATATTTTCTCGGTATATGCATTTCATTTCAGCACTTAACGATACACAGTTATGTTGTGGAATGGGTCAGCAAAGATAAATATTTAATGGAAAATTTTCAAGTTTGCATTTTTCATTATTTACAAAATTTTTTACTCCTTCGTCAGAAATTTTTTGCGACTATTTTTTGGTGCTAATTCAAGCTTGTTTTATTTCAGTGATTGCATATCTGAAGTATGATGTGAGAACTTATTTCATTTTAGATTATTTTCTGTAGATGCAAAAATTTATAAATGCATATTATCTCGAATACTGCCTCTATATACAGTGTGTCCACGTATAAACTGGCCGACTTTTATTTTTGTAACCGTTGGTCTTAGATGCATACTTCCAATTACAAAAATGGTCAAAATTAGGGGCAGGGTTAAGATAAAAACAGTTTGAAGCGAAAAAACAATTTAGTGAAGAATTACAGAATCTAAATTTTTACACGGTCCGCCGGTCCTATAAATTTTATTCAGTAAAATTTCCCTGTTACACTGGCAAGTAAGGCAAAAAAATTCCCGTTATTCTACGATTAAATTGACCGAGTTATAGCTGTTTAAAGTGGGAGTATACTTTTTGCTGTATATTAGGGGTCATTCACAAATTTAATAGAAATAGAATTTCGTCAGATATGTTAAAGAAATGGTTGAGAGTAAAATTAGCATTGCAATATAAATTTGAAATCTTTAATCATTCTTTAATCATTCTGACATCTTTAATCATTCAGTACAATTGTGCAAAATGCACAATTTGTACTGAACATCATAAGAGGATAAAGATAACAGATTTTTTGTTACATAAAAGAATGAAAAACAACTGCCTCAATTCTTTACAAAATGATACATATTTTTAAATGCTGTTAGATTACACTGTCTTTCAAATTTTGGGTTGTGGCATGTTTTTTAGCTTTTGAAAATTGATTCTTATGTAATTTTTAGCACTGAATACGAAAATGACCTTCATTTTAAACCATCACGTCAGGAATTTTCACAAATCGCAAATTTCAAAGTTAAAAAGCAAAAAGTTAAAATTGATCCCCTCTCCCCTCCCAACTTCATCAGACCCCCGAGTTGTTTAGCTGTAAGTATCCCGGTATAAACCAAAAAATGTAATAAATTATTGAATTAAATAAAATTAAACCGAATAAAAAAGTCTTACATATATTTTATAGTATCAGATTTTTCGCTATTTTTTAACCTTGAAATTTACGATTTGCGAAAGATCCTGACATGATGGTTAAAAATAAAGGTAATTTTTTTATTCAGCGTTAGAAATACATAAAATGTAATTGTAAAATTAAAAAAACACAACCATCGCAAGTTTATGTAATCTAATCTAAAACTCTTTCTTAAACTTCTTGACGGTAATCTATCCGAATTTTTTTGTGTTATCCTCTAAATAAGTATATATAAGATGGTAAGAGTCGAAAATCATAATAATATTCCATTGCAATCGAATTTAAGTCAGTATGTAAAATTTAACTTCGGTCGGACATTTGAAAGTTAGTTAATGTTCTAGTACAAATTTTAATTTTTAGAAAGACGATCATTGCACGTTGAATAAAACCTCATGAAAATAACGCAAATTTAGTTAAAAGAAATCATAGCCTCAAATCCTTACAAAATAAAACATATGTTAAAATACAATTATTTTAACTAATCTGAAACTTAACTAATAAAACTTAATCGTAATATTTGTACGATTTCTTTCAAAGCGCAGATACCTTAAAATAAATTTAAGTACTTTAAATACGATCCCTGAAAGCTAGGCCGAAATCATCTGTTTAGAGATGCATAAAAGTTTTTTAAGTCGTGCATTTCAAAGTTTCATAACTCGTCAATTTTAATGTTAGTTGAATGGGACTTTTTTTGTCTTACTTGTTAGTGTCACAGCAAAGTTTTACTAAATATCATTTATAGGACCGGAGGACCGTATAAAAATTTAAATTTCGTAATTTTTAATAATTTTTTTTCTTGACCCAAATCGCTTTAAAAATAATTCTTTACCTTATTTAAACCATTTTCGTAATTTGAAGTATGCATCTAGGACCAACGGTTGCGAAAATAAAGGTTATACGTGGACACACTGTATATTGAGGAAAATGAACATGTGATTTAAAATATCTTTCGTCGTAATAGTTAAGAGTGATTTATTAATTTTAAAAAATTACATTTTGGGAAGTTTTCACGAAAGCATTGAACCACAAAAGCAAATATCAAGCAACAATTTATATTGAGATGTAATCAATTGATATTGCATTATTTTATGAGACGATTTAAAAATAATTTCAGTTTACATAAAATTAGAAAATGCAATGTACTATTAAACTTTATGCTTTTTTTTTTCTTAATATACTAAAATTAGGATCTTTTCAAAAAAGTTAGACCAATAATATCAAAATTGTTATTCTTAACTGGTATACATTTGTGTAATTAACCCAAACCATCAGTATTGAAAATAAATTGAAGCAATAGTGTAACATGTAATTATAAAAAAAAATATTTTCTCTGTATATGCATTTCATTTCAGCACTTAACGACACACAGTTATATTGTGGGATGGGTCCGCAAAGATAAGCATTTAATGGAAAGTTTTCAAGTTTGCATTTTTCATTATTTGCAAAGAAATTTTTTACTCCTTCGTCAGAAATTTCTTGCGACTATTTTTTGGTGCTAATTCACGCATGTTTTATTTCAGTGATTGCATATCTGAAATATGATGTGAGAACTTATTTCATTTTAGATTATTTTCTATAGATGCAAAAATTTATAAATGCATGTTATCTCGAATACTGCCTCTATATATACAATACGGTGATTGTAAGTAAAACATGGCAGTTTTTGAAAAATAGAATCTATCCCTTTTACCCAGACATTTTTCCCGTTTATGTTTTCAGCGTTTCAGTTTGACAGAAAGCCCACTGGAAAATAAGGAAAGCAACAACAGCAACACAAGTTCTATAGATAACAGCGTATTAAGGCCTAATCCGTCAATTTTTACAGTTTCAATGTCACCTTCTTCAACTTCAACTCTAAAAAATCTGTTTCTGATTTTCGAAGACGTATGTATCTTTTCAACAGGCAGCATCTTCAAGTTCATCAACTTCATTTATCAGACCACTCTATGTGCCTTCACTTCATTGTGCACCTCCCGTTAGATCATACTTTAACCCTCCGAGCGTCTTGCAAAAGGGTAAAATTGTAATGTTGTTTTCTTTGCATTTTGTTTTAAATGCTAAGAAAATATGATTCATTCAACATTATATATATATAAAAAAAAAAACTCAATTAAAAATATTAATGCAATCCTTGAGAGTATGAATCATTCTTCAATGTATTTAAAATTCATTAAATCTATAGAATTATTTTATCTTAATCCTTTAACGGGCCGTGGTAATATACAACTTAATTTTTATTGAAAATTGATTAATTCGCACGAGAATTTTTAGTATAATCGCATGTTTTTGCAATGCTTGCGATATAAAGAGGCTTTTCACCGCAAGCATTGTAAAAACAAAATATTGTACTAAAAATTCCGGTGCGAATTGATCAGTTTTCAATAAAAATTAAGTGGTAAGTATATTACCACGGCCCGTTAATGGGTTAAATATTGCTTGTATTGATGTGAAACCAGGAGCATAGTGAACGAAATATTACGCCCCAAACATTCAGAGGGTTAAAAAGAGGAAGCATGGAGATGCACTAATCTGATTAGCAGTCCTAAGATTGCCAATGCGAAGGCAAAAGCTGCTGAGAAACATAATTCAAAATAAATATGTGCCGCTCTACAGGCTCAGAAGAAAATTCGTTTTGTTAGATCCAAAGATGACGACAAAGACATGAATCATTCTTCAGATGATGATGATGAATCATGTAGTCTGGGAGGCAGCAGCACAGACAATCACATCATCGAGTTCACAGCTGAAATTCCAGAATAAGTTAAAACTCGATTCGCATATTAAAACGCAATCGGTCTGTCAAGTCATATTTTGGTGGAAAACACCTGAAAACCCGATTTTAGCGTTTGACTCGTAGGTTTATACCATTAGGTTTTCCAGCTCCCAGTTCTCCATGCTTTCATACTTTTGGGTGCAGGAAAACAAAATGATAAACTTACGAGTCAATAGCTAAAATCTGGTTTTTATGTCTTTTCCACCAAGATATCACTTGGCAGACCGATCGCTTATTAATATGCAAATCGAGTTTTAACTAATTATGGAATTTCAGCCGTGAACTCGATTAGGTGATTATCGGTGCTGCTGCCTTCCGGTCTATATCGCCCCACCAGTGGCTGAGAGGTTCTGCTCTCGAAGCTGGTAGACGGGAGGTGCTGGGTTCGAACCCAATCGCGCCCGTCGGCCTAATCGTTCGGAGTTTTCGTGGTTTTCTTCGAGCCGTGGATTTCCATGCGTTAATACGGATTAGGTTCCCTTAGAAAGACCTCCACGGAAGGCACTCCCCCTAGGGCCTATATCCCTCGTGTAGATAATTGGCCGTCAACAATCAACCGATCTATATCATTATCTGACTCCCCATACATCTTAAATAAAATAATACTTTTAATGTTAACTAGTATACTATATTTTATACCGTACTATAACACTCTTTTAAAACTGTTTTTTTAATATGAAGGTTTACAGATATTCTCAGATTAAAAACTGAAGAAATGATATACAATGTAACGATGCACATAAACTTTAGTAAGGCGATACTGAAAGTGCTATTTTTGACAACGTCGAACCTGTTTTTCTTTCAATGGGAAAATAGCATCGAAAAGTTGCAAACATTGAAACTGGATGTCGCTTTTTCCCGAACTGTTAAAGCTGACAAGAGCGAGATAAAAATGGGGTAAAACAGGAGATGTAAGATTTAAAAAAAAAATTGTTGCAGATATTCTACTCTATTTTTAACAGACTATCTTAATTTCCTGTAAAATACTTATTAAACGCACGCATGTCTCTGTAAAAATAAATAACATAATGTCTAATTATTTTTTTTTATACACAAATGCATCTTAATTTTTCTTACTGTGCTATGACAAAATGTTTTTAGGCTTGCCAAGTTTAACAAAATCTTTGTTTAATTTAAGAATTATGAGTATTTTGTTTACTCTGAATCAAGGCTGATTAACTATTCAGATGTTAAAGAAGGCTCATATAAATCTCGGCTTGTTGAAATGGATATTTAAAAGTTATCCCACCAACGAACTGAACCGTAGATTTAAGACAAATTTAGTTTATGGTCCAAATTTTTAAATTTCGTACCTTTACCAATTAATAAGACTAATTAATTGAATAAACACGACAGAGTATTTATAGGTATTTACAAAATAGCTGGAGTATAACAGAAAAATAACTCGCCAAAAGTGGGCAGATGGGATTATTTTCTTTATGATTTTTCCTGTAACATGTTTGGCAAATAATTGGCGTGTTTCAATAAATTGAAAATACATTTTGTTTTCGTGTTTGATATATCAATAGAATTTTCATTAATTTTTCAACTACACTTCAGCAGTGAGATCAATAGAAACTAAACAACAGCAGTATAATTGATATTTTCCCAAATGAGTGAAATAGACGCTAAGTGAATGTCCACGACAAAAGAAAATATTTGCTGAAAAATATTTTAAACGGAAATATAAGTGTGATACATCAATTTAAAGCTAAAGGGTTGCAGTATATGAATTTGTAAGTTTTAAATTCTTAAGAATAAGTAATTCATGTACAGTTAAACATAAAGATCAACTTATTGAGTTGTACGGTATTTTTACTTCTGTTCATTAAATTAAATTATTATGGATTGAAAATAACAAGATAATATTATATCTGTTAGATCTACATAGTTAAAAGGTTTCATCTAAGGTATTAAATGAAATTTTAACTTTATTTATTAGTTGATAATTAAATGTCACAAGAGTAACAGAAAACATCTTAAAGTTTTAATTTTATAAACACTACTTAAAATTTTATATCCAAAACTCCTAACTCTCTGATTTCGAGGTATAAGAACGATTTTGCATTAAATATTTTGTTTATGCTATGCATGGAATAGGCTCTGGTGTGTAGTCACAAGAGTAATAAACGCCCGTGTCACAATAGTAACACATAATACTTTTGTCCATAGTTTGACATAAAACTGCGTTAGAACCAAAACAAACAGAATGCTTAAAGTTTAGTTGTTTTCTCCGTTATTAGAACAGTTATTGAAATAGTTTTATCCATAATTAAGGTTATTTTGTAAATTTTAAGGAAGATAAATTATCTTTATTTGTGTTTTTTTTTAATGGGTGAATTTATTTTTATTCATTTTTTGTTATTATTTAAGATTATAAAATAATAGTGACAAGTAATTAAAGATAGATTAAAACAACTTATCTCATATCATTTTTGTGTTCTTTCTTTTGGTTTGAAGCACATGGTCTTTGATCAGATATTTTATAGGCTTTGTAAAGCTTCGTTTACTAAATTCTGCCGTATGACCTACAGGGATTGTTATAGTAACTTTTATGTAAAGTATTCTGATAGTATATTTTAAAGGAAAGATTTTAATATTGCTTCGTATATATAGCATTGTTTTAAAGAGCAAGAAAAATTCTGCTAAGTGCCAAAAATTTAGAGAAAAAATAAGAAAGAAATTGAATATCTTGATGTGAGAAAGAAACAAAACAAAATGTAGTATGATAAAATGAGGAAAAGTGTTAGAGTCAGCAAGAGAATGAAAATATTAAGAAGAGGAAAAAATAGAGAACTAGCTAACCTCAGATTCTGTAACGAAAAAAAACCCAACTCCACAGCTTTGGGGAATTTTATGTCGACGAAAATTTAAGAAGAGGTCTTCAGCTAAATCTGCATTAGTCAGGTGTGAAAAGGTTACATAATTTCATCAATCTTAGGTAACGTTTACTAAGAGAATAAGTTTTTTGTTTAACCCTAGATCTACCGGGAATTTTATTCAAGTTTTAATAAAACGTTCTACACCAGAATTTTTATTTAAAACTATTTAACTTATTTATTTACCTTATTTTTGTCTGGTTTATATACTTAGTTTATTTTAAAGAAATTTCTGGTTTGAATGAATATTTTGTATGTACCTGTCGGGTCCAATGGACCCGTCTGGTAGACGGAGGGTTAAAGAAATATTCCTAAATTGAAAAATTGAAAATTGCTTTGCACCTTTAAAATCTAGTTTCATAAAACAATAGAAAATTATACATGAGAATATCGGCATTAGTGGATGTCACTAAACATTCAAGCAATTCACAATGCAGTGACTGGTGTATATTCTGCATTAAACATGTCTGTGTAAAATATAATGACTTTGTCTGTTGAGATACATCATAATTAGATTGTATGAATTCAGAATGTCTAATTTGCGATTATTTGAAAAGTAAGTCCATAATACAGAACTTCTTATAAGTTATTGTAAATAGCAAAACGATGATAAACGTTTCGCTATTGACAAAACGTTTATCAACATTTTGTCAAAACTATTACTTACTCAAAATGTTGATAAATGTTTTGAAAAAGTAACAGTTGAAAAAACTATTTCTGATTGTTTACAAAATTTTCAAAAGAAACTAACTCCATTTACAGTGCTGGACATAATTACAAGACACATACCTAAATTTGCATACAGTAAAAGAAAAGATTCAGGGCTTGAAAATGCTTTATCAAATACGACAAAAACATAAATTTATTCTGTTATCACACGTAATTGTTTTACAGAAACTATATTTTTATAGAGTTTAATAAAAAAAGTTAAAAATACCATGGACAAAACTATAAGACACCCTAACATTTTAATTAAAACACCTGCTTTTTTTCGAAAATAATGTGCAATATGCAAATTTTCTGCACGCTGTTATGACGTCAGAAGTTAACTAAAGCAGACGATAACCGCCTTCACGCATTTACAAACATGCCACGAGGTACAGAATTAAAAGAAAGTGAAATTCACGAAATTTGGAGATTAAATGGAACTGGTGCTTCCGTTAATAATATTTCAAAAGTTATTAAACGCTCTAGATGTGCAATTTCAAATGTTTTGAAAAAAGGAATTAATGGATCGGTGATTAAAAGATCTGGACGTACTCCTTGCTTATCCTCGAGAGGCAGACGCCAGATGATTTCGCTCGCTACACAGAATAAGATGACCACTACAGGCATTAAAAATGCTTTGAAACTGAATTGTTCAAAGAGAACCATTCGCAGGGTGTTGCATAATGCTTCCTATGTGAAATTTAAAAAAATGAAGAAAAAACCACCGCTTCTAAGGCGGCACAAAATGGACCGTTTAAACTTCGCTAAACAAACTACGGCATCTCCCTCCAAATGGTACTCTGTGTTATTTTCTGATGAAAAAAAAGTTTAACCTGGATGGTCCTGACGGGTTTCACTATTATTGGCATGATTTATGGAAGTCTCCTGATGTACAAATGAGCCGCCAAATGGGCGGCGGCTCAGTAATGGTTTGGGCTGGTTTTTCGGCTCAAGGGAAAACCGATATCGTTTTTGTGCATTCAAGAATGAACTCCGAAAAGTATAAGAATCTTCTTAAAGATCAACTAGTCATATACGGTGAACTTCTTTGTGGCGAAAACTACACTTTCCAGCACGATAACGCGTCGATTCATACATCACACGTAACAAGAATGGGGCTTTCAGAGCAAAGTATCAATGTTCTTACGTGGCCTTCTCGCTCCCCAGACTTAAATCCCATCGAAAACTTGTGGGGGATCTTAGCTCGTGAGGTTGAGGTTTACCGAAATGGGAGGCAGTTTACATGTGTCGAAAACCTAAAGAATGCTATAAAATGTGCTTGGGAAGAACTGTCTTGCGATATTTAGTTAGGATTGATAGATTCGAGGCCGAATCGCATCTTACATGTTATAAAAAACAATGGCGGCTCCACCAAATATTGAATAACCATGTTAGAAGATTTTCTTTTAAACCATTAGTGTCTGCTAATTATGTTGACCACTGTATTTGGGAAAAAAAAGTTGGTGTCTTATAATTTTGTCCATGGTATTTTTAATTTTTTTTATTAAACTCTATAAAAATATCATTTCTGTAAAACAATTACGTGTGATAACAGAATAAATTTATGTTTTTGTCGTATTTGATAAAGCATTTTTAATCTATGAATCTTTTCTTTCACTGTATCTCAAATTCAGTAGGTGTCTTATAATTATGTCCACCACTGTATGTGGCACACATTCTTTCAAACGTGTACATAGGATTATTTTGATAATGCCAAAAGAATAACCATTTCTCAAAGTATCTTTTGTCAGTGGATTTTCTGAAAACATTACATTTCTATGCCAAGAAGAAATTTTGGTACGAAATACTGCATACTGTTCAAATGCACAAGCAACTGTATTTCCAGCCATTATTTAATATGATCCCAAAATAATAAAATCGTGTGCTATTATTTCAGACAATGTAATTCATAATCAATTTTGTGTAAATGCTATTGTATGCAAAATTTCAACAAAGCATCTTTAAGGGAATGAATGCATTTTCGTAAAGTGTATCTGTTTTGCTTTTTTATATGATGGTTGTGCTTTCCAGTTTAAATGAAAATATAAAAAGGTTTTACTATGCAAATATGCCTGAAATGAGTCAGACGTCTTTCAAAATTAACTTAATTGGGCATTTTCTTTTTCAAATACTCCTGGTATACATGCTGTAGATTTATTTTGTGCCGTTATATGATGATATTTGTGGAATGAAATGCGTGCTAAAAAAGCAATTTTAAGGAATATTGCTTATTTTGTCAAAATTGTTCATGAAAAAACAAAAGCAAGCAAACTCCATATATCAGATGAAGAAATAAAACAATAATATTTCATTACTTTGCAATAAAATACCAACAGCGAAGGGCATTAAACAAATGCAATTTGTTAAAACCATGAAAAATACGCTATCTACTACAAACCATACACCAACTTCATTCGCACAAAGAATTTGCGTTTCATTAAATAAATAATGATACAGGAAGTTGCAAGTGATGTTATTGATAATGAAGGTACTGATTTACTCTGTTCAGTAGTAGAAACTGAGAAGTTGCTATGTGGTTATACTGAGGGATTCTAAAATATGATGATTTAAAGATTCGTGGTTTTACTATGGAAGTGGTAAACGAAAATTATCAAATTTAAAGCATACGGAATTCTCAAGTTTAAACCTGATGATCACAAAATTTGGCAAAAAAGAATCAAATTGTGGCTGACATTAAAGCTCTCAGATTGATAACTTCTCGAGGATTTTACAAACTCTTAATTAATTTTAGAATTGTTTATATATATTTTTTTATGTTATTTTAAAATGCAACCAACATTTTTTCTATGGAAAAGTATTTTTTTAAACTTATTTTAATTATTTTGTTTAGTATTTAAACTGGATTTTTCGGAAAATTTCTTTATGGACAAAATGTCACAAGAGTAACGTCGCAAGAGTAACACTTAGCATTTTGCAAAATCAAATGTAACTAATTCATGTGTTATCAGATGAGTTCAATGATTAATATTTTAAAAAAGATATAATTACTCTGCTATATTCTGTAAATTTTATTTCTATTGCCTCGTATAATTCACAGAATTTCTGCGTCAAACACAATTTTTGAAAATTGCATTTTTTTGTGGTTACAAGAGTAACAAAATTTTCATTTATTATCTTGACAAGTAAAATGTTTTTTGTTACAAATTGCATATGGTTTATAAGAGTAGAACACGTGTATTTTTAAGTAGTTGCATCAAATTTATCCTAAATATATTTTGTAATGAAAGAATTGGAAATATTTATGGAAATTTTCTCTGACAGTGACAAGAATACAATGGACGTTCCTTCGATTATCAATATATTGATATATCAATTCGATTATCAATAGATTGATAATCGAATATTGAACCTTTGGTTTTTATTTTCAATACTAACTGAGCTACTAGGATGAATAACCGGCCTAAATAAATCGCTCAGACTACCTTTTGGCATTAGTACCTATAGGACCTGACTTATGCTAGCTAGGGCTCCCGGGCAAGCATCATTCTGGGCGAGGGGCTTCAATCTGCCCACAGAAATTATTCGCGAATAATGTGAAAGTGGCGAGTACTAAATTTTAGCATGTGGTTTGCTTGCATAAATTTCGTAACCAGGTATTATTGACATCTGTATACAGGATATCACAAAAAGATAGTCACAACTTTAAGAAAAAATACTAATCGGATAATAATAGAAACTAGTATGTTGTGGCCATCAGAAAACTTTCTTCTATATAAGTCACGTCAATTAAATCATTTAAATAGTAAAAGAAATTACATCAATTTAGAACCAATTCGTATCAAAATATACCTGAATTTGAAGTTTGATGAAAATTCGTGCATTACTTATTGAGATAGAGCTGTAGGGGAAATTCTGAAAAATGCAGCATAGCAGCGCCACCTGTTGAGCGATTCGCACCAAAACACAAACAGCACTAATTCATATTAAGGTATACCGGAATCTGAAGTTTTATGAAAATCGGTGAATTAGTTCTGGAGCTAGAGCTATTGTGGAAATCACAAAAATGCAGCACAGCAGCGCCACCTGTTGAGCGATTTACACGAAAAGGTACAAAACATCAATTCATGTCAAGGACTAACTGAATCTGAAGTTTGATGAAAATCCGTGCATTAGTTCTGGACATTGAGCTATTGTGGAAATCGTGAAAAATGCTTCATAGCAGCGGCACCTGTTGAGCGATTTACACAAAAACATAAACAGCACTAATTCATATCCAGGTATACATGAATCTGAAGTTTGTTGAAAACCCAAGCATTGGTTCTTGAGATAGAGCTATTGCGGAAATCTAAAAAAATGCAGCATAGCCGCGCCACCTGTTGAGCGATTTTCACCACAAGGGCAAAACGTCAATTCATGTCAAGCACTAACTGAATCTGAAGTTTGATGAAAATCCGTGCATTATTTCTTGAGATTGAGCTATTACAAAAATCGTGTAAATGCTGCAAAATGCAGCATAGCGACGCCATCTGTTGGGCGATTTGCACCAAAACATTACCAGCACCAATTCATATCAAGGATTAACGGAATCTGAAGTTTTATAAAAATCCGTGCATTAGTTCTTGAGATAGAGCTTTTGCGGAAATCCTGCAAAATGCTACATAGCAGCGCCACCTGTTGGGCGATTTACACCAAAAAATAATAAGCACCAATCTATATCAGGGACTACCTGAATATAAATTTTTATTAAATTCCGTGCATTAGTTCTTGAGATAGAGCGCCCACAAAATTTGTGTCACATACAGACAGACAGACAGACTCACAGACAGACATTTTGTAAAAACCTGTTTTTTGGAATCTCTGACCCATAAAACGTGTAAATCCGTCGAAAACTCGAATTCGAAAATTTTCATGAAACCAATACTTTCTTCTTGTCAAGATAGAAGAAAGTAAAAATGATGGATTGGTTGACAAGAGTATTTCTTTGCAAACTTTCACTTTGCGTATCTACCTATGTTATAAGATATATCTAAAAGAAAATGCCCCTAATTGGTCATAATTAATGGTTTTAACTTGCCTCGTTAGTATGAAAATGTCAATAAAGAATTTCTCATTAAACAATAGAATACTAAGTTGTTATAATAAAATTTTAATAATTAGTTATCTAATGATATAGTTCGTCTTTTAGAGAGAGTGGAGGGGGTAGGGAAGCAGAGAGGGGAAGGAAGACCGCACTCTCTTCCCAAATGTTTGAAAAATAGGAAATTTGATCACTTTTAAATAGTTTTACTCATTTGGCACTTTTTAATGAATATTATGATTATTCCCATGGGCCCCCCAAAAAGGTTGCCCGTGGCAGTTGCTCCCTGAACACCTGGTCTGTTTATCTGAAAAAGCTCAACAGAGTAAACCATAATTGAACTCCATTAAAAGGCATCGTAGGTACGCTTTATTATTTTTAATTTATCCTCATCCTTATAATATTATAAATGTCAATGTGTGTCCGAAAGTTTGAATGAAGTCAGCACCCAAACGGATCAATTAATGCTTTTGTATTTTTGGATATAGATGGATTATAACCCGGAAATGAACATAGGCTATGTTTAATTGATTTTATTCAAATATTTTGCGTAATAATCCAAAATTTCATTATTTTTCATACACAATGAATTGACATTTTTTCGATTTTAACCATCTTCCTTTTTTCGTTGCCAGAAAATAAAAACCCAGAATAATAATTTAATTTACATTTGAAAGATTAAAACGGAAAATTTCAAGTATTTTTAATAATACATGGAGCATGAATTTTGAGTAAGTGCGGAATGAAGGCAAATACGACGTCATATATGGAAAATAAAACGGATATGCTTTGATGTTGAAATAAAATGAGATTGTGTCATGGTATTAATTCTTATTATTTAAAGAAAATTGTTATCAATGCTTACGGTTTATCGTCTGCGCACGGTTAACATAAAAATTTAAAATTAAATTATTATTATTATTATTATTATTATTATTTTAAGAGCAAATGGATAGCAAACGGCAATAATAGGCACAGTAAAATTATCAATGTCGAAAACGACGTAATGATTAGCGGTATATTTTCATTCTTAAAAACTAAAAAATTAATCGATAGAAAGGTTATGTTTTGTAATCGGCTTCGTAGTCAATTTGCTTTTTTAGAGAAAGAAATTTGGTGCAAAATTAAATACATTGTTGTAAACAGGTTTCTTTTTTGTGTGGTAAAGACTTAATAATATTCTAGATGACCATTTCTTCGCCCACCTTTGATGCCAAGTATGATTGTAAACCATATAAAAAAGTGTCATCCGATAATTTTCTTGCCACACATGCCATATACGCACCTGGTTTGGCACGATCTGTTTTTGACGCCAATTTGGCGAAAACATCGTTTTCGAATACCAGTTACATGTATATTTTTAAATTATGTTCTATTACTTAAAAAAGGAAATAACAATAAATAAAAATAAGTTTAATTAATTTATACAATTTTAAAAGAAAATTAAAGTAAATAAACAATTTATTAATAAATAAACAACAACAGCCGGGTTACCAGTTCAAGCAAAATAATCTATTTTGGCAGCAATTAGGTACCCCGGTGAGTATATGACATCTGTGCCATTTTCGTATTACTTCATTATAAAAACAGACATCCTGGTTCAGCGTATAAATCTGAGTTATGTCAATGATCCTATAATAAAGAAATACCTCAAATTACTCATACTAGTCGCCCTTGGAGACCAGTTTGGTCACCCCTAAAATTTATGCTTGGGAAAGCATGGTAAGCATTGCATCATGTTACTTTTATTCATAATCTAATTTACTTAGACTCCCTTAACCCTCCCGCTGCGCAACCCGAGATTTCCCCGGGTAACGTAAAAGTACCAAATTTTGCGCAATCCGAGGTTTACTAGGGGATTCATTTTTTCACCTGACGATTATTTTTTAATAGTGGTGCCAGACTATAAAATTAGTCTCCAGTGACAACCCTGATTTCGCCTAATTTCTAATATCCTATCCCATCTGAGATCCTGAACACTTTTACAAAAAACGTTTACACATTTAAACTCTAAGCTTCTAAGCTATACATAGATTTGAAACATGTAATAAAAAAATGCGCAATTTTTGAACCTATTTTGATAAAAAAGAAAAATTACGCAGCTTGAGGGTTAAATATAATTAATATAATCCCTTAAGCTAATATTAGTTTTCGTTACATTAAAATGTCTCAATTTGTTCATTTTCTGTAATATTAAACCGTATCGGTTTACAATGGAAGTCTATGGAAATTTGGCGAAATATTCGAGATATCGCCAAGTTGGCGTCTCTTTTGGCGACAAACTTGTCGGTATTTGGCGACAGAACAGGTTCCCGTAAGGTAATCTCCCTTATAGGTATGGTGATGCATTAAATGCTGTTCAATAACCAATGAGATGCATTTCATTTGGGCGTTACCAGTAATCAATTAACAAACAATTGCGCTTTTTGTGTCACGTAAGATCGCGTAATATATATATACATTGTCTCCTATAAAATGCGATAAAGAATTGGTTTATTATATATGTTTTTAACTATCGGAAGGAAAATGCTTTGCTTAATTAATTCATTTCTTCTTTTTATGTTACGTGAACGACGTCACGGGTAACAGCTAGTACACTATATTTATACACATACATAGATAAACTTTTTTATTTTTAAATCAATCATACTAATTGGTAAAGACTGCATACATGATTGACATTTTCGCAACTGATTGAAAAAATATCCAGTCCGGGAATCTAACCGAGAATGTCTGGTTTTAATTGCCAACGATTTGCTTTCTTAGCTTACAAAGAATTGCTTCACAAAGAATTTTATTGAGCAGACACATTTAATATGCAAAAACCAAATTAGAATGAATGAATATAAATTTTGTGCAAAATTATAAGTTATTGGAAATAAACTCTTTCAACTCAGTAAGAAACTTACCTTATTTATTAACTTATTCACGGATTAACTTGACTTATTAACTTATTATCTAGAGCAAATATGAATCTTCTTGCATGCGGTCCTTATTTTATTTATTTATTTATTTATTTATTTAGACAGTGCAACATAAAAAAAGTTGCCTTTTAGATTAATTATAGTACTTACACTATGACGCAAAAGTTTAGACAATGAAGAAATTCTTACATACTTTGAAAAATATTTATTCAATTTTCAAATCACTGCTTGAAATTAATGTGCTGTACATATAAACAATATTTATAACAAAGAAAAGTGGAATTGTGCATATTGCAATAAATTAAATGGTAACAAAAATAAACTGCTGTCTCAAAAGTTTAGACACAAATTAAATAAAATCGAAATAAACAATTTTTAAAACCTGGTTGCGCATCCATGCTTATGTATTACGTCATATACACGAGATTGCATGGAAGAAACTAAATCTTGCATAGTTTGTGGATCGATATCGTACCATGCATTCTCAATAGATGTCTTAAGTTCCTTTTCAGAAGAGTATTGTCTAGCGTTGCTATAAACTTTGCGACACATGATGCTCCAAAGGTTTTCTATAGGGTTAAGATCTGGGCTACATGCTGGTCAGTCGAGAACTCTTATATTATGGGAATTAAACCAAGATTTTGAATGTTTTGCAGTGTGAATTGAAGCATTGTCTTGCTGAAATTCCCACTGAGGACCCCCTAGAAGCTCAGCAAATGGCAGTAGGTTTTCTTCTAATGTCTGTGTATAATGCTGTGAAGTTTGGCGACCACTGGTGAAGGTCAGAGATACTTGTCCATTATAGCAAAAGGCTGCCCAAACCATCACCGAGCCCCCTCCTTGTCTGCGACTAAAAAAACGTCGAGGTTCCTTCCGCAAGTCATGCCAATACGATAAACAACCATCTGGACCATCCAGATTCCACTTTTTTTCATCGCTAAATATGACTGACTGCCATTTCTCTCCATATGACATATGCTTTCGAGCCCACATAAGTCTTTGTAACTTATGATATGGTTTCAGAGCTGGTTTCTTCTGCATTTTGCTATAAACGATTGTTCCTTTTTCCAAAATTCGTCTACGAATCGTATCCTTTGATACAGAGAGTCCCGATGAGCTTTGAACTCCACGTACGCTCATTTGTGGAGTACTCGCTAGTCTTTGTATCAGGCGATCCTCTCGTACATTTGTCACACGTGGCCTCCCAGACCGACATTTTGCTTTATATTCGGAACCACTCGATAAAACTCGATAAATAGATTTTTTTGACCTATTAATAATAGCAGAAATTTCAGAAACGCTCTTCCCTTCACCTTTCAACTGCCAAATCCTTGAAACCTCATTCACTTGAATTTCTTTAGCTCTCGGCATGTCGACTATGAAGCGCAATCGTTTGCAGAATTTAAGTACTCCAAATTTGTGACATCATCGATTCTAAATTTGCATATGCCAGCGAATATTCAAAGAAATTTAGAATAGTGTCTAAACTTTTGCGACAAGCACATTTGAATTTTTATGAAAAAAATTAGTATTATAGCAAATAAAACGACTGTCTTTTGTACATAGCATTTTAAATCAGTTTTTGAATATATTTACAGGTTTTTGTAATTCTGACGTCATAATTCTACATTTTAAAGCTGAATCACGTCATTGTCTAAACTTTTGCGTCATAGTGTATATGTTGTTTGTGTCATTTGATTCTAATTACTTTAGAGTATTTTTTAAGACAAAAGAGAAAAAAATACTGTTTTCATGACTTTTGTGCCCTGGATCATCATAAAATTATTTTAAGAATAATTATGAAAATTTCCCATATTTTACTTATCTATCATGATTCCTGTATGCCTAGAATTATCTTTTTTAGGATAATTTAAAGAAATTTCAAACATGCTAATTTTATATAAACTTTTATAAAATATTCATAATTACACTTCATGGATAAAAAATTAAGTAATTTCAAATTATTTTAATATTTTCTTGCATATTGGGGAAAATGTTGAAAGTAATCCAAACAAATTCAATTTGACACTTTGGAAATTTCACAAATATTCCCATTGAATCATAAAGTACAACAACAAACTATAAAAATCAATTTTTTATCCCATAGAAAATGGAAATATATAAAATTACATCCAAATTTAATATTCTTAAAAATAACCTTCATTATTTACACCTTTTACACAATTATGTCGATAAAAATTATTCAGTTTATAGACAAACTTATTGAACAAATTCAGCTTTAAAAAATCGAAGAATAAATGAAAAAGCCAATACATAATTTTAAAATAGAGGAATCCAAACCCTATGAAAAGAAATAACTCACATTAATTTAATTCACCCTAGGTCTGAAAAAATTAAATTAATTCTTGATCTTTGCTGATCTTTTTCATTCCAAAGGTTTTGAAATTTATTGTAAGACTTCTTTTGATACTTTGAAATTTAATTAATATCTATATTAGATTAGAATCGATGGAATTACGTCATTATAAACTTTATGAAAATGACTGCAAGGTATTTCAGCGAAATTGTGAGTGGCAAAATTTCGTAATGAGGAAATTAAATTAAATATATGCAGCAACTTGTTTTCTAAGCAACTTGTATCAACTTGTTTTTATTTTCTAAAAAACTAAAGTACCTGTTCTCAATAAAACAAAATCTGTTAAAATTTTCGGTACAGTGTAATAGGTCATAAGTAATCGGGCGTATAAAGAAAAACTGGTACTTTTCATTTTTAGAATATTGAAATATTTGTTTTAGAACGCTAGTATTCATGTGGCATGCATATTTCCACACTGATAATTCAATCTAAACATTTTAATTAATTATGAATATTATTTCAGTGTTAAAAAATTTCAAATCACTATAATATTGAAAAAATAAAACCAAGGAATGAACGAGAATATTTTTTTGCGTTTTTTTTCTATAAGTACTATAGCAGGCAATACCTGTTCCAATATTTATGCAATCTGTATTAAACAAACTGTCTGTCTAATAAAGAGAAACGTATTCGTCCATAACACTGACGCCATTTTGCGAATGGCTACCGACTCCTGAAAACTAGGCCTGAGCTCTGACACAAAAATGGCGACTGCCGAAGGCGGATTTTTTTCAACTACTGTATGGTCCCTTAAATATTCATACCAATAAAGTTTAAAAGTTTTTTCCGCTTTATCTTTCTAAGATTAAACAAGTCAAAGAAATCTTTTAGAAAATACTGGTGTCTAAATTTTACGGACCGTACATACGCTTAAAAAAATCCGTCTTCGACAGCTGCCATTTTTGTGTCAGCGCTCAGGTTCATGGGGCGCACAGTGTAACATTTTCCGAATCTAGCGGGTCAAAATTCATTTTATGAAAATTATCGATATTAAAGCAATAAAATTGATCTTACTAGTGATAAAATGGTTATGTATTATGAAAAAATACAGTGAAACCTCCCTGTGCGACCACCTCCATTAAGAGACCATTTTTTCATGTAACGAAATTTATTCCCATACGCTCAATACTAATTTTACCTCCATTCAGAGACCATCCTAGTTGGACTCCCTCCATGAGCGACCAATTTCTTTGAAGAAAATTGAACAAATTCCGTTTTTCCCTGGTCGCTTGAAGAAGGTTTTATTACAAAAATAATTCCGGAAAGCGCATTATTCATCAAACTTCTAAACTAAGTTTAATTTTTTTTTTATTCCTGTAACTCTTATGTGTGTAAACCCCTTTGTGCCTTTTTAACCAATGAATTTATCTGTTTTGATACTTAAATTTTCATATTTTTTCGTAATGTGAAAAATAAATTTTAGTAACATTAATTGTTACCTTTTTCCAACAACTAAAATCTAGATTTAAACATGACCTGCATTAAGAGATCACCTCTCGAAACGACCAACTTTTATTAGAACGGAACATGGTCGCTTTAGGGAGGTTTTACTGTATATCTTTACGCATTACATTGTACAATTTATGTCATTGTTATTCCTTCATAATAATCATAATGAAAAGATGTTTTGTCATTTTTCATACGTTGACATTTGCCTAGTGTTACGGTACTCAGTGCGGATTTTTAAAAATGTAGTACATTTATTTTCAGCAAGAAGAGTTTTCTTGTATTAAAAAATAGTAATTAATTAATTACATACTGCTATAGTTACCAGTGTTATAAAGTGAATCACTGTCCTTTTCCGTTGTTTACTATTCTTTTATTATTTATATATTCGTTTACCTTATAAATGTTAATACTTCAGGGTGCTTCAGCCGCTCTACAGTTTTATTGAGATGTTAATATCATAATTTGTAATTCCTAAAGGCATATATATTTATCTTGTATTCACATGTCATATAAAATTATATCAAATCGCTCAAGAAGTGATTATCAAAACCTGTTATGCTAGCGGCCACTGCAGCATCCTTAAAAATTCTTAGTTTTTCTATTTCCTACATTAATATTATCTTGCCCTTGTTTAGGAGTTTTTAATAATAATTCTCTTTTAAGTCTAAATATTTCAATTATATATTTTTTTCTTTCTGCGATACTTCATTTTTCTTCAAGTTTTCGGAACTGCTATTTCTTTACATCAAATCTATAACCAATATGTAAGAGGCATTCCATAAATCTTAATCGTGCATGTTATGCCGATAAGCCCCAAGGAAACTTGTGAGTATTATTCTTATATTCTCGAATCATTTTTATGTTATACACCACCTTGAATTTTCCGTTACAGACATTGCATTTTTAAGTTGCTGTATTTGAAGATAGAATGCTGCACATTGTCCTATATACCACTGTGCCTTCAAGTTTGTGCTCCATGTCATACATCTGAACATTGAATTCTACTACAGTTAGTGAAAGAGCAGTAAAGATGACAATTTCAAATTCTTCTGTTATTGACTGATTAGTTTCCATGATGAACTTAAACTTTATGGATTTAGAGTTAGAAGTAGATGACGGCTATGTATTTACTCATTATAAAATTGTTATTTTCTCCATTACAGCCATTTTGTTATATGACGAGTATATGCATACATAATTACAAAAAAAAAATACATATTACAATGTACTATTTTAAATTTATCATATGCTATTAAATTTTCAAATAATTTTTATATTGACTTAAAAAATTATTTTTTAAATATAACACGTCTAAATAACTATTGTAACTGTAAAATACAAAGTATCTACATTGTTGTAAAGATTACAATGTATCATTAAAAATATTTACAAAATAAGTATGATTTTAGCCAAAAAATATCAATGACAATTACAACTATGGAATCGCCATTCTAAAAAGTTTAAAAGAAAATTTGGTTTTTGAGCCGATTTTTGATGGTGTTGTTGTGGAGTTAGGCTGCTATCACTTTACATTTTTTCTCCAATGTGTTAGATGTTATTTGAAATATCTAAAAGTGAAATTACTGCAAGTCGATTTTTGGACTTTTTTTCCCGCTAGATTTGTAAAATATTACACTCTGGGGCGGTGGAATGGCAGTACTGAACGATGAAATTTCGGTTTTGTAATTATTGCTACTACAATTTTGTAAACTCTAAAAATCTCACATTTTCAATCTTTACACCGCCTTTTTTACACATATTTCATTTTGTTTAAAGTTCGTTTGGAGAATCCGACCAGCGTAACGGGCGAAATCTGCTAGTATTTACTAAAGGTCAAAATTTTTTTTGGTGTGTGCATAATATACAGTGTGCCCGCTAAAGTCCGTTGTCAGCCGAATAATTTCTGAACGGTGAGAAGTATAGTCAGAAAAGTGGGTTCTAGTTATAGTCAAGTAGTCATGCGCTACTGAACGAAACAGCCTACAGCGACCCCTGTTGGAAAGCTGTGGATTTAGCATTCCTATCTCGGAAAGATATAGGGAAAAGTGATTTACAAAGTTGTAAAGCATCTTCAATTTAGTGCAAAAAAAAAAAAATAAAAATCAACCTGTGGACATTAATGCGAAGAATAGATAGTAATAGTTAATACGCGCATTTGTTTTTTCGGGATTTCCTACACTGTGACGTGAAGAACCTTGAACGGAAAAAGAAATGATTATCTTTCGGACAAATGTGCATCAAAAAATGCTTTGCAGCTGACGGTAAGAAGTTGGAACATCTCAAATAAAGATATATCGTTATAACTAGTTGTTTCTTCTTTCTAAGATCGTTTTATCTTCTCAGAGTGTAGGAAATCACAGAAAACAAATGCATGCTTTAATCATTCTATTCTTCGCACAAGGTGTATTTTCGTACGAAATCGATGATGCTCTACAACTTTGTAAATCACTTTTTATCCCTTTCTCGTTCCGTTTTCGAGATAGGAATACTAACTCTGCAGTTTTCCACTATGTGGCTCCCTAGGCAGTTTCATTCAGTAGCGCATGGCTACTTTACTATACCTAGACCCCACTTTTATGACTGTAGCCCTTGCCGTTCAAAAATTATTGAGGGGACAATGGACTTTTGCGGGCACACTGCATTTTTAAATAGCTATACATTTTTTAGAAAACATAGGCAGTATATTATTCTTTGAATCTTTAGTTATGTGACACTTTAAAAAAATTAATATTTTCATAGAAATACTGTATTTATAAAGTGTGAAGTGCAGTTTATCTTTGAGTATTATAAATTTTAGACAATGGAGGCAGAATATAAATACATTACGAAACTATTAATGTAAAAATTTTATTAAAGGACTTTTTTCATATCCTTATATATTAACAAAACAAAAAATAAACCAAATTTTTAATCTTTTTTATCTAAAGACGTTATGTAATTCTATACAGCATAGCACCAAATTGAATTTTTTTTTGCCTATATCACAGTTAGAGGAACTATAAGATGCATCAATTTTATTTAATTGACATGCCTCCGTCGAAAATATTTTAGAATATTCATTGATTTACCCTGCAACAAACCTTCAAGATTAGCATAAACTAATTCTTGCTACAACAGATTTATAGGTTTTGTTTTTTAATTAACTGCGGATATTAAAGTGAAGTACAAGTAAGAATCAATGAACTTGAAGCCACACAATTTTTAGTGAAGGAAGGAAGTTCGCGTAATGAAACATGAGAGCATAATATCCATGTATTAGTTATCATTTTTGACGTACCTGCATTAGCATCGAAATAGCCTTAAATAGGATAAAAGCACACTCAATTCTTTTTTTTTTATTAAAAGGTTTATTCTAGATGGATAAATAATTTTAAAATGGCAGAAGTTGAGTACATTAACATACCTTTGTACTCTAATATTCATTTTTTTATTCCTATTTAAAGCTGATAAATATACAACTTATTGTCTAAAAACTTATTTTGATATTTTCTGATCACGGTATGCCCTTAAAAGAACTTTATTTTTAATGTTTGTATAAATTAAATAAAATTGACGCACCTTATAGTTCCTCTAAAGTGATATAGGCAAAAATGTTTGTTGGAATGTTATTCCATATGAAGGAATTAATCCGCAATAGTAATTAATAAAAAAACATTTACCTTTATGTTTGTGAATAATTCAATTGGAATAGATTCTTCGTAAGATGAATAAAACATTTTTGTTAGAAGTAAAATACACGTAGAATAAGATGCTGGACACAATGCTTATAACACTCATAATATGAAAACAGATAAATTCTTGAAACTATTTACAAATACAAATATGAAGAAATATTTTGAACTATTTAACATTAGTTTGTTGTAGTTCTCGATACATTATTTCTTTGGAATACTAGTGAGTTGAGTAGGATTTTTAATATCAACAGCATTTCGCTGCTATGGAGACACGGACCAACTGTTCTGAGTCTCTGTTTCAGTAAACAACAAAAAAGATACTTTGATGCTGCCATCTGGTGGATGTTCTTGAAGCAAAAGAACAAATGTCTAACAATGTTTAATTAGATGCTTTGCTGCATAGAATTACATAATGTCGTTAGATAAATACGATTAATTTTTTTTAATTTTTTTGGATTATCACTTTTGGAGCTACATACAGTTGATAGGTTTCAATCACTGCTTTGATAAACAATTGCAAATCCAGTCATATTTTGTTAGAGAATAAAAGCTTTCAAAGAAACTGTTGGCAAAGATGCGAGAGGCGTCTGAAGAATTTTCGATAGCCTAGAAGCTCCCACAAGTCAACAAATAGCACAATTGCCATGCTTAAAGCATGAGTTTGCGATTGTTTGCCAAGTTGTGATTGCAACGTTTCTCACTATATAATCCATTAGTCAATCCTGAAACTTACCGTTCAAAATTATCTATGTACGTGAAACAAAGAAATTGCAGCTTTGCGATCTGATATAGTGTTTTATTATTATCCACTCTTCTTTCGCAAATTTCAAATTTTCGGATTATGTGATTATAAACAAGAGAGCATTCTTTGTATACGTAGCCATTAAATTCATCAAATTTCACCAACAATGAATGTAATTACCGACAGTTCCTCAAGCACTGTGTCAGTGAAGTTGTTATACCTAAGAAAACTGACTATAATTTGGAAACTCAAAACTGTCTAATATATTCTTAAAGTGTTGTTTAAGTTGGGTAAGATAGCTTCTTTTTTAATAGATATTGATACAAAAATGTGCAATTTTTTTATGGTAGTTTTATTTATTTTTCTATACCGAATTTATACCACTAATGATTAATTAAAATATATATATATATATATATATATATATAATATTTACTTGTTTTGGCTGTGTAATCTCAAACATATTTATTTTGTTCTGATTTCAATATGGTTTTAATGTCTGCCACTTTACACGTTTAGCTGTTCTATTTTTACTTTCTTCTATCTTTACATGAAGGGAATGGATTCGTGAAAAATTTCGACTTCCGGTTTTCGAAGGATTTACACGTTTTAGAATATCCTGGACACGATTTCTCTGTTTTTAGAAATATCTGTCTATGAGTCTGTCTGAGAGTCTCTTTGTGAGTGTGTCTGTATGTGACACAAATTTTGTGTGCGCTCTATCTCAAGATCTAATGCCATGGAATTTAATAAAACTTTAGATTCAGTTAGACCTTGATACAAATAGATTAGTTTTTTGGTATAAATCGCCTAACAGGTGGCGCTGCTATGCTGCATATTTTTCGATCTCCGCAATAGCTCTATCTCAAGAACTAATGCATGCATTTTCATCAAATTTCAGATTTAGTTACTCATTGACATAAGTTGTTGCTGTTTAAGTTTTGGTGTAAATCGCGCAAAAGGTGCCACTGCTGTGGTGCATTTTTCACAATTTCCGCTATAGCTCCATCTCAAGAATCAATGCACGCATTTTCATCAAACTTAAAATTCAGTTAGATGTTGATATAAGTAGTTGCTGATTAGGTTTTCGTGTAAATCTCACACCAGGTGGCATTACTATGCTGCATTTTTCAGAATTTACACAATTTTACCGATAGTCACATTCCAGGAATTAATGTACGGAATTTTATCAAATTTCATATTATGTTAGACCTCGACATAAGTTGGTGATTATTAGGTTTTCGGGTAAATTATATTACGGATGGCGCTGTTATGCTGAATTTTTCACAATTTTTTGCGATGGCTGTATCTCAAAAAGTAATGCGCGGAATTTAATCAAAGTTCATATTCTGTTACACTTTCACATAAATAAATTATTATTTGGCTTGGATGTATACTTCCCAACATGTGTCTCTTTTATGCTTTTTGGGTTGGGCATTTTGGTTACAGGCGTCTAAGAGGATGGGTGCCGAAATAAAATGTTTGAAAAATGCGATGTTTATATCTCCTTTTAAATGCACACAATTCAACGAACCTATACTTTTAGAATCCTAATGATAGGCATAGGAGTCAGTAAATTTTGGCACTGCGATAGCGGATTTTAAGGCTGTTTTTAAATGCTCTGCTCAACAAGTGCAAAACATTTTGACACATTTACAAATTTATTTTTTAGCAGAAAGGCATAAAATTGGAAGGTCTGGCTATGGAAGTGATTTGGAATCGAACTGTGTTTTCCAAACGTCAACTTTGACACTATTTTCTGAAAGATCTATTGTGTTTGCAAAAAAAAAAAAAAAAAAAAAAAAAAAAAAAAAAAAAAAAGAATGAAAAATAGATGGATTACATAGTTTCTGAACAAGAACACTTGCTAGTTTCATGCGTTTCCGACCAAAAATAAATTTAAACTTATGTCATAAAGTTGCCCTTTTGGATTTGAGAACAGCCTTAAAATTTTTAATATGTATGAGATAGAGGAAAGTTTTCTGATTGGCACGTCCGACTAATTGATTAATTGTACTTGTTTCCTATTCATATTCTTTTCTATTTCAATCTACTGATTTCCCAGTATTCCTAACTTTTTTTCTCATAGATGCTTCTAGTAGTTGAGTAAAGACTGTATGCAAGACAAGTATAAAACACTGTTTCATAGGCAGGTTTTATTACCTTTTCTTTACAAAGGAAATGGAGTTAATTTTGATTTCACTTGCTTGTTGAGTCATGCAATGATTTTATGTCAGTCTTTGGTTGAAATAAAGGACGAATGACTGATCTTAAGCGGCTCGCGGCACTTTTTTCGTTTGCCCCCGATATGCTATTTCTTTCAGACAACAATTAAAGTCTCGTCATTAAAAAATAACGTTATACCTAACCATAAGTGACAGGTAAAATGAAGCACGTGTATCATTGCACTGCATATAGAGGTTTCTTGAATTCAGACACATGTGTGGCAATATCATATTTCTTCCAGGCAACAATAAAGTATCGCCATTAAAAAATAACGTTACACCTAAGCATTAGCGACATGTAAAACGAAGTATGTGGGGGTATCATTGAACTGCAAATAGAGGCCGCTTAAATGCAGACACACATGTGACTAAAATTGAATTTCAGTCATTTAAGTGTCTTAATCTGAAAATCCAGGCACATTAGATGTCTTAATTTAAGACATATAAGTGTCTTATTATGATCATGGTATAAATGAACCGAGAAATATGTCAGAATTATCAGGAAGCGTGTTATTTTAAGACGTTAGTTGAACGTCCCTTTGTACTATACTCTACAGCCAACCAGAACATTGACTTCTGCACAGGTCGTCTACTGCGCCTTTATGAGATAAGAACAGAAATAATCGCATTTTCTTCGCCATTGTCTGGATTAAAAGAAATGATGTATATATGGAACGAAAAGGTGTCATATTTAATTTTAGTCTTTTATCCCTGTAGGTTTGTATCATATGAATATGAGATAAATAGTTTTTAAAGTTTGATATCTTTTTTTTTAGTTTAATGTTAAATGTTTGATTTAACATGCGGTTGTCTGTTACATGCCTTCTTCATGTAACGGTATGAAAAATAATTATTTTTTGACAATTATATAATGATGTATTAATTTCATTCGTTTGGTCTTTGAGAATAAGCGAATAAGTGATAAATAGTTTATTCTTCCTTTTCGATACTGTGATGTAAAATATTTTAATTTGTCATTGCTCAAAAATAAAACTTGCAGTCTCTTATATATTTAAAAAGCTGATTGAGAAATATCTTGATTCAAGGCTCTATCCATAGGAGATGTAAACATTAATTTGAAGCCGTTTGAAACTTTGTTTATCTATGTTAGATTTCTTCTGTTTTTTACTTTTTACTAATTATAAAAACTTGCAGTATATGATATCAGTATTTATTTATTTATTTGTTATTATTATTTTGGAGCTAAATATGATATGCATATAATTGCGACATTATAAACGTTTTCGGATTGAAAAACAGCATTACATTGTGAAACATTTCTTGACATATTGTAGTCTGTAATCTCAGAACTGAAAATTTTTAAAGATTTATTATTATTATTATTGCTATTTTAAATTATTAGTGAAAATCCTAAATTTTGATATCCAATGTTTCAGATTTATTTAACATTTACCAAATTTCTAAAATGAATAGGAATTTCTTATATCATACCTTAAAATTTTTGAAACGTTAAATAAACGCAGAAGCATTTTATTCATATATTGTAGTTTATGTTGTTGTTTAATAGTATAATATTTAGGTATTAATTATTATTTTTTGTGTTTTTTAAATTAGTATATTAATTTTTTTAAATTGTTTGTAAGCATTTTTCTGCCATATTTTGTTCATAATTTAAAATTTTAAAAATTGAGTAATATCAAAACATTCACTTATAGACATTCCGTGACAAGTATTAAATTTCCTTTTATTGCAAACGCATTTGCAACATTTTTGATACAAAAATTATTGACACTAAAAATGAAACATGATTATTTAGACATAAATAAAAAGTTGTTTATGCCTGCTATGAAGTTTATGGATAAAACAACCTTGGTATATATTTTTAAAACGTTATATTTACTTATATAATACAGGATTGAATATATTTTTAAGCGATTAATTACTACATTTTTATATTCAGAATATTTTTCAAACAATTAAGAACAGTACATACTGTCATTTCTTTTCTTAATCTATTTTCTTCTTTTTTTTTCTATTTCCTAGATCAATCTCTACTTATTAAATGTATAAAATCTATTTATAGCATATTCACAAGATGCAAAGTTTACAGTACAGTTAGTAGTAAGAAATATAAAAATATATATTAAATTTGACTTAAATCGTGTTGTTACATAAATATATTTATAAGCATAGTATTGATATCCGTTTTTCAGCAATACCGTGTGGAAATTGGTAAGATTATTAAGTAATATGTTTAAAAGAAAAATATATACATATTCCGGAGAATAGGGGAGAGTAGCCGAATTGACCATTTCACATATTTTCAGATGTAACTCACTTAATTTTTCTAATATCTACAAAACATCTCTACACGTTGACAATCTATTCATCTACCAAATAAATAAATCTTTAGATCAATTTCTTTTTGAAAATCTTAAGTTTTATTTTAATTTGAAAAATTTGTCAAAAATGGTACAAATTCATCAACTGGTCGCCTAAGTTGATCCCACAGTCCCCTAAATTCGATCAAAGAATATCAGATTGTTTTACTGAGTAGGGAATACTACTTATTTTATTAAAAGCAAAGTTTGTGTTAAATAAAACAATGAAACAAAACAACAGTAATGAAATATAATGAAATCAAATATCTGAAAGTAAGAGTAATTGTTTTAAATCAAAATGTATTCAAAATACACATCATAGTTATGAGTAATTAAGAATAGAAATTCTGGAACTAATTGCCGGTTGCTTGAATATCATGTAAGAAGTTATTCAAAGCTTACACATGAATTTGGTTTATTCATTTTTTATTCCAGCGCATACAACATGGAACCATATTTGGCAATCTGGACACTGAATCATTTCTGCTATTTCATCGTTCTTACAAATTAGACAAAACAAATCATCACTGTCTTGATTTTTTTTTTAGATTCTGAATCATTAAACTTTTTTTTTGCAAGACAAGTTTCCTTTAACTTATGTCTATAGTTCTTCCCTGCCATCATTTTTTTCCCAATTGAATTACGCCTATTATTTAAAGCTTGATGTTCCAATTGCTTTTGTGCCTTGAGAGCTTCCTTTTGGACGTTTTTTTTTTCAATTCAAGATTTACTTTATATAGCGAAGTTGTTCACACAGCTGTTTTTTGGTTTCTTCTGTACTTTGATTTAACTGATTTTAACAATGGAGATAACATTTATAATGAGTTTTTGGCTTTTTGGTTGGATTTGTAGCTGCAATCTTCTTGCAGGTCAATTTCTTCACAACTTACTCTCTCCTTTTCGTTTCCTATATCTTTGACAACTTTTGCTGTCACTGATGTTTTTCTTCCAGGCTGCTTGTCTGCGTCGATTTCATCACCTTTCAATTATATTAAAAAAGTGTTTAAAAAGTATGGAATATTGAAAAAAATATACGCTACGATTAATCAAATGCAAAACATTATATATTCAAACAGTGTTAAATTCAGGGATCCCTATCCCCCGGAGCCTTGAAATAACCACTCTCCTCGGAAGGTTTGAGAGTTTATGCGTTTTAATGGCAAAAAAATGTAATTCCACACTCCAGAACTATAAAAAATCTGCCCCTCCCTCACGGAACAGAAAATATCCTCCAAGAGGGAAATGTTTGAATTCAACACAGCAAATCAAATACGCCATAAGAATAAAGAGTTCAAAGAAAATAAATATACAGTACAACTCCGATTATCCGCGAGAATGGGTGGCAAGGGTACCGCGGATAACCCGAAATAGACGAAAAAAAGACATTTCAACGTAAAAACTATGTTTTAGTGTACAAAAACATAATAAAGCGTATATATATGCACAGTACAGTAGAAACCTTTGCTTTACGTTTAAATCACTAAAATAAAGAACAGTAAACAAGAAACAATGCCTTACGTACTGTACAAAAAGTGTCGAGTTATACCTTTAAAAAAAATCAATCACTTGTTTTTGCTTCTTGCTTTAGAAACACCTTTTCTATCTCAATAATGAAGCTATTCCTCATATGCCACTCTGGCATTTATCATAATAGTCTTACAATTGTTAAATATTTTAATAGTTGTGTTTACGTTTTGTTAATAAAATCAAGAAGAGACATCAAGTCTTTATATCTGATATTTTAAACATGGCAACCGAATCTAGAAATATTCTTCGATTACTTTCGAATACATGAATTTTTCTGTTTATATTCATTAGTAGGGCTTATTGTATTTTCCTTGCTGTTGGCGTGAATTATAATAATAATACTAATAATAAATTCCTATCACAATATTAAAATATTTATTTGCTTAAAAGATGTTATAAAACACATTAAAAGTAAATTAAAAATATATATTTACATGTTTCAACACATAACTGAGTCGTCTTCAGAATGTATAACAGAAAATTACAAATGCATATGAAAAATGGAAAAAATCATCGAATATAAACAAGTAATCATATAACGCGCCCCTACATTTTTGCGATTGCTCGTGTTTCCTCCATGTCGCGACGCCGTAAGTTATTCAACCATTCAACCCATAAATTCGGGATACGAAAAGATAATGTATCGTTACAAACTCCTGAACCTCTTAAATAAATTCATAAATAAAAAATCTCTTAAATAAATCCTCTTATTAAGAGATACATTTTTGCGATTGCTCGTGTTTCCTCCATGTCGCGACGCCGTAAGTTATTCAACCATTCAACCCATAAATTCGGGATACGAAAAGATAATGTATCGTTACAAACTCCTGAACCTTTTAAATAAATTTCATAAATAAAAAATCTCTTAAATAAATCCTCTTAAATAAAAAATTCGCTTCGCGGATAATCGGGCTCTACTGTAAATACATACAAGATCAAAGAAATTGTAAACAAATTTTTTAGCATAATCATTTAAAAATATGTTTATGTTTATATAGGCCTAAACTGCATAAAGAAATTGATCCAGATATAGAATATATATATATATATATAACCATTACATAATTACAATTCATCATCTATTTATTCAACTTTCATGGAGATACTAATTCATTTTCAAATATTAAAAAAAGAAAAAAACACAGTGTACAAAGCGTACAGCCCTCGAAATTCATTACGTACTTTTCAAATTTATGATCGTATATCTAGTCCAATTTAAGCAACTTAAATTGGTCTATTTAAGGCAAGTGTGCCTTTTTAAAAAATAGATAATCTCAAGACTAAGAACAAAAACGAAATCAAACAAATACGTGAGAAAAATATGCGCAATAAACACGTGTATTTAGATATGTACATGAAAACATAACAAATTACCTTAAAGTATTCTCTTACGTTTAGTAGGGAAAAATTAGATCAAAACCGCTAAGTTTAGATTTTTTTAAATTGTCTGAAAACATCACGCGGTAAGCGAGTGCTTATTCTAATCATAATTGACGTCAGTCTGAACAGTAGGATTTGAGCAGTAGGTGGCGTTTCTTTCTCTAATTACCGGCATAATGGCAACGGTCCATTTAAAGTGGCGGTCGAAATATGGCTACTCTCCCCTATAAAAAATTAGACACCAAACTGGTGGCCATTTTTAATTAAACAATGACAAAGCACCACACATAAAAAAGAAAACTTGCACATTTTTTGCTACTTGGAATGACTGAACTTGTTTATTTATATATACTTAAATGATAAATACAAAAATGACTATTATATGTTAAGATATATATTTAAGACAGGAGACGTTTTGAAACTAGAAGTAATTTCTTTTTCTAAATGTTATTAAAATAGAATACGTTTTTTTTAATGGTTAAATAGCTATTGTAATTATCATCTGATATACATATAATAAACGTTCAAGTCTAAGTATTACTTGAACTCAGAGGGTTCCGTAGAATAAATATGAATTATTAAAAGTATTCCTTGCTAAAAGAATAATAAAACTTTGTTAAAAATAATACAATGTAGGGTTCGGTATAGCTGTATATACTGGAAAAGTATGAATGACTATACCATAAAAGTTTAAAGAGATATGAATTCTAAATAATATCAAATATTGGTATTCTGTATAACTCTTTTTTTTTAATCTTATCCTAATATGTTTATGATGAACTTAATTCGGTACTGACAATAACAGTAGTGCATATTTAAACTTCATTTGACATTTCGTAAAACTAAATTCAGCGTAGTAATAATTTTTTCTTTTTACCGTGTAGCTAAAACAAAACCCTTGTTTAATGTTTAAACCTGGCATTGTGCTAAGTCCGTTTCGAAAGGAGATCGCAAGGTTACAACGCCGCACAGTGGGACGTTTTAACGATCTAGGTGGACAAAATTATTTCGTTGAAGTTTAATTAGTTTTTGCTGTTTTTTTTAATGCATAACTAATAAATAATTCAAATACGGATTAATATTTGGTTATTTAACAGCAAAATAAAAATACAGGGTGCCCACTAATTTCCGTAACCACCCTCTGAACTGTAGAACGACTGCATCTATATACATAAAGGTGGTGCCTAGGTATAGTAAAGAGGCTATGCGCTACTAGATGAGACCGCTTACAGCGCCATCTGGTACAAAATGGCGGCATTAGCGTTCCTATCGCGAAAACGGTTCGAAATATGTGTTAAGAGTGAATGATGACACCTTGTGTACATGAATGCTAAATGAATCTCGTTTTCGAGATAGGAATACTAACTCAGCTGTTTTTCACCAGGTGGCGCTGGAAGCGGTCTCATCTGGTAGCGCATAGCCAGTTTACCACACCTAGACAGCACTTTTATGTCTATAGCTGCAAACTTTCGGCAATTAAGAGCGTGAGAAGGACTTTAGTGAGCACCCTGTATAAAGCATTATAAAAATGTGTTGAACATACTTATCTTACAATTAAGTAAAAAGCAATTTAATGCACTCATGTTAGTTAACATTCTTTTTTTTTTTTTTTTTTTTTTTTTTTGTATTTTTGTCTACTTAGGATTGCTCGAGAAATTTCTGTAGTCATCCTGAAAAATAATTTTTTTCAAATAAAATCATATAAAAAAAAAGTTAATGTTTTGTGGTACCCTGTAAAACATATAAATGCTGCCAAAATCATTTTCGGTTGAAAAAATGCTGTTGTATGAATAAATAACCTATATAAATTTTATTCAGTTTTAAATAAAATTTCTGCATAAAGAAGGTAATGTATTCGAATTTTTTATGTTTCCCTGTAAAAGAAACTACTACGCACTTTGTTCTGAATTTAAAAAATGCTATTGTGTATCTCAATAATTTACAGTAATTTTGTTAAAATTTAATTAAAATTTCTGTTTCTTAGCAACAATCTTTCCGCGATCTTTTGGCCCTGTAGCAAATGTATAATTTCTGCGTTCGTCAAATGATAATTTAATAGAATTGTCATCGGAGAAACACATATAGACAAAGTTTCAGCTCAATCAAATATTTGAAAGTGGTTTAAAATTGTCTCTCAAGATTTGAACTAATCTTTTATGTGGGCCTGTAAAAAAGCTTAACTGCTACGTTCCATAAATTAAAATATTATTGCATTGTCATCAAAACTACATATCCTGAGCAAAGTTTCAGCTCAATCGGATTATTTAAGTTTGTTTAAAATTAACTTGCAAGTTTTAATCTAAATTCTTGTAAATCCCTGTAGAAAAAGTATTCTAAACAAACTTCTACGTTCTTTAAACTATAATAATATTGTATTGTCATTCAAATTACACATGTTTTGATTGTTTCGGCTCAATGGGATAATTTAAAGTAGTTTTAATTTGACTAGCAAGATTTGAACAAAACATACATACATGCTCTGCAAGTTAATATGATGCTTGTTTATTGATAAAAACTTAATGATCTGCAGATATCTGCAGGAGTTGTTTTTAATTTTTTAATACATTAAGAATGGCACTTTGGTTTTAAAAAATGCTTATTGCTGAATAAGGCTGAATAATATGTTAAAAGTCAAGATGAAATTTGTAAAAACATCAAGGATCATCCATAATTATAACCTTTAAAAAAAGCGGTAAAGCGGGTTTAATATCGCTTATTTTCAAACAAAAATGGGTTAACTCCGACCTTGACAAACCTGTGACATGGATTCATCAAACTCGTGCTTTCAAATAAAACAGAATAGTCACGACATGCTTTCAAACTTAGAGGAAGCTAGTGCAACCTTTGAAACTTCCTCAAACCAACTGTGCAGTTGGCTTCTTTACGGTCATAGTTAATCGACACCTGTGATTTTTTTTTTGACAAAACTAGTACGGATCTCGAAAATGCAGACATTCAGCTACCAGTACACGAGGTTTTGTCAAATTATGAGATAATCGAAAAAATGAATTTTGTCCACCTAGATCATCAAAACGTCCCACTGTGCGCCGCCTTGGTCCGTGCCGTGTTTTTCCAGATAAGTTTTTAATTAACTTTTATAGACACGGGAGGCGTATTGAGAGAGCCACTCAATGCAAACTAGTCGCGAATCCCATAGTATTTATGAGATTAATTCTAATTAAATTAGTATTTTTTTTTAACAATTTGACGTTTATTTCTTTTATACTGGTACTGGGCATTGCATTAACTGAATATATCATTAAAAGTTGTTATATATGCTTTAAAAGCCGATGGTACATAATGTACGCCGCCCCTATCATTATGTATGTCCAAACCGTCTGTGTGTTTAAGGATTATTATCTCGGCTAATTACCGACGATTTTTTTCGAAAATCATTATCAACAATGCTTTTATACTTCTACTCCGATAGATACCTCCAACGCTCCTCAACACCTTTGCTGAATGCCCGTAAATCAAAGTTTGTGTGTAACGGGAAAATGTGCTTTTCTCAAAAAACTATGTGACCTAGGGTAATCGCTATAGTTTTCCTGTAAGGTTTGAATTACCGTGTACTATCTCTAATTTTTTCATAATTTTAGTTTCAATGTATTCGGAAATAGAGGGGGCAGGGGGGGGGGGGCTGGGAACATATTTTTGAACTACATTTTCGAAGATATCTTGGAATATATATTACATAAAATTAAAAGAAATATATTTTTGAGTTCAGTGTTACGAAAGCTTTCACATGCTATTCCACATGATATACAAAGAAAAGATTTTTTTCAAGTAACGTAATTAGCTCCTCTACATTTTCCCTAAATATATTTGTGAATGTTTAATAATCTTTAAATATGTGGGTCAACAGTCTTTATTCTTTCCCCCAATTTGAACTTTCCGCGTCTCATTTAGTTTACGAGTAAAATGGCTGTGCCAGACAGACAAATACAGAAGTGATCTTATAATGGTTCCGTTTTTAGTTTTTAAGTACGGAACTTTAAAAATTGCCAATGTGGGAATACAAATTAAAAAGAAATCTAATTTTTAAATTATATGAATTATTCTTTTTTGGGGGGTGAATGAGAGGGTGAATTTTCGTTGCAATTTTCGTAAATCTGATATTTTAAATCTCATTCGGCATTGCACTGAGTAATGAATATTAGTGTTGGGCAATATTAATTTATACATATATATATATGTATATGCATATGCCATAAAAAGCAATCAATAGCGGATACTTAGCGAACATGAAATTTGTCCCATAATTGGAAGTGTCTGCTTTTGTAAGGTTAAAATATACAAATATGTGGATTAAAAAAGTTGTTCTCTAAATACAGGTGTTTGCTATTCCGGAATGCCCATTAGCCTCCATAACGAACACTCCGAATGCTGTACACCTCTATTTAGCGAATCAAAATGCATGGTTGGATTTTTTGCAAAAGAAGGACTTAATTAAAGCATGGACATACTAGGCAATGTCCCGTCCCCTACGATTTTAAGGCCTCCAAATTTGCTGTGCAATTTTTTTAAAGTTTATAATTTAAATCTGTTTCAAACTTGAACTGATTATAACCAATATTTTGAACTTTTAAATAAAATCTGATTGAAACTTTAAAAAAAAAATCTAAATACAGAAAAACATCTCAATAGTTGGCACCCCAGGAAAGCTCAATTTATCTGCGATTCGAATGTGTTCACTTTTCTGAAGTAAAAATGTATATTTATCTGTAATGTATGGATTGAATAAGGTGAGTGTTTACCAAATAAAGTTGTCCGTATGAAAGTTTTGCAGTAAAACTTCCATAACGGGCACTCCTAAAAAGAGGACACCACTATTTAGGAAACACATTTTTTATTCGTAAGATGCACATTTTTTATGTTCTTTTACCTCAGAAAAGCAGGCATCTTCGAGTGGCGGACAAAGTCTACGGCCCCGAGGGGCCCGCTATTGTAAAGTTTTACTCTATTTAGATAACTATTTTTTCTTTTTAATCTTGTTCTACTTCTGAAGTTCAAAATATTTATTATAATCAGTACAATGTCGTAAAAGATTTAAATTAGCATCTTTACGGAAATTGCATACCAAATTTGGGAGCCCCAATAACCAGGTTGTATGGGGATAGAGAGGGCAGGACCATGACCAAATATTTTTCCAGCAATCAACGTGGTCAAACATGGCTGCGTATAATGCTTACAAAAAAGCCTTTGATTCAGACTTTTGAGGTTGCTGAAATTCAGGTGCAAAAAGTGTCAGAAAAGAATAGGACATCTTAAAATGTCTAAAAATTGAATCCTCCGTTTCAGATAGTTAAGTGTCTGAATTTCAGACATTTAAATTTACAGTGTGTATGGTTAAATACTGATAATCTACTACATTTTTAAAAAAAATTCTAAACATCGTGCATTTTCAATTTTTACATCGTCGATTAGAGATAAAAAATACTTTTAAATGCAATTTTTTTGAAAACTGCATCTCAATTTATTTTTGAGATATTAATTCTTCTGTAGACTTTAATTCCATTTCTATAATGGTGGAAACTGAAGTACTCCATTACTGTAGAAAGTAAAAGGAAAATAGTAGATTACTATATCTTTTGCTGCAATTTTCTCATAACAACTGAAAAAAAAATTGTAATTGAAATACCGATTACGCTAAGAAGATCGTCTGCTATAAAAGTGCATTTTATAGAGTACTTGCGTAATTTATTTTCTCCGGGATTTATTTAATTCTTATCAAAAAGTTGAAAGAACACAATTTTATTATTTCTTGTGCAATAGCATTTTCCGAATTTTGAAAAAATATAAATGAATGATTTCTTATAAAACATGGAGCTATTATAAACTATATTTAATTTTCAGCATCCGTATTAAAATTACAAACAAATGCAGGCATGTTAATTATTAGATACCTGATTTTTTGTCGAGTTTCTTGAATGAAGACATCGCTTTTTGCTGGGTTTGCGTATTATTCCGCAATCGTGACGTCATATGCATACTTTAAACACTGGATCGTAGATGTGGAATTCTTCAAATGCAAATGACGGCATTTTATATAAAATAGAGCCGTGTATTTTAAATCTTAAAAATGAAATATGTTTTGTACTATCTATATTTATAATATTTTTTTCATCGAGAGCGATACTAAATTCTGAAAAGCCAGAATTACTGTTTTAAAATTTTTTTTCTTGATTCCAGAAACAACATTGTTCTAATTACCCAACTGCCAAGAAGGGTTATGTGTTTCACGCGTATCTGGGTATGTGGATTTCTGTATACCCTCGAAACATCCCAAAGGCTGGGTGGCTTTTAATGAATGAGATCTCTATCGATTCGTCTTAACTGTCCGAT
This sequence comes from Maratus speciosus, assembly GCA_963932465.1. NCBI lineage: Eukaryota > Metazoa > Arthropoda > Arachnida > Araneae > Salticidae > Maratus > Maratus speciosus. Next base: position 350,785,501 of record OZ010795.1, on the reverse strand, counting down.
TGTCATAGGCTGGATTTTGTTTTTATAAATTCAAAATGGCGGTAGACACGAAAAAAAAAAAATTTATGCACCATATTCAGTGGCGTATCATTGGACAGGTTAAAGAATAATCTTCATGAATTTCAAGAGTTTTCACTTTATCACAATTTAAATCCAAGATTGGGAGAGCTTAATTATATACTTCACGATTCATGTAAAATCACATTAAAAAAAAGCATATTTCACAACTGAAAATGGCGCTGGTGCTGTTCAGTATAAGTCCAAGTCAAGCACAGGATGATTAAAAACTTTGTTAATTCTATATTTACACTTTTAAATATATACATTATATACAGCGAAAACATTTGGATAATATTTGTTAAATAAATTCCACACTGGGAACTCATGATGATCATATTAAAATTTCAGCAATTATGTTCTTCTAAAAAGAAGCCACGAAAATAGCATTTCCCTTTTTAAAATCAAAACATTTCTTCGATTTGAAAATCATGACAAAAAACATACGCAGACTACCTGCTGCGTTCAAGATTCACATTCACAAAAAAACCAAACTTGATCCTTCGCGGCGCCCGCCTGGCTAAGAGAGACCCGCGAGAGAAGGCTGCAAAATATTCCACAACCCCCCCCCCCCCCCCCGATGAACAAGGGTTCATCAAAATGGGGATTCAAATAATTAAAGTAGAAATAAAAGTTATTCTAAAAAATCATCAGTTACACTATACATAAATACAATACAAAATCAAAATATATACTTACATACTGGACTTCAATAAAATAATTAAACAATTTAAAAGATTTGAGCACAAGTTTCTGCTACTAAAAATAGAAAGAACAATTTAAATCTATACAAATTTATCTAGAATATTCAATACAAAAAAAATTAAACTAAAAATTAGAAATATTATCAAACAAGAAACACTTATTTAAGTGAAAAAAAATATAAAGTTTTTTTTTTTTAAGTCAAAAAACAAAAGAGTTCAAGATTTGTTTTAAAAGTCAAATGTCAATGAGAGTTTTTTTTTTGAGTCTCTTAAAATCAGTTCGAAGATTTTTTTTTTTTTTTAATCAGTTCTATTAATAAAAAAGTTCAGAGTTTTTTCAGTTCTAAATTATGCACAAAAATTAATAGGTCTTTTAATAATATTCATATGCATAAGAATAACATCATATATTTCAAAGTCAGAAGTTTTATTCTGATCCGTGTAGTGAGCAGATTGTAAGTTGAGAAGATACTCATTTTTCAAGTGCTTCCAAAAATGATTCAGAAGAGTCTCGCGCCAACGGAAGCGTTTCACTAAGGATTCCTTGGTTGCAGGTAAACACAAGATATGCTTTGGAATTGCTATAACTAGTTGACCAGGGCTAACGCTAAATTTCTTGGAGATTGCACGTTTGTTTAGGATTGATTTTATGCACTTTCAAGATTTTAAAATCCAAAACTTTTCACTAGTTTGTACTAATGTACTGGACACTCATGAATGAAAAACTTTTTCATGTGCATCTTTCACGATTAATTCAGTTAATTTATGTTTTGCAGGAATCACAACAGGGTATTTTTCATAAAATGATGAATCAGACTTTTGTAACCGTCCTCGTAGCAACAGCAAAACATCATCTGACAACACAGGATTTAACTGTAGAAGATTCGATTCTTTAGGGATACTCTTGTTACATTTCAAGCTTTTAATAACTTCAGGGAAACTTTCTTCCTGTACTAGTTCTAACCAAAAATTTTCAGCATGTAACATTTTCTCAGCTGATAATGCTGAAAAATCTCTTTTTTCTACTTTCAATTTTATATTAGAAATAAATCTAAATAGCCATGCAGTTACTCGATACAATTTCTTTAGGGAGCTATACCTTTCAAGATTAAAAATGGGAATTTCATCAGATTTATTTGTTTGAGCAACGCAAGAAATGGTGGCTGCTTTTTTAGACTTCTCTTCAGAAACATCAGGTAATCGACATGCAGCAATTTTAACCCTAGGCCACTGATTTTCAGGCAGGGAAAGAAATTCAGGAACATACACATTAGGGTTAGCATCAGGAAAAACATGCAATTGGAGATGCTCCTTTTCCATGATCAGGTTGCTAAAATACTGCCAGGGAATTTTCAAGTGAGCGAGATCAGGTATTTCTGAAAGCCAATTTTGCCAAACATTTTCTAGTTCACCAGAAACAAAAGAGGCGATAAATTCGGCTGAATCAAAGAACATAGTTGCAATTTTCAAAACATTGCGTTTAGTAGAAGAATCATTATTTAATTTTTCTAACAAGGGTCGTAATTCTAGTCCTAATTTATCTTCTGTATTATTCCAGATCAATCGTAAAATTTTCAAGGAAGTATTTGGGGGTTCGTAACTCGAAGCAGGAATGTTTTCATCATCTAAAACATTAGAATTCAAGTTAGGGACATGATACAAACATTCGTTTAATGATAGAGAATCACCATATTTGGAAGAAGCATCATAGACTATGCACATTTTTGTCGTAGTTTTGTCGTCACAGATAACAGGTCTGTGTGGCATGCAATAGGAATTGTTAGAATCTTTCTCGGTGCACAATTCTATTACACTCTCATTAAACTGCTCTAGCAAAATGGTGTTATATTCGTTAAATAAAGAATCGTTTTTCAAGAATTTATTTTCTAAACTAGAAAACCGCTTCTTTGCTACTTCAAGATTATTTCTAAGCAATTCAAGAGGATTTTTCCACAATAATTTTGCTTCATAACGCCCATTTACGAATTTTAAATTTTCTTTAAATTCTTTTATTACTTCAAGATCGGTAATGTTCTTTTCATTGCTTTCAGCAATGCCAATTGCTTCAAGATCACAAAATGCTTTCAGCTGAGTATTTATATTTTCAACTGAAACACGTAAACTAGCTACTTCTTTTTTATTCGACTCTATCTGCCCTTGCACCGTATGACCGAAAATAGTTTCTGCAACGTATAATTCTTTTGTCAATTTTCCCTCGAATCCCTTTAATATTTTCCACAAAAAGTCAGACCCTAGCAAAATATTTATTTCCTGTTCAAGACCTGTATCAGCAGGCTTAAAACCTCTTGTTCTCATTGTGTTTAGAAGTTCTGGTTCTAGGGTTTCCACAGAAGCTCCAGTTATATTATCAACCACAAGAGCTTCGATATTTATCGAGTTAATAGGTTGCACAACACTGGATAATTCAAGAGCAACTACTTCATAACAAGATTCATACGGGCGTCTCCGCCCAAAAGGATAAACTAATAAATTTTCTCTTCGCAATGGCTTCAATTTTAATTTTTGTACTAGAAATCTCTTCACGAAGCATTTTTCTGAACCACTATCACATAAAACGCGAGCCAACAAGCATTGTTTACCAGCAGACACAGAAATTGTACAAGTCTGCAATAATGTAGATTTATTTTGTTTATATTTTTGTTCCGACATCATGGATACAATTGCACCTTTCATTTCTTTTTCAGGATTTTCTTTCGCTGTTTCTTAAAAACAAAACAAATAACTATGGGTATAACAAGGGTTAATTTTTGTTCTACAGTTTACAGATAAATGTGACTTATTTGTGCATTTGTAACAGCGGCCTTCTTTCTTTAATTTATATCGTTTTTGTTCATCAGTGAATTTCGAACAATTTAGTCCTACATGATCAGAAGACTTGCAAAATATGCAAAACTGTTTTGTAGATGTATTTAAAGCAGCAGCTGAAGGTATATTTTTCTTTTGCGGAAATTTTTTATATTTACTTGAAGGATTTTCATATTTGGTTTTAAAATTTTTATAAGCCTTGCTTTGGGAACTATTTAATAAATTAGTAGCTTCTCGTCATCTTAGTTCCGTTTTAATAAAATTTATTAAATCGGTGACTTCACAGTCCTTATCGGGGTCACGTTTTCGATGGATATCTAGTATCAAATTTTCTGGTAATAACCTTAATAAAATGGGTAGTAATAAATGGCCGTAAGAGCCTGATGTTACTCCTAACGCATCAAGATTTCTCATACACGTTTCAATATTTTCATACAACTTTCTTAAAGAAGTAACATTGTTAGTGGATTTCACTGGTTCAAGATTTAGAATTTTATTCATGTAACAGTTTATGTTTTTTTCCCGCTTACCATACCTCTCTTCTAACAACTTTAAACACGTTGAATAATTTTGATCTGTCAGTTCAAAACCAGCTACAATATTATATGCAGGTCCAGACAACAAGGATTTAAGATATTGGAATTTTTCAATTTTTGACAACGATTCGTATGAATCTATCGCACTAGTAAATAAATTAAAAAATTCTAAGAACTGGCTTGCATCACCAGAAAATTTTCTATGTTTAGTTTAGGCAGTTTCACTGCCGAAACTGGTTTACTTCCGATTTTTGAACCGTTACTTGATTCTAGTAAAATTTTTGGTTCAGTTTCGATTTTACATTTTTTAAGCCTCATCTTAATTTTAAATTTCAAACTTGATATTTTTTCAGAATATCGTTCTACCGATTTTAGTTCTTTTTCATATTCAGTTTTTTCCTGAATTAGCTCATCTATTTCGGAATCTAACTCCTTTAGTAGAGCTTCCTTTTCATTTACGAGCTCTAACGATTCCATTAAAGAATCGCAATCAGTCTTATCAATATCAACAGATAATAATGCATCACATTTTGTGATTAATTTTGTAAGTGCTGCGCGAACAGAAGCTCTTTTGCTTTTAAGTTTATCTGTCTTATCCATGTTTAAAATTTATTTCAATTTTCAAAATAAATTATCATGAAAAATATGGGTCATTCCATACAAAATGAGCAAATCACCTGTGGCAGACATGTCACAGATTTTAAGGAAAATCATTTTGTAAGTAGATCATATCTATTTATGAGTAAATGTAAAATAATAGATTTTAGGATTGTTTATTTAAGCATTAAAATTTATATTAAAAGTGGATGCAAAATCGTGGTTTTGGCTACATGCTTGAAGTTTCAATTGTGGTTATTAGCCTTAAGAATGTAAAGACTATATTAAAAATTATTTATAATTAGGAATGAATGATAAGTAACAGATTGACGTAAGTTAGTAATTGTATTTTTATTCCTTAATGAGAAAAAAATTATTTTTGAAAAAATTTGAGGGAAAAAATGCAGCGTTTCTATAGAGATGAAGGACACCTCTGACAATATCAAAATTGCTTGACGTTATAGCTAAAAGTACATATATTATATATTTAAACTTTAATTCTTGCCTTTTTTATTCCTTAATGAGAAAAAAAATAAATAATAAAAAATGTTGAGGATAAAATGCAATATTTCTATCACTTGTTTCGACGTGAAAGAAATCTTTTTTAAACTTTTAATTCTTTTAATATTATAGATAACAGTGTATATTTTAAACATAAAGACTTTTATACTTGCTTTCAGTTTATTTTTTCCTCAAGAAGATTTTTAATTAAAGTAGAAAAAAAAGCTCAATTGAACAGAAAATTATATATTAATTTCTAAATCCACATACAGAAAATAGATGGCAGCACTAAATTTTTTCACCTTGAAATCGTGCAATATTTTAAGAAACGCGCGTGAATTTAAAAAAAAAATAGTTCATGGAATATAGTTAATACTGCCTTTTTTAACCCAATTTTGTGACGTTAGGAATCAAAAAGGCATGCTTGAATTTTTTTTATCAGATTATGGACTTATTGATCTTTATGTCTGTGCAATAAATGTAATGTGGGACATTTACTTCATTGTTTTTTTTACCTGTCAATAAGAGGAAAAATTACGATTTTGTCATTTTTTAAAAAGTTTCTAAAATCTTTTAAAGGTGAAGGAAATACATGGCAACTTAAAAACTTTAGTAATTCGATCTTAATATGTAAAACTACATCAGGCATTAATTTCTCAGATGTTTTTGAATTCCTTTAATTTTTATTACGTTTTTAATTTTCTCAAATTTTGCAAATTTTCAATTTTTACAACCAATTAAAGAATATTCATGGTGTTACCAGGTTATTATTGCTCAATAAATAAGAAGATAATTTTTCAGAGGTTACATTATTAAAAAAAAATTCATTTCAGTTAAATAGTTTTCAAGATACAGAACTTCAAACCTACAACTTTGGACGATTGCACACATGCCATTCTTTATCACAAGTTTTTTAAATGTCCAAAACTGCTAAAATAATTTATTTTTCGTGAAGATATTTTGCAGAGCTCTATTTGAATATGAATTGAACCTGTATATCAAATTTTATTAAAATCTGTTACTATGTGGCCACGACTTTTTTTTAATTTTTGCTCATTTTACGTGGAATGACCCATATATATTTTCAAGAAATCAACAGTCATGCAGAATAATAAAGGTACTTCTTACATTTTTTCCGGGTTGTTGAGGCACCAAAAACTAAAGAATAATCTTCATGAATTTCAAGAGTTTTCACGTTATCACAATTTAAATCCAAGGTTGGGAGAGCTTAATTATAGACTTCACGATTCATGTAAAATCACATTTAAAAAAGCATATTTCACAACTGAAAATGGCGCTGGTGTTGTTCAGTATAAGTCCAAGTCAAGCACAGGATGATTAAAAACTTTGTTAATTCTATATTTACACTTTTAAATATACGAGTTGAACCCGTCGAAATTCGACGAACTAAAATGTTAGAAAGGAACTGTCAGATCGAATTTATAATAAACCTACAAAAATAATTGCAATAAAAAATTCATCTTACGTTGGTTGTCTAACTCTTAAAACAAATAATATTTTTAACCTAAAATTATTAAAAAGTTATTTCCACAAACTTCAACTGCTTAAATTATTGAAAAATTAAACTGCATTAGAATACGTATTCAAGATAAGTAATTATGATGAAGTTATCGATTGAGGCTCTTATGTTTGTTTTTAAGGGATAAAAAATCAGTAAAAAGAATTTCGCTTTGTCACATCAAAAAACTTTCCCCAATAAAATCTAAACTGTGCGTTATTTTCACATTCTCATAATTTACATATACCCACCACTCAAATTCACAATTTAAAAGTATTTTAACGTGCAATAGATTATTAATGAATGTATTTCCAAACTTAAAGCCACGTTTGTCCGATATAACTTTTCATGTGAACATTCGCACAAACTTTTAAGTTCTAATCTCAGTACCCGCGAAAAAAAAATACAGAAATTTGCCTTTAGTTGTCATACTATTGGCCATTTAGTATTGGTAAAATATTTAGTTTTATCATAAAAAAATGATCGTTTTGTTTTAAATATAGCATCATTTTGGCTCACTGAATCATTTTGCCTAGCGTCTCAAACTCAGTATCAGCGTAATGTAAAAATATTGAAATGTAACTGATTTATGAAGAAGAATGCGTGTTTTTTTTAATGTCTGATGTCATTTTCTGTTCAAAAATTATAAAAAAGTTACTTTTATTTGTAATGTGAAAATGGCATCAATAAGGATATAATCGATAAAAATAATAAACCATGACTATTTTCTCTTTACTTTCAATATAAATGGAGTACTTCAGTTGCCACAATTACAAAATCTGTATTAAAAACTACAAAAAAATTAATATCTCAAAAATAAATTGAGATACAGCTTCCAAACAAATTGCATTTAAAAGCATATTTTTTTCCCCGTACAGGGGTGTAAAAATTGAAAATATGCGATGTTTTGAAGTTTAAAAATTTGCTATAACGAAAATTGCAAACCGAAATTTCATTTAAAATTTCAAAGTGTTGCCATTCGCAAAATGACGTATGCGTTACGCACAGATATGTTTGTCCTTTATAATATAGATACATTATATACAGCGAAAACATTTGGATAATATTTGTTAAATAAATTCCACACTGGGAATTCAAGATGATCATATTAAAATTTCAGCAATTATGTTCTTCTAAAAAGAAGCCACGAAAATAGCATTTCCCTTTTTAAAATCAAAACATTTCTTCGATTTGAAAATCATGACAGAAAACATACGCAGACTAACTGCTGCGTTCAAGATTCACATTCACAAAAAAACCAAACTAAAAAAGAAAGAGTAAAAAATGTTTTCAAATATCAATTCTCTCGAAGGTCACGTGATCCTTCGCGGCGCCCGCCTGGCTAAGAGAGACCCGCGAGAGAAGTTTTCAAAATATTCCACACAGGTCTTTCAAAATGAAGATGATGTTTTATTGACTATTTTACAGTCAGAAGCTCCGTTTAAATATCACACCCTGGAAGTTGTGTAGGTAGAATATCTAGCTTTACTGCAACTCTAAAGATCATAGATATCTACAGGCCTTATCAAAACAGTTTTTCTAGATAGGAATTAACAATTAAACACAACTTAAAAGCCATCAATACAAGTAAAAAAAATAGGTAAGTTATATAAAAAACAATTTAACACTGATGAGAAATAATTAATTAGTTCGCTTGTTACGCAGTCGGATTTTTTTTATTTTTTAAATTTAATTTTTATTTGCTTTTTATTTTTTTTGCCTTTTTTTGAGACAGTAAATCGGAAGTTTAAGTTAAAGTGAACATAATTTAATAATTTCTATGCATGTTGAAGTTTTGACAGGCAATTTAAATTTTTATAGTAGATTTAAACATAAATTTGCTTATCCAAAATATGCTTTTTCCTTGCATACAACTTTGCAGAAAAAGAAACTGTGACAACTTTTCCATCATCACTGAAATACTTATTCCTCATTCAACCGAAATTTAACACCTCTCATAAAATGTGCGATAAAGTGGTAACTGCCATTTTTATCTTATACCTCTGGCAACTCCTTTATCCTTAGTATTTACAGCTTCGTTTATGGTGACGTTAAAAGTTTTCATGTTTTCGAGCACACCTCGCTCTTTTATTCTGTCATGTTTTTATTTTCATATCAAAAATACTTAGACAGCATGCGGCTACTAGTTTAGGTGATGATATATATTTACAAAAAAATAGATAAGAAAGGATTTTTGTAAAGATCCTATAACAAAATTAATAAAATTAAAAATTAAGCAAAAAAAAAATTCTAATAATAATAATAATAATAATTCCATAACTTAAATACATTTCATTTAAAAGTATTTATGAAAATGTGTCAACATTTTCTGCATTTTTACAGTTTTCATTTATTGTCATATTAAAATAAAATCTTAATATTATTCTAGTTTAAATGTCGAGTAATTCAGGGTTTATTTTAAATTACGAATTTGTACATAATGCATAAATGCTAAAACGAAGCAAGTAAATTTGAGCAGAAATGTGTTTAATATTCAATTATGAAAGACTAATTAACAACATTTTCCCAAATATATTTTAACCAGTTCTTAAAGCCGATAACAAACGGAAATATTAATGTTTTCTTGCTAATTAGCTGAAACTTCTATAAACAGCGTGTTTAATTTTTTTTTATCGATTTTAAAAATAACTAAGCCTTCAATAGTTATCCCACAAAATAATATGTATTCTTTAAACATTCATTTACGAACAAAATTTAATCAATTGAGAAAATCTTCTAAATCGACAATTGTAAAAGTTATAAATACCGAAAACAAATTACATAATACTCAATTTGTAACTGATAAAAAGTAACCTATTTTAACTAAATGTGTAAAATTTTCTCTTTCAATAGAAATTACTCTATCAAAATTAAATGTCGTGGTTTCTAACCTACCCTCTATATATAAAATCCTAATGAAACGAATTTATGAAAAGGATATTATGAAACGACTGAATTGAAACGAATTTATGAAACGATTCTATGAAATGACTGATTAAACAACTGATTATGTTTCACGGCGACTTCTCCTAAAATATGGAATACCTTGCAATAAAATTAACACCAAAAATCCGTATTGATCCGCAGATTTCAAAACTGGTATTAGAATTTTTAAATTCGACTTAGTTTTCGTGATATTAATTTTTTTTCTAATTCTAAATACTTTTCTCTAATTAAGACAAATCAAACTTTAATCATAACAGATATTTTTTATTTCATACTTTAGAAAAGGTTACTATTTCAAACTATTTTGGCGACCAGTTTGGCCTCACTTAAATGTATGCTAAGAAATGTATCATGTTACTTTTATTCATAAATCAATTCACTTGAACAATCTTTCGCCAAGTCGAAAGATTCTGATAGAGAAATCAGAAACTCAGTATTTTTATGTTAGCGGGACGCAGGTGATAAATCGCCAAACATTTTTCCCGTCCCATTTTTTTGTATTTCATTAATTTCATTTAAAATATAATCCTTTCATTCATTTTATTTAAAATACAAAATTTTCATTTAAAATTGAAACATTTAAAATTGATGGCTTTCAATTCTTTCCTTTTTTTAAAACAAAACGAAAAGAAAAATATTAGGCACAGATGTCATATACGCACCTGGGGTACTTAATTGGCACCAAAATGGCATTACTTTGATTGACATGGTAACGCGGCTATTGTTGTTTATTTAATAATAAATATTTATTCACTTTTATTTTCTTTTTTTAAATTGCATAAATTATTTTGTTCTATAGTTCATTATTTTTTTGGTTATTTTCTTTTAAAAATAATAGAAAATAATTAAAAAATACGGTACTACATAGTTATTTCGTGGACCAATTTTGTCAAATTATATAAATCACCAAACCACTCGTCAAATTATACAAATTGACATAATGTTTATTTTAAATAACGAAAGAACAAATAAAATAGTATATCATTAATAAATATACAAATAAAACGTCGAAATAAAAATCACTTGATGACGTAAACACGCGTAACTTGCTTAAAGTCAAGTGAATGTGACATTTACGATCAACCGTTATTGGCATTTAATCTTATAGTTTGGTGATAGATTTTTGGTCGACGGAATAACTAAGTAGTACCAAAACTACATAAGTAACTGGTATTCGAAAACTAGGTTTTCGCTAAATTTTCGTAAAAAAATCACGCCAAACCCGGTGCGTATATGACATCTGTCCAAATATTAAAGAATGCAATAAACAATGACATTTAATTTCAACTTCAAAGCAATGTTTTAATTCACCACTCGAAAAAAAAAATACTAACTGGTGAGTTGAAAAAAGCTATTGGCGAGATTTGCACCCGGCTAGCGTAACAGTACCAAGATTTCTTTGCGACCATGGCAACTTTTATGTATGTTTTATTCGAAAAATAAATTTGATTTTTTAATCAAAATGGAAAACTTTCGGAACAGATGTCATATACGGCCCCCATATTGGCGCAATGCCATATACGCACTGACTCCAATGCCATATACGCAACGGGTACTTAACTGGCGTCAAAGTATCGTTATTTTGCTTGATATGGTAAGCCGGATGTTGTTTATGCTGTTCATGTTTTCCCCAAATTGGCGTGGGAAAAAATCGCACCAATATGGGGCCGTATATGATATCTGGGCCAAACTTTCATATGAAAAGCGAAGAGATCAGACCGTATTTATTTATGGCAGTCACATGACTTGGACTATTATAATATAGATGAAATGATGGTTATAGAATAATATTTGGCGACTTATCACCTGTACCTGGCTAACATTAAAGTACCAAAATGGCACCTGGAATATAAAAAGCGAAGTGGTTCGCCCGGAACTGTTGATGATAGTCACATGACTTAGGCTATTGTTATAGAAATTGTTTTAAAATACCGGGAGACAAAGACTCAGTACATTTAATTTATTTTATTTTAGCTTCTTTTCAAATGTTTAACTAATCATCTTTAATCAAACACGAAAAAAACCATTGGATGTCTTAACAGCAACTGATTCGACCTTAAATTTTTGCAATAAAAGGGAATTGAATGGAAACCAGTTTACAGGGAGATCTGCACAGCTTTTTTCAGTATAATTAAATCTTCTCTAATATTTTAAAAACAGATCAGATTAGGATGTTTCTAGATTCTGCATTGTCTGAACGGGGGTTGAGAGCGTAGCTTGCAGGGGGCAGAGCCCCTAGTTATATATAAGACATTCTCGAAAGCATAACAGCATACGGCTGATGCGTAGCAATTATAATTTCTATCTTTTTCCTTGTTTTTAATTAACTGATATGTTTTAAATAGACATTGAATAAATATTACTGAGTTTGGCTTATATTTATCAAATAATTTCTGTGGATATTTTGCATTTAAAAACGTAATAAAACAAAAAGCAAACAAAAACTGTAAGCACAACCTGAATTTCTTTTCAAATTTTTTTTCGGTGCTTTTCTCTTTCTTTCTTTCTTTTTCTTTTTCTTTTTCTTTTTCTTTTTTTTTTTTTTTTTTTGTATTTCGGCGAAAAAATCACATATTCTCTAATGTATATAACTTATCTGCTAATGTTTTTGAATAATTGGTTTTATAAAGTTCCACGCAAAAAAATTGAATAATCAATCATACTAAATGTTTCGAAATTTTAGTTTTCTTTTGTTTTTTGATGAAAAATCGTGGCATTTTCTTAACAGTAAATGCGGTTGAAGCACAATTTCAGCTTTTCATAATTTTTAAATTTTTTCTTTGCCACGTTTTATTGTGGGATTTTTTTCTGTGTATTCTAAAATAAAAGCTTTAGTGGACTTATCAAGAAATCAACACCAAATCACAGAAATGTAGAAAAACAAACAAAATTGGTATACCATCCTTACTTCTCCAGTTCAGCTCATCCCCTTTTTACTTTCCCCTTTTATTTTCCGCAAAGACACAGTGTAATAAAAGTATTATAATTGAACCACCAATTGGAAGATGGGAATAAACGCCACTTTTTGACACATTCATTTTTCTACACTTTTACATTCTTTAGACGTAGCGCTTAATAGTGTGTTCGAAGAAAAGAACAAAAACCGTTCGCTTCGTATAGATTTATGCGGCCTTAAAAATAGTTAGTTGGAACAGGGAAACAAATCCTTCCTTTATTCCCTTCTTCCAACTACCAACTGTACGAGTACAGAAATAGTGTTCCTTTTTGCCTGTTTTTTTTTTTTCGATAAACAAAAACGCATCGCTATTGGCGGGGGAGGCGATACTAGCGATCTAATAGCCGCCATTTTATAGCGGGTTCAGCAGACCTTACCAAATTTTCCAAAATTATCGATCAATTGTAGGGCAGTGTGAAATAAAAATCAAGGCGAATTGTGACGTCAGCTACATTTCAACAATGACATCAACGAAAGCTATCATTTTGAACTGTAGCTGACGCCACAATTCGCCTTCATATTTATTTCATACTGCGTTACAATTGGTCGGTAACTTTGGTAGCTTTGGTAAGGTCTGCTGAACACGCTCTTTGTTGTGTTTGAGACTGCATTCGTTTAGCGTCGCGTCGTGGAGATTATTAACCTATAAATTTGATTATTTCATTATTAAAGTTTAAATATGACCAGTTAAAGTAGCTGTAACAATTCACCTGATAATGAGTCAGAAGCTGAGACTCCGAAAAAGAAGAGAAGAGGTGTTAGAAATGTCCATTTGTACAAAAAAGAAAAGCAGAATCACAGCGTCTACTTTGTCAATCTTATGTGAGTACAAGTACTGGGAGGTTAGTGTCAGCTAAATCTAACAGTAATAGTGACTGTGTCTGTAAAAAAAACTGTACTCAGCAGTTTAGTAGTGAAGAAAAACAGCAGTTGCTTGAATTCGTTTACAATGGCGACCGAAAAATGAACATGACATATATATGATGAGTCTCATTGAATACGCGAAGGATAATCGCCGCTGTTCAAAACGCGAAAATCCGAAAAAAACGTGACAATACGTTCACGTATTTTGCTATGAAAGGAAAGGGAAAAATTCAAGTATGCTGCCAAGCTTTCTCCATTTTATATGCTATAAAAAAATAAGCCCATTTTTCACCTTACCTCCCTTAAATCGGAGGAAAAACTACCTGAAGATAAACGAGGGCAGCATTGTAATCGAGGTAATGTCTTAACAAATGAAGAAATTACGGCTATTGATGAACATATTCGGTCATTTCCCCTTAAACAATCTCATTACAGCAGCAAAAATATACACTATTTATAAGCGAACCTAAACGTCAAAATAATGCATGAACATTAGAAAAAATACCACTGATACCAATGCGTAAAATACGACTATTACAGAAAATATTTTAATGATAATCATGGCTAGAGATTAGGTCGGCCACTAGTAGACGTTTGCTCGACCTGCAAAGAACTCCATGCAAAAATAAAAAGTCTGTCTCTAAATGAGAATGCGAAGAGAGTTGTGGTTGCGGAAAAAATGACTTATGGAAACTTATGGTACGAATTGTATAAAAATTTGTTCTTAAGCTAATTCAAGGGTGTAGAGTTCCTTTATGCTGTCAGAATTGTGTACTGCTATTGAAAAAAATAAAGTTATGCTTCGTTTTAATATGTAGATGCCTCCCTAAGCAAATTTTATATACATCATTTAAAAATAGTCTTTGTTTCCAATCGTTCGGTACCAGTAACTTCCTTCTACGATAGTTTGTTGAGAAATTAGTAGGGGGTGTTTACTTTTTTTTTCACGAGTGTACATGAGTGAGCATGATAGCATTCAAACTGTGGTTGTTTTGGGTGTATATGTTATAGGCTAATATTGAAACAGCTGTATTTATTATCGTACAAATCGGACAACGGGTTTAGTATCTAAACCATTTTCCAAGCATTTTGTGACCAGAGAGTATTCGATTTCTATTTTGTTTTTACCTCAAGTACTCAATTAAATATTTTTATTGTCCATGCTCATCTTATCTTGATACAATAACCTTATTTTATCAGAACGTGACAAGAACGTGACTAGAACGTGTACCTAGTAAAACCCTTTTTTAATTAAAAAAAAAACAATGTAAGAATAAATTACCTGAGTTTTATTGGTCTGCTAAAAGGAAAATTAAGCATCGGGAAAATTAAGCATCTGGAAATTTAAGCATCGCATTTTATTGAGGAAAAAGGCAAAATATATGCATTTAAAAACCATGATACCTCCGTTTGTGTGGTTATGTTATATTCAGTTTCAGTATTTATTGCTTTCCGTACACGTATACTATACGGAAAGCATTGTAATCGTGAATCAAGACTTAATTTCTAGCAAAAAAAAAAAAAAAAAAAAAGACACGTAAAAATTGCAAGCGACAAAAATCGCCTGCGACTCGTCAGATTCCCTGAAACTTACGTATTATCCAAGCATTTCATTGGCTGTTCGGGAAAAGGCTTTCCTATTATCAGATTTCGAAGCATTTGATTGGCTGTTACTGGCGACTCGCTTCGTTTCAGGCGTCAAAGACGCACCGACAGAAAAAAGTTGCTTGCTTTCGAAGCGATTCCACTGGAGCCATAGGAATAACATGTGAACGCCTGGAATTTGAAGCGACTTTGACCCCTCGTGTAATAACGCCATAAGATTTCCTTAACTTTTACGTATTATCCAAGCATTTCATTGGTTGTTCGAGAAAAGGCTTTTCTATCGTCAGATTTCCAAGAAATCTGACAACCCATTTTAAATGAAATTTCATTCTTAAACTTCTAAACATCTCACAATATTACTTTTTACACCGTCGTATAGAGAAAATAAACGGTCAAGTGCGAGCATTACTCGCGCACGGAGGGTTCCCTAGAATAAATATATGAATTTGTAATTGTATTATAAAAAAAAAGTTGCTAAAAGAATACTAAGACTTTTTAAAAAACTATATAACGTAGGGTTGGGTATAACTGTATATATTAGAAAAGTGTAATCGGGTATACCATGAAAGTTCAAAAAGATATATGGAACAATATCAAATATAGCTATTCGTATAACTCTTTTTTTAATATTATCCTAATCTGTTTATGATGAACTTAATTCGGTACTGACAATAAAGGCAGTGCATAGTTAAACTTCATTTGGCATTTCATGAAACTAAATTCAGCGTAGTAATAACCTTTATTTCTACAGTGAATCTTAAACAAAACCTTTGTTCAAAGTTTAAAATTGGCATTGTGCTAAGCGCGCTTCGAATTGAGGTCTCGAAGTTGCAACACCGCCTTGGTCAGTGCCGCGTTTTTTCAGATAGGTGTTTAATTAAATTTTAAAGTCACTCGAGGCGTATTGAGAGATACAATCAATGCAAACTATCGCGAATCTCACAGTATTTATGCGATTCATTCTAATTAAATATTTCGAGGACGATGCCCTTAAAAAACGGACACCTAATTTTAATTCCAAAACAGACAAATGGCACCAAGAATATTTAATTAAAATTTTCCTTTTATCATGTACGTGAAAATGAGCCAGTTCGCATTTTCTAATAAATTCGTTTATAAATTCTGGTGTCAGTTCATTATTTCATAAGTTTATAAACAGAATTACTCCGTGCCGGAAAGGATTAAGTGGTCGCAGGACTCTTAAAGTTTCAAAATTTAAGAAATTTTAATTTTTTTAGATTTTAAACTTCTATCTTTTCTGAATATTTTGATATAATTGTTTCCTTGAAATTCCCATTAGAACAGAAGTTTTGGCTTTTAGAATTATACCCGCTCAATAGCTGAAGCGGCGTTTCCGAAACTTTAAAGTCATTATTTTCCAAATGGCGTTTTTGGGTATAACGCGCAGTTACCTCAAAAGCTTCTGAATATTTTTTCATGAAATTTTGAAAACATATATTCCATGTTATTCTGTATAAACTGAACCTAAAATTTCCTTTTTATTGTTCAAAAAAATATTTTTTTAGGTGATTTTACTGTTGAAATTTTCAAAATTTTGTACTAGCTAAATGCAGCATTGCATTAAAAATATAAAAATGCTTTAAATACAAATTTATTTAAGTTCAGGGAAATTATTACAATCTGAAGTATATGTAAGCACCAAAATTTTTATTCTAGTTGCAATATTTAATTTGTAATCCTGCGTGTAAATTGTTATGCCAATTTTTTGTTCGACAAATGTCTAACAGTTTCGAGCCCCCTATAAATACTAATTCTGTATCTTGCACTTTTTTAAATACATGAAACGAAAGAACATACTTATATCTTTCATTCCAAATAAAATTGTGTTTTAAAATCATATACATTTTAAGACATTAAATGTTGAAAATGGTCTTTTTTTCATTTTTTCCACTTTTCAGAGTCCCGAGACCCCTTAAATTAGTATGATTTTAACAATTTGACGTTTATTGCTTTTATACTGTTACTGGACATTACATTACACATATATATCAATAAAAGTCGTTAACTATAGGCATAGAGTACGCCGCCCTGTCCTTGTCCATGTCCAAACTGACCGTACCTTTAAGGGTTAATATCTCAGCTAATTACCGATGATTTTTTTCGAAAATCATTATCAACAATGCTTTTATTCTTCTGCAACGATAGGTATATTCAGCGATGCTCAACAATTTTTCTGAATTTCCGTAAATCGAAATTTGTGTATAACAGAAAAATGCTAATTACTCAAAAACTATGTGACCTAGGGTAATCGCTATAATTTTCCGGCAAGGTTTATATTAACGTGTACTACCTCTAATTTTTTCATAATTTTAGTTTCAGTAGATTCGGAATTAGATGGGGGGGGGGGGGGACATATTTTTGCGCTACATTTTCAACAATATCTTTGAAAATATAATACCTAAAATTAAAAGGAATGTATTTTTGAGTTCAGCGTTACAAAAGCTTTCACAGGATACCCCCACATGATATACAAAGAAAAACTTTTTTTTTTTCGAGTAGCATAATTAGCCCCTCTACTTTTTTACTAAATATATTTATGAATGTTTAATAATCTGAAAATATGTGGGTCAATGGTCTTTATTACTTCCTCGAATTTGAACTTTCCACGTTCCATAGTTTACGATGAAAATAGCTGTGATAGACAGACAGACATTCAGACGGACAGACACAGGAGTGATCTTATAATGGATCCGTTTTTACTTTTTAAGTACGGAACCCTAAAAATGTACTTTTAAATGCAATTTGTTTGAAAGTTGTATCTCAATTTGTTTCTGAGTTATTAATATTTTTTGTAGTTTTTATTACTTTTTTGTCATAGGAGCAAAAGCATTAATGTCAGTTGTGGGAAATTTTCAGAAATCCTACTCGCCAAGGATTTCTTAGCATTAAGCAGCAAAACACAACACACAGCTCTTTTCCGGTGGGCTCAATATTTATTAGCTCCGGTGAGTTTTTACTAATATGTAAATATTCTTTAAAAATAATGTAAACATAACACGACCCCAAATACGAATAGCAGATGCAGTTGCAGTTAATTCTGCCATTCTTCTTCACAGTTCGTAAACCATTGGGAAAAATAAAAACATTGATTCTACACTTGGGAGCGCTAAGCATAAGTATGCGCGTACATGTGTGACACGGACGTCACATATGTAAGCATTTCCGTAAGAAAGAACGGAAATAAATGGAGATGCTTAGGAAAGGAAAATATAACTTAGGTTTTGGTTTTTCAGAAGTGCCGTTTCGCTGGTCTCCAGAGTGCAGTATTTATGAGCTGCGGTGAATTCCGACCAATGTTTAAATATTTACTAAAAACAAAGCAGTACCGGAGCTGAGCTCCACTGAGCTCCAACGCAAAATAAGTGCTGGTATATATGTGTGCGAGTGAACATGTTAACGTCCAAACGGTGTTTTCGTTTGAGCTGTCGGGCTGTTTTTCAACGATTTATCAGCCATCGATTGTCTACAACTAATAAGTGCCATTTCGATTGGGAAAGCACCAAGGAAATATACAATAATACTTTCATGTAGATATTCAGGGATACACACGGGATATGCCCGCGTCCAAATTTTCTCTAATCTTAAAAAAAAAAAAAATTGGTAAAATATTCCTAAAGTTGTCGTCAGAAATAAGTCCCCAAAAACTTTGCCAAATGTGCAGTAATTCAAGGATTCGGCGAAATTCTCACATAATGGGAGTTTTTACAATAAGTGCATGTATATTTAAAATTAATTGTAAGAAATTTAAAAACAAGTTGAATTTTAAATGTAATTATAAAATATACAACTTTTATTTTAATAAAAAACGCAAGTTTCGAAAATTAAACAAAAATCACTGGATTATAGATTTTTAAGATAATACAGGTAATTTGTATTGATCCAGAGAATCTTAAATTCTTGCATTTTATTAATTACCAAGATAAAATATCTTTTAATTGTTAAATTTTAGACAAAAGGACAACGAAAAATCATGCATCAGGCATAGATTATGAAACTCTTTCCAAAAGCTCAAAAGATATTATTAAGAACGAACTGTATTATGAACAAGCAATTTAAAAAATAAATAACGCATTAAAGTTCATTTACAACAATTGTTGTCCATATGCGACGAATTCTGTCGTACGCCCTTGTATATGATCTAAAGAATTGTTACACACCACATACGTCACTAAAAATTAAATAAGTGTAAAAATGCATACCACAGATGAAAACGCATTTTGAGCATTTATGGATCAAAGTCAGTTCTGTAACCGTTTATTTTGTACTCTTTATAGATGAGCTATATACTACGCAATCCATGGAAAACATACTGTAGTGCAAATTAGCGCTCATTTCTGATTTAATTTTGTTTTAAGTATCATAACATTGTTAAAATACACAGTGTGTGATTCCCCCCCATAAATCATAGTGTAATGGGATCCGTTTGTGCACGCATGTAAACGGACAATAAATTTTATTTATTCGATACTTCTGACAAAGTATTTTATAGGGTACCTGAGCGATTTCTATCAATCTCATTATGTTTCAAATTTCGTAACATGGATAAAATGCACCGTAGACGATTTTTCCCACTGGACAATAATGTAGTGGAATTATTTTGTGTGTTCCCTTTAAACGAACAATATATTCCACACACTTCATTTTCAATGCCAGACATTTTATGCAAACCCTCAATAACATATAAATATTCAATCAGACGGCCAGACAGTTGGCTGGATACATAAACACTTTTGAACTTTGTTGGAAAAAGTTTATAAAAATACTTTTGGATTATAATCGGTATTTATAAATTTTTACATTTAATTTACTGTAGTGAAGTAAATGTTAGATATTATCATTATGTTGCTTATAAAAAAAATCCTTGCTTTCATTTTTATTTTAAAGAACAAAAATTAAGGTACGACATTTATTTGCAGAAATTGTTTGAAATTTTCATTTTCGAAATGGGCAATTAATTTTCATTGCAAGATAACCAAACATTCATCTCTTTCTGCTGAATTGATGCGGTTTTTTGAGAACTCAAAATAGAGAAAATTTAATTATAGACATCTTGTGTATCTATGAAATTAAAAGATGTCCTTTAATTAAAAGCTAAATCCCCGTTAAATCAATTGAATGTAAAAGTTTGAAATGTTAGATAATTTAAGTTATTTAATATACCGGAACTCTTTTAATTGTAGCATTGTTGATGATTTTGGTCGTCTCACTTCAATATTAATTTCTGAATTTTATCTTGTGGAATATTTTCCTAACAATTATACTAATTGCTATAGAAAATTAAAATGCATTTGATTTCGTCATTTTGCTTGTAAACATTCTTAATTTCACTAAAGTCTAAGCATTGCCATTCAATTGATTATTTGCTTTATTTGTTAATGATACACATGACGATAATTTAATTACTGTTAACTTTTAGTTTAGATGTTTGGAATTGTATTTTATGCTCTTTGCGAATAGTATCTTTTACGATTACTTGTTTTTGCATTTTTGCTTAATAATCAAATCGTACTCAAAACAATATTGCTCTAAATTTAGGTAAAAGTTATTGTTGATATCTACAATAATAAAGACATATGTGATGATGAAAGTAACATATCATCGCATATGATAACTTATCCCCTTTTTAACATTAAATCCCTCTTTTCACAAACATACTTCTTAATCGTTCCTTAATGGACACCAAGAAATACGTTGGCACTTAGTTGATATCAGCGGTATTCCATTGATGAGAAGGAACAACTATCACAGAAGGTATATTGCATTTCTTTTCTTATCCTACAACCAGTAACTGAGCGTGCATACTGTCCTTGCCATTAACGAATAAAGAAAAAAAGAGATATGCTTTGATCATATGCTTGGTTGCAACAGTAATTTAAACACTTGTTTTTAATGCTCAGTTTGATAGTCATTACTAATGCCTTGTCGGCTCTGAAATCTATCCTGTTCATATTAAACTCAGCGTCAGGCATTGATTAATGTCTGCGCTGCTACTTCTATATATACGTTTCCCATTGCCCAGCCTTGGCATATCATATTGTTTGTTAAAATTTCAGTTACGTAAGCTAATGAATCGTTGGACTGATTTTGAATTCAATGTTTCCGTAAAGTGACGTATTATTTGGTGTTATAATTGTGTAAAGTTCAAACATTTGTGGCTCTATGTACTTACAATCAAATCTGTCTGACGGTATGTCTGACCGGACTACTGCAAACATGTAGAGCAGTCCTTGCCTCTGTCCAGTACCGGAGTTACCCCGCGGAAATATTGCATAGCTCGCCTATCTTTAATAAAATGCCACATGCATATCTTGGACTTATTATTGTATCTCCCGGCGTCTTTTGCATCCACGCAAAGTACTTAAAACTGATACGGTTGATTGTATATAGATAAAATAACGACTTAAAACCCACAGCAGCATCTCTTTAAAACGATATATAGAATCTCTAGCAGAAGCATAAGTACGCGCATATGTGGGTGTCGGTAGGGTTTTGTGCTGTCTTCTGAAGAGACTACTGTGCGCAGACCTACAAGATTTGGCAGGTATATGTGTGCACCTCGAAGTAGAGGTCTGCACGGGCCCGGGCTTGGCCCGAGGCCCGTACCCGGCCGGCAGAATTAGGACAATTTTTTCAACGGGCCGGGCCGATAAAAAAATTAATCTGGCCTATCGGCCCGATATAAGATTTTGAGTGGAGCAGATAAAATACGAGGTCATTTCCAATGAATATGACTTTTTCGAGAAGTATAAATGTGCGTTACGAGCCGATGCGAGTTTAACAACATCAATACAGAGATGTAACATGTCCATCGTAGAGATCGGCATCGTACAGTTACATGATGCCTGATCCCAGGTTTAATTTTTTCGCAGACTTGTGCCGGGACGGAACTGGTCTTAATCGTTCTCAGAATGTGTAGTACAGGCATTATGTTTTGTAAAAGTATTAATAGCGATAATGAACTTCTGTTAACAGTATCTTTGGAAATGTACCTTAAGGTGGTTCTCATATTTACTGCTCATTTTTAACTATAAAGACATAAAATTGACAGACCTGAGTATTGAAGGCATTTGGGATCGAATAGCGTTTCCATTTTTCATAAATTACGTACAGAGATAACAGAGACTCTTGTCACGTGACTGTACGTTTTCTCCTTTCCTGTGCTATCGCTTCCGGAAATTCGATTCAAAACGCTAACTTTGGCAGTATTTTCTGAAAGATATATTACTTTTATATAAGAAACAAACGGCATTTACATGGTTTCTGAATAAGAATGCCTGCCAATCTCATGCGTTTCCGAAAAGAAATGAATTCATAAATGTATCAAAATGTAGCTCCTTTGGATTTGAGAAAAGCCTTAAAAATGACAGAAATATTTTCACAAATCTACCTTTTATTATAATCTTCAAAAGCTATCATGTTTTTTAACCCTTTATTCTAAACTACAATAATCTTTTAATGAACCCTTATTTAAACTTTGAAACGTCTGTAGAGACGTTGACTAAAACACTGTAAGTAATCGTTAACGTTTACTATTGTGTGTTTTCTATTTTGCGAACACATAGTAATTTAAAATATACTGTAAAATGTTCCCATAAATATGCACGTAGTATTCATGAAAAGAATCTTAATTGTATGTCGAGAAAAAACGGAATTTTTTGTAGAAATTTAGTCGGGCCGGGCCTGTTTTCACTGATTTTTGTACGGGCCGGGCCGGGCTGAGAACGGTAAAAATGTAAACGGGCCGGGCTCGGGCCGAACTTTCAATTTTTACACCGGGCCGGGCCGGGCCGGGCCGGGCCGGGCCAAAATAGCTTTCCTTCGGGCCGGGCCGGGCCCGGGCCTGGAAATTCCGGCCCGTGCAGACCTCTACCTCGAAGTCAGTTTTTAGATTTTTTGATAATTAGCCGAAATATTAATTAAAAACCATAATGGGCATCGCAAAATGATCAGCTTACTTTGTTCTTCCGGTTGTGCCTGCTCCTCTCTGGATTTTCGTCGGACATACACGAAGGCGAAGCGTTCAATTTTCTTTTTCTTTCTCTCTCTTTTTTTTTTTTTTTTTTTTTTTCATTTTCAAATGCTGATTGTTGTGGACTCGATAAGATGAAAAAAACCCTAAAGTTTTCATCGTACCTTACAGGTTCCAAATGTATATTTCGGTTACAAAAAATATGAATATGTCTTACTTCAAAAAACATTTTTAATGAAGTTCGGTTCGTGTCAATCTTCAACTTTTTCCGTTTTTCTGTATTTTGAAAATGTCCTATCTGCTTCCCGGAAAGAAATACACACAAAAAACTTTATTTGAGATTTTTTTCTCTTTCTAATGGTGTATTTATTTAAAAAAATAGTTATTTAAAACGATGCATATTATCCGAAATTTGATTCCGTGTTTTTCTTCATCATCTGCTTCTCGGACAAAACTTAAAGAAAAAAACAAATAAAAAAAAATACCCACTTATTCAGCAGATTTTTTCGGTTGTGATGTTTCCAGCTTCGAAAAATATTAATATTTACTATTTCAAAATAATTATTTCTCTACGGCCAATTCGTGTTCGTTTTCCCCTTCTCCGTTTTTTTCTCTAGTTTGGAAATAATCTCTATTTACTGGATGTAAATAGAAAAAAAAAAACTTATCTTCAGTATTTTTGCGTTTCTAACAATGATTTTGTTTCCAAAGAATATTAATATTTGTTTTTCAAAGAAAAATTTTCATGCAATCCTTTCACGACGTCGCTAGAGATTTTTTTCGCAGTATCTATATCGTTTGCTGTTTTAAGCGATTTGTTCTTGAGAACATTTATGTTTAGGTTATCATTTCTGCGTATGTCTGGATGAAACCTTTACATTTTCAACTATGTACGATAGTCTTTCCAATACATTTAAATTTATCATTCCGCGTTTCAATAGAGTAAGGGGTCGATACGCGTTTTATGTTATTTAGGATTATATTATCTCCGGAACAGAATATATTTATATAGGTATATTATTTCTCGTCTTTGGTCCGAATTCAAAATTTAACGTATCTAATTGTCAGAAATTAAATCGGTAAATCCTGTAACTGTGACCCTTTAGCTTCTTTGGAAAGATTTTCCTTAATAAATATAAAATCACACAAATTCGTGTTTCGTTTGCGAAATCAGTCGGGGCTTGCCTAACACTACCTGTATGCGCTGCTGAAGATACTGAGGCTTCCAACTCTAGGTTCCTTGGAACGAATTTTGCTTAAAAATATGAAATTAGACATACCGGAGTGTGCGTAGAAGGCGTTGTGTACGTTACTGAAGGTAGTGTGGTCCTGGAAACCACACTCTAGATTCGTTTGGATAGATTAAAAAAAATATATAAAATCATACAAATTGCAGGGTGTACGTTGCCGAAGGCAACGTATACCCAACGTACGTCTCCAAAATTTGGGATCGTTCGGAATGATTGTTGTATAGAAATAAAAAATCATTCAAACCTGATTTTATGTTCCCTGATTAAGATTATTGTCAAGGTTATTATCGGGCAACATCGAACGTGTAAGCTAGTACATCATAAAAAGAGAATGACACTCTTTGTATAAGAAACGTAATTTTTCTGACATCTAATTAAATAAAGTACTTGTGACGTTCAAAGAAATAAACTATACATACGTTACGAAATAAAACTATTCATTAATCAATTTTATTCTGAATTTACTAGCTAGAATTTGAAATAGGAATAAAATCAGCAAACATTATCATACATAAAATATAATAAGACTAATCATAGAGAAAATATACTTATATACGTTCTGTCATTTTAATATATGAAATGACAATTTTTGCGCTTACTGAGATTACTCTTTAACGAAACTTTTATTATAAATATTTCAGTTACAGATATCAAGTTTCCAGAAGATTATTCTAGCCAAAAGAAACGCGGATAATATTTTGAAAACAAACGGAAGTATATTTAGAAGTATGTTAAGTACTTTCAGTAGTATAATCTGAGTGCTCAGTTTAAAAGAAATGAAAAAGTATAGGGTATCCATAAAATAATGTTTCCGTTTCGATTGTGTATTATAACAGTTTAATTGACACTAATTACAACAAATCATACATCGAATTGAAGGTAAACTAATTTAAGTTTTCTTACAAATGTTCAATGTGTGCCCGGTATGGAATTTATACTGCACATATCGAACCTAAAGTTCAATTCTTCCCACACTTCGGTTGACAAGTCCGGAGTACTTGATGTAATAACCTCTTCAATTTTGTGTATCGACTCTGCGAACTCATTAGGTAGCAACTGAACGTAGACAAGATCTTATAAATCCGCAAAGGAAAAAAATCGCATGGCTCTAACGGCTTTTAGCCGTTTATGTACTGGATTATGAATTCATGAAAATTTTATCTTTTAAAGCATTTTTTTTTTTAATTTTTGAAACTACATTAGAAGATTTACATAATTATTTAATAAATTTTAGACTTATTTTAGAAGGATTCATTAAATTTAAATTTATAGGGATTTTGTGCAATATTTATAATCCCACTAAAATCTTTTATTTTAAATATTTTTCTTAGTATTTTGTAGAATTAGGAAATGTACAAATATTTCTTACAATAGAAATAGAGGAATATTTCCGAATTGAAAATCCCCCCTCCCCAACGCCAAAAAAGCTGAAAAGATGCAAAGGTAAAAGAAATCCTCCTTTAAAAAATATTTTTATTTTCTGTAACTAATAATGCTTTTTTGAACAAGATAAAGTATTGCATCTATAACTCCTTCTAAACTGAATTACTACTTATCGATGTATTAAACGAATTTTATAACAAGTTATTTTAATGGTACTTACAAGTACCGTCAGTAGATAAACTGTTAAATTTTCAGCCCATCAATAACGCTTTACTCTCAAAAATCGCCATTCTGCGTGTGTGGCACTGCAAGCGAGTCAATAACAAAGCAGTACTTGCGCATGCGCTTATCTAACGCTGTATGAGCTACCCTCTGTTTCTGACGTCAAACAGACACTCTAGGAAGTTTACAGTTAATACTATTAAAATTTAGTGTTATTAGTGTGAAATTTTAGTGCGTTTAGTGTTAAAGAGCCTGGAAAAAGAGTTATTAGAAGTTTAATAAAATACTTGATGGAAGACATCTAAATGGAATAAAAAAAATTAAATCACAATAGTAAGAATTTCCATTATTTTAATTAAAGTATAGCATTTAATTAAAAACTAGTTGGATGTGCCAATCCCGAAACTTTCTTCTATCTTATACATCTTAATATTTCAAAAACTAGTTACAGATGTTAATATTTCAATATTATTAGTTCAATACTATACCAACATTAATTTTCATCTTAAATTTCTGCTTCAGTCAATTAAACGGACTAAAAACGAGTTAATCTATATCATGATATTTGTTAAAATTATTAGTTTTTCCTTATTCTACTGTTATCAGCTGTTTGCGAATAGCCGGCTTAGCAGGAAGCGAGTTCCCGCCGCTGCACGAGCCGCCGATGGACAATAGAACTACGAAAAATCAAGAAAAGTATACAAAAATCGCTATCACACAGCCCCTTTACCACGCAATATTTCCAAATTCAAAGAGGACCTGTTGGCCAAAACCAAAAACATGCACAAAAAATTTGGTTCAATTGTATGCATAATTTTATGCACTTTTCGATGATTCAATAAAGGTAATGGCACAAACATCGCTATTACAGCACCCCCCTTCCGGCAGATTTTTTTCAAATTCAGGGAGGACTTGCTTGCCGTAGCCAGAAACATGCACAAAAAAATTCCTTCAATTCTATGCATAACTTCAAACACTTTTCGGTGGTACAATAATGCAAATGGCACAGAAATCCCTACTACAGCGCCCCCTTCTGGCGGAATTTTTTCAAGTTCAGGGAGGACTTGCTTGAAATAGCCAGAAACACACACAAAAAATTTGATTCAATTATATGCATAACTTCATACACTTTTCAATGGTACAATAATGAAAATGGTACAGACATCGCAATAATAGCGCCCTCTGTCGCAGACAGCTCCCTCTGTATCCCTTTGCAGTAACAGTGACACCTGAATTTAAAAACTTTTACGTCTAAGTGAACTGAACCGAACTGAAACACTTTAGAATAATGTTTTGTTTTTGTGAACGGAGTTGCGCCTCCGTGATGATTCGATTGAAGTTAAAGCATTTTTAAATGTTAAAGTCCTATAATCCTGTATATATTTTGTAATATATTTGTATATAAGTATTGAAGATTAACCGAGTGATGTCTTATTTTAGTTGAGTCAGTTGTTAGTAGAATTAAGTCTAAATCAAAATCCGGCAGAACGAACATCGGAAGCAAGCGAGAACTTACCTCTGACAGAAATGGTAAGTAGAAGATTTATGACATTCTTTTTTGTCTATTTTGAAAGCTTGTTATCATATTTTTATGGCACCCGGGAACAGTGACGCCGGTTTTGATTTGATCTTAATTGAATGAAAAGTTATTCATAGACGAAAGTTTTGTATATTTAGTTCTATTGAAAAGAATATTGTTGATGGTTTGTTTTGATCTTGAATATAATGAAGAATTGAGTATAAAAATAAATAAAAGTCTTGAATACTTAATTATGTTGAAGATAATATTATTAATAATATTGATTGATAGCGTATTTTGAAAACAGGGTTATTTTGAAAGTTATTGAATATATTTTGAAAGATATTATTGTTGTTATATTAAGTTGTTGTATAATTAATTATATTTAAAATTACGGATTAAATATGTCTGATATTGAAAAACTAAAGAAGAAACGTGCTGTTTCTAGAACGGCGACTACGAAATTAATTAATACTTGTGAGCAGTATCTTGTAGAATCAGTACAGGAAGTTCCTGTTCTCACGGAACATATTGATCAGTTAAACGCAAAGTATAATAATTTAACAACTTTAGATAAGCAGATCCAAAACTTAATGGATGATGACGGCGAATTAGAAACTGAATTTGAAACTGCCGATGGTTATTCTGAAAAAATAATTTCTATGAAATCGAAACTAACGTATGCTTTAAAAATGAAAGTTGAACCTGAACGTTCTATTAAGAAAACAAATTCGGTTAACGAAAGCATTTGAACAGAGAATTTGACTTCTTGCTCTCATTCTAAAATTAAATTACCGAAATTGAGTATTAATAAATTTAATGGAGATCCTGCATATTGGTTATCTTTTTGGAACCAATATGACAATGCGATACATCAAAATGATAGTTTAACTGACATTGAGAAATTCAATTATTTGCATTCCTTCCTTACTGGAGCTGCTTCTAGTGCAATTAGTGGGTTTTCTCTATCGAATGAAAATTATATAG
This sequence comes from Maratus speciosus, assembly GCA_963932465.1. Classification (NCBI taxonomy): domain Eukaryota; kingdom Metazoa; phylum Arthropoda; class Arachnida; order Araneae; family Salticidae; genus Maratus; species Maratus speciosus. Next base: position 350,757,039 of record OZ010795.1, on the reverse strand, counting down.
CAGCGATTGAACTACTCAAAAAGCGTTTTGGTCGTAAGGACCTGATTATAAATGCTCATATGGGAAAATTATTGAATTTATAAACAGTTAAAATGTAAATAATACTTTTGCTTTGCGAAAGCTGTATGATAATATTGAGACTCAAATAAGAAGTTTAAATTCACTTGAAGTAACTTCCGGAACATATGGTACGTTACTAACTCCAATTTTGCTTAAATTAATTCCCAATGAGTTAAATTTGGAATTTCAACGTAAACGGAAAACTCAGGATAATCTTTTTGAAGTCAGCGAACTGCTTGAATTTCTACGGGCAGAAATAGAATGCAGAGAAACTGCGATTCAAATACAAGGTAGGGTTATCGTTCAAAATCCACCGCAAGTGCAGAGGGAGAGAAAAATAAATAAGTTTACAGTTCCCACTGCTGCTTCATTGAAGGTTTCGATAAATCATTGTATTTTTTGCGCAGATTCCGCTGAATCAGTTAAGCACAATTCTGCAGCTTGTTCTAAGTCCGTAGCAGAAAGACGAGCATGTTTGAGAAAAAACGGAATGTGTTATCTCTGTATGAAAAAGGAAATCATTTAGCAAAATATTGTTTTTCAAAAATAAAATGTGCACATTGCAGTGGAAAACATAATTCTTTAATTTGTGAAAAGAGTAATAAAGTAGATGAGAAAAAACAACTTGACGATATAAATTTCCCTTTAACAAATAAAACATACACACAGAAAGTTTTGTTACAAACTTTAATTGTAAAAATCTGCGGAAATAGTGAAGATAAGTTTGTCAGGTGCTTAATTGATACTGGGTCACAAAAGTCATACGTTTCGAAGTTTGTTGCTGAAATGATGCAATACAAAAGTATAAGTGAGAGCACCATTGCTCATAGTCTATTTGGTGGAACGGAGGTTTCTGAAATTCATAAACAATTTATTGTGAATCTTAGTAATGTAAAGGGTGATTATAAATGTAATTTTAAGGCCTTTGATCAAACTAAAATTTGTTCCGATGTACCACAAATAGAAATAAAACCCCTATTACATGAGCTTAAAGATCATAGAATATATTTGAATGACACTAGCCACATGAAGGAAAAATTGTTATTTGAATCATCCCCAACTGAAATTCATATTCTTATTGGAACGGATATTGCAGGAAAATTACTTACCCGTAAGATAAGAAAATTAAAATGTGGTTTAGTATGTGTCGAAACTTACTTAGGCTGGACAGTTATGGGGAAAGTTCCTTTGGAAATAGAAAATAAAACTGACAACTCATTTACATTTCCGATGCATGTATCAGATTATAAAATTGCTGAGTTGTAGAATCTTGATACTATGGGAATTTTACATCCATCCGAAAATGAAACTAAAAAAAGTTGCAAGAACAAACACTGCAACATTTTCTTTCAACGGTTAAAAGGGATAACGAAGGCAGATTTGAAGTCTGTTTACCTTGTATAGAGGGCCATCCCCCACTCCCTAATAATCTAGAGGTCGCCGAGAGAAGATTAAAAAATACAGTAAAAAATTTAAAAGACAAGGATTTCTTAGAAGATTACGAAGCGGTTTTCAAATCTTGAGAGGAAGAAAAAATTATAGAAATTGTACCTATAAATGAATATGATAATTCCTGCCATTATTTACCCCATCGTGCCGTTATTCGAATGAATTCCACAACAACAAAAATAAGACCAGTATTTGATGGGTTAGCGAAAATTAAGGGGTTTCCGTCAATAAATGATTGTGTAGAAAAGGGGCCTAATTTGTTAGAAACTATTCCTGCAATTATCAACAAATTTCGTGAAAAATGCATCGGTGTAAGTTCTGATATCAAAAAGGCTTTTCTTCAAATAGGACTTAATCCGAAAGATAGAGATTTTTTGAGATTCTTATGGTGGGAACAAGGTAATCCAGAACATTTTAAGATGTATAGACATAGGAGAGTCGTTTTCGGAATTTTCAGTAGTCCCTTCTTATTGAGTGCTAGTTTAACTAAGTTACTAAATGACGTAACTGAACATCTTAGATCAACGGCAGAAAAAATTTCTGAAGCTTGGTATGTTGACAATTTAATTACAAGTGTAAATAATGAAGAAGAAATGCGAAAACTTAAAAGTTATTCTGTTGAAATTTTAGCGAATGCTAAATTTGAATTGCAAGATTGGGCTTATAATTTGCCAACGAAGAACGAAATTGCAGGTAATGACACTTTTTCGAAAATTTCAGTGTCCGAAAATTCAAATAAAAGAAAAACGGTTTCTATTCTTGGCCTCATTTGGGATTTAGAAGAAGATACATTAAGTTGCGACATTAAAGGAATAAATGAATCCGATAACCAATGCATTTCAAAAAGAGTGATCGTATCAGAAGCACACAAAATTTGTGATACAATAGGTTTTACACGTGATGAGACACTGACTCCGAAACTCTTACTACAAAAGTGGTGGGAGCTAAAAGTTACATGCGACGAAGCTCTTCCTGAAGATATAAGTAAAAAATTTCTTAAATGGAAAAAAGATTTGTGTCATTTGGCAGAGTTGAAAATTCCCCGGTATATGATGCTTAATCCTAATTCAAATACATATTTGTCTTATCATGTATTCTGTGATGCCTACCAAAAGGCATATGCCACATGCATTTATTTAAGATGTAAAAACAAGGCTGAAGTATCGTGCCAATTTGTACAAGCTCGTACAAGTGTAGCCCCCCCTGAAACCTACAACAATTTGTAGACTTGAATTGTTAGCTTGCGCTATTGGAGTAAGACTAATGGAAACGGTTAAGCAAGATTTAAAATTGGAAAATATTCCTATATTCTACTGGACGGATTCGATGAATGCATTGTATTGGATTAAGAATACAGAAAATTGGGTGTATTCGTGATGAATAGGGTCAAAGAAATTAGGACTCATAGTAATCCGGAAAACTGGAAGTTTGTTCCTGGGAATTTAAATCCCGCTGATATTATTTCAAGAGGATGTTCCGTAGAAACACTTAAAATTAAGAAATGGCATGAAGGTCCGACGTGGCTGAAACCTGAGCCTGACTTTTGGACAGCCTTTGATATAACTCCGAAAAAGGATGAGGTTGATAAGGAAAAGAAGTAGACAGTTATATCTTCTTTGATTTCTCTAGATAAAGAATTTCCATATTTTTCTCGAGTTTCACAGTTCAAGAAGATAATTAGAATCACTGCTTGTATGAAGAGATTTATTGACAACTGTAAAACTAACAAAAATGAACGAGAATTTGGGACTTTAAAAATTGAAGAAATTAAAGGAGCTGAAGTCATTGTATGGAAAATTGTGCAAAAAGGTTGATTCAAATAAGAGAAGGATGAACGCTTACGTCATTTAAAACCCTTCGTTGATCCATACGAACTCATAAGACTTAAATCCAGAATAATTATGAGAGAAGACTCGGAGGATTTCAGACTACTTATAATTTTGCCATCTGACTACCCAGTTGTTACGAAACTAATAATTGAGAAACATAATCAATCACTACATTGTGGAGTTCAAACATTAATGGCAGTCTTAAGAGAGAACTATTGGATCTTAAAGAGTCGTAAAACGATCCGGAAAGCTCTGAAGAATTGTGTAAGATGTAAGAAGGTTGATGCAAAGACCCACGATGTTGAAATACCACCATTGCCGGAAGATAGAATTAAAGACTGTTCTGTATTTCAAGTCATAGGTGTCGATCTGGCTGGATCTTTGTTTTTGAAGAATGGCTCAAAATCTTGGATTGTCTTATTCACCTGCGCCGTATATCGAGCTATTCACCTCGAACTTGTCACTTCATTATCCACTGACAGTTTCTTGCTTGCATTTCGACGATTCATATCACGACGTGAAAGACCTCAGATTGTCTATACAGACAATGGAAGTAATTTCGTTAGTTCAAATTGTTTATTAAAGAAAATAGACTGGGAAAGAGTGATTAAGGAACATACTGTAGAACGAATCACTTGGAAATTTATTCCGCCTGCATCTCCTCGGTGGGGAGGATTCTGGGAAAGTATGATAGGATTGATGAAGAATATTCTCAGAAAGGTGTTAGAAAATGCATCATTGAAATATGAGGAAATTAATACTATTCTTTAAGATTGTGAAAATGTTGTAAATTCCAGACCATTGACATACATATCTGAGGATCTTGAATTAGAACCCTTAACCCCTGCCATGTTTCTTCTTCAAATTAAAGAAGGTGGTGTTCCTGATTTGGACAATATAGATGCAAGTTATCTTCAAAGAAGATTTGATTATCGGATGAAAATTCATGAAGATTTGAGAAAACGTTTCCAATTAGAATATTTGGGACAGCTGAAAAATTATCGTAAAAAGTCGAACAGGTATCCCGAACTCTCAGTTGGAGATATTGTTATAATTAATACAAAAGAGAAAAGAATGAATTGGCCTCTAGGAAAAGTCATCCAGTTGTTTCCATGTAAAGATGGCATAGTACGATTGGCAAAGTTACGAAGTAAGTTTGGTGAGTTGCTTCGACCAGTACAAAGGCTGTATCCGATGGAAGCGAATTTCCAGGCAAATGACTTTTCTCCGAAAACCATCGAGTCTGCTCAACTTAAAGATTCTCCTGGTTCTGTTAAAAAGGATTCTTCTAGAATGTCTACATTTGGACAGGTGATACGAACCCCAGAACGGTTGGACCTCCTGAACTTGTCCACGACTGTGGTTGAGTTTGACCTGTCAAAACTCAACGGGGGGAGTATGTCGCGGACAGCTCCCTCTGTATCCCTTTGCAGTAACAGTGACACCTGAATTTAAAAACTTTTTCGTCTAAGTGAACTGAACCGAACTGAAAAACTTCAGAATAATGTTTTCTTTTTGTGAACGGAGTTGCGCCTCCGTGATGATTCGATTGAAGTTAAAGCATTTTTAAATGTTAAAGTCCTATAATCCTGTATATATTTTGTAATATATTTGTATATAAGTATTGAAGATTAATCAAGTGATGTCTTATTTTAGTTGAGTCAGTTGTTAGTAGAATTAAGTCTAAATCAAAATCCGGCAGAACGAACATCGGAAGCAAGCGAGAACTTACCTCTGACAGAAATGGTAAGTAGAAGATTTATGACATTCTTTTTTGTCTATTTTAAAAGCTTGTTATCATATTTTTACCCTCTTCGGCGGAATTTTTCCAAATTCACGGAGGACCTTCGTGCCATGACCAAAAACAAACACAAAAAATTTGGTTCAATTCTATGTATAACTTCATACACTTTTTGATGGTAAAATATTCAAAATGGCACAAAAATCGCTATTACAGCACCCCCTACCGGTGAATTTTTTCGAAATTAAGGAAGGACCTGCTTGCCATAGCCAAGAACTTAAAACATTTTTTTGGTTTAATTGTATGCATAACTTCCTACACTTTTTGATGATACAATATTCAAAATCGCACAAAAATCGCTATTACAGTGTCCCCTACCGGCGATTTTTTTTCCAAATTCAGAGAGGACGTGTTTGCCGTAGCCAAAAACTTAAAATAAAAATTTAGTTCAATTCTATGCATAACTTCATACACTTTTTATGGTACAATATTAAAAATCGCACTAAAATCGCTATTACAGCGCCCTCTAGCGGCGAATATTTTCCAAATTTAGGGAGGACCTGCTTGCCATAGCCAAAAATTTAAAATAAAAATTTAGTTCAATTCTATGCATAACTTCCTACACTTTTTGATGGTACAATGGCGACAGGTACACGGACAGACGGACATTTTCTATAAACATGTTTTTTGGCATCTCTGACCCCTAAAACGTGTAAATCCGTCAAAAACTGGAAGTCGAAAAAAATTTCGATTACAATACTTTCTTCTATTAAAGATAGAAGAAAGTAAAAAAATGTATGACAATATGTTTAGTGCATTAAAGGTTCTTTTATAATAAATACTGTAATAAATTTTAAAATAATTTATTTATAAATTTTGTGATTCCTTGATGTATAAGATACTATAGAAAAAACAGATAAATTATGAGACCATTGTTTAGTAATTTCTCTGTTTCTTTTCTTTTTCTCTCAAATCACTTAAATATTTTCTTTGTTTGAGCAGTATGTAATCCTCTGTTAGTTTGATTTCGATCTTTAGAAACCTTAGAAATCAATATATTTTCGAGATCAAAAGAATTACTTATAAAAACAAAGTCTGTTTTGTTGTCACTGACGTTCGAAAACATTCCAGTGTAGTTTTTATAATATATTAAACAAATTTTCTCAACGCGGAATATTGTTTTTTCGGAATCTAATAATTTTTAAGTAACCATTTTCATGTTAAACAAACATGTTTTAAAGCAACAGGTTCAACAAACGTGTTTTGGCGAAATAACAGCTTTAACATTAACATTTATTATGATATTTATTTATTACTTTCGCATGTATAAAATCATTTATTCAGCTGAAAATGTTTAATTGAGAATTAAGAGCATCCGAAAAATCAATATTCCGGTTAGAGAAAACTGATAAATACGCTATAAAAAGGACTGGGAAACGATTTCGAAAGTCAGTGGCAGCAAAAGACGCTTTAATTTTATAAAGGCATTTTTATATAGGGTATGGTGCCCTATTTTCGTCCCCCAGTCACTTTTAGGCTCTTGGGAGCCTGAATTTTCAGTGAACACCTATCAAATTTGGATTTTACATAGACTAACTACCAACGCACATAGAAACAAAGGCAAATTTCGCACAAAAAATTTTAAAAATACGAAAAAATGTTTTGTTTTTTTAAATTATCTATATATGGCAAAAGAAACAAAAAGGGTCCCAATTTCGCCCCCTTCAAAAAATCCGATACGCTGAGGCTTCACTTATAAGTAAATCAAAATTTATATCTAAATCAGTAAGTAATTTTATTTACTTTAAATTAAGGCACTAAGAAATGTCTTAATTATCAGCGTAAGAATAACATAACGAAACATTAGGCATCCAAACATGAGAAATATATAAATTTTGTATTGCTTTGGCTCCTGGGCATATTTCGTGTGAGCAAGCGCAGCATTCAAAGCACTGAACCCATTTTTCTCCATGCGTATCACCAGAAAAACGCTTCAAGTAGATAGGGCACTCTGAATCATTGCCGTCATCATTATCACTTGTATTATCACCATAAGGAATGTCAACAGAAGAGTATATTTTGTCATCAAAGTCGCTGGGTAGGTCACGTTTGGACATTTTACATGGTTGAGTCTTCCCGATTCACTTGAGAACGGTGGGTGTCAGAAGTTTTTTTTTTTTTTTTTTTTTTTTTTAAATCTTATTAGAGTTTCTTCTTCGCATGGGAATATTTCACTCTGTTTTTATGTGGAAATCCAGTGCTCATTGTCGCTGAACCTCTTGGGGCAAAAGCAGTGTTGAGCAGAATCTGATTACAAAGTAATGAAATTACAGATTGAAATATATTATAATCTCCTCAGAATGTAATTGGTTAACATGTAAAGCACTAAAAAGTAATTTCAATTACGCTTTTGTAATGTATAATCTGATTATCGTCTAATAGATTACAAATCAATTCTCATTTTATCTTTTAAATTTTAATTAGATTAATTTGTAATGGATTACAAGATGATTCAGATTACATTTTTAATTGTATAATTCAATTAACCTGTAAACGATCACAAGATCATTCAGATTCGATTTTTAATTATATAGTCCAATTGACCTGTAATGGATTACATGATGATTCGGATTTTTAAATTATAGAATCCAGTTAACTTGTAATGGATTATATTTCAATTCTAATTAGATCTTTAAAAATGTAATTTAGACTAAATTCTAATGTATTACAAGTTAATGTCAATTACGTTTCTTCAGAATCCAATTTTGTTAACGTGTAACGTAATACAACTAAATTTAAATTACATCCTATGAAATGTGTGTAACTTAAATTGCATTCAATTACGAGCTAATTCTAATTCCATTTTAAAAATATAATTTACAGTAAATTCTAGTATATTGCAAGTTAATGTCAATTACGTTTGTTCAGAATACAAATTGGTTTACGAGTAATGTAATATAACTCATACTTAAATGAAATTGCAATCAATTACGAGCTAATTCTAATTGCATTTTAAAAATTGATATAAACATAACTTGTAATTCATTGCAAGTTAATCCCAGTTACGTTTATAAGAATGTAACTAAATTTATGAGTAACTAATTGTGTGTCAGAAAGTATTAATTTATAATGTTATAAAAAAAAATAAAGGAATTATTTGAATAGAATTTTTAAATAGAACTGCATATTTACTAATTATCTAGTTATTTTCTAGTTATTTTTACGTAATATCTCGTTTTTTTTTTTTTTTTTTTTTTTTAATTCAGACATTTTCAAAACAAATATAAGGGCCCGTTAAACATAAACACTTAGAACTTGGATCCAAATTGTCGCAGAACATAGAAATTCCATATAATAAAAGCAAACATTTTAAAAGAGAAGGAGACTTTTTTTGGCCCTGTTTGCAACCGAGAATATTTTCTTGAAATTGATTCCATGTTTATTGTTGAAAAAACATAACAAAAAGTTCTATATTTAAAACCGAAATTCATCAATTTTAGTTTACCTTTTTATACATTAGTTTCATGGAAAATTAATTTTTCATTAAAACAATGCTTTAACATATAAATTAAAATTCGATAAATTCGTATTTTAAGTATTAAACTGTAAACCGGCAATAAACTTCAAACTGAGAAATAATAATAGTAATAATAAAGATAATGTCTCTTCTGTATAAAGATTATGTTTAACTTACAAAATATTAGTACTCTACAATAATTACAGCTCCAGTTATAACTATTTTATGTTGTCAGCACCTTATACACTAAAATATGAAGGAACTGCTGTAGAAAATACACCCTCCCCTCTTAAAACAATCAAGATTATCATACAAAATTTGTGTGAGATGTGATGCGACAAATTGAATTCGAGTTACATGAATTTGTCGTTATCGAAACCTAGTATTCTCACTGTGCTAAATTTTTAGAAATCTCGTGTTAAAACGACAGCCAATGTTCCCCCTTTATAAAGATTAAGATGACCTTACAAAATAGGAGTGTTCTACTGTAATTAAATTTCGAGTTTATAACTGTTTTAAGTTGCCAGTACCTTGTATTTAAAATATACTAAAATATGGGGGCCTTCTATAAAAAATTGACAAACCCCCTACCCTTTAAAATGATTGCCTTTATCATGCGGAATTTGTCTAGGTTACGATAATTTATATCCGAGTTACAAGAAATTTTTATTATTAGGCCCTTATAGTTGCGCTCTACTAAAATTTACTGACCTCCGGTAAAAAAAGCCCCTCCCCTCCCTTCGTAAAGATTACTTTTACCATACAAAATATGTGTGTCCTACGATAATTACAGTTTGAGTTATAAGCAGTGTTGCCAGATTGGGGACTTTTTAAATTCAGATAATTTGACTGTCACCACTTTTTAAAAATAGTATAATTTGCCTTACTTCTCAGAATGTTTAATCTATTTTTAAATAGGCCGAATATTTCTATTTCAAAAAAGCGGTGCCAATCAACGATCTGGGGACAAAAAGTCCCCAATCTGGCAACACTGGTTATAAGTGTTTTAATTTACCAAATTTTTTTATTTATGACTAGGGGGCTCGGCCCCCGTCCAGACACCGCAGACTTTAAATGCACGCTAATGTGGTCGGCTTTAAAAAGATTTCGAAAGATTGAATTATAATTTAAAAAACAGTGGCGATCTCCCTATAAACGGATTTCTATTCATTTCTCTTTAATTGGGGAAATTTTAACGCCAAATCCGCTGCGGTACTACTTGATTATCCCGTCGACTAATTTCGCCAAATTATATACATCGCCAAACCACTCGCCAAATTATACAAATTGACATAATTTTTATTTTAAATAACGAAAGAACAAATAAATTAGTACAACATTAATAAAAATACAAATAAAATGTCGAAATAAAAATAACTTGATGACGTAGACACGTGTAACAACATTTCAAAATAAGCTAATATAAAAGGAATTAAGTAAACAGAATCTTTGTCTCCCGGTATTTTTTAACAAAGCAAAAAGAAAGTACTTTTAAATGAGACATTTTAAATTAATCGTTTTTAATCTGACGTAATTTTGACCAAACTATTCTTTCTCTTTTTAATATTCACGTGAAAATACTTGTGTTAGAAATAAAATATTATTTGCGCTTTCCTAAGAAAAATAGTTGAAAAGTATCCTCTCAAAATATCAAATAAATGTCTAGCGCAATTTGTAAATTTAAACCGTTTTGCAATGTTATTTTGTGTTCATTTTATGTAATAACTGTAATGTGACGTAAATATGACGTATTTTCTCCTATTTAAGACTTCTAACGCATGTTAATAAATTTATTATTATACAAATTCCTTTCTCTTTTAAAATTCACGTGTAATTATAGTTTTTATGACGTAATTTTTAATAAGTTCCTGCTTTTTGTACATAATTATTTAATTCTAATTCCAAATGTTTTTTTCTGTTTATAATTGTCATGTGTAAATAAATTTTTAATTTATTACACGTATAAATATTTTTCTTTTTTTTTTAAGCAAAGATTATTGTTTCCGCTGTTTATACAGTTGGCAACAGTTTAAATTAATATCACTTTCTAAAATCTGTAAAAAATATCTCTCGAAATGCTGAAATTTTTAATTTAAAATAGATATAAAACCTCGAAAAATGAGTCAAATTAAAAAAATAAATCAATTCTGCACACCGGGAAATTATAACGTATAAAATGAACTAAAAATTATTAAATTCCGATGTATAGTTTTTGCTACTATAAAACTTTTTTAGTGGAACGATTTTGTCCAACTTTGTCATTAAATATCTCTTAAAATAATTCTTCGATTTGAAACTGTCTGCATCAGCGTGTTCATCAAACATTTCTGTATAACACTACCGATTTTCATATTTGTGTATGCATTATTTTTCTTAATATTAACGAAGAAAGACCTCCGGTCACAAAAAATTCAAAACCGGAGGCGGCGGCGGTGACAGCGGTAGCTACTTTTTTTTAGAATAGAGAGATACACTGAAATATTGGTGTGGAAGCTTCGGTAAACAATTGGTAGACTATCCTAGTTTGAAAATTCTTCGTTATTGTTAAAATACTAACTATAGTGTATGACATCAAATATTATCCTCATTATAATGTCATTGTAACTCAAATTTCTGAATTCTCAACAAAAAAATATATTTATAAGTAAGTATAGTCTCAAGTACAGTTGGAATAAAGTCTAATTAGAAATTTTACTGTTTCCGTTACACGTAATCGAAACTAAAATTTCCTAGTTACCATTACAACAACGTAATGATAATTATAATCATCTGAAGTACATTTGAAAACAAATCAACAATCTAAATTTACCATTCAAATTACACATAATTGTAACTGGAATTTTATAGTTACAGCATTAATCAAAATCCCCACCTCACTGTAAACTGAAATGTCTGAAATTCAGACACATAAGTTTCTGAAACGGAGTGTTCAATTTTCAGACATTTTAAAGTGTCTAAATTTTTAAGACGCTTGTATGTGTCTAAATTTAAGACACTTCAAATGTCTGAATTGCATCCATGTTTGACCATCTTTAATTTCTCTGCAAAAGCATTTTTCCACCTTTTTTCCGGTAAGCCTTAATACACGAAAACAAAATCCTTTAAAATATAAAAACTGTGCCGTCAATCAAAACGTCAGTACAATTTACGTATTTTAGTGGAAATTTTCTTCAATTTCCAGAAATATTTAATTTTTTTTTTGGAAATTTCTATATTTAAAAAAAAATAAAAATTATGCTTTCAAGGAAAGGAAATTTCACCCACATTTCAGTAGAAGGTCTCAGAAATTTTACATGATTTACTCATCTCATTCATTTTACAACATTAACAATGGGTCATTCCACGTAAAATGAGCAAAAATTTAAAAAAAGTCGTGGCCACATAGTAACAGATTTTAATAAAATTTGATATACAGGTTCAAATCATATTCAAATAGAGCTCTGCAAAATATCTTCACAAAAAATAAATTATTTTAGCAGTTATGGACATTTAAAAAATTTGTGATAAAGATTGGCATGTGTGCAATCGTCCAAAGTTGCAGGTTTGAAGTTCTGTATCTTGAAAACTATTTAACTGAAATGAATTTTTTTTTTAATAATGTAACCTCTGAAAAATTATCTTCTTATTTATTGAGCAATAATAATCTGGTAACACCATGATTATTCTTTAATTGGTTGTAAAAATTGAAAATTTGCAAATTTTGAGAAAATTAAAAACGTAATAAAAATTAAAGGAATTCAAAAACATCTGAGAAATTAATGCCTGATGTAGTTTTACATATTAAGATCGAATTATTGCTAATGTTTTTAGGTTGCCATGTACTTCCTTCACCTTTAAAAAAATTTAGAAACTTTTAAAAAAATGACAAAATCGTAATTTTTCCTCTTATTGATAGGTAAAAAAAATAATGAAGGAAATGTCCCGCATTACAGTTATTGCACAGACATAAAGATCAATAAGTCCATAATCTGCTAAAAAAATTTCAAGCATGCCTTTTTCATTCCTAACGTCACAAAATTGGGTTAAAAAAGGCAATATTGACAACATTCCATGAGCTATTTTTTTTTAATTCGCGCGCGTTTCTTGAAATATTGCACGATTTCAAGGTGAAAAAATTTAGTGCTGCCATCTATTTTCTGTTTAGGTATTAATATATAATTTTCTGTTCAACTGAGCTTTTTTTTCTACTTTAATTAAAAATCTTCTTGAGGAAAAAATAAACTGAAAGCAAGTATAAAACTTTTTATATTTAAAATATACACTGTTATCTAAAATATCAAAATAATTAAAAGTTAAAAAAGCTTTCTTTCAGATCGAAACAAGTGATAGAAATATTGCATTTTATCCTCAACATTTTTTACTATTTATTTTTTTTCTCATAAGGAATAAAAAAGGCAAGAATGAAAGTTTAAATATTTAATATATATACTTTTAGCTATAACGTCAAGCAATTTTGATATTATAGGAGGTGTCCTTCATCTCAATAGAAACGTTGCATTTTCCCCTCAATTTTTTTCACAAATAATTTTTTTCTCATTAAGGAATAAAAATACAATTACTAACTTACGTCAATCTGTTACTTATTATTCATTCCTAATTATAAATAATTTTTAATACAGTCTTTCCATACTTAAGGCTAATAACCCAAATTGAAACTTCAAGCATGTAGCCAAAACCACGATTTTGCATCCACTTTTAATATAAATTTTAATACTTAAATAAACAATCCTAAAATCTATTATTTTACATTTACTCATAAATAGATATGATCTACTTACAAAATGATTTTCGTTAAAATCTGTGACATGTCTGCCACAGGTGATTTGCTCATTTTGTATGGAATGACCCCAATATTATACTTACCCGTCGCAGGATACGAACTCGCGACCTTATTGTCTGTAGAGTAGGCGATAATCCCTCTCGTCCACGCCTTCACAGCTAAGAAGTTCAAATATTGTTAGTTATTTATGACTCACAATTTATTTTACGGAAAAGGTAAATATTTTGTCAATCTGCTTATAATTCTGAAAGATTTCACATATCTTCTCTCTAGAATTTTGAATATTTTGCTTTTTAATTTCATGCGATGTAGAACCGGTAGAAAGATTTTTTACTTCTATCGAAGAAATTTTCAGAACACAAATATTATTGTTTATACAGAAGACACGTTATTTTTGAAATATTAAAATATTTAAAATGTTTTAACAGTGCGTATGTATGTATATATTATATATATATATTTAATTCGGGCTTGTTCCGATTCAGTTGTGTGTGTGGGGGGGGGGAAGGAAACCTTTAAAAATAAAATCAATTTTTCATCCAAAAATAAATGCATTTTTTATTGCCAAAAGCCTGTGTTTAATTTTAATGCGAAGGTATGTGTATATGAAAGTGTGTGAAGGAATATAGTGTTCTGTTTTCTTTGATTATTTCTTTTTTTTTTATTCGTTTGATCAAGTGAATATATGGCAAAATTTTTGAAATTGGACTCATTACTTCCTCCTATATGCTAAATATTCTGAACAAAATTTCTCAGTTATAAATATTGTGTATAATTTTTCAGCAAAAATAATAAAAATCATTAGTTTACGCACAAATTTGTTTTCTTCCTTTTTTCCCCCCGATCAAAATACAGAGTAAAATTTTTTGATGAAACTAATTTTCCCACATGAAATCCTGCACGGTAAAATCATACCTGGAGTAGATCGATACTGAATCATTAGCTACAAAGTTACATAGTAAGAATTTACAGAAATATTCCATAAATCAAAAAAAAAAAATAATAATACGTTCGACTTCTCAATAACACGTTCTAATAATAATATGTTCGACTAATAATAATACGTTCTACTCAAACTAGATGGCGCTACTGCTTTCGGTGTATTTAAATCATTTTTCTCTTGGGAAATTTTCGTAATTAAAGTTGACATTTTCTATCCAGGATTGCGATTTGTAGGGGCATATTTTAGAGGAGTATATGTGCTCAGATCTGGCCCAGTCTTTCTTTCATTTGATTTGATGGGACATGCCAGATCAGGTCCTGACTTTTATTTTTCTGCTGACGAGCAAAGTCGTCAGTGTTGAATTCAGACACATTTCTCCGGGAGTGATTTCTGAGGCTCCGGGGGGGGGGACATTATAGAATTCCGGGGGGGGGATTGCTTTTTTTGACCATTGAAAACACAAAACCTCAAAATTTCTGGAGGGACATCTCTTTGCTCCGGGGGGAAATTTATCTCCCCCGGGCCACCCCCTGAATTGAACACTGATAATCGTAACCAGCCAGAGAAGCCAGAGGAAGCTCTGGAAAGTTTTAGTGGGTGTAATTCTGAATGCTTTTAAGATGTTAAATAATGAAATACTGTACTAAAATATATCTTAGTTTTTGCGATTTTTTTGGTGTGTTTCTGTATTTGGATAATTTTAAAGTGTGTTTGCAATCAAACAATTTAAAGTTTTATTATTAAATTAGCAAAATATTATGAAGGTTAAAGTGAACAAGAGGTTACACTGTGTCTTAAATTTATAATTAAGTAAATTTCAAAAATGCTATAATTTCGAAATTCATTATAAAATTTATAAAAGAGAAAAAAAAATTGTGTGACAAAATTAATATCTTTTCAAAAATTCCGATTTTTTAAACCTATTAAAAATAATAATAATATTCTTTCATAATTAAAAAAATAATAATATCTAGTCTAGTCTGGGAGGGGATTCAGCCTTCTTAGCTCCCCCCTTCCCCGTGGGTGCGCAATGCACTGGTTTGAATATAAATAAATAAATCATGTCTAATATACATGGGTTTAGAAAATGCTGATTGCGAAATATGTAGATTTGTCCTTGAAAGAGTATATATTACCTTTTAAATGAAAATTTTTAAATACAGAAATATGCAAAAAATGGAAATTTTTCTGGAATTTAAGGAAGAAAATTTGCATTAAAATACGTAAATTGGCAGTATAATTTCCATATTTTAACGGATATTTTTTTACAATGTATAAAGCTTACAAAAAAGTGAAAAATTAACTGCCTGTTACCGAACTTCCAGATTGGTCAAAAATGGATGCGATTCAGACGTTTGAAATGTCTTAAATTCAGACGCATACACGTGTCTTAAAAATTAAGACACTTTAAAATGTCTGAAAATTGAACACTCCAGTTTCAGACACTTATGTGTCTGAATTTCAGACATTTCAGATTACAGTGTTTATACCATGATCATATAGTAATACACTTAAGTGTTTAAATTTCAGACACCTATGATGTCTGAAATTCCATATTCAGACACTTAAGTGTTTGAATTACCTTTTCAGTCACATATGTGTCTGAATTTAAGACGCCCTTATTTGCAGTGCTTCTGCATTACAGTTACAATCATATCTTAATAAAAATTTTGCCATTGATTTAACACATAATTGTAATTATATGTTCTCAATTATAATTACAATTATATAATGATAATCATGACATTTATAGTTACAATTACAATGCTAATTGAATTTCAAATTTAAATTATAATAACGCGTAAACGCAATTATAATTTTCTCAATTATAATTACAATGATATAATGATAATCATAGAATTTATAGTTACGATTACAATGCTAATTGAATTTAAAATTCAGATTATAATTACGCATAATCGTAATTATAGTTTTCTCAATTAAAATTACAATTATATAATGATAATCATAGCATTTATAGTTACGGTTGTAACCGTAATTGAATTTCAAATTCAGATTATAATTACACATAATCTTAATTATAATTTTCTCAGTTATAATTACAATTACATAATCATAATCATAGCATTTATAGTTACGATTACAATGCTAATTGCATCTCAAATTTATATTATAATTAACAAGTAATTGAAATTATAATCTCGTACATGCTGGAATTTTCAATTTGACATTTCATTACATACAGTTGCATAATTATTCTAAGTAGCTATATAAGCTTTATTTATAAAAAAAAAATTAAACAGAAACCTACTTCATAATAAACTGATATGACTCTGATGTCAAAGAGTACTTATTAATAACTAGCTAAAGTACCCGGCGTTGCCCGGAATTCTAATTTTTTTTTAATTATGGTCATTCCACCCCACCCATTATGACCAGAAAATCAGAGTTCTAACTTTTTACGACTACTCTTTCATCTTCACCTAACACTTCATTTATAATGACTGTTTTATAATAATGGAAACCACCAGTCCACCAGAAAAAAAAATGAAGTAATGGAAATGTCGAGGGTGACACTAAATTCTAAACAAGTGGGTAAGTGTGATCATAGATCGCACAAAGGGCTTCGTTTAATATTCCTTTCAAAACGTCCAGTACATTTATCGCCATGGAACATCTTCTAAATTTTGGTAAACACTTCCTAAGCTATCGTAAAGCTTCAAACAGATTCGCCTTGTTATAATTCCTAATTTTGTTCGTGCCCCGCCCCCCCGAAATGCTACGATATATCACATGACGGGTATCTGCTAAATTTAGAAAAGTTCCCACTTTGTGGGGGGGGGGGGGTGAAGCGGGGTAATGGTCACCATGATTTTTGACGCGGCCTGATGTTTAAACTTTTTGTTACGTTTTACAAGCTATATTAAAGTTTCAAACAGATCATCCAGCTATATTTCCTAATTTTGTTCGCGCCCCTCCCTTACCCCTCCCCCCTCAAAATGTGACACGCCATTCTTCTTTATACTTCATTATCATTTGTTATAAAGTATCTTAAAGTTTAAAACAGATCGCATTGTTAGGTTTCCTACTTTAAATGAAATCGCGGTCTGTTAGTTCCACATTCCACAACCAGGGAGCGCACTGTATTCTTAACAAAAGCGTATCTGAACGAAACTCCTTTACACAACCTGTCAGTAGATATGTTACTCGAGGGGGTAGCGGTCTTCAGCAAGAATTTAAGATAATTGTTGAAATTACTATTCGGAAATAGTGGTAATTTAACTTTTGACATATTTATATTTAATAAGTAGCATGTATCTGAGGACTCCGTCAAAAAAAAAAAACGCACCTGGAACGGTATGAAACAAAAAATAAGTATTTTGCCCCTCCCCCTCTCCCCACGTGCCCGAAATTTCACGCGCTATTTTTTATAAACTTTTTCTTATGTGTTATAAACTATCTTAAAGTCTCAAGGCGCCTTGTTAGACTTCCTACTTTAAATGGAATCGCAGCCTGTTAGTTCCACATTCCACCACCAGGGAGCGCACTCTATTCATAACAAAAGTGATCTGAACGAAACTCTGTTAAAAAACCTATCAGTAGATATGTTACTCGAGTTGGTGGCGGTCTTAGGCTAGGAATTAAGAAATTTGCTAAAATTACTATTCGGGAATAGTGGTAACTTAACTTTTGGCATTTTTATATTTAATAAGTAGCGTTTATTTGAAGACTTCGTCAGAAAACCGCACCTGAAACGGTCAGAAACGCAAAGGTAAAAAAAGAAATTTTTCGACCCTCCCCTCCCACCCCCCCGCACTTGCCCGAAATTTCACGCGCCATTCTTTTATAAACTTGTTCGTATGTGTTATAAACTATCTTAAAGAAATACGTTGTTGGCATTGTTGGAATTGTATAATCTGCCTAAAAAGGATCCAAAACGCACCTCATTGTCCACTACACATACAGATTAATTAAATAATAATTAATATCCCAGCTTCTAATTAAGCTATCACGCACTGAAATTATCCGATAGCGGGCGAAGCACGGTAGTCTTTGTCATAATAATATCTGTAATGCGAACTAACTGGGATATTTAATCAAAAGTATTTCCCTCCCCCCCACTTTCCATTGACACAAACCTAACAAATAAAAATTATGCGATAGCGGGCGAAGCACGCTTTTGTCTCCCCTCGAAAGTTATACCTATCTGATGGCGGTGAACCTCACGCAAATTGATAGCTTTCCTAATTTAAATTATTTCGTGCTTAAAAAAGCACGTGCCACCTGCATTTGATGCAAATGAAACCCATTAATTAAATAATAATTAATATCTCAGCTTGTAATTAAGATAGGAGTTTGAACTGGGTATGTATGAAATCAGCGAAGAATTTTAAATCGTGATGCCAAAAAATTTAATCAAAAAATTTAATATTTAAAAAGTTTAAATTTCGTATTAAAATAAAAACCGCAGGTGCGCCGTTATGTTTGAGATAAAAAACCCGTTGAAAGGAAAGTTTTAAAGCAATGATCCAATTAACGAAATAATAATTAATATCTCAGCTTGTAATTAAGCTAGGAGTTTGAACTGGGTATGTATGAAATCAGCGAATAATTTCGCGTCGGGATGTCAAAAAATTTAATCAAAAAATTTAATATTTAAAAAGTTTAAATTTCGTGTTAAAATATCCTCTGCTTAAATTTCTCCAGCACCGATATATCTGAAAGATGACAACACCTGCTTTACGCTGAAATTAAATCTCTTTTCATTGTCTTTTCCAATACAGAAAATAAATTTTTATGGATCGATTTTTAGTGGATTTTTTTGCGTTATACCCAACACAGAAATTTGAACTTTATACCAAAAGAAAGTAGAATTTTTTCCGCGTATTTCTATACCTTTTATGAATTTGTACGACCAATACTTTCGGAGATGCGATTTCGCTTTTTAAATGTCCACTTCATTTATTGCTTAATTTCCTCCGTGGTAACCATGCATCCGCTGATTTTACTGGAAACCTTTAGGAGAAACTTCGAAGATTTGGAGAATGTCCGTTTGAACCTGCGTTAAAAAGGTGGATTGGTTAATTTTAGAAGTTAATTAGCCCGTAATTCGGTTAATTACCAACTTTTTCAAAATTTTATGATTTGTTGTTTGATGTGAGGGGTTCAGCTATAAGTACCCAAAATTTCAAGTCTCTAACATGTATAGTTTCTGAGAACGGGCTCTGTGACGGACAGACAGGCAGACAAAGGAGTGAGACGAATAAGGTTTCGTCAGATGAACGAAACCCTAAAAAGCAGATTTTCTGTTCTCGAGTCTTTTACTTTTATTTTTTATAATATTTTAGTTGCTACAGCTTCGGTTAATATTTGTGACGTGTAAAACCTTTGGTTGTTAATTAGTGGATATTTTAATATTATCCGAAGCTATGGCGATTTATTACTGTATTTTTTTTAGTGTTTCAGATATTAAGTTCTTTACTTTTATTTATTCTCTTTAGATTACACGCATTTGTGTTAATCTTTCAACATATTTTATTGATTAAAATAATTCTGACCCGCATTCGCAGATAGTCAGCAATAAATTAGTACACTGAAAAAAATGAAGCACTTAAAAATGAGTAAATAGATGTACTCATAACGAATTGAGTATGTTTGGAGCAAAAATGAATCTATGCTTTCTCAATTTTGAAACATCCCATGTCATCAAACCCAAACGAAACGGTAGTTTTGTACTTTGTAATGGCTGATTTCATTTATGGTGGCATAAAAGATTTTCATTAATGGAAAAACAATGCAATATATTCTGAAAATAAAGGAATAATATTATATTTTGGTACTTGTTAGTTATCCCGTCGACCAATTTCGCCAAATTATATAAATCGCCAAATTGTACAAATTGACATAATTTTTATTTTAAATACCGAAAGAACAAAAAAAAAAAAAAAAAAACAACAACAAAAAAAAAAAGATAAAAAAAGCAATTTAACAAATTACAACGACCATTTGGAAAATGATTTTTTCAAAGACTAAAATTTAAGACATAAAAAATCGCACGGAGTTGATCCTACATTACGTACGCCATGGATTAAACGATAACATTCCTGGACCCATCATGAACAAATTTTAAAAGAAATTTCAGTTTTACAATTTTCGGTACTGTAAATTTTTAAACTTCTACGGAGACATACATTACGTACGCCATGAATTAAAGATTAATAGTGTTATTACACGTAAAAATTACAAGCAAGAAAAATCGCCTGCGATTCGTCATATTTCCTATGAAGCTTACGTAATAGCCAAGCATTTCATTGGCTTTTCGGGAAAAGGCTTTTCTATCATCAGATTTCCTAAAAATCTCACGACCCATTTTAAATAAAATTTCATTCTTAAACTTCTAAACATCCGACAATATTACTTTTTATACCGTCGGATAGAGAAAAAAATGTACTTTTAAATGCAATTTGTTTGAAAGCTGTATCTCAATTTTTTTTTCTGATTTATTATTTTTTTGTAGTTTTTATTACTTTTTTGTCATAGTGGCAACACTCTGTTGTCCATCGTTGTTGAAACCAAAGGGAAATACTGATTACTGTATATACCAACCAGATAACGAATAAATTGCGGATTAAACCAATGAAAACGTTCAGATATGCTTTTGATTTCCTAATCTGACGAGAACAATAACCATTTTTCCAAATGGTTTATAAATTAGTATAACATTAATAAAAATACAAATAAAACGTCGAAATAAAAATCACTTGATGACGTAAACACTTGTTGTCAAGTGAATGTGACATTTACGATCAACCATTATTGGCATTTAATCTTACAATTTGGCAACAGTAATTTGGTTGACGGGATAACTAACAAGTTCCTATATTTTTATTCCTCGAGAGGAACTATACCCTGCGTCTTCTTTATAATGCGCAAGATTACATTGCGTGGCTATGAATGATTCTATATTAATGCGCTGTCAAACAAGTCTGATGCGTGCTACCTGAGATGCATTTGTTCGTGAAAAAAATATAGAATAATGATCAAACTAAATTAATATTCACTTAAAGTGATAAAAAACTTTTAACAAAGCAAAATATACTTTTATTTATTCATATTAGACATATGTTTCATTGCTCTGACGGCAAAATTCTCAATAATAAATATGATAACAAATATTTTCGCAAAACTTTTTAATTGAAAACTAGTGAACAAAAATCACGTGAGCTCAAGTATAATGAAATTAACTGCAATATTAAAAATGGATATTTGTGAACGTGAATCATTTGATACTATTGTTTCATTTTTCTCTAGAGCATCTCTTTCCAAATTTTAGGAAATTCCATGCAGGCTAAATCATTGCATATATTCACAGTGCGTAAGAAGATTTCTATTGATTCACGGATAATGGATGGCAAGTACAATCTGGATGGATAAATTATTCTACTATTTAAAAAATGAATCTGTAAAGGCTCAGTTCTCTTAGAAAAGAACGTAATAGGGTTAATGCCTTGTACAAACGGTATATGAAAAACATTGATAATTTACAGTATAAACAAAAGTATATAGCTGCCAGAAGAATGTATAAACAAAATTTGAGAAAAGCTAAGCGTTCTGCCTGGGTAGGTTTTTGTGAGAAGACAGACAATGTTTACGGAAGTCAATACAAATTTATTTAAAAAAATCTTTATCTAAGAATGATTTAATTTTTACCACTCTTGAAAACTCTCAAGTCTTTGATTCATATGATGATATTGCGGAAAATCTTATGTCAGAGCATTTTGAGGTAAATAATCCTCCTCTGAATACATTTGAATATATCGGTGATGTTAATTTTGAAGATTCTGATGATTTTGTTCCAATTACTAAAAGAGAATTATTTTTTGCTATTAGTCGACAAGGAAATAATAAGGCTACCGGTTACGATGAGATAGATGTGCTGATTATCAAGAACCTTTGTAAAAATTTTACAGCTTTTATGATTTATTTATTCAATACCTGTTTGATGTTTGGTCACTTCCCGAAATGCTAGAAGAAAGGCATTGTAATATTTTTTCGCAAACGTAACCGCGATCCCAAGTTACCGAAATCTTATAGACCAATAACACTTCTTCCTATCATTGCAAAGGTTTTTGAAAGAATAGTTAAGATCCGAACCGTTACAATGTTGGAATCTATGTCATATTTGGATGATGGACAGCATTGTTTTAGAGAATCACGCAGCACAATTTTAGCTCTTGCAGCTCTAAAGAAAATAATTAAGGAAACACTTTCAGAATTCAAATATTGTTCGCTCATCTCTTTTGACGTGGTTGGAGCTTTTGATGAGATGGATTAGTTTATCTTGGCTGAATTAATTGATGAACTTCCGATTTATGAGTATTTAAAAACGACTTTAAAGAATTATATCAGTCATCGTCTCATAGGATTCAAGTTTGTTAGAGGCATAAGATGGTTTAGAATCTTCCGGGGTTGCCCGCAGGGTTCCTGTTTAGGACCCCTGCTATGGACCATTGTTGCTGATAAGATTATCAAAACTTATAAGCGACACAGTCAAAAAATTATTTCTTATGCTGATGACTCTGTTATTGTTGAAGGCAGTGATACAAGACCTGCACTTGAGAATACCATCAATGCTAGCATTTCCCACTTTGCTGCAGCCTGTAGTGGTTTACATCTGTCAATTAGTGTTGAAAAATCTGCTTCAATGCTTTTCGGAAAATATATATCAAGAAAGCGTCGACCTATTTTTAAACTCCAGGGTAGGAGCATATCTGTTAAGGATAATTTGCTGTACTTCGGATTTTATCTTTAAAGTAGATTCCATTGGTTGGAGCATCTCGATATGGCCCGCGATAAAATAAAAGATTTTACTTGTAATATCCAAAAGACAAGAATTCGTGATAAAGGATTACCACTTGAGTTTCTAAAAATTTGGTACAATTCAGTGCTAAAGAAACAGATTACTTACGGTTACGAAATTTGGTTTAATGATTTACGGATCCATGGAATTAAGCGTTTATCCTCATGCCAAAGGCTATGTCTCTTATCTATCATTCGCGCATATCGGTCAATATCAACACGGGCACTTTGTTTACTTTCAGGAGTTCCTCCAATCGAAGTAGAATTAAAACAACTGGCTTTATGTTTTGAAGTTCAGAATAATGATGGTTCAGATTGGATAGAAGATGTTTATGTTTCAACAGATCGTTTGATGAAAAAAGTTTATACTTTTCACTATCCCTACTTTTATTATGATCATCATGTCAATTTCGTACGTGCTATTACTGAGAAGGTCCCTTTGTACAACCATCCAGTTTTATATACAGATGGTTCTAAGATGCCTACGGGCGTTGGAACGGCTTTTGTGGTATTTTTGAAAGAAGATATTATCTTTGAGAAGAGAATTAGACTTAAATTATTTAATACGGTATACTTACCGCCTTAGATTCCGCAATTGAGTGGTTTAGAGACTCCTCATACAGTGTATTCCACATTTATACAGACAGCTTGTCCTCAGTTCAAGCGCTTCAAAATCTTTTTCCAACGGACGAAATTCTTTTTAATATTTATACGAATTTACGACTATTGCATAATAAAACTATTAATATAGGCTGGATTAAATCCCACGTTGGTTTCGTCGGAAATGAGCGCGCAGACTACCTTGCAAAATCAGTCACTGAGACTGGTACATTTGATGCTGAAATAAACATTCCTATCCCTGTTTCGTTTGTGAAGCAGTTCTACAAAAGCAATATTATTAAAATTTGGCAGAACGAATGGTCTTATAGCGATAAGGGAAGAGACACGCATAGTATTATTAAAAAAGAGGATACCTCATTTTTGTGTTTCTCGCAAGTCCATGCCTATTTTATATCTGCACATGGGGCAATTCCTAGTTATCTTTATAATAGGGGAAAACGCAGAGTGATAAATGCCTATGTGGAAACATCGGTGATGTCAAACATTATCTGTTTGGTAAATGTCCATTGATGCCTACTTCATTTAACCGGACACTTTTCTGGAACATGCGTAACATACTGTTCTCTAAATCAAATTATCACAGACTCAGACTTATTTACAACGAACTAAATAAACATTTTTCGTTTATAAAATATAAATTTTGATTTTTAATCTTTGTTTTATTTTAACCACTTTTCAAGCGCCAGGGCGCTCTTTGTGAGTTTTACTTTTATTTTTTGTCATTGTATTTCTTGGGCTATTCCCCAGCTGTGGTTTTGCAGGTCACAGAGGGTACTTTTCTGTCAGGGGTTCAGGCCTATGCCATTTTTGGTTGGCTCCCTGGCAGAGTGATCCTGATCCTGTAAAGGCTCTTTATTATACAGTCTAGCTAATTAAAATGTAATTAAAAAGTTTTGCGAACATATATGCATCGTATTTATTATTGTGATCGTTGCCGTCGGAGCAATGAAACATATGTCTAATATGAATAAATAAAGGTATTTTTTGCCTTGTTAAAAGTATTTTATCACTTTAAGTAAACATTAATTTAATTTGATGTATTCAAGTGATTTTCATATAGCTTTATAGAATAATGGTATTTTCACGATTTCGCCGTCAACTTTGAAAGTAAGCGTTAAAATAATTTACTGTTGCCTGAAAAATATGCTTTTGTCATAAAAGTAATTGATTTGGCTAGCTTGATAATGATTTTGCTATTTTTTTAATAATAATCAATTAGATGTTTTGTGTTAATAATTTTGAGTGGGAAATACATATCAGCACATTTTTACTTTAATCTGTAGTAAACTGTTAAAACCGTTAATCTGTTGAGGGATAGTGGGGAGCCTCCTTGACAAGACAAATATTTTCTTCCATTTAACTTTTTCTTAGTTTTGAAAGTGTTTTATTAACTATCTTTTAGCCCATGTTTTTACCTTATTTTGATTTCGCGCGTCTTACTAATCGGCCTTCTTGGACGCCATCTTGTTTTATTTCATATTTTTATAACAAGGGCATTAATTTCAAGCACTTTTAAATTATTTTAAAATACTGTGCATAATTTAATGTTTGCATTAATTTAATATTTACAGAAGGTACAGCTGATTACATAAAAAAATATATATCGCATATTTAGCAGAGACCATTTACTTTCAAAGTTCATATTTGAACTCATGCATGGGATCAAAAATAAGTAAATAACACTTCATATGTGAATAACATCCATAAGATCAAAAATTAGTACATAATGGTTCATATTTGAACATATCCAAAAATGAGTACATGTTTTTCTCAATTTTCAGTATATTTTGGATCGGAGCTATTTTGAGTATATGACGTATTTAAAATTTAATTTTTTTACTCAATTTTGAGAGCCGATTTTTTCAGTGTAAATTTTTTCTTATCACCATTTCTGATTTACTCGCATTTGCGGAGGTTTTTAATACTTACTGCTTTATATGTCATGTTAATCGATTTTATGGCGTTATCGATTTGACTTTTTGCGAAATTCACTTCGTTAATTTTAGTAATTTATAAATTATGCATATTTTAAATTATTGTTTCGTTTCTAAAAGAACAAACTTAATTCGTCTTAAATTTATAAGTGTTAAACTTACATGTTAGGTCTAAGAATACTTATTAATTATGGATGAAATTTTGATTGCTACATTCTATTGTATCAAACCAAAGACAGATTCATTGTAAAATCGAAAAAGATACGTATTTAATATTATGGAGCTAAAATGACAGTTGCCTTTCCACTGTAACACAATATAAAGTTATAGTTCCGTTGACAATTATTTATTTACGTCATTGAAACTCATTATTACGAAAAATTATTCCGTTGCAATAAATAAATTTTCATTGCTACATTCTATTGTATCAAACCAAAGACAGATTCATTGTAACATCGAAAAAGATACGTATTTAATATTATGGAGCTAAAATGACAGTTGCCTTTCCACTGTAACACAATATAAAGTTATAGTTCCGTTGACAATCATTTATTTTACGTCATTGAAACGCATTATTACGAAAAAATATTCCGTTGCAATAAATAAATTGATTACAAAAATCATTATTAGTTCAAAAAGTACTTAAGATCATTTAGTATTTCTTGAATCTTTTTCATTTTTGGAGTGTTTTTAAAACCTTTTTCCTTTCTATCAAATTTCATACTAGTAAGTATTTTTTTTTCTTTTCTGCAGGTTTTTATTTTTTCCATTATCTCATACAAATACAATTTCAACTAGTCGGATGTGCTAATCCTAAAATTTTCGTATAAAAGTGTGGTTGTTTAATAACGAGTCTAATGCTTTTACAGAAGAACTGCGCACGCAACGAATTCGTACGACCAATAGTGGTGTAGCGCAAAGCCTTCTGTATTGATTACTGCCTCTAAATTGGCTATATTCCTTATTCTGCTGTATTATTATGCTATTCTGGCCGTGACCTTCATTTATTCTAAACCCTGTTTTAGCGTTTTGCCAGAAAAATGTGGAGTGTTTTGAAAGAGCGGTGAATTAATGTAACATTTCTTTTTAAATTTAGAAAGTTCGCTACTGTAAAACATCATTTGTTAAGAGAAGTATACGGCAATGAATGTTTATCATGTGTACGGGTTTTTGATTGATTTAAGCTATACCAAGATGCCCGAGAAGACATTGTAAATGATTTTCGCGCGGGTCGCCCTTCCACGTCAACAATGGAGGCAATTTCAGATAGACATGGGTACTTGAAGGTCAAACTATTAATCAACATTACCACCTTGAGGTTCTTGTTCAACTCCTTGAAAAAATACGATAAACACTAGCTGAATTGCGGTCATGGTTTCTTCATCAGGACAATGTACCGGCTCTCACTGCATTGTCTGTCAAGATGTTTCTCACCAAGCATAACATCTCAGTGTTGGACCATCCGCCTTACATCGCCTGACCTGACACCATGTGAATTTTATCTGTTCCTCAAGATCAAATCGGCATTAAAAGGAACCAAATTTCATAGCGCTGAAGCTGTGAAAGAAAAAGCGGCACATTTTATGAAAGAGCTCACAGAAGAAGATTTCCAGCACAGATTCAAACAATGGAAAATTCTAATGAACGTTGTAGGGATGAAGGAAGAGAAGTATATTAAAGGGGATAATAACGAAATATGTATAGATTTAAAATAAAATATTTCACAGCATTAGTCTCGTTATTTAACAGCCACACCTCGTACCTTAATACTTAAAAATTCGCTATCACACTGCCAAAAATTAAATGACATTCTATGCCCATCATGAGAATTCTAAACGATCTTAAATTTTAACAGAGTATGCGGTTTGATTAAATTCCCCTTTTGAGATATAGCTTTCGCGAAAATCGTAAAATTGCAGCATAGCAGCGCCACCTTTCGGGCGATATACACGAAAATGTAATAATCACCGATTTATGTCGAGGTCTAACTGAACCTGAAATTTGATGAAGTTCCGTGTATTAGTTCTTGAAATAGAGCTACTGAGGAAATCGTAAAATATGCAGTATATTAGCGCTACCTGATGAGATATTATCACTAAAAGCTAATCAGCACCAATTTTTATCAGGGTCTAACTGAATCTGAAGTTTCATGAAATTATGTGCATTAATCCTTGAGATTCATTAAACCTTGAGCGAGTGCACACAAAATTTTAGAGACTCACACACAGACATTTTCTAAAAGCAGTCAAATCGTGTTCAGACCCTCTAACACGTATAAATCCGTTGAAAACAGGAAACCGAAAATTTTCACGAAAACAATACTTTCTTCTTCTAAAAATAAAAGAAAGTAACAATGCCAATGTCCAAAACAGATTTTAGTTACCATAAACACTTATGCAGCATGTGTTTTTTAGAGAGTAGAATGCAATTTATATTTATAATAAATCACGTTTGATAAATAAAATTGAATGAAACAAATTGGTGGGTCGTATTGAACATGTAAAAATTTTAACTAAAATAAATCAGTAAACAATCCTTTGTGAAAAGAAATCTCTAACACATGTGTAGAAAATCTTAAACAAGGAATTTAAGTGTAAACTGGTTTTTGTAAGACTTTTAGAATTGAATATATTATTTCGTATTGATGTACAGAGTTTCTTTTTATGGCATACAGGGGGAGGGGTACAGAGAGTTTCCTGTTGCATAGGAATCACAAGTGCATGGAATTTTCCAAAATAATTTATTAAAAAAAGCTTGTCATGAAACAAAATACTTCTTATAACATTTTTTTATATAAATATAAAATTAAATAATTAATATAATACACGTTTAACGATATTTTCTTGTATTTGTAACAAGTTTTTATTTTACGAACTATTGTGTTTGAAATCGATCTTCTAGGTATATAACTTCATTTTTAATAGTTAATTGCTCACTATTTGTAACTATGAGAAAATCTTTATTATTATTTAATATTCATCTTTTTTAGGGTTCCGTACTTCTTAAAAAGTAAAAACGGAACCATTATAAGATCACTGCTGTGTCTGTCCGTCCGTCTGTCTGTCACAGCCATTTTACTCGTAAACTGTGGAACGTGGAAAGTTCAAATTCGGGGAAGTAATAAAGACCATTTACCCACATATTTTCAGATTAATAAACATTCATAAATATATTTAGTAAAAATGTAGGGCGGCAAATTAAGCTACTTGAAAAAAACAATCTTTTCTTTGTATATCGTGAGGGGTATCCTGTGAAAGCTTTCTTAACGTTGAACTCAAAAATACATTCCTTTTAATTTTAGGTATTATATTTTTAAAAATATTGTCGAAAATGTAACGCAAAAATATGTCCCCCCCCCCCATCTAATTCCGAAACAACTGAAACTAAAATTATGAAAAAAATAGAGGTAGTAGATCTTAATGTAAACCTTGCCGGAAAATTATAGCGATTATCCTAGGTCACACAGTTTTCGAGAAATTAGCATTTTTCTGTTATACACAAATTTCGATTTACGGGCATTCAGAAAAATTGTTGAGCATCGCTGGTTATACCTATCGTTGCAGAAGTATAACAGCATTGTTGATAATGAATTTCGAAAAAAAATCATCAGTAATTAGCTGAGATATTAACCCTTAAAGATAAGCCAGTTTGGACATACATAAGGACAGGGGCGGCGTACTCTATACCTAGTTAACAACTTTTAATCTATATATATATAAGAAGGTCTGGATTTCGCATTAATCAACATACTTTGGTGTATTTTTGTATGCTGAATCGAATGGTACTAACTAAATTCTTTTAAGTCCAATAGTTCGAGAGATATTTAATATTTTTCGAATTTGGCGATGTCTTTGGCGTCAAAACGTCAGATTTTCAAGTTATAATTTCTAAAAATGCATCCGTTACTATAGCAACGGAAATTTTCAAATAAACATTTTTGTTGATCAATTCTTTTGATTAAAGAATTAAACGGTTACATCAACTAGAGGGGGAGAAAGGTTAACGCATCGGGTAAAAAAAAATTGTTACTGATTTTATAAAAAAAAAAACAGCTTAAATAAAAAATTAACATTATAAAAGAAATATTTCCGCATGAAGTGTCCATTTCCATTACTATAGTAACGTATATATTTTAAGAAATTAACAATTGTAATATACTTGCAAACAAGTATTTTGGCGTCTAATTAAAAAAATATGCAATAGCTCATGTTATATAAAAATCCGAAGAATTTATTTGGTTTCTTTGCTCCGGCGAATTAGCAAATCACGTGAGCAATTTCTGAAGTATCGCATCTGTATGCGCACGTTATAAAAATAATTTAATTTTTTTTAAACTTCTGTTTGAGCGTAAATAAAAGTGCTAATATGTTGTTCCAGCAATATTTTTGATTAATCGTTGAATTGTATCGCTAAAGATTGTGTTATTATGCAGTAGATTTGGTTTTTCTAATAGTAACTTACCGTTGCTTAACTTTGCATTTTATTAATTTCAAAGAAGTAAACTATTATAATGGAACTCTAAAGTAAAGGAAGGTATGAAATTATTGTTCCAGCAGTTTTTTCGGTGATCGTCACAAAAGTTTATTTTGTTAGGACAGTAGATGTGTTTTCAACACAGATATGATATACATATTGGCGCGATTTTTTTCCGACGCCAATTTGACGAAAACCTCGTTACCATATCATCTATATCCTGGCTACCATATCAAGCAAAATAACGACACTTTGGCGCCAGTTAAGTTCCCGGTGCGTATGTGACATTGGCGTCCGAAAAAAATCGCGCCAATATGGGGCGTATATGACATTTGTCCCGCTATAATAATGGTTGAAGAAGTTGTTGTAATTAATGAAATACAGAACATTTACTTTTGCCGAATTGTAAACATCCCAGGATTGTTTATTCTCAAAATTTTACCTGGTATTCATTCTTTTAACCTTCGCCTACATTATTAGAGTTGCGTACTTAAAAAGTAAAAACGGAACCATTATAAGATCACTCTTGTGTCTGTCCGTCTGCCTATCTGTCACAGCCATTTTACTATGGAACGTAAACTATGGAACGTGGAAAGTTCAAATTCGGGGAAGTAATAAAGACTGTTAACCCACATATTTTCAGATTATTAAACATTTATAAATGTATTTAGTAAAAATGTATAGGGGCAAATTCAGTTGCTTGAAAAAAAAATATATTCTTTGTATATCGTGTGGGGTATCGTGTGAAAGCTTTCGTAACGCTGAATTCAAAAATACATTTCTTTTAATTTTAGGTATTATATTTTCAAAGAAATAGTCGAAAATGTAGCGCAAAAATATGACCCTCCCCCCATCTAATTCCGAATCTACTGAAGCTAAAATTATGAAAAAATTAGAGGGAGTAGACGTTAATTTAAACCTTGCAGGAAAATTATAGCGATTACCCTAGGTCACATAGTTTTTGAGAAAATTGCATTTTTCCGTTATACACAAATTTCGATTTACGGGCATTCAGCAAAACTGTTGAGCAGCGCTGGAGGTACCTATCGTAGCAGAAGTATAAAAGCATTGTTAATCACGATTTTCGAAAAAAATCGTCAGTAATTAGCCGAGATATAAATCCTTAAAGATATGGACGGTTTGGACACACATAATGACAGGGGCGACGTACCCTATGTACCATTGGCTTTTAAAGCCTAGATAACAAGTTTTAATGATATATGTGTGTAATGCAATGGCCAGTAACAGTATAAAAGCAATAAACGTCAAATTGTTAAAAACAGATTAATTCAAGGCGTCTCAAGACTCTTAAAGCTTCAAAATTTTTTTCATTTTAATTTTTTTAGATGTTAATCTTCCATCTTTTCTGAACATTTTAATATATTTGTTTCCTTCAAATTCTTATTAGAACAGAATTTATGGCTTTTAGAATTATACCCGCTCAATAGCTTAAGCGGCCTTTTCGAAACTTTTAAGTCATTTTTTCTCCAATTGACTTTTTTTGGCATAACGCGCATGATACCTCCAAAACTTTTGAATATTTTTTCATGAAATTTTCAAAACATATGTTTCATATTAATCTGTATAAACTGAACCTAAAATTTCCTTTTTATTGTTAAAAATATTTTTTAAGTAATTATATTGTTCAAATTTTCAAAATTTCCTATTAGCTAAATACAACTTTGTATTAAAAATATGAAAATGCTTTAAATACAAATTTATTTAAATTCAGTAATTATTATAATCTGAAGTATACATAGGCGCCAAAATTTTTATTCTAGGTACAATATTTATTTTCTAATCGTGCGCATAAGCTGTTATTCCAATATTCTGCTTATCAAATGTCTGACTGTTTGGAGCACCCTGTAAATGCTAATTCTTCATCTTGCAAATTTTTAAATACATAGAATGAAAGTACGTACTTATATCTTTCATCTCAATAAAAATTGTGTTTTAAAATCATATACATTTTAAGATATTAAATGTTGAATATGATCTCTTTTTT
Source organism: Maratus speciosus (assembly GCA_963932465.1). NCBI lineage: Eukaryota > Metazoa > Arthropoda > Arachnida > Araneae > Salticidae > Maratus > Maratus speciosus. The sequence continues at coordinate 350,724,867 of OZ010795.1, read as the reverse complement.
CATTTTTTTCAATTTTTGAGATCCCCGAGACCCCGTGGCTGAGAGGTTCTGCTTTCGAAGCTGGTAGACGGGAGATGCAGGGTTCGAACCCAATCGCGCCCGTCGGCCTAATCTTTGGGAGTTTTCGTTGTTTTCTTCGAACCGTGGATTTCCATGCGTTAATACGGATTAGGTTCCCTTAGAAAGACCTCCACGGAAGGCACTCCCCCTAGGGCCTATATCCCTCGTGTAGATAATTGACCGTCAAAAATCAACCCAACCCTGAGACCCCTTAATTAGAATGAATTACATAAATACTATGGGATTCGCGACAATTTGAATTGAATGGTTCTTTCAATACGCATCAAGTGGCTTTAAAAGTTAATTAAAAACTTATCTGGTAAACGCGACAAGGACCAAGGAGGCGTTGCAATTTTGTGACCTCCTTTCGAAGCGCTGTTAGCACAATGCCAAATGTGAACTTTGAACGAATGTTTTGTTTTAGCTGCACTTTAGAAAGAAAGGTTATTACTAAGATGAATTAATTTTTATGAAATGACAAATGAAGTTTAAATATGCATTTCTTTTATTGTCAGTACCGAATTAAGTTCAATATAAAGAAATTAAAATAATATTAAACTAGTCGGATGTGTCAATCCCAAAACTTTCTTCTATCTCATACATGTCAATACTTCCTGATAAATGCAGCACAGCTGCGCCACCGGTTAGGCGATTTATACCAAAATCTAATCAGGGACAACTTTCGTGAACTTCTAATTTAATTTGAAGTTTGGTGAAAATTCGTGCATTAGTTTTTGAGATAGAGCTATTACGGAAATCGTGAAAAGTTCTGAGTTACAGTGGCACCTCTTGGGCAATTTACACCAAAAACGTATCAGGATCAGTTTATATAAGGGACTAACTGAATCTAAAGTTTGATGAAAATTCATGCATTAGTTCTTGAGATACAGCTATTGCGGAAATCGGGAAAATTGCAGCATAGTAGCCCTACCTGTTGGGCGATTTATACCAAAAAGTAATCAGCACCAATTTATATCAGGGACAAAATCAATCTAAAGTTTTATTAAATTCCGTTCAATAGGTCTTAAGATGCCCACAATATTTGTGTCACACACAGATATACAGACTCACAGACAGACATTTTGTAAAAACATGTTTTTCATTACCTCTGTACCCTAAAAAGTATACATCCGTCGAAAACCGGAATTCGAAAATTTTCACGAATCCAATACTTTCTTCTTGTAAAGATAGAAGAAAGTAAAAATGAGTTACACAGAATAGCTGTATTTGATATTCATTAGGTTCCATATCTCTTTGAACTTTCATGGTATATCCATTTACATTTTTCTAGTATACACTGTTATACCCAACCCTACTTTGCATAATTTTTTGCAAAGTGTTAGTATTCTTTTACCAACGGTTTTTTTTAATAATACAATTACTAATTCATATATTTATTGTACTGAACCCTCTGTGCGCGGGTAATACTCGCACTTGACCGTTTATTTACAGATATCATCTCATTTTCATAATTTTGAATATTATTAAATCGCTCATCCGTTCTCCATTTCTCCATTTCTACTGATATATTACCTTTGATTCTACGGCAAGCAGAAGTTGGAAATTTTTAGTAATTCTGTTTGTTTATCTACTTTACTACTAGCGCGTTTATTTATTTTAAACATGATTTTCTCAAAATGTTGTTTTTTTTAAACTTCAATGCACAGTCGTGGAAAAAAAAGTAAACACCCCCTACTAACTCCTCAACAAGTTATCGTAGAAGAAAGTTACTGGTACCGAACGATTGTAAATAAAGTCTACTTTTAAATGATGTATATAAAATTTGCTTAGGGGTCCATCTACATATTAAAACGAATCCAAACTTCATTTTTTTCAATGACAATATCCAATTTTAACAAGATATTTCAAATCTTCGGTTCAAATTATACCTAGACACCGAATTTCAAGTCATTAGAATGATAAGTTTTTGAATTGTAAACATTCAAAATTTAGTGCTTCTAATGTTAAATTACATTTTCATATTTTTATTAATATCTCCAGAAATTATGCTCCTAATGAGCTAATTTTTTTTGTAGCAATAATACTAATATAGCCAAACATAAATACGCTAAATTCACAATTTTTATAATTTTATGATAAGAATTATGAATTATGAAATTAATATTCGAAAAAATTATGAATTGCAACTTACAATTTTTTTGATGGATTTAGATTTATTAAGTCCTGCTTTATGTAAATCGAAAATTTCACATTTTTCTTCCAAGTAGTTTTCAAATTATGCTTAAAAAACGGCAAAATGATGGTTTAAGGGGCCGTCTATAATAGAAGTGACTAGATATTTTGAAATTTCTTCTGATATATTGTAATCTACTAAAAAACAACTTTTCAAAAGTAAAAAAAAAAAAGCCAAGCAAAAAAAAAAAAAAAAAAAAAAAAGGGGGAAAGTTGTGGCTAAAAAATTGTGTGATATCAAATTTCCAAGCTAATATTATGGTACTTATTTAACATTTTTTATTAAAAATTTACCATATGTAAGTCGAGTACCTAAGTATGCGTTGATAGAAAGCCTTTTCTCCTTTACTAAATACATCATAACGTGTTTCTGAAAATTATTTTTTTTTAATTATGCATGATGGGCTTGGCGGCCATCTTTCCATATTTTACACAATTTTCTAATCACACAAGTACGTTGTTAAGATCGGAAATTCGAAATTGTTGCTAAAGCAAACATTTTATGCTTTTAATTTATGGAAATGAGTGCCTAGAAATTTGTGTCTTAAAATAAAGTTGAAGTAACTTCAGGTTTCATCTTATGATTCTCTTTTTTTCGGAGGGGGTTAATTAATTAGTTAAAGCAGTAAAAATCAATTTGTTTTTTTTTTCTTCAAAATAAAAGACTTTCTTAATTTATCTGTCTGTAGCCAAAACTAGAAGATCAAAATTCTTAATAATGCAAACATATTACGAGCTTGTCTGCTTAGAAATTTGTGTAAAATATGGAAAGATGGCCGCCAAGCCCATCATGCATAATTAAAAAAAATTAATTTTCAGAAACACGTTATGATGTATTTAGTAAAGGAGAAAAGGCTTTCTATCAACGCATACTTAGGTACTCGACTTACATATGGTAAATTTTTAATAAAAAATGTTAAATAAGTACCATAATATTAGCTTGGAAATTTGATATCACACAATTTTTTAGCCACAACTTTCCCCCTTTTTTTTTTTTTTTTTTTTTTTTTTTTTACTTTTGAAAAGTTGTTTTTTAGTAGATATCAGTTCTTTTTTTTAAACAGATTATATATAATTGAAATAATTCTACTTGCTAAAATTAGTCCTTGTATAGCCTTTATAAGCAGGGAACAAACACAATAGTATACACTTTGTTTACCTATCATTCATTTTTTAGAGTAATTAATAATTTAAAAGTAACGAAAGTCAATTTCTTCTTTCAAAGTATCAGTCTTTCTCAATTTATATCGCCTTAAAATTTTCTATGAAGGATGAAAATTTAGTAAAAATCAAATAGAGTCAAAATAAAATATATATTTACAGTTAGTCTGTCAGTTAATTGTTTGTTCTAACTTTTTTTTTGCTGACGGTTTTGCAAAATAAATTTATCTTTACAAATACCTACGGAAAATCCGAGAATGAAGCCCCGCAGGCATCTAAAGAATCGAAGATCTGTCTAAAGAAGTAAATCTAGCAATTCTAGACATGATGATGAAACATTTTTGATTAAAAAAAAATCTAAAAATTTAAAGATATAAACTGTACATATAACTTCATCTTCATTTAGATCGTGTTATAGAGAAGAAAGAATAAATATGTAGTTTTACTCAAGTCTGTTTATCCATACCTATTTGCATAAATGTGAGAATATAATTTCGTATAAAAATTCCCGTAAGTTGATTATATTTAATAGTCTATTGATAAAGCCGCATAAACATTAGAATAAAATTTTTTTGCAGTTAAATATTGCCTGAAATCTATAGTCTTATCGTTCGTCAAATTTGTTATATGTTTTTCTTAATACACAGACACCTTTTCTAAACTCTGACAAAAGATCACAGAAATACTGAAATTATCCAAATACTTATACCTTTCTATCGTATTTCTTTTTTTTTGAGTGGGGGGGGGGGTGAGGAAGGGGGCTTAAGAACTTCGTTTTGTTCATAGAATTCTGAATTAATCATTGAAAAGATCTACCTACATAAGTCTTGTTGGAGAATTTTCATTAGGTAAGAGTTGCATCAACTTATACATCATGTGAATATATTAAATTACTTTTGTAAAATACTAGATGGGAGCCATTGATATTTTCAGAGCATTTGCCTACATTTTAAACTTAAATCATTTACAACTATTCATTAATTTTCTATACGAATTAAAGAAGTCGTTGTTTCCATGGCAACTGTACCTTTCACTATTGCTTGTTTGTTTGTTTGTTTTATTGAACACGTATATATATCAGATCACGTGGGGATCACGGCGGGATTCGAACCCGCCCCCACCTACGTTCTCAAGCGATTAGCGGCGTGGTGTCTTATCCACTCAGCAACGGTGGGCGACTATTGCTTTATCTAATACCCAGATACTCAAATTTAACCAGCTGCGCTTAGAATCATGCTCATAACAGAGTACATTTATATGTAAGAGTGGTGACACATATGCACAAGTCGTGTACTCATATTCAAGTTTTTGTCCAAAGTACAGTAACTCAGTTTTCATTAATAGACGTGGAAGATTTCGATTAAACTAACCAAAAAAGTTTAAAAACATTGGCTTTCTGATTTGATTTTATTCAAAATCGTCTTAACCAATCAAAGTTAATGTCCGGGATCCAGAGTGTTTACTGCAAACATAAAAAAGTTTTCAAAAATGCAGGCTTCTGATTGATCAATCTCATCGCGCTAATAGCGTAAAATCTATCTTGATCCCGGCCTATTCAACGTCCTTTAAATATTCGAGAAAGCCTTGACAAGTCAGGAAAATATCACACAAAGCAGGCAAAACAAAGAAGAAAAATCATTCATTGGCTCGTTCATATCCACGAGCCAATGAATGATTTTGTTCCTTTGCTTTGCCTGCTTTGTGTGATGTTTTTGTGACGCGTGTCAAGACTTTCTCAAATATTTAGGGGGCGTTTGTTTATTTCACCACCATGAAGCTATGAAAGGAGAGGAGCAGACATGTCAATCTTCCCGTGTGAAAAACTACATAAAAAAACGAGTTCTTTCCCCCTTTTCTCTCTTGATTTTGACCGATAGCAGCCCATTTAGCAGTCTCCAGTGCAAGATGCAGCTATATATGGCGGACGCAAGGGGGGGGGTGTTAGCGTGACCAATGACATAATAGGCCAGTTCATGACGTTTAAAAGTCACACTGAGTTGGATCATCTTTACACGATGATTAGTACAAAGCGGTGCGCCGATTTTTTTTTGTGTCCATTGCCGTGTACAGATAATCAACTCCATGTGACGTGATGAGCTGGCCACACTTAGGAACAGCTTCAAATGACGTCATCTACTTCGAGGCAAACGAAAAAGGACAGGCTACCGCGGCGCTACAGCGTCTAGAATATATAGTGTGTAAATCCAATCAGTCGATCACAGCGATATCTGCAGGATATTTCCCAAAACTCCAAGACAATTTGGTCTAGACGCTGTAACATTTTTTTTAAACGTTTTATTAACTTACATTTGACCTGTGTGCTTGGCGTCAAACCCGCTGTAATAATACGATGTTTACTTTGAAATTTGAAAATATATAGCAGATGTCGCTGCGATAATCTCCCTGGATTTCAGCGTCAGTGCACATTTAAGGGATACACTTTTTAGCGGTTCTTGGATAGCAAATTTCCACATTATGTATTCTAGATGCTGTAGCGGTGCATTACACATGTCTCTTTCTTCTTTAAAAAATTTCCTGCAGATGTCGATGCAAATGACTGTTTGGAATTCGACATCGTTGTACATTTAAGGGATTCAATACTTCTGCGCTTTTTTAAGTATTGCTGGGATAGTCGATTTCTACAACATATAATCTAGACGCTATAACGGAGCTATAGTTTCTAGAAGATATAGTTTAAAAATCGGCTTATTAAAAAAGTGCTAAAAATTGTATCCCATAAAGGTTGAACGAGGCTGAAAGACGAATGTCGATTACAGCGACATATGGTAATTCCAACATAACTATTTCAAAAGAAAACGTTTCGCTCAGAGAAGATCTAGAAAATGTTGCTCCTATCGACATTTGTCATTCAGTATTTTTCAATATTTATGGGATTCAATTTTTAGTACTTTTTAAAGAATTACTGGAATAGCCGGTTTCCACACTATGACCGTGATCTAGGTAGATTTTTCTGTGTTATCGTAACGAGATTGACCAATCAGAAGCCAGAATTTTTGCTAACTTTTCACTGTTTGCAAAATTGTACCTGGATCCCGGCCTATATTTCTAGACGCTATAACTGAGCTCAGGAATAGTACAGAAAGCAAACTCCGTATTTTGATACATTAAGGCCGGGATCTAATTAGGAACTAGTGGTCTCTATAACGAAGTAGCGACATACGGCCAATAAATGTTTATTGGTAAAAGTGATAAAAACAAATCGTTAAAGTTCTTTGCGAGCATGCCATTATCGTCAGGTTAATGCATGCTGAATTATTTCCCTAGTCTAATAGAGATCGTCCATGCGCGTATCTTCTAATGGAGAATATTCCAAATATGGGTTCGAGGCTGAAAAAGTCACGTGGTACCGGTAATTTACCCAAAGAATTTCTAACTGATAAGAAGGGAAACAGGAAACTACACTGTTAAAAATATCGTGAAAAATTACCTCGTTTCTTACAGGTTCTCTATTTTCTGACCAATGAGAACGCTACAAAAACGCCTATGAAGCGTTCTCATTGGTCAGAATACAGATAGCCTTTAAAAACAGAGGTAATTTTTCACGATATTTTTAACAGTGTACTACTGCTTTCTCCCATGAAATGTTTCATTGGCTAGCGGGGATTTACATTACGTAGACGGAGCCTTCCCTTCTTTACGCTAGACGTTCTTGCCTTGACCATGTGATCATAACGTAGATTGAATATCCTCTATTCAAGAAAGCGGATTGCCGTACTTTCGACTAAAGCTTGAAATGAGCATGCCTCCTGTGCATATATCACCACTCTTATGTATAAAGGCTCTCTGTTATGGTGTTGTTTCTGATACAGCGCCTAGAATACCTAGTGTGAAATATGCTATCCAAACAGTTCTAAAAATTTGTATCCCTTAAATGTGCGACGATACTGCTAAAATTTCAAGTGTCGATCGCAGCGACATCTGTGGGATTTTCGTATTACTATTATTACATTGTATAGACTAGCAATTTCTTGCAGTTGTAGAAAATATCCTGCAGATGTCGCTGCGATCTGCATATTACAGCAGTATCATTGCACATTTAAGGGATACAATATTTTAGTGCTTTTTTAAGTATTACAGGGTTAGCCGATTTCAACAATATATATTCTAGGCGCTATAGTTTCTGAGCGATGTTGGTTAAATTTCGATATTCGTGTTTTAGAGTGAGCAATAGAGAAAAGTACTAAAACTATTGAAACAACAACTTCTTTAATATTGAAATGTATAGCAAAGGAGTTTAGAATCAATGCCTTAAATAGTTTCGAATACGCACTGTTGTTATGACATCAATACCCTTCCTGGATGTGGAAATGCAAAATTGTGTTCAACATAATTGGCCGCAATCTAGATAGATTTTTCGCTGTTAGCGAAACGAGATTCATTAATCAGAAGCTTGCACTTTTGCAAACTTTTCGCTGTTTGCAGCAATGCAGGCTATTGATTGGTGAATCTCGTTTCGCTAACAGCGAAAAATCCATCTGGATCCCAGCCTAAATTTCTGTAAACATTGCACTTCATCCATGGCACTAAGAAAATGACTCGAAACTTTTATGACATAGGCCGGGATCCAGAAGCAGCAAAAATTCTCAAACATTCTGTCTTCTGATTGGTCAAATTCATTTCGCTAACAGCGAAAAATCTATCTGGATCTCGGCCATAGTTTTCTTCGATGAAATCAATGCAAAAGGATAATATGAAAAATTTTAAAAGACTTCTAAAATGATTTGGCGGGTTTATCGCTGTTTGGCATAATTTATAAACTTTAGAATTAATTAACAGTTTTTCGCTAATTAAGAATAGAAAATTTGTGTTTTTAAAGCTGAATTTTACAAAAGCACGTAGATTGAGTAAATATCTGTCCAAAAATGCAATCCTTACTTTTTTATGTCCATTATTTAAGTCTCTACCTTGATTGAACCATAAATTGTGACGAAGAAAATAAATCGGTCATTTTCAGTATCTCGACGTTATTTTAAAAAATCTATATCTCTGTTTATAATTAATTTATGAGGATGCATTTGGTCGCAAATTGAAGATCTTTTCCATTAGGTCCTTCTGGTTTTGGTTTTATTTTTCTGCGATGATTGGTTATTTTGATAAGGGAAATTTTACGCTGGCATGTTTGGTTGATTTAACAAGGAGAAGTTGTCATCAGTATAATAAGCAGTTACGGTGTCTTGCGTTTTATTCTTGGCGTTTGTTTGTTTGGCGAGGTTAGCATTTTTTTTTCAGCTTGGCTTGGCAGAACGACCGTCCTGCTTGATCTAGCAGGCTTCATTGACGTCTTAAGGTGCCTTGATCCTGACTTGATCAAGACACTCTCTCGGTTAATAAACGATTTCTGAACTTCAATTTGGATACAGCCCTTAAATTAAGCTCGTTTTAAAATAATTATTTTCTTGGAAACTTGTGGTACGAATTGCATAAAAATTTGTTTTTAGGCTAATTGCAGGATGTAGAGTTCATTTATGGCGTCAGAATTGTGTACTGCTATTGAAAAAAACAAAGTTATGGTTCGTTTTAATATGTAGATGACCCTCTAAGCAAATTTTATCTAAATCATTTAAAAGTAGACTTTATTTCCAATCGTTCGGTACCAGTAACTTTCTTCTACGATAATTTGTTGAGGAGTTAGTGGGGGTATTTACTTTTTTTTTCCACGACTGTACCTTTTTGAAAAAACTATTATACATTATGTCTTGAAATTTTGCTTGAATATTCTATACATATTCCTGTTTAATCTGATGTGAATTGTTTAAACTCATAAAAAGAACTTTTTTTATTATTATCATTATCTTTGAAAAAATTGCATGTTTTTTTTTTTTGGTTGTTGTTTTTTTTAAACTTGAATGTGATTTCTACTTCAGATTTTTTTAAAAAATATCTAAGCTTTATTTATAAATTTAACTTGAGATTATTAAAAATTGTTTATTTTATGCATAAAACATTTTCAAATCCATATCTTAAGTTGTTTATGAGAAAAGGTACATTAATTTAACATGGCAGGTATAGGTATTCCGACTGCCCTTAACGCTGTTCTCAACTGCTCTACTTAACAAGCGCAAAACGTTTTGACACACTTACAAATTCATTTTTTAACGGAAAGATATAAAATTGAAAGGCCTGATCATGGAAGCGATTTGGAGTCGAACTGTGTTTTCCATTTTCTGATAAATAAATTACCTATTGAGTTATAAGCTATTTTGATCACGTGACAAAGACGTTTTCACCCTTTCTTGAGTGGTTATTCTTCTTTAGCGTGGAAATTCGATTCAAAACTTCCACTTTGACACTATTTTCTGAAACATCTATTGCGTTTGCAAAAACCCCCGGAAAAAACAGTTCGATGTATCTGAACAACAACACCTGCTAATTTCATGCATTTCCGAACAAAAATTAATTTCAACTTATGTCATAAAATTGCCCTTTTCGATTTGAGAGTAACCTTAAGAGTTTTACGCTTTTATGCACGTTTTTACTGCTGCATGGAGGGCTTAGTGACATAATTTCATGTCACAGTAAAAACACGGAATCTTGTTTTGCATCTCCTGTGAAATTTACTTTCGTCGAGATTTGTCACTTTTCTCGCGGGTGAGCGAATTTAATTATCGCTAATTCTATTCATTCATTTCTTACATTCTTCATTTTAATGAATCATTACATAAACAAAAATAATAAAGAGTGAAAATTTGTAAGCTATTTTTGAAAGAAAGTATCTACACACATTAAGTTAAGGCGAAATATACACCTTAATATATATGAATTTTGTAAGAAGTAATATAAATTTTTATTACCAAAGGAACTTTATGTTGAAGAAAATACAAAACCATATTAACTATTGTAAGTAAACATTTGAACACCATCCGATTTGAAAAATAGATAATACATAATAAACTACATCAGTAAATAAATAAATAGAAATGCTTAATTCATCTTTAAAAAGTTAAAGTTAAACTTACACTATGTGCAAACTACTTAAAAGATGAGACAATATTTTAAAAAGATGTTAAATTACTTTAATATCCTTAGTACTTTCAACTATAAAAACATAGCCTTCGTCAGAGAATCACAGGAAATACTAGTGTTATTAACGTCTTATTTTCAAAATTCACGTAGATGGTGTCGAAAATCTAAAAATTGACTTCCACTTTCACTCCTTTCGTCACCATCTACGTGAATTTTGAAAATTAGACGTTAATAACAGTAGTATTTCTTGTGTTTCGCGTTTCTCTGACGAAGGCTATGTTTTTATAGTTGAAAGTACTAAGGATATTAAAGTAATTTAACATCTATTTTAAATATTGTCCCATCTTTTAAGTGGTTTACACAGAGTGTAAGTTTAAGTTTAACATAATAAACTACTTCAACTGTGGGAAATAAAAAAATTAATAATAATAAAGACTTAAAAAATTCTTAATAGAAATTCATTTTGATTGTAAATATAAAACTGCCTAGAGTTATTGTCTTTTCATTTAAAAAAGGAGTGGGCTGTATTATTATTTGTAATCTATGCAAATTTTTTTACAATGTTTTCTTCATTTTCGGATAACGAAGAAACAATTTATAAAATTCGTTGTATGCCTGATCTAACTTTTCTTGCTCATTATTATTATAAAAAAGTACTTTCATTGAATAAACGAATTCTCAAGTCTGTTTATAAAAAATGACATGAAATAGAAAGCGTAGAATTCTTCTCATGTGGATATATATAATTACAATATTTTTTTCCTGGAAAATATTCCTGGAATTTCCTGGAATCCCTGGAATCTATATTTTGTAGATTAACAGTCCATGAAAATTTCATTAAATAGCAATTGATCACTATTTGACGTGGGAATGAAAATTCCATCTGTAAAGAAACCTGACTGTATATGTAAATGTTTATCGAAATTGTAATCGAATATTTCTACTGTATGTGAACATTAGACTTGTCAACTTCAGTTGATGTGCAACGCATTCTAACGAAAATTATTAATGCTATTGAAACTGTGAAAGTGAAAATTTTATCTGATAATGTTTTGACCGAAGTAGATTCTATGGCAACTAAATGTTCATGTATATAACTTGTTTATATGGAAATAAATTTTGAAGCTAGATGTAAAAATATCAAATTAAAGTTTGGTCAAAATATTTTATTTTTATGCTTGAAAATATTTTCTTACTTTTACTGAATAAATATATTTTACTGTTATTGCAATGAAGTAAAATTATTGGTCATGGTGTTAGACTTTGATGATGGTGTATGCTTTATTAATAAAACAGCTTCTCAAAATAATTTAGAGTTCGTACTACTATTAGTTTTCCTTCTTATGAAAGTTTCTACAATATTTAATTACTTACTAATGATCTGTCTCGAGAACAATAATTTGATAATGACACGTGTCAAATAACGAAACACAGGCAAATGTCTCTCAATCAAGATAAATATAATATAACCACGTACGCAAATATAGAATAAACTTTTTTCAGTTATCCACGGTTTCGGAAAAGATTTCTGTATAATTTGGACTAATGTTTGATTAGTGTTGGCAGTTAAAAAATGTATACACTTCTGTAGCACAATGTATGCACTTCTATAGCACAAGTAAGACTACAAAGACATGTAAAAAGAATTTCGACTAAGAAACCAGCGTTTAAGATGTTTTAATATAATTTTAAATTAATTTTAAATAACAGGACAGATTATGTGTTCCCGTGAAAATACATAAAACAACAGCGAAGGTCATTAGTTTTTAGTCACATCTTAATTAATTCTATAAATATGGATTAATGATTATGTGTCTCGGGCCACATATAAAATGTCGCCGGGCCACAAGTTGAGTATGGTTGCTTTATATCAATGATATCACTTCTACTTTTAACCTTTTCATGTTGGAGCATAGCTACAAAGATCCCAGACAAAGATAGCTTTATAAGCAAGCATGATCTCGTCCCCACATCTGATTAGCATATATTTTAAAAACTTTTTGTCCAAAAAACAGCCCAAGTCTTCCGAGAAATTCTCCATGTTAACCCCTTAACCTACAACTTCGTGGGAGACGCGTGGTCTTGTATTCGGGCCAAAACTGATTATCACGGACCTGACCCATAGTACATCGGTCAGGCCAAAGGTGAATATTGCGGGCATGGCCCGTGGTACAATGATAGTGCCAAATGTAAATATCACGGCATGACTGGTTGTGCGACAGTAAAGGGTAACGGGATTACTAATAAACCTTTTGTGGTATAGCTACCTCAATTATTGCATCTATATATATATTTGTAATCACTTATCAAATATTCCACAAATTTAAACCAGTTGTATATTACACGTACTTACATTCCGTAAGTCGTGCGTGTTTGATACAACGTAGGACCGATTTCCCGAACCGTGGAATGTCTCGAAGACTGTGCGATCTTGTTTACGTTTTGGACCCAGGCTGTTGAAACGTAAATCGTAGGTTAAACGAGCGTTTCGAAGTAAGAGCCAGATCGGACAAGGAACTTCCTTGAAATAAGCTATCTCAGTTTGGATCTTTAAGGCTGCTAGTCACACAGCTTCGAAATTCTCCACGGTAATGTTAAGTCTATGGGTGTTTGATGCATTCTTATATTCAAAATATCTCCTCGGGAAATCAATATTTTAACTTCTTTTTTCAGTGTTCTGATTTTAAAGGATGTCTCTTTTTTTCTTAGTTTTCAAAATATTTCTAAAACCTACGCTTAATTTTATATGAAGTGTTAAAATTTTGCTCCCAGTTTCTCAGTTTTTCAAAGATAAAATATTAAATTAAGCATAGATTTTAGAAATATTTTGACAACTAAGAAAAAGAGTGACATCTTTTAAGAAGAGAACACAGAAAAAAGAAGTTAAAAATATTAATTTCCGGAGAGATATTTTGAATATAAGAATGCATCAAATGCCCATAGACTTAACATTACCGAGGGGAATCCGGAAGCTGGGTGACCAGCAGCCTTAAATTATCCATGTTCGATGCCATACCTGCAGAAAAGTATAAATTCAATTGTTACCGAAAAACATTTTTTATTACGTAACTGTAACCTATAAAGTTACAGGATTAAAGGATTGCAATTATTTGAAATACCAAGAAAAATAATTTGATGAATTAAGAATGTGTTGAACCTTAAAAGGTGATCAGCTACTTCCTAACAACTTATTTAAAAGTTCATCCCGCTCTTTCCATTTGGTTCAAGAATAAAAATAGTATGCAAGTAACAGTTTACTTAGTAATCAAAAATACAAGAAATCAAAAGTCTAGGGACATTTGCTTTCTACAAATCGTAAAAAATGTGATTTAAACTTGAAATCATCTAAAATTTGGGATAATTATTTAATAACATCCGTTTAACTTATCTAAAAAAATAATCTTTAAACATATCGTCTTTCTATTCGTATAAATTCGTAATTGAATACAACGTTAACTTCATATTCTAAAAGAACATGAATTCAATTCGGAAAATGGCAATACGAATGGAGTTAAAAGAATAAACAAAAAAATTTAGTTGTCAGTCACTTAATAAATATATATGAAGCAGAACATGAATAAGTCGCAAAAGTCAATAGCAGCAAAAGCTGATTTTTTTTCTTAAATATTTTCTTGAAAAGCTGTAGGCACAGGATTATTGACATTGTATGAGTACTAGGAAAGCATATTTTATTCTTTGTTTGTTATTAAAATTTAAAAATATCTTTATTTCGCGGAATTTAATTTTGAAAAGACTTAAATTTATAATAACGAATTTTAAGTAAATGACTAGATTTAAGAATAATTCGATATTTTTATTCAATATTTGGATATTCTTTGATTGAATTTTTCATGAAAGTTCCTTCCAATATAATTTTATTAAACACTAGCTGCATAGCAGCTTGTTGTATTGCCCTTGTATTTTAAGAAATCTTTTGAGTCTTTTGGAGAAAATACTTACCAATCCAATTTTTTAAATTAAAATGTTTTAATTAACTTACTTTGTAAGATCGTTCAATCACCGCCAGGTTCCTTAAAATTATATTTAAGTTAAAATATTCTGCATATAATTATCAATTAAATAAATTGAGCTGATCTACAATTTGTGTTATATTTTCTGCCCATTATCAAGAATATGTAGATGTGTGAGTGTCAGAAAGAAAAGTTTGCCTTTCTTTTACGTAAAAAATAAAAGGGGATAAAAGATAAATATTCATATTAGAATTATAAAAGAAAATACCTTGATATCCATGGTTTAATATTTAAAAATTGTATAAAAATGTAAAATAAAATTCAAGTAATAAAATATATATTATACATTATTAGCTGTATGAAGATTAAAATTTAGGGTTTTAGAGAATGAGACTGATAAAAATAAAATTTATGGCAGCTTTTAATGGTCATGCAGTTAAAAAAATAAAAAAATAATAACTATAGTTTTCTTTTTTCGGAAAAAAATGAGACCATAGTATGTAAAAATAAATGTGTTACTTGAATTTTATTTTACATTTTTATGCATTTTTTAAATATTAAACTATGCATATCAAGGTAAGTTCTGTTATAGTTCTTATATGAATATTTTTCTTTATTTCCCTTTTATTTTTCTACCCAATATTTTTAGTTAAATTACTGATAAAACAAGCGAAATCGGTTGTAAAGTATAAACTTAAAATTCTTTTTCATGGCATACACTCTTAAAAATTTGCAGCATTCTGTCCAGACATTTGACCGTTTTTATCGAAAACGGTTACACACACAACCGTAATTTTACACTATTCTGACCATATTATTGGCCATTTTATGATCAAAATATAGCTAAATTACTGTTATGAAATCGTTTTTTCAAAAAACGGTCGAATGACTGGACAGAATGCTGCAAATTTTTAACAGTGTAGGTTTGGCTGACAGCATCATCTATCGTCTTAAAGAAAAGGGTATCAATTACGCAATATAGAAATGTGTCACAATTTCACTGATTAATTAAAAACAAATAATTAAAAATTCAAGAATTTTTCTAATAAAACAATCAAGTTATTTACCGTCATATCTTGGCGGGTAGTATCTAGTTATTTATAAAGCTAAACTTTTCAATTGCCACAAAAATCCTTAAAATTCACCTCAATTACCAAATTAGTTCTTAAAATTTTAAACATTGAAAGATTCGTTGATTGACCGTTTTTTCGCTGTTGCGTCCAAAACTATTTTAGGTATCGGAAGGCGAAATAACTGCATCTTCATTAAACTGCGCCTTTAATTTTGTTAAGCACGTTTCTAATTTCCTGTATGATCTGGCTGTTTTTAGAATAATTTTGATACATTTTTATTTTTAGATCATGACCAAAAATAGTCAAAGTAACTTCATGTATTACTTCAGTACCAATAACCATATTGAAATCAATAGAATTATCATTAATCTCAAAACGAGATATTTCAAATTTAGAATCAACAGTTTAGATTTCTGCTTGATAGTAACCAATTGGTCTGAATGGTTTTTTGCCTAAACCTGTCAAATACAAATCTGTTGCTTCTAATTTTAAATAATTTTTAACTTTATTAAAATTACATCTCTTTAAAATGGTAAGTTATTGATTGGTAAGTTATTGATGGTAAGTTATTGATGGTAAGTTATAGGTAAGTTTTGATTTCAGTAATTAAACCCGTATTAATTACTGAAATCAAATTGAATTAATCGAGTTTAACTTCTTTAAGAATTAAATTTTGAAAACAGGTTACAATATCTACTTCAGAATTATTGGGAAATTCAACATCTTTCGAGTTAACATCTTTTAAAATCAAATTTTCATGCGAAAAATCGTACTCATTTTTCATACTTTTGCCATTTTTACTACTAACAATATATATTTAATGATAGTGTGTAATTTCCTATCCAATTTTCTGTAAATTAACAGAAAATACATTATTCTTTCATGTCCATTTGAAGAAACCTGCACTGCAAGCCCTAGAGGGCAACATTTTTGGCATCACCATGGTTACCACGATTCACAAATAGTGGTAAAACTGTGCAAAAATTAGTAATCATGTATAATGACTTTTCCTACAGCCAGTAAGCTTTGAAAAATTATTCATAATCAAACTATAAGGATGAAAAATTGAAATACATGAAAAGAAACTTTCTATACATTTTCCTGTGACATATAAAAAATGCTTAAGAGGGTCCGGAATACACAAAAAATATTCAAATTTTCTTAAAAACATTTATTACATACATTAATGCATTACAACTTTCTCAGTTTTTTTTCTGCTTAAAATGATATTTAAATCATGTTTCTGTCTTAATTAGAACATAAAATATAAATTTTATCGTTAGGGTTTGTTTTCAAAATCTAGCTTTCCATCAATATTTGTCACGGAAACGACTTCTTGTAAAAATGCATTTTCCTTCAGGATGAGTTTTTTCACCATTTCTGGTATTTAAATTATTATAAGTCAAGAACAGTTAAAGATAAAGGGTTCAAACTTGGAACATGTGTTTTTCAATTGTTTTACTTTAATTCGGATTCAGAAAATTTGAAAAACCTTTTCTTTTGAAAATATGTTTTTTTTAAGTTACATCATTTTTTTTTAATTTTTAATTTAATTTTTTTAACCATTTTTTAAATTATATTTATAAAAATGCTGAATCGAAATTAAAACTTACATATTTTTGTTTATTTAAATGAAAAAAAAATGAAATTCTACACATAATATGTCGTGTTATAACGATTTTAAATTACCCCACTTCTATAATAAATTTTAAATTTTTTAATTTTTAAAAAAGGATTATGAGAAGTTATATCATGTGACTTTTTTCTACAAATGATATGGTTAACCACCGCAAAAAAATTTCAAAATTTTAACTCAATAATTACAAATTATGTTTAAATGTGTCCCGGACCCCCTTAAAGCAGTCTAATAAACTCATTTTAACACTTTAGAACTTCCAATATTGTTGCCATTGAATGATAAGGAAAGTAATTGAAACATAATAATGCTGTTCTAGCCGAAAATTGAAATATTTCATTCAACTTTTACATTTGCAGGTTCTGAGAAAACCCTATTATTTAAAGATTTCTTCGAAATATGCGAATGAAAGAAACATTGAATTAAATGTTTTAAAACAAACCAAGATTTAACAGAACGAAAACTACAGTATTTAAGTTAAAACTTGATTAATTAAAACGTTATCAACAGAAATACTTCAAAATCATTTAATTTATCCAAAGACGGCAAAAATTGACTTAACCAGATGTTATTCATTGCAAAGAATATGAAAGCTCTTGCAAGAATTTTCGCGATAAATTACATCGAAATTTAATTTTTATCTGTTTAAATTAGAATAAATTGAAGAGCGTCAAGATAGGTTTAATGAAAATGCCCTTTAAGGATAAAATACATCCAATAAATTTAACATAAAAATAATTGACAGAAACACACAACACGATTTCACAAGCAAAAATGGCCTTCTCGCGTACTAGCAACACAATCTCGAATGAAAAACGGGGATGACAGAACACGTCACACGGGGTTCCACATATCGATAAAGATCGCCAACATAAAATCGCCAAGAAATCTCATAACATTCAAGATGGCGGCCATCTGGGAATATACCGCATCTAAGCCCAAACCTGTACTAATAACATGGTGAAAATTCCTTCACGACACTAGTTTTAGTATAGTGTTTTGACTGTATTGAAAGCACACGAGTTTTAATATTTCAACTGACAAGGGAGCCACCAAAAATGGTGCTCACCGATTTTGATGAATTTGAAATATATTGTAGAGTTTTGATCTCTAATTATTCTGGTGAAAGGATTTTTTCAAATGGGCCTTAGATTTTGAGAAATCGGGGTTCAAAGTTCAGCATACGTTTCAAATACTCATTAGTTTGCACCTGCCCATGAGTATTTCGCGGCGTGACAGCCAGAGTGCTCGCCTGCCAGCCGGAGGGCCCGGATTCGATGCTTCCTACTAACTTCTTATTTTTTTAAAATTAATTATATATTTTTGCCACTTTACAAAATTTAACCAAAGTGATGAATTTCTACAGCTTTGAAATTTCGATATTTTCTTAAAAATTTTGCTTTACGTTTTTGATTTTTTTTTTTTAAATCTTCTATTATTCCTGTAATTTTTAAAATAGTATTTCTGTTGACGGAAATGCATATTAATTTGTGTTTAATTTCTGCAAAAAAATTTGTTTTTATAAAATTATTATTATTTACCTTTTTAAATTTTAAATACAAGTATCAAATAATGCATATCGTTTTATTTAAAAAAAAAACAACAACAACTAAATAAATATCTTTTTTAATATTTCATTTGTTTCAAATATCTTAAAATATGTCAAATGATGAAATGCAAAAATGTTTATTATTACTGTCCTTAACATGTTTAGTAAGTATGCGGTTGAGATATACATCGGGTTGAGATATATTGTAAAATATTCAAAACAGAATATTCATAAGGAAAAAAAATTATATATTGAGCATAAATTCTTACGTAGTATTTGTCTTGATTATATAGATATAATTTTTTTATATTATTTTTTCTGATATTATTATGAAAGTCTAGTTGAAAATTTCTTATATATACAGGGTGCAATATGTTATCTATCGCCGACCTTTAATTTCTCAACCGTTGGTCTTAGACATATAGTTCCAATTACAAAAACGTTTCAAATGATGTAAATATTCATATTATGACATTATTTAAAGTAAAAAATCAATTTTATAAAAATTACGAAATCTAACTTTTTATAAGTTCCCCCAGTCCCTATAGTTATATTTAGTAAAAGTTTACACATATCATAACACATATAACACAAAAAGTTTGACATCTGTACTTACAAAAATTGACAGAGTTATTACATTTCAAATTTTGAGATTTTTGCACATGATTTTGTCTTTCATTGAGGGATCAGTTAAAAGATGAATTAAAGTAATTCGAGATCAAAATCAGGGTGCAATGTCCTTTTTACGACGAAACCACCTTTAGCCGGCATCGCCAAATCGGGGTTTCACAAAGAGGGTTATTTCATCTAAAAAGGTTAGCTGATTTTTTGGGGTCGTATACAAAGCTAAGAATGAAATATTGAAATTTAACAGAAAATAAATATCAAATTATTATAATATCAGAAAACGATCTAGTATAAAAAAAAGAATACATAAAACGCTGGAATCTGCTAGAGATACTGCTCAATGTGTTCTTTATTGGTGGCAATGCATAATTGAATGCGTGACAGTACTTCGTCCTGGCCACGTTAGATCATAGCAGGTGTGCAAACTGTGCGATAATCGAAAGGATGATGCGAACTAGAAACCTCCACATTGCCCCGACATTACGACACGTGTGGTGCGGTATTTGGGGAACCTGGATTGTTGGACAATTCTTCTAAGATGGGATCTTAACGGGCGATCGTTACCTGCATCTGCTACAAAGCACGGTACGTGCCTGGTATGAAGAGTTGCTCTCCAACATGCCTGTCGGGTGTGATTTCAACATGATGGGGCCCTCTCCGCATAAAACGTCCGGGCGTATCTGACCACCGAATACGGTCAACAGATCCTTGGAAATAGTGGTCCAGTAGAGTGGCCACCGCTTTCTCCGGACTTGATTTCCATGGACTTCTACCTCTGGGATTACATCAACGCATAAGTCTATGTGACTGAGACTACTTCTATGGCTTATCTGAAGCAGCGCATTATCCTTAATTGTCGCACAGTTTGTACACCTGCTATGCTCTAACATGTCCAGGACTCAGTATTGTCACGCATTCCATTGTGCATTGTTACCAATGGAGAACACTTTGAGCAGTATCTCTAGTAGTTTCCGGCGTTTTATGTATTCATTTTTTTTATAGTAGACCGTTTTCTGATATTATAATAAATTGATATTTATTTTTCTGTTTAATTTCAATATTTCATTCTTCGCTTTGTATACGATCCCGAAAAGTCAGCTCAAATTTTTAGATGAAATAGCCCTCTTTGGTGGTACCCTCATTTGACGATACCGGGTAAAGGTGGTTTCGCCGAAAAAAGGACATAGCACCCTGATTTTGATCTCGAATTACTTTAATTCATCTTTTAACTGATCCCTCAATCAAAGACAAAATCATGTGCAAAAATCTCAAAATTTGTAATTTAATAACTCTGTCAAATTATGTAGTACAGATGTAAAACTTTTTTGTGTTTTATGTGTCATGATATGTGTAAACTTTTACTAAATATAATTATAGGGACTGGGAGACCGTATAAAAAGTTAGATTTCGTAATTTTTATAAACTTGATTTTTTACTTTAAATAATGCCACAGCATGAATATTTACTTCATTTGAAACGTTTTTGTAATTGGAACTATATGTCTAAGACCAACGGTTGAGAAATTAGAGGTCGGCGATAGATAACATATTTCAACCTGTATATATATACCGGGTGAGCAAAAAGTCCGTATAAATTTAAAAAAATCATAAAAACCGAAAAAATAACCGAAATGAAAAACTGTTTGCAGAATTATCATCTATAGGTCACCGGAATTTTTTAAAGACAGAAATAAAAAATAACTCAAAAAACAGACGACAAATGGCGCAGGTTCGTGCTATTTTGGTGGAAATATGCAAATGAAACTGTTTTATGAATTTGAGCTACAAATCCAGAACTAGTTCACAGTTGTGAGCCGTGTACTTGATCAAGGATGCTGAGTATGAAGGATAAAGCTTTGTTGGTGAAGTTATATTACGTGGACAATTTCTGGATTAGGAGTGCAAGTTCTTATAACCGTTTAATTTGCATATTTCCACCAAAAATCGCACGAACCAGCGCCATCAATCGGCTGTTTTTTGAGTTATTTTTTATTTCTGTCTTAAAAAAATTTCCGTGACCTATAGATGCTAATCCTGCAAACAGATTTTCATTTCGGTTATTTTTTCGGTTTTTATGGAGTTTTAAAGTTTATACGGAGTTTTTGCTCACCCGGTATATATATATATATATATATATATATATATATATATATATGTATATATATATATATAACCACAAACAAATATCAAACTTCATCACTCACCATATTTAAACTGAAACTCTACATCAAAAATGTTAAAACAACCAACATAAACATTAATACTTAAAACCAAACTTTAAAACCGAACTAAGGAAAATATTTAAAACAGAAAAACAGAACAGAAGGCGAGCGGCATGGCTAACGACATGCTCTGCAGGGTTAAGTCAGACTTTACGCATGCTACGTCCCCCTTCACTCGCCGAAACCAAAAATGAAAAACCATGAAAAACTAAACTGATCTGCCAAATCCAACAAAATATCTTTCTATCTCATTAGATCAATCAACGCATCAAAACCACCATTCTCATCCATCACTGAATTCAGTTCAGTTCCGTAACTGCTACTCTTAATAAATTCACTAGTTATTCTCCTGATGAAATTGCGAGGATAACCCTGTTTGAATCCTTGACGACACCAATCCAAAATGCCATTAATCATATCTTTAACTCTAGTACTCAGTCTTTGGATTCGTATTAAGCCGTTTCTTAGGACATTTCTTTTAACCCATACATGAACATTTGAATCAAAATATATCAACTTTAAGGTATTAAAATCAAAATCATTTCGCTTGTCAAATTGCTTAGATATCAAATTTTAACTTTCTATGTTTAAGTTCACATCTAGAAAATTAACATTTTTACAATTCTGGGAGGAGGGTTCCAGACTCAGAGACGTAGGATAATATGTAAAATCAATTTTTTCAATATCATTATTTAATTTGACTATCAAAGCATCATCTATATATCTATAGGCTAATGTATTACTGTTTAAATTATTATTTCTTTCATATATATGTAAATAAATGTCTGCCAAAATGGAATTGCACCTCCCCCCACCCCATTGGAATACCCCGAATCTGTTTAACTATTGTATTACCTTCGTAGAGGTAGTTTTCTTGTACTACCAATTGAAATAAATTCATAAAAAAATCACTATGAACATCCAAAGTACTATTTGTATTACAAAAATCCACTATTTTTTCTTTTAAATCTGTCAAATCAATTGTTTTATAGAGGTCTGTAAAATCCTAAGCGTATAAACTAGTAATATATTTTAATTTATACAGATTATCTAATAGTGTATAGCTATTTTTGATAATAAAAGACGTCTCTCCCCCCATCACTCCGTCAAACACTCCTTCCAATACCCCCAGCAATGCCTTGCTAGCAACACCAATATATGATCTAAAACCACAAGTCACACTTCTGAATTTGATAGGGGTTTTATGGAATTTAGGAACTAATATGAGATAAGGGAAAATTTCACTCATTTGTTTCAGCTTAACTTTTTTGTAGAAGGCTTTAATCCTATTTTCTATTACTGCAGCTTTCGAATTTAAAGGTAAATAGTTATTTTTTTATTGTAGCAATCACTCAAAAGTTTACCATAAAGTACCTTACATATCAGAGCGTAACTTGTATTTGCTTTATCCAAGTAGGTGATTATAAAATTTTCCTGAATTTCTTTAATTGAATGTGTAAGTTTGATGTATTTCTCCCTATTAACTCCGTCAACATCTCTGGAAAATTCTCGTTCAAAATCTCTTAATATATATACTTCCACTCGTCAAAAACACTGGAAGGCAAATTATATCTATACATTAGTTTATTTATAAATATATCTATGTTAATTGTAAAACGTTTAATTGCAACACTTTTAGTTACAGTACGTTTCACATGATATTTTGTACCGTACTCCATTAACCTCCTCAACTCCTCATCCTTTACTATCTTTAGATCTCCAGTAATAACATGTCCATGATACTTGTCTATATAATTAACAAATTCAGAATCATTGCAATGGCAGATACTCCCTGCCATACTTCTCTTAAGATCTTTAGCAAAAGCATTAAAAATAGTTCTCCCCAAATGCTTATCATATTTAAAAGCCTTAACTATTTTTAGTTTTCCGACAGGTAGTAATTCATTGTATTTGTTCTACATTTTATTGTAATTTACTCCCCTATGGCTATCACCCAAATAATCCATTATAAAATAAATTTTATTTACTGCACTTATTTGTCCATAATCAATGTTACAATACATTTGTAATTTTTGTGTCTTGATTCTATACCTCAATAAATCCAAACCTAAGTCAACATTCCCATTTTCTACCCTAGACTGTAAAGTTCTTAGAGTTACGGGAATTAATTTCTTTTTAATGTTGAAAATCAAGCCTTTAATAGCATTAACTTTTCGCTCACCTTTATAATTAATTATTGCATTTACTATGTCTGTACAAGTATTTAATTTTTTCAAATGATTCATCTTAGTACAGTGATTACTATTTCTAATCAACACATTTCGAAAGTCATGATTAATTTTGTCGTAAATTGTATCATCTAAATTTTTAGTTTTAAAGTTTTTTATTATATTACTATGGTTAAACATAACATTAACTCCATATGGATATACCATACCAAATTTTATCATCATATCCTTTTCACGAATCAACTTTCCATTTTATTAGGTATAATACACAATATAGAAATCCTTATGTTATCTATGCCATGTTCTGAAAAATGTGAAATTTCTATTTCTTGATCCTCTTTTTTAGAATTAAGATTTCTAATGTCTGATTTGTGATTGTTGAATCTCTTATTTAAAGGAGTAGAGGTCTCTCCTGTATACATTTGATTGCACACGTTACATTTTAAACAATACACACAGTTATATACCTTACAAAATTTTAAAGATTTTTCTTCAATCGCTTTGTCACCATTATCTATATCGGCACAAATGCATACTCTACATCTTTTGTCACTGCATTTTATTAAGTTTATTCCATTAATATCTTATCCATATTTTATACCCCTATTATAAAACCATCTTGTTTCATACATTTTTACTATATCGATACAATCTGTGTTTTTCTTATATTTATTCAATAAATTTGTATTATAAACATATCTTGTCCTATATCTTACAACCTCTGTATCTCTGTAAACACACTTTTCCTCATGTAACTTATAAAACGATTCACAATTTTTCTTCATTACTATACTATCATCTATATAACTCTGCATGCTATAAAAGTTGCATACATGACCTTTCCCCCTCTTCTCACTAATCTCACTATAATCACAACCATAATCTTTACTCTCCAATACATCCACTTTTTTAAATACATTTGGCCCATGGTAACTTTTTGACGATCCGCTCCCCACCATGGTTTCAGGAGACGACCGAGCACTACGAAATTTGTAACAATTCCGTATCTTGCCGGTACCTTTTACAATATATTTTTGTCTATTCATATTAAATGTTTAATTATTCAATGTATATGCAATATAAGCAATTCAAAATATTTTAAAAGTGTACTAAAAATGTGTACAAATTTAACAAAGTAAAATAAAGTAAAATAAACGTATAACAATATAACATAAACCCGTTTAGAACTAATAAAACTCCTAAAATAAACAATCGTAAATCTATCAACTAACTATCCAAAAAATCAATCATAAAACTAATAAATCCAAACAAATCAACGTAATCCAACCAATTGTCATCAACTCCATCCTCCCACTCAGCAAATAGTTATATTATGGCAAGCATAATCATATACCGAATTTTTATTAAAAAGCATAAAAGACATACCTGACACAAGCCTACAGTAGTCCATTAAACTAATCCAAGCAACTCATAAACACCGAAGAATAAATTACAAGATTGACCCGATGTAAACGTAGACTGGCCACCGAATACACGAGACAAAATATATTTAAAACCACAAACAAATATCAAACCTCATCACTCACCATATTTAAACTGAAACTCTACATCAAAAATATTAAAACAACCGACATAAACATTAATACTTAAAACCAAACTAAGGAAAATATTTATAACAGCAAAACAGAAAAACAGAACAAAAGGCGAGCGGCATGGCTAACGACATGCTCTGCAGGGTTAAGTCAGACTTTACGCATGCTACGTCCCCCTTCACTCGCCGAGACCAAAAATGAAAAACCATGAAAAACTAAACTGATCTACCAAATCCAACAAAATATCTTTCTATCTCATTAGATCAATCAACGCATCAAAACCACCATTCTCATCCATCACTGAATTCCGTTCAGTTCCATAACTGCTACTCTTAATAAATTCACTAGTTATTCTCCTGATGAAATTGCGAGGATAACCCTGTTTGAATCCTTGACGACACCAATCCAAAATGCCATTAATCATATCTTTAACTCTAGTACTCAGTCTTTGGATTCGTATTAAGCCGTTTCTGAGGACATTTCTTTGAACCGACACATGAACATTTGAATCAAAATATATCAACTTTAAGATATATATATATATATATATACAGGTTGGCAATATATAAATATCATATTTTAAAGGATCTAGAAGAGACATACGTTAAAAACTTTGAGGGTTTGTCCGAAGAGTAGAGAAGATATTGAGAAGATATTGATTTAAGAAAAGCTATAAAAAACATCCAAGATGATTTTATAATAACATATGTAGATAAGGCAAGTGCTAACTATGCAATTATCTGTAAAAAATTATATGGAAAAATATTAAGAGAAAGTTATGAAAATACAAACAATTATGTGTTAATTGGGACAAAACTTAATGATGTGGAGAACAGGATAAGGGCAATGTATAAAAAAAATTAAAACAAAACAAGATAATTCGAATTTTCATTACTTGGTTTTAATACCCAAGTTCCATAAATGCCCTGTGAAATTTAGAACCGTTACCTTAGGCTATAATTCCTATATTGAATTTGCGAATAAAAAATTATTAAAAGTATTGAAGAGAATGTTTTTAAAGATTAAAACTGAGAATTCAACTTTTATAATAAGTAATACTTATGAACTGTTTGAAAAAGTTAAAAGGTATAAAAATAAGATTACAGGATTGCATGCATATGATTTTGCAGATTTGTTTAACAACATAGAGATTGAGGATTTAAGGGAGAAGATAGTGGAGGTGTATAATAGGTATGGTGATTCATACATAGATTTAAGTGAATTTCAAAATTTGTTTCAACTGGTGGTTCAAGAGAATTTTTTATATGAGGGTAATAAGGTATATAAGCAGATTAAAGGTATCTCTTTGGGGGGGGGGGGGGGGTTGCAGTTCAATTTTGGCCGTCATGTATCTAAATATATATGAAAATAAAAGTGAATTATATAAAGACATAATCAGTTTCAGATATATAGACAACGTTTTGATTGTCGAGCTGAATGCAATGAAGACTAACCATGAATTTAAATATTATCCAAAAAATTTAGAATTGAAACTTTCCGGTATTCAAAACAGTTATAATACAAAATATTTGGATGTAAATCTAAAATTAAAAAACAGAAATTTAATTACATCGGTTTATGATAAAAGAGAAATATTTAACTTTAAAACAATTGCAATATTGAATTTCAAATCAAATGTCCATATATCGGTATTCAGAAAGATTTATATTAACGGTTTAAACAGATTAAACAGATTGACATCAGTTAGAGACATTTTGAAAGAAGATATGCTTAAATGGAACGTCATTGCTGTGAAACAGGGTTGTCCTGTGAGTCTGGTGAAAAATATGACATATAATTATGTAAGAACTTGCAAGAAGAGAAGTGAATTGATGCCTTTACTCGAGGCGTGTGGTTTACGGAATGTAGTGGAAACAGATCGCTTTTGATATTTATTTATTTCGGTCGGTCGGTTTCATTTAATCTTGTTTCTTTCGTTTTTTCAATATGGTCTCGACATGTAAATCTGGGGAATGTTGCATGCTTAAAAACAGTTTTAACCCTGCATTAGAGTGTCATAAGCTACGCAACCTATCTCCATGTTTAGTTAGTTATTTGTCTTGTTTCTTTTGGTTGATTTTGTTTAAGTTAAAGTTGGTTATGATGTGTTTTTTAGAGATTGTTATTAAGTTAAAATATAGTTCTTATTTGGTATGGTTCAGTTAATTTTGTACTTCAATTAAAGTTTACAGTTTGTGGTAATGTTTGAAATTACTATTCAAAATTTTTAACTATATATATATATATATATATATATATATATATATCATAAGTTATATATCATGAGGGATCCGCAGACGGTTTTAACATTTCCAGTTGACAATTTTTGTTTTATTATCATTATTTGTTAGAATGAAAAAATATTTTAAAATACAATTTGTCCATTTTTGTTCATCTTAAGATAAATACATTTGGAGATTTGACATCAAAATTATTACTCAAAATTTACACGAAATAATAAATTTTCACTTAAAATTCCATAAAGTATATATATATATGTATATATCATGTATTATTTCTGATTTTGCTTAAAATATAAAAATATATAAAGGTATATAAATATATAAACTCTACAATAATTACAAAAATAAATAGATAAATAAATCTAGACATAAAATAGTTCAGATTTTCGTCAGTAAAGATGTCAGTTTACAAATTAGATAAAATATAAATTTTCATGAAAAAAAATCATAAACGTAATTGTATATTTTTTAGGAAAATATAAAAAAATCAATGTTGCAGCAATGTATAACCATGCTTAAAAGTTGTATAGTGTCAAAATATAAAATTACTTAAAAATGAAAAAAAAGTCCAGAGATAGCAATGAACCCGGGCCGTCCAGCTGGTGGCCGAACACTCTGCGTCCACGTCACGAACGAGACACTAAAATCTGCAAACTAATGGGTATTTGAAACATATGCTGAACTTTGACCCCCGATTTCTCAAAATCTAAGGCCTATTTGAAGAAATCCTTTTACCAGAATAATTAGGGATCAAAACTCTACAATATACTTCAAATTTATCAAAATCGGTGAGCACCATGTTTGGTGGCTCCCTTGTGAGTGCAAAATTGTCCAGGCCAGGGTTCTAACCAGGGATCTTTTGACTTAAGCTGCCAATAATCTGCAAACTGAAATATCCTGGGCGAGTCTGGTAGCCACAAATCACTCAGCTAACTTTATTGATAATCTCTTCTGGTCTGTTTTCTGAAACAACTCAACAGAATAAATCGCAGGTAATGAAACTCCACTAAACGCTGGATAGGTAATTGAACGTGATTACTTCTATGTACAGTCATACGAATTTGTAAATAATTTATATGAGTTGTAATTTTCAAACTGAGTGAAAAAGTACATTTGAAGCTTAAGCCAAAAGATCCCTTGTTCGAATCCTGACTGAACATTTTTTAAGTCAGTTAGAAAATTACCTCACATCATTTATCTGTTAATTAAAACAATTATGATAAAATTAATCATGTGTAACACTAGCCTGCAAAATTTGGGCTGTGCTTTTTAGCTTTTGATAATCGATTCATATGTATTTTGTAAATAAGAAAATGACTTTCATTTTTAACCATCATGGCACGATTTTTCGGAAATCGTAAATTTCAAAGTTGAAAAGTAAAAAAAAAAAAAATAGCGAAAATCTGATATTATAATATATAGATATTATAACAGTGTGTTTTTTTAGCTTTTGATAATGGATTATTATGTAGTTTGTAAAGCTGAATCCGAAAATGACACTTATTTTTTACTATCACGTTAGGATTTTTCCGAAATCCAAATTTTTAAAAATTCGAAATATTGCGAAATGCTATACAATTTTTTTAGCTATACATGTAAAATATTGCGTATTTAATTTCCTTACAATTTTATTCCATATGAGGAAGTTTCTTTTAACCGCTCATGCTCTGCATAGAGCTTTTCCATTGTATGTTCTCTATGGGGTTCATCTTTGTATAACATCCAACAGTAGTCCGCCGTCATTGTAGTAGTCCATTTTCCTTGACACCTCCTTCCAGCCTCTTTGATGTCTTGGAGAAATCTGTCATCTCTAACGGCAAAATAGTCCAAATGCGCATTTAGGAAGTGAAACTTCCTAAACAGCTTAAATTTTTGTACTTCTGCAGAATGTTCTTAACGATTGATTCGAAGTTCGAATCTTTTTTATTGTCTAGAAACATGCATATTACGCCTTTAAAAGTTCTCCAGGCTTCTTTTTCAGAAACTTCCATTTTTTTCTCAAAATTACCATCTTTGAGAAGTTTTTTAATGTCAGAACCGGTAAAGCATTCTCTTTTATTCTTGCAGTCGATAAGGGTGGAAATTTACAGCAGATGTATTTAAAACATTTGCCTTCCTTTGGTAAGGCTTTGATAAATCGCTTTGACATATTTTCTCTATTTTTGACTTTTAAACTTTAAATTTTACGATATGCAAAATTTCCTGACTTGTTGGTAAAAAAAGAAGATCAATTTTGGATTCAATGCTGAAAAATTATGACGTGACTGTTAAAAATGAAAGTCATTTTGATTTAGCGCTAGAAAATACATAAAAATCAATTATTAAAAATTAAAAAACGCAAACATCGCAGGCTTGTGTATTTATTTATTCAGCGTTTACCTGGAGTTATATGACCTACGATTTATTCTGTTGAGCTGTTTTAAATAACAGGCCAGATGTCATTATCAATAAGGTTTATCTGGGTGATGTGTGCCCGCCATATTCGTCCACGATAGTTCTCTTGTTAGAACATTGGCAGCTTAAGCCAAGGTTTCTGTTTCCAATCCTGGTCTGGGCACTTTTGCAATCACTTGTAAAGTTACAACTCATCTAAAATATTAATACATGGAAATTATTCCAGAGAGAAACGTTTGCCTTGCGTACAATATTTCAAATTGATTGCTTAAGAGGCACGAAGGCCAACATAGTGAAAAAGATTCCATGCCGGAACTCGATATCATTCCATTTGGTTTAGTCGGTAGAACGTCAGTGCGCTATACTGATGGCCCGGGTTCGAGTCCCGGCATGGAATCTTTTTCACTATGTAGGCTTGTGCGCCTCTTAAGCAATTACTTTGAAATTTGATTTTCATTTGAAATATCATCTAAAATATTTCGTTTAAAACACATGTTTTATAAAGGCTGTCTAAAATAATCACTTTAACACTTCAGAAATGTAATTTTCATTCCACGGAATCATAAAAAACCTAAAATCAATATGTTCATCGTAAAAAAATATTAAATACATATTTAAAATGACTTTCACATTTAATATCTCACAAAAATAATTAATTTATGTTTTCATACGAACATATAAATAAAATAATAATTAATTTTACAAAATGATTTAAACTTTATCAACTAATCAAGCTTTAAAAGGTCGAAGAATGAATGAAAATTCCAAAATTAAGGTTAAAAATTAAAACCGTATATAAAAAAAGTAATTCAAAATTGTTTATGTCATCTAAGACTTACAAAAATTAAACTAATTATTCTAATTATTGACATATACATACCTTCTTCTTGGTAAAGAATTTGAAATTTATCGCAAGAATTCTCGTGATGAAATTGCATCGAAATTTAATTAATATCTGTATTAGATTAGAATCGATTGAATTGCGTCAACACAGACTTAATGAAAATTACTTCCAAATAAATTCAGCTAAATTCTGAATGGATAAATTTTGAAGTTGGAAATTTAATTTTAGCGCATCTAGTTTGTTCTTTTCATAATGAATTTTAAAAAAGGAAGTAAAATGCTTGTTTTTAAAAAGCAGAACCAGCTTAGTAACTTGACGTAGTGTAAAATGTCTCCTATATTTTTTAAATAGACTAATATTAACATGTCACTCTAACTTTTATTTTTAGATAATTTATTTTTAGAATACTAAAACAGTTATTTTCGAAAGCTTGTTTTTAAATATCTGGAATAAGATTAAAACATGTTGCCTTCAGGTTTCAATACGAATTCGCCGGATGTGGCAATAAGAAAACTTTCTTCTTTGTCATACACGTTAATATTTCAAAATTGTCTTTATAAATGTTAATCCCCCAGGTTTATTACATCAATGCTACACCAACTTTGATTTACATCTTAAATTTTTGCTTCATTTTATTAACCGGGGTAAAAAACCAGTTAATCTCAATCATAATCTATATATATATAAAAGTCAAGAGTGTGTGGGTAAAGACAGACTTTTCTCCATGAACACCTACTGCCACCCACACGCGGTTGTAGTGGTTAGATAGCCCTTGGTATTCTGCTGTTAGTAAGGCAGTTTGATCGCGGTGGGTGGAAGTGGGGGGATTACAGAGGCACTCAAAAGAATTCCATTACATTATGGCCTATGGGGGAAAAATCGTTTGAGACAGTTTTTAATATTTATCTCCATATATAAAAGGCCCAGCTCAAACTACTGAACCTAGAAGTATGAAAAATGGGGAGGGGGAAGAGGGATAGGATAGGCACTATAAGTACTATGAAGAGGGTTAGGCACTAAGGACGGATTTTTCAAAATCCCCCCCCCCCCCCTTAAAAGTGTTTAAAGTGGGGTTTGAAAATTTTAAGGCATGTGACCATATCTCAGCAGCCGTTTTAGATAGAAGCGTAAAATTCTAGAAAATAAATCTACTAAAAAAATAATTAAGCACGTAGTTCAGCGATTTTAGAAATCCCCCCTTAAAAGGATGTTAAAAGGGAGGTCGAAAATTTTAGAACATTTACCATATCTCACCAGCCGTTTGAGGTAGGAGTCTGAAATTCTAGAAAATAAATCTACTAAAAATAATTAAACATTTGTTTCAGCGATTTTAGAAATTCACTCTTAAGGGGGTTAAAAGGAAGTGTTGAAACTTTTAGTACATTTGGCCATATTTTAGCAGCCGTTTTAGGTAGAAGCGCAAAATTCCAGAAAATAAATTACTAAAAAATAGTTGAAAACATGTTTCAGCGATTTTACAAATTCCCCATCCTAAGGGTTTTAAAAGGGGGGCAGGGGTAGAAAATTTTAGACCATTTGGCATATCTCAGCAGTCATTTTAGGTAGAAGCGGGATTCAAGATAACAAACATACTAAAAAATAGGTAAACACATTTCATCTTTGCTAGATATATTTCGTTTGATTCAAGGTTCTTTTCGAGAAACCGACCAGCGAAGCCTGTGAAGTTTGCTAGTATTTATTAAAATTAGTATTTTTCGCTATTCGGTTGTACATCAGCTGCTTGAGAATCGTCTGGTTAGGTGGATGCGAATTGACCGTCGCTTCTTGAACAACCAATGTACAGCAGAACTAAGAAAAAACAAGAAAAAAATCGTTATTCCAGCGCCTCCTTCTGGCGGAATATTTCCAATTCAAGGAGGACCTACTAGCCATATATAAAAGCATATATACGAAATTTGGTTCAATTATATGCATAATTTTTACATTTCTCGAAGGTACAATAATGAAAGAGGCACAAAAAGCGCTATTACAGCGCCACTTTCAGCCACGATATTTTTAAAGTCAAGAAGGAACTGCTGGCCATAGCCAAAAACATACAAAACAAATTTTATTCAAGTCTATGTATAACTTCATACGTAGACGGACAGACAGTCATTTTGTATAAACATGTTTTTTGAGATCTCTGATCTCTAACCTGTGTAAATCCGTTAAACCCCTCACTGACAAGCCCGTGTTAATACGTTAACTAAGCTCCAGGTTTCACTGCAATACAAGCAGTATTTAAAGTAATATAATTCAATTGATTTAATGTATTTTTAATACATTGAACAATGATTAATACTTCCAAAGATTGCATTCATATTCATTATTAAGTTTTTTTTTTTTTATAAAATGCTCAAAGAATAATTTTTTTAAGCATTTAAAACAAAATGCAGAAAAAACAACATTACAATTTTGCCCTTTTCCAAGACAGTCGGAGGGTTAAAAACCGGAAGTCGAAAAAAATCTCGATTACAATACTTTTTTCTTTAGAAAGAAGAGAGAAAAAACTCAATATAAACAATTTGTTTAATGATGATTATTTGAGAGTGTAAGTAAAGAAGTATGACGTTCCAATCACAAAAGTTTTTTTCTATATTATTCTAAAATATCAATTTCGCACAGAAAAAATAAGAACCATGGTATATTTCTTTGAATTTAATTCGGCGTTACAGTAAACAGTGAATTAAAAAGTATAGTTCTACAACGCCCTCTGTTGGGTATCCAAATATAAAAATGAAATAGCAGAATTGTTTTTAATTAATAACTTCAAATATAAAATTTGGTGCATTTCGGCCAAATAGAAACCGAGGTGCAGCTTTTATTGTTCATCACGAAAAACAGAATACTAGAGCCTGCTGTTGAATGAATTAAGCGAACATTGAATTACCTAACATAGATCGCACAACAAACTATCTGACTAAACAAATTCATTTTTGTTTACCGCTCCAAAAAACATGTTTTCTTCGAATTGGGATGGGTCAAAGAATGAGCATGCTGCCGAAATCTGCAGCAATACTAAAGAAAAGGACCTCAACGAAACTTAATATGAGCGCATTTAGGGAAATTTTGAAGAGAGAATCCAAAAAGGGCGCGTTCAAGCCAATAAAATCATGCACTTTACCACGGAATAAAAATACTCTAATAATACATGCCGAGAAGGACAAGGACAATTGAAGAGCTAAGTGGAAGAACATATTAAGTAGCAAAAATTACATTTGAAGAAATTTGAATTGAAAGTTTTTGCTGTAAATTTTAATAATTTATTTTCTATTTGGTACCCTCTGTTTAAAATATTAACAGGTATGGTACTAAACTCTCTCAGAAAAACTTATTCACATTTAATTTTCAAATATTAAAAATTATTAATATTATTGACATTATTAAATATTAAAATATTAAATATTAATGAATAACGTCTTAAATCTTCAAGACTAAATGGAATCCTAGTATTTTAGCTTCACCATGTAATAGGATACCTCATAACCCTTTCATCCAGAAGATAAACAATTTTTTTAGAAAATGTAGCATAATATGTTCATCCACTCAGCTCTTCAATTGTAGAATAGTAGACAACATAAAAAATATTGAAGACTGGAAGACGTAATAGAAGTTGGGTTTTCTGCAGAAAAGAGACGAAAGATAATTATCCTGGGCATTCCAGTCAGATGAAGTACTCCAAAAGTTGATACAAGATCTAGAAACAGAAGAACATTTAGAAGCAAATAAAGTCGTCAGAAGAGAAATAATAAAACTTACCAAACTGTAACAGAGCTAGAAGACATACAGGGAATCCAAATGGCCAGAAAAGGAAGACTTCTGTGTGGTTTTAATTCATGCAGAATTGCCCTGTAAATTCCAATAATAAGATGTAGTAATTGGCAGATGTACGGCCACACGGCGCCGTGCTGCTCAAGAAAAACAGTTTGTGCTTATATCACAGAAGGTCATATCACGGTTTCCTATACCCTTATTAACTAGCCACAGACACATAGATGCATAAATTTTGAATGGGCCAATATCGCATTTCGTCAGCCCAATCATAGTGCCAACTCAACAAATTGTGAAATCTATCAAAACAAACTGCAAAAACGCATTATCTCCATAAATAAAAATCGTGTATGTTCCCACCGATAAATCAAATAGATGTAAACTCATACCATAATAGTTCACTTCAGTCTTCTTCATTGCTATTGGCACAAATAAATTCACAAAGAAAATAAGTCGGCCACAGCAAACTCAATACAATGATTAATTACAGAAAAGTATCAAATAGCTTGTCTACAAGATTGTCATACCTCAAATGGTCGACCACATGAGCTCCCGTCGAATATGCCTTGCTATTTATCATCGAGTAAAAATGGCTACTTTATATTATTAGACTCTACAATACAACACATACAATTTCAACAAAACGAAAACTTTGTCTTTGTAAATATCTTCACATTAGATGGAACTGTAACAATTGGTTCTCAATACTCACCCGCCTCGGCAAATCTAGAAGATGACTTGCACGATTTGGTTGGCATGAAGGGAATGGGTGACTTGTTCCTTCTCCTAAGCCACCTAAACGCACACAACAAGCTTTGAGGTTATCCGTCGGACGATGATAAAGGCCATTATTTAATCACGCATATGGCACAAAAACGGCTTCTTGTAGTTAACGACCCTGTTTCCAGCTACCTTTTGAGACGAGTCATCTCTAGGGTTGGCCTGATGTTACAATAGCTTCCTTTTCATTGTTTTCAAAACTCAACACCTGGAAAGTTGATGATGACATAGAATACGGCGAACATCGTATAATAACGCTAGATTTGAAATTAAAGCTGCCGATATTCCCTAAAAGAAGATATAAAACCAAAAATGCTTCATATAAAGCTTTTAACAAATATTTCTCGCAGAAAATTCAAGACTCAAGACTAGACTTTAAGGAAATAGATAATACGGAAGGATTTTGAGTCTAACTACAGAATATTTCTAAACATACTCATTGATTCATGCGAGAAAAATCTTAAAAAACGGAAGACTTCATATCAACCTAAAATAACATGGTGGTTCAATGATCTAAGAAAAAGAAGGAATTACATAAAAGCTCTCTAAAGAAAGTCAAAACTAGCATCAGCAACTCAAGAACAATACTTGAAATATAAAACAGAAAGAGAAAAAATATAAAAAAGCCATTCTGGAGGCAAAAAGATCCGCCTGCTTCTATGTCGAAATACGAGAATGGAAAAGCAAAAAATCTGGCTTTCCAAGATTTTCACAGGCAGGAATTATACGCACTCTCTAACTCTACTACGCTGCTTCATATAAGACAAACATTCTGTAATGAACTGACCGAATCAATTTTTGGACTTTCAAAACAAGTTCAGTCTAATACATCAATATCAACCCCATCATCGCCGCCCTTTCGTCAGCAGGACCTGAAGACTGCAATTTACTCCTTCAGTAAAAATAAAGCACCGGGGTTGGGCAACATAGACCATGTAATTATAAGGAATTTATATGAAAATTATCCTACTCTACTCCTTGATCTATATAACGGACTGTTACGCCTTAATCATTTCCCTGAGGATTGGAAGCTTGGTGAATTTGTCTATTTCTTGAAACCAGACAAATCGCGTGATGAAAGGAGATCGTACAGGCCGATTTCACTACTTCTAATTTTGGGAAAAAAATATTTGAAAAATTGATCTTAAAGAGAATTCTTGCGGACTTCATCGGACATTCAGACATCACAGCATGGATTTGTGGAAGGGAAGTCCACAGAATCAGCTCTATAGTAATTATTTTCACAAGTTGAATTAAACATTTAAGAGGATTGCTATACCTCCCTTATTTTTTTAGATCTAGAAAATGCCTTCGATAGATTACCGTGGATAGCTACAATTCAAGAACTACAAGATCGAGATGTAGAAATCTAATATATAAACATAGTTAGACCTTTTCTATCATTACGAGGTGCGTATCCAAATTGGTTATCGGATGAGGTTCACTGTTTCCACAGGGGATGTCCACAGAGATCTTGTTTTAGCCTTTTCCTCTGGAGGATCTTCATGAATGGCCTATTACTTCAAAGAAGAGGCTTCATAGTAGTGGCCTATGCCGATGATCTGCTATTGTCGCTAGAGTCCAAACGCGCAAATTGCTTGAAGAATATGGCAATCAAGCACTAGAAATTGTTGCATAGTGGTCACAACTGCACGGAATGCCAATTTTTCGACCCAAGACGTCCAAAATATCTTAAAAGACAACCAATTTTCAAAATAAATCATCATACATTAAAGCACACAAATACTTTAACATATCTCGGAATAACACTTGTTAGTAACCTCTCATTGCTGCATAACTTGAGAAATAACAGCTTCTAAAATGTGCAGCCTCACAGGGAGGTTTATCAAAATCAGTATTAAAAATCTAGTATTTAAATAATTTAGAAAAAAAGGTCACCTGTGCCTCAGCTATATGGTACCACCGTATGCAAAAATCGCATGGTCTGAGATTCATCTCTTAAATCCAAGCACAGTGTCTACTTGTGACTTCTGGTGCATACAAAAAAACCTCAACGGCTGCTTTGTGCGTCCTAACAGGAATCCCACCATTAGCCTTGCAGTTGCAAAGGGTGGCTATATCCGGAAGAACGTTGCGCCTAGGAATACCAGTAGCAGACTACCAGCCTGTCTTCTTTAAAAAAAAAAAATAGTGTGTAGCAATTTAATTCCTTACCGTATATACTTTAATTGAATCGGATGATATGTTGTCAGAAATCAATATCTTCACTGAAGGCTCCAAGACTAACCAGGGGACGGGCTACACCTTCTGCGTTATTAGGCATGAAGAAATAATTCATACAAGACAGATGAAATTAGATCCCGAAAACTCCAATTTTCAGGCATCCTGGCGATCGAGGTCCAGAGAACTCGAATCACAAGAGCATCATAATGCATTCCGACAGCTATTCAAATCTACAGGCGGCTGAAAAATGTATTTACCTCTAACTAACTAGTTCAAATTATAATACAGGCTCTGCAGCATTCCTTCAAGACTTTCTATTTTCAGTGGGTGCGTAGACACACAGGAGTGACTGGGAATGAGATTGCTGACAAACAAGCTAACGAGGTAGCACTTGTCTTCACATCATCAGCTACAGACGTTAGGTTTCTTTTCATATACAGCTTCCTGTCTTAAAAAACAACTAAATATATCTCTACTTCAATACTGGCAAGAAGAATGGGATTATTTCCAAAAGGGGCGCTATACATACAACCTTTCCCCAAACGTATCTAACAAGTTATTACTACACCACAGAAATATCTATGTATTCGCGACAAATCACACTCCGAACGGTTTTCTTTCCGAACTGCACCTGTGGCTGAATAGAAAATTCACTGCATTATTTCCTAAACTGTACCTTAACTCCACATTTTCCCCTTAGAAAGGCACATCATTATCATCATGACTTTCCTTAGTCTTGAAGAAGCCAAACCTACTTCAGAAAATTATATATTGTGTTAGACTAATCGAGCATAATCAATATATATTTCAAAATGTATTGCTACCAATTGACTAAATGTTCTGATAGTTTCATTAATATGTAAGTTTTTCATTGCAACTTCTACAGACTACGAACTTATTCTCCTATGAAGAAAATAACTGTAAATAATCTTACAATAGACTTTGTAACGCTTTGTCTGAATGTAAGGTGGGAGATGTCTAATGTGCGTCGCTGGGTGGGGCTAGTAGAGCTTTAGCCGTTGGGTAAGCCTCCTCACCTAGTTGAATCCTGTTTATTCAGTCATCATTGCTCTCAATATTAAACAGTGAAGTTTTGATACATTATTTTGAACGGGTTGGAAAATGTTTCATAATCTGTGCTTGACGGATGCTTTTTCTTTCTTGTTCGGTATGTATTGTCTTGAAATGGAACTCCTCTGGGACTTCGAGAGTATGTTTTTTCATTTAGTAATGTCCTTTGTATTGTCCTGTTACTTATTGAAAACTAGTTTGAACTTGTAGTTCTTTGGCGGACAAATATCTTTTCCCTTTTGATTTTCGACTAAGCATTCTTTTATTTTTTACAGTCATTTGATAAGCATTCCCTGTACATTTAGGTATTTTTGTTGTATGAATTTCTGTAAAAACTCTTATTGAAGAAAATGTAACTGATTTAATCATTAATCTGCCTAATTATTCCTTGTTAAAATTAGTTTACATAACCACGGTGTTCCAATGCTTTTTCATCCGTTTCTGTGTTAATCATATGCAAGGTGACCAGAAATAAACTCCCCAATTTGAAAATTCAATTATTTATTAATTATAATAAATATAAATATGAAATGAGTGTCATTAACCTCTGGTGGCTATTAAATGTCATCTACTGTAATCATAAAAATAGTTAAAATTTTCGTCAATAGCTGTCGCTGTACGTTATAAATACTCAAATAACTTAAAACAATTCAATTGTCTTATCGTGTTTCAATCGCTAAATAAAATAAATAATATAGCTTAAGATATTTTCTATGCAGTTTTACATGCTAGTTTGAGCATTATTGTACTTCGAAACGGTGCAGCACCATCTATTATTGAAAATATAAACTGCTTTAAAAATTACAGTACATAACAATGGAGTTATGAATACAGAGGAGGAGACATATAGTGTATTGTCTACCATTTGCGAGTGAAGTAACTGAGGAGGTTGTCACAAGATGGCGGCTGCTTTTTTTTAATCGGATCTTCCGTTTCTGGTCACCGCCAGGGCAAACATCCCACCAGTAAAATTGAATAGAAAATTTCTTCTTATTTGAGTGTCTTATTCAAAGAAATTTTTCTCAAAAATGCCGTTAACATTTCTATTTGTTTTTACTGGTATCAGTATGCCATGTAAAACTGTGAGTTTGTTTCCCTGGTTGTCACAATATGGCGGAAACGCAGGGCCTAACTACCGCCAAAGTAAACTCCTACCAGTAAAAATGAAAATCTGCTTCGACTATTATTTATGACTGAAATTTTGTAATAATAAGGCGTTTAAACAAGTTGAAATTTTCTATATAAATCTACTGGTTGAAGTTTCCACCGGCGGTAAACAACTCTTGCGAAAGCGGTTACAGTTGAAGCTTCACTATTTTAAGGATATGTCAGTTCCTCTTTATTAATAGTTCCATGTTTTACACTTGAATTATTGCATAAAAAGCTAAATAACTCGAAAAGTATTGGTCGTAGGGGTATTCTGCTGCGCCAAAATCAGCTGCTTGCAGCCTAAGTGAACTTTTCCCCCCGTCTTTTCCACTATTCCGTTTACCTCTAGCACAATTAGGGGCCTGCCGGGGAGGGGTCAAATGTGGCTCTTCATTATAATAGCTTTTATTTTTGTTACTGTCATATTTTTGACACTTTTTATATACTACATTATTATTTCTACTGTTACCATCTTTTGCACCATTTTTTGCCTCCCTCCCTTATCTATAACAGTTGCTACTTTTTTCCTAATTGGGCTAGAGACATGGTTTTTTCTAATTTACATTCATTTTCGACTGTTATAACAGTCCCAAGTCACATTTTACACTTTTTGTAAGTTGTTAAGGTTTTTCCTTAACATTGGCAACTTTTACAATTATTAGAATATTTTTCTGGTTTTTTCTTGATTGTACTAAGGGTTGCACACAATATTGATCCCACTAAAATTATTTGACCTTGCACTCATTTCTAAGCTTAACATTGACTACTTTTTTATTATTTGAGTTATTCTTCTGATTTTTTCACTAGGATAACTCATATGGCATATTTTCTTGATCCCAATATACATTTTTACATTTAATATTTTTTATCCTTAACAATAGCAACTTTTTTGTTTATTGGGTTATTTCTCTGGTTCTTTCTGGAATGTACTGGAGGTTGCCAACAATTTTGTTCCCATTATAATTAATTGACCATACAAACATTTCTTTGCCTATCATTGACTACTTTTTTATTATTTGAGTTATTCTACTGATCATTGGGATTACTCATATGACATACATTCTGTTGTTACTGGATTACTATTCTGGTTTTTTCTTGAATGTACTGGAGGTTGCCAACAGTTTTATTCTCATTTTAATTATTTGACCTTGCACACATTTCTTGGCTTAGCATTGACTACTTTTTTTTTATTATTTGAGTTATTCTTCTGTTTTTCATTGGGACTTCCCATACGTCATATATTCTTTCCCACTAATCACTACTACAATTAGCACTCATTTCCTTATTATTAGCAACTTTTTTGATTACTGGGTTTAATGTAAACGATTATTAAATTTGAGTCATACCATGTCCTACATTCTTGTTCCCATTTACTATTTTACATTTAGCACTACATTGCTGTTGGCATTATCCTCTCCGTCTCATTTTACCCTCCTTGGTCCTTGGGAGGTCCCTGCACTGATTTTGGCGCACTTACATTTAAATTTTAAAGTTTAAATCTGTCATATTGTGTTTTACATTATCTTACAGGCAAGTCGGCGGGACCCTTGTAGTGTTGGATGAGTATTGTTTGCTTTCCTACTGCAGTACATTAAGAAATATTTTCCAAATGTTTTCCATCTGACAGGTCCACCCAATCTACCAATACTCCCTTTACTCCTTTTTTACTCCTTTTTTGGTTCGTTTATGGGAAATCGAGACTCGACGTGCAATACTCATACTAGAGCAATACTGCTGAAGTTGTACATAACAGATCAACATTAAGAGTGATTAAATGTAAATTTGTGTACTAATAAATTACTTTCAATGATTTATAACAAATTATCAATATCAAAAATGTACATATGTAAATTTGTCTATTATTTAAAATTGAATTAAATTACATTTTATATTATATACTATATTATATAATTCTTTATATTGTACATAATTACGAATTCCTCATCAAAATTTAACGCTACAACTCCTGTGAAAAATAGTGAGATAATGTATACATGAAGTAATGCATTTTTCACAGGGGAACAATGTTATTGGTAAAAGAGTAGTAACTGATAATTAATAATTTAAGTGTATGGTCTTGGTGGCACGGGAGCAATAGCACATACTTCCCTCTTTTCTCCCATTAGTAATGGTTTTACTATCACTATCTATTTTTTTTTTTCTTTTTTTTTTTTAATTCAAAATTACCCCCCATTTGGCAATTTAATTTTATTCTAAGTCATCTTCGGTGGTTACGACCACTGGTTTTTGCTTTTAACTATCTATTTCCCTTTCCTTCAAAGATGTGTGGCAGGGGCCTAGTGGCTCCCCGATCCAGTTACAATATAACTTTCAGATATAAATATACCAAATAAATAATTCTCACGAAATAATAGATTATAAAAAGTCCAAAATAAAAGTGGAATAATGAATAAGTCACAAATACAAGAAGAAAGCTCTTCAATAGGCGAACATTCATATGAAATAAGTAGCTCGGAACCGACGCTCCTACAAATATTTCACGAATACAGTCAGAAATTAAAAAATAAAAAGAAGAATAAATTAAATAAAGAACAAAACGAACTTAAAATAGCAGAGTACAAAGAAAAATTAGAATGTGCTCTGATGAAAAGTGACGAAATTGAGCAAAACTTGAAGGAAAAAGAACATGAAATAATGGAGTTGAAAGAAATCGTAGAGGAAAAAGAGAGAATGATGATACAACTGGATCAGACAATCCAAGAATTAGAAAATCAGTTAATAACTGCCCAGGCGACTCCAAAGCCACAG
This sequence comes from Maratus speciosus, assembly GCA_963932465.1. Lineage (NCBI taxonomy): Eukaryota > Metazoa > Arthropoda > Arachnida > Araneae > Salticidae > Maratus > Maratus speciosus. Next base: position 350,682,445 of record OZ010795.1, on the reverse strand, counting down.
AGAGTAAAGGATCTTGTGGAGCATGAAACTGAAGGATCATTTGATTCCAGTATATCAATACACTCAACACCAAGATTAAATACTAAAGTCCTTCCAAAAAATCTGACAACATATTCAGAACCCATGGCAAAATTAATGTCGCTGGAACAATTGATAGATAGCTACAGCAAGACGAAGAGCACTCATGCTAAAGGAGCGTCTAGTATGGCAGAAAAATATCTCATCAAAATAAAACAAAAAATAAGAGAATTAGATGACAACAAAAATAATGTGGAAAAAAGAGCGGAACAGCAGGAAAAGATGATTAGAGAATTAAAGGAGAAGAGTAGAAGAACGGGGACAGGAAAATCGGGCAGACATGACTTAAAAACTACAGAAGAAAGAGCAACTCAAATATCTATACAAGAAGACAACACACAAAATTCCTCAATGTCGACTCAAGATCCTCCGGAGGAAGTAGCCACGCCGAGGTATGGTGAACTTGCTATAAAGAAGATGACAATGACTCAAATGATAGAGATTTATAAATCACTTACAAGAAGTAGAAGAAGAGGTGATTGTGAAGAAGCTAAAAAATACCTAGACAAAATTATCTTTAAAGCAAGTGAAATGGTGAAAGACCTTGAAATACAAAGAGAAGAAAATAATAGAATAACGGCGAATCTCAACACCGTCAATAAGGTGACGTTAGATCAACGTCAAAAAATCCTTGAACACGAACAAATCATAAAAGATCAATTAGAAACGATTAAGAAGTTGCAAGAACAGCCCACTCTAACAAATGAATTGGAAAAATGCAACAAAGAATTGAATGAACTACTAGAAAAAGAATTAAAATACAAAGAAGAAATAGAAAAACAATTAAAAGAAATTAGAAACAAAAATAAAGTAATAGAAGACTTAATTCAATAGCAAAATACAGAAGAAACGATACCTTATACTAGAATCATCTTGGAAGAACTTAAAAAGATAAGAGAAAAAATAGAAACAGTAGAGGAACAACAACCAATCATAAAATGCAATAATATAGAAGAAAACATACAGGCAAATACAGATATTCACTATATTCGGAGGTGGCTGCAATACCTAAGAAGACAACAATTCCAACGGTACATGCACAGTATTCAAAAGCAGCTATCCTGATAACTCGGCAGAAAAACACGAATATGTCGCTCAATGACATAAAAATCATGCTAACAAGAGAAACTAGAAACACAATTGAATATAAACAAATATATTGTGAACTTGCCAAAAACAAAAATACACTAATAATTAAAACGTTTAGTGATGAAAACACGAATAAGCTGCTTGAGACGATTGAGAAGATAGAAACCCTAAAAGACATTGTGGATATAGAATATAAGGCTGCGGATCTCCGAAAACTGATTCTTTTAGGGATCCCGACATATATGGATCCACAAGAAATAATAACCAATCTAAAAAATCTTTATGATTCAGATATTCCAATAAACTACATTAATAGAAAACAAAGAGAAAAAGCTTCAACATACCAACTAATTTTTGAAGCAGAAGCTCCAGTTGCGATTCATCTACTGAGACAACGAAAGATCGTCATGGGATTTACATCGGTCAGGATTGCACCTTACCAACCTATATTAAGATGTAAGAACTGTCAATCTTTCGGACACGTGGATCAGAATTGCCGACAATCTCCAACGTGTGAATACTGTGCAGGACGCCATGATCAAAAATATTGTTATTACAGAAATAAACCACAACAACACAGATGCAGAAACTGCATGGGGAGTGCGAGTGACTTCCCGCATGCAGCTAGTTCTAGTGAATGTCCGACTTTACAATATTTAATACTACAGCGAAGCAATCTAGCACAAATAAATAAAATAAATTCGATATAGGCAGAAACTGTGCTGGAACAAATAGCGACTTCCCGCATCGATCGAGTTCATCAGACTGTCCAACACTACAGTACTACCTGTCACAGAGAAATAAAAATATACAAATTAATCAAGAAAGTTCAATCCGATAAATGAAGAAATAAATAATTCTAATAACTCAACAAACTCAAACAACTCCACTACTCAAAATGGAAATTTAACAGTAAACCAAGAACAAATAATAACAGAAATTCTGAACAACCCTGCAAAACCACAGAAAATATATATTCCAAATGAACTAACCTTTATTCAAATTAATCTACAGGGATCAAGTTCTGCAACATCAACCCTAATACGATTTGCAAATCAGCATAAAATACCAGTTCTTCTATTACAGGACTTTTACTACTTTAACGAAGCCATATGGTCAATTCCGTCAAATTGGCAAGCATTTATCTCAAAAAATAAAACAGCGGCAGTTGTGGTAACTCGAAAGGACGTGGAAGTGATAGAGACATATAAAGACGATAATGCAGTATTCGTCAATCTTACTACTGAATCCGGCAAGATCACAATAGGCTCTGTGTATGCCAGACCAAAAGGTGATTTCAGAGGTGATATGAAGTGGCTGGACTTCTTCGAACCATTGAATCACATCATAATGGGAGGAGACCTCAATGTCCACTTGTCACTTTTAGGATATCAGAAAGAAGATGAACGGGGAAAAATTTTGACATACTTACTATTATCTAATAACTTAACTCTGATCAATGATATAGAGGCACCTCATTCATTTATAGGTCAGCCGAATCGTCCCATGAAGGGGAATCCAGATGTAATCCTTTGTACACAAGACCTGGTGGACTGCGTGGACTCATGGTATGTAGATGACACAGTAGAGAGCACGTCGGACCACAGGTATATCAGATTCTCATTAAATCTTAAACCAGTTATTCTAGACCTTAAAAGATTTAAAACAAGATACTCAAATTTTAAAAAATTTAATTACATTTTGAAACCGAAAATTAATAATTTACTTAAATCCTTATCTGATACTAAAACTCGACTAGAACTGGATGAATGGCTTGGTGGTTTTAACCAAGTAATTCTAGACACCTGTAAATCCTCACTAAAAACAAAAAGTTTCAAATTATATCCAACATTTGACTGGTGGACGGCAGAGCTGAAGGTCCAGCGAAATAAAATCTCAGCATTACGGAAAAGATTTAAATCAACAAATGACCCAAAGGAAGAGGACCCAAGAGAACCCTCCTACAAAGAGAAAGAGCAATATACAAAAAACGTATAAAACAACAAAAAACTAAATCATGGCAGAGTTTCTGCTCTAAAACAAAAGACAAATTTGGCCAAGCCTTTAAAATAGCAATGAATAAAAGACTCAAAAATAATCATTTCATACACACAACACTACAGGGTTCAACCCCATATACTACAAAATTAGAAACTTTCAACATATTACATAACCACCATTTCCCAATACATCAAAACCCGCATCCACCTCTCATGGACCCAGTGGCAGAGGAAGATCTCCCCCCCCTCCCCCCCTAATATCTTTTAAAGAAATAAAATCAGCACTTAATGAGCAAAATAATTTAAAAGCCCCTGGATTTGATAAAATTGATGCATTTATTATTAAAAACATATACAATAATTTTAAACATCTAATACGTGACTTATATAACAAATGTCTTACTCTTAACTACTTTCCTAAATCATGGAAAATAGCAAATGTGATCTTCTTCGCAAAACGTAATAAAAATCCACGCCAACCTTCCTCCTATAGACCCATTTGTCTCCTTCCCATGCTGGGAAAAATCTATGAGAGGATCCTAAAACGAAGAATTAATCACTACTTAGAAAAATTAAATGTTCTTCACGGGGCCCAGTATGGCTTCCGTGAGAACAGAAGCACAATTCAACTATTAAACAAATTAAAACATAAAGCAAAAACGTATCTTGAAAAATATAAATACTGCAGCATTATCTCATTCGACATTGTAGGGGCGTTTGACAATATCGATTGGGTCACTTTGGGTCAACAAATTAACGAATTACCAATTCCGCAATATTTAAAATGTATCCTTCTTAGCTTCTTATCCGAACGAGAACTAATAACAAATTATTTATCAAATAACATTAAAAGACCAACTTATCAAGGCTGTCCACAGGGGTCGTGCCTTGGGCCGCTTCTGTGGCTAATCATAGCAAATATAATCTTAATAAACTTTTACAGTAAATTCGAAGACCTGTATGTTTTTTGCGATGACTTCAATATGGTTGTCAAAGCGAGGAGCAGACTCATCTTAGAGACCGAAACCAACCAAAAAATAAAACTTTTTTATAATATTTGCAATAACTTAAATTTACAGATTTCAAAGGAAAAAACGACTTTTATTATGTTGGGGAAAAACACTTTGGATAAACTTCCACCAACCTTTAAATTGGGTAACTATACCATCAAGCCATTAAAGGAAATAAAAATTTTAGGGATAATATTCCAGAGTACTTTAAAATGGGACAAGCACATAACTAGCATAAAAAACAAAATTTTACAGCTAACCTCATCCATTAAACGGGTCTTCTCGGCTACTTGGAGGGTGGACAGAGGCTATCTTAGAACCTGGTACATAGCAGTACTAGAAAAAATTATAGATTATGGTTCGGAGGTGTGGTTTGGAGACCTCAGGATAAAAGATAAACGCGCTCTCCAATCCATCCAAAGAACTTGTCTCACGTCAATAACCAAAACATATAAAAATGTTGCAACACATACGTTACAGGTCCTATTAGGAATACCACCAATCTTAATAACACTGGAATATAAAAATCTAAAATACAATATTTTACACAATAAAAACTTATTACTTAAAGAACCCAAACCAATATGTAAAGATGATATAGAAAATAAAATCCTAAAATATGAAATAAATCCGGAAATTCATTTAAATAACTTAATAGTTACAGACAAAATTATCACAAAAACTAATCTTATTTCGATTTACACAGATGGTTCTAAGGTGGACTCTGGCACAGCATATGCAATGGTAGCCTACAATCATAACATTAAAATTTATGAAAAAACAGTCAAACTGAGAGCAGAAAATTCAATCTTTCAGGCGGAGCTGCACGCAATAATTTCGGCAATTAATTGGGCCATTAACTCCCCTTATACAAAATTCCAAATATTAAGTGACAGTCAATCTACTATTAAAGCCTTAGACAATTTATTTCCAACTAACCCTTCAATTTATTACATCCATAATTTAATTAAACAAAATCAAAATAAAATTTTTTACATTACTTGGATAAAAGGCCACATTGGCATAGCGGGTAATGAACTGGCGGATGAGCTGGCGAATGATGCCGCCCAGTACTGCGACCTACCAGTGGATCGAGGAGTTAAATTGCCTCGGTCCTATCTTATAAAATGTATTCGAACCCAATTACTGGACAGGTGGCAGTACAACTGGGATCACTCAGGGGGTGGCAGATATACGCACGGGCTGGTACCAAAAGTTCAGAACCAAATAATTTCAAAAGATAAAGTATCTATTTACTTTTTAACAGGCCGCGGCAGCTTCCCGTCTTTCCTTTATAATATCGGCAAAAAAGATGACGACCTTTGTAAATGTGGTGGTCGAGGAGACCCGATGCATTACATTTTCGGCAACTGCAAATTCATAAAGTTTAAATTTCACAGAACAGAAACGACAATCCTTCAGGACATCCTAAAAATAATTAATGACCCGGCACAACTTAAAAAACTTTATGCTAACTAGGATATTCTCAATAGCCATTATTCTTTTATTCAATACTAGCAAACCCCGCGGCTTTGCTCGCGTAATATTTGAAATATGCCAACTGATATTTATATGTCTAATTTTTATTAAAAGGTACTAACTAAATTTTTATTTTATTAAAAGGTAATATTTTATTTTATTAAAAGGTATTTATTACTTTTAGGAATAATTCAAAAATTACTATTTAAAACACAGTTTGATTAAACAACATTATTACACTGCATTAGGCAGAAATGAGACTTAAATTAATAAAATGAAATAAAACTAAATAAATGATAATTTAGAAAATATTTTGAAATTTTTAGGCTCAATTAATACTCTCATTTCAGTATTCATTTGAAGTTTTGAATTTTTTAGAAACCCTCTTCTTACATCTTAAAATTAACCATCATGTCAAATTCCAAGTCCTACCACCTATCTCAACATAAAGGGCTATGTTGAAACAGGAACCGTCACCATTAATTTGCCAACATTAATTTTGAAATCGGTTTGTAATTTCCTAATATTCCACAGAAACGTAATTTTAAAAGCTTCTAAAGCCCTTTTTTAGAACGTTTGTTGTTCCCGTGAACCCCAGGTGGTAGAATCACCGGCATAAAATATAGCATGTGTAGGATCAGAGACTGTCACCATTGATTCGCAACTATTACTTTTATAATCGGTTTATATTCCCTGAAATTGCATAGAATCATAATTTAGAGCTTTTTTAGAATGCTTTTCGCACCTCCCCTTCGCTTCACCCCTTTTTAATTCGAATTTATTTTCGACGTTCCTTAGAGGTCATTTATATTTTATAAGTAACTACCATGTCATATTTAAAGTTTCTAGCCTTTTCAGTATCACAGAAATCGCAATTTAGAAAGTTTTTAGCTCTGCAACCCTCTGGTGGTAGTCGAACAGACATAAAATATAGCTTATGTTTGAGCAGGTTCTATCACCAAAATTTGTCATCATTATTTTTTAATCGGTTTGGTAATTTATAAGTTTGCTTAAAAACATTAATTTATAACGCTTTTAACTCACTTCATTTTTTTTTTATTTGGAATTTTCTTTCGACTCTTCTTGGAAAGCAGTTGCATCTTGTGAGTAAATACCATGCCATACTTCAAAGTGTTAGACCCCTCAGTTGTGCAAAAAACGCAAATTAGAACATGTTTTGCTTTAGCAACCCTCAGATGGTAGTGACAGCAACATGAAATATAACCTATGTTATAGCAGGGACTGTCACCATTGATTTGCAACCATTACTTTTGAAATAGCTTTGGTATTTCCTTAGATTGAGTAGAAATCGCAATTTAGAACGTTTTTAGGACGCTTTTCGCGCATTTTCACCCCTTTTTAAATTTTCAATTTTTTCGAAACTGTTCTTAAAGATCATTTATATCTAATAAATATGTACCTTACCTAACTTTAAAGTGTTAGCCCTACCGATCACAAAAATCGAAATTTAGAACGCTTTTTTGCTCCTGCAACGTATTGGTGATAGTGATACCGACATAAAATAGCGTCTAGTTAGAGCAGAGGCTGTCAGCATCAATTTCCTACCATTACGTTTGAAATCAGATTCATACTTCCTGAGATATTGCCGACAAATCGCATTTAGAACGTTTTTAGAACGCTTTTCGCGCATTTTACTCCTTCATCTCCTCTGGGGTAGTGGAAACAGATATAAAATATAGCCTATCTTGGAGCAAGATCTGTCACCATCATTTTTACTCCATTATATTTGAAATCGGTTCAGTACTTCCTAAGATTGCATAGAAATCGCAATTTAGAAAGTTTTTTACAACGCTTTTTGCGCATTTTGACCCTCTTTTAAATTTCGATTTTTTTAGGAAATGTCTTTAGAGATCATTGATATCTTATAACTAACTACCATTCCAAATTTCACGATTCTAGGCCCTTCCGCCCTTCCACCCCCTTTGGGGTAGTGGCACCGACATAAGAAATCGCCTATGTTGGAGCAAGGGTTGTCACCATCATTGTGACGCCATTATTTTTTAGATAGGTTTGGTATTTCCTGAGGTTGTGTAGAAACCACCATTAGAACGTTTTTTAGAACGTTTTTCGCGCATTTTCACCCCTTTTAAATTTCGAATTGTTTAAGAACTGTTCTTAGAAATCCTTTATATCTAATAAGTAGCTAATATTTCAAATTTCATATTTCTAGGCCCTTCGGTAACGCAAAAATCGCATTTTTAGAACGTTTTTTGCTCCTACCTTTGGGGTAGTGGACCTGACATAAAACATAGCCTATGTTGGAGCAAGGGTTGTCACCGTCATTTTGACACCATTATTTTTTAAATCGGTTTGGTATTTCCTAAGATTGTGTAGAAACTACCATTTAGAACGTTTTTTAGAACGCTTTTTATGCATTTTTACCCCTTTTAAATTTCGAATTGTTTAAGAACTGTTCTTAGACATCATTTATATCTTATAAGTAACTAATATTCAAAATTTCATATTTCTAGGCCCTTCAGTAACGCAAAAATCTATTTTTAGAACGTTTTTTGCTCTTACACCCCCTTTGGGTTAGTGGCACCGACATAAAACATAGCCCGTCTTGGAGCAAGCGTTGTCACCATCATTTTGACACCAAAATTTTTTAAATCGGTTTGGTATTTCCTGAGATTGTGTAGAAACTACCATTTAGAACGTTTTTTAGAACGCTTTTTGTGCATTTTCACCCCTTTTAAATTTCGCATTGTTTAAGAACTGTTCTTAGACATCATTTATATCTTATAAGTAACTAATATTCAAAATTTCATATTTCTAGGCCCTTCAGTAACGCAAAAATCGCATTTTTAGAACGTTTTTTGCTCCTACACCCCCTTTGGGGTAGTGGCACCGACATAAAACATAGCCTATCTTGGAGCAATCGTTGTCACCATCATTTTGACACCAATATTTTTTAATAGGTTTGGTATTTCCTGAGATTGTGTAGAAACTACCCTTTAGAACGTTTTTTAGAACGCTTTTTGTGCATTTTCACCCCTTTTAAATTTCGAATTGTTTAAGAACTGTTCTTAGACATCATTTATATCTTATAAGTAACTAATATTCAAAATTTCATATTTCTAGGCCCTTCAGTAACGCTAAAATCGCATTTTTAGAACATGTTTTGCTCCTACACCCCCTTTGGGGTAGTGGCATCGACATAAGATATAGCCTATGTTCTAAGTTGGACTAACACCATCATTTTGATACCATTACTTTTGGAATCGGTTCGGTAGTTCCAGAGCTTACCTCCTACAAATAAACAATTTTTTCCTCTTTATAATAGGAAGTATAGATAAATACATTCAATAATTACCTCTTCTGATTGCCTGTGGTGGACATGTCATGGGTCCACGTGGTGTATGGAAGGGTGTTTTTGAGATTGTTTTATTTTTAAGAACTTAAATACCACTAGAAATATTGTAAATATGTATAAATATTTTTGTTTAAAAGGGTGAAAAAAAGGGAAAAAAATATTTCTTATCAAATGAAAAGATGAATGTAAATACTTAAAATTTTTTCAAATAGTACGTAAATTCCAAAACATATAAATCATAATCGTAATATATTTCTAGGCTCGCCCTGAAACAATAGGGTAGCCAATTGTGATTGGTAAAGAATCGCCATCTTAAATAATCATAAATTTTCACAGGCGGTCCGGGGACACGTCACTTGCCTCTTGTGCTCTCTTCGGCGTGTCAGGCGGGTCGTTCTGAAGTCTTCTTTCCCGGAGACTGGGGTTCTGGGCTTGTTTCCGCAGGTAGTAAAACTTTTCCCTGCCCTGGGCTTGGGGGTTACACCTGACCATAAGCCAAAAGCGGGTTCCCAGGGTGGGTGCTTATTTACTTACTTACATAACATTAAAAACAAGCGATTATAAATGTCACTTTTTTAATCTTTAAATTTATTATAATTGATGACTAATTGGATATTTAAACTGAGGCGTTTATTTCGGGTCACGCTGTAAGAAAAGCAATGCCTTTCCGAGAATTTTCGCAGCAGTACAGAGAACGTGAAATTTTACACGTAAATCTTTTTTGTTTCTTTTTTAAAGAATCTAGTAATTCTTATTACTTTATAAAAATTTTCTTTTTTTTTTTACATTCTTTTATTTACTTCAACTTGGTTTTTGTATGTAAAAATGGTGTTTTGTTACCAATTTTTAACTCAACTCCTGATATGCTAGAAATATAAAAATTATTTACAAAGGTGCGTATTCGATGGCATACAACATTTTATTATTTTTGAATTAATTATAAATTAATAACTTAATTAAACATTTTTTTTTCATTAGACCACCACTGATAAATCGTAAAATATTCTTTAGGGTTACAATTATATAGAGGTCTGTACGGGCCCGGGCCGGCAGAATTAGGACTAATTTCTCAACGGGGTAGCCCGCCAAAAAAAAAAAATTGAATGTCCCTGTATGGCCGGGCCGATAAAAATAATTACGCGGACCTATCGGCCCGATATGAAAATTTAATCTAAGCAGATAAAATAAGAGCCATTTTCAATGAATATAATTTTCCTGAGAAGCATAAATGTGCATCACGAGTCGATGCGAGTTTAACAATATCATACAGAAGTGTAAAATGTTTATCGTAGAGATCGGCATCGTACAGATACATGACGTTTAATCCCGGGTTTAATTTTTTCATTGACTCGTGCCGGGCTGATATCAGGCTTGATTTTTTTTTTTTTTTTTTTTTTTTTTTTTTGCACATAGTCGTGCCATGATGGAACTGGTCTTATTCATTCTCAGGATGTGTAAGGCAGACATTATGTTTTGTAAAAGTATTAATAGCGATAATGAACATCTGTTAACAGTATCTTTGGAAATATACCTTAAGATGGCTCTCATATTCACTGCTCAATACTGCGAAACTTTCAGACACATTTTCTGACTCATTTTTAACTATAAAGGCATAAAATTGACAGGCCTGACTATTGAAGGCATTTGGAACTGAATAACTTATTGCATTTTTAATAAATTACTTATAGAAATAACGGAGATTCTTGTCACGTGACTGTAGGTTTTTCTTTCTTGTGCTATCGTTTCCAGAAATTCGATTCAAAACGTTAACTTTGGCAATATTTTCTGAAAGATATATTGCTTTTATCTAAAAAAAAAAAAAAAAAAAAAAAAAAACGACATTTACATAGTTTCTGAATAAGAATACCTGCCAATCTTACGCGTTTCCGAAAAGAAGTGAATTCATAAATGTGTCGAAATGTAGCTCCTTTGGATTCGAGAAAAGCCTTAAAAATGAGAGAAATAGTTTCACAAATCTACTTTTTATTATAAAGTTACAAAATTTTCATGTTTTTAACCTTTTATTCTAGACAACATTAATTTTTTAACGAATCCTTATTTGAATTTTGAAACGTCTGTAGAAACGATGACTTAAAGATTGTTAGTAATCCAATGTTACTACTGTGTGTTTTCTGTTTTGCGAACACATAGTAATCTAAAATATACTGTAAAATGTTCCCATAAATATGTATGTAGTATTCATTAAAAGAATATTAATTGTATGCTGAAAAAAGCGTCATTTTTTTGTAGTAATTGAGTTGGCCCGGGCCGGGCTCGGGCCGAAATTTTAATTTTTACATAGGGCCGGGATCGGACCTAGAAAATCCGACCCGTGTAGTCCTCTACAATTGCTTATGATTTATAAGAACAATGGATCTAATTACGCACTAAACCACGCTCTCCAAAAACGTCAACTGACTGTGAAACTGCAACAAAGAAATATTTTAAAGTGTGTAAAGTAGAGCATATAAATAAACAATAATATAAAAATGTTGTTTTTAAAGTCAATTCCTACTTAGGTCATCAAAGAAAAATTTAATATAATCCCTTAAGCTAATATTAGTTTTTGTTGCATTAAAATATCTCAATTTGTTGATTTTCCATAAGCAAGTAGGTTTACAATGGAAGTCTATGTGAATTGGACAAAATATTAGAGATATCGGTTAAACAGCACCGAAAACTGGTGATTTAAGCAATTAAAATAACAAAACTTTGTAAAAAATAACTATAAAATAAAACAATACACAGGACGCGTTTCGAGATGAAAACATAACAGCTCGTCATCAGCCACAGCATACACGTGTCCGCAAGCGGACAAGGTCAAAAATGAACTGGAGGTAAAGAATATCGCAAAGAATGCGACAGATGGCGCTAGCTTAAAGAGGCACAGGCAAAATATAAAAGTGTTGCCAAAAGGATAGAGGAGAAATTGATAGGGAAAAAATGGAAATAAAAGAAATAAACAAAATAAAAATAAAAATAAAAGAAGTAAATTAAAAAATAAAAATAAAAGAAGTCAATTAAAAAATATAAATAATAATAATAAAGAAAGAAATATAAAAGAATAAAACAAGAAAAAACCAAAAATTCCTTTTTTATTTATTTATTTTTTTTTCCAAAAGTAATTTCCATGGAAATTACTTTTGTAATTCTTTTCCCTTTTCTCTTGTTTCTTTTCTTTTTATTTACCTGGGTAATCATCTACCCGCAAAAAACATTGGCTAATATAGTCCAGGGCTTCTGTTTACAGAAGTCTATGTGATCGTTAAACAAACATGAATAGAAAAGCGATAGCCTACGAATACTAAAAGTTAGGGCTAACATTTAAATAAAGTTAATGACAGTTGCGCTGTGTTAAATTTTAGACGCTTAACTTACTATGATCCTTGGTTTGACGTGTGTGAAACAACACCCCGGTTTCAACAAACGAATCCGGAAAATATTGAAGAAATAAATCATACAATAAAAAGAAAAAAGATTCACTCTAAAATAAAAAACGAGGTATATTTAAAACTAATAAAGAATTTATTTACAATTAAACTTAAACCAAAAATACACAAAATAAATAAGTGAATAGAAAAAACAAAACATAGAAATAATTTTGGTCATTTGGATTTTAAAATCCGTATTTCTTTTACGTTCATTTATATAATCAATCCCCAAGTTCTACTGCGGGGTAAATGATAAAAAAATAAAACTATAATAAATAATGGTACACATGACAAGAGCAACAAAAACTCATACGTTAATTATCTCCAAACATCATGGTAGGGATCCAAATAATGCATGTTCTCCATTTTCACATAAAATTTCCACGTACAGAATTTTCATAAAACGGGCTTTTCTGGTATGTGCTGAAAATACAATTTGAATAATGATATTAGTAATATTCTTGGTAATATTCTTAGAAATGCTTATAATAATGGTTTTAAAGTTCAACATATTAATAAATTATCATGGATTTTGCCAATAATAAGAAGCCTGAACAAAAATTTGATTCACAAAAATACAAACCTTATTCTATTCAATATTATCCAAGCTTGATAAATTAAAATACAGTCTTAATCCGTTCAATAATCTGCTTAGTAGCCAAACCACCTCTAAAATTAAAGAATATCATTTGCACTAAAATTGACCCAATTAATTTTGACAATTATTCGGGAGTATATGAAATACAATTTACTAAAGCAGACGGATTAAAAAATTACTATAATGGCATGACTAGCAGGAAATTTAAGTATAGAAAAAAGGAGAATGTAGCTGATATTAAATATAATAGAAAAACTACAGACCTGGCAAAATTATATCAAGAAGAAATCATCCAAATAAATTTCAAAGAAAGTAGGATAATTTTTCTTCCAGTTTATACTATCTACCGATTATAAGAGAAACCATGGAGATTCTTGTCATATCCCAAACCAAGAATCCGAAATAGTAGTGATCTATGTTAATAGATGGCAGCACTACGCAGTCTGATTGTGAGGTTTCGCATGTAACCAGGGTATTCCACGCAGTTGTAAAAAATGACTTGTTCTGAGAGCTGCGTTTAGCAGCTTCTGTACATATGTAAAATAAACTATAAGTAATCTTATAGTTATGCTTTCTTCCTTAGTTAAGTGTAATTAGTTATAATAAGAGTGTGGTTATATAAAAGATGCGACGATGGGATTTAACCCAAATTAAAATGTTGTGAATTTTTTTGTTTTTTGGAAAAAGAAAAAGAAAAAGAGAACGGAAAATGGCCGATAAAGAAATAATTTCCCTGGGACGCTTAGAAGAATATAATGCGAATGTTCCTTGGACTATTTACGTCGAGAAAATTGATTTTTATTTTTTAGCAAATAGCATCAAAAATGATGAAATGAAGAAGAATATTTTACTAAGTTCTGTTGGAACAACAACGTTTGCTATTTTACGAGATATTATTGTTCCGAATACGCTGAAAGAAATCAGTTACAAGGATCTTTTAAAGAAAGCTAAGGATCATTTTTCACCACGCCCTAGTGAAATTGTCGAACGATTTAAGTTCCAGAAACGACTAAGGAAGCAAGGAGAGAATATAGCCGATTTCGTACGAGATTTACGTCGGTTATCCGAATCGCCTGCGTGATCAGTTGGTGTTTGGAATCCAGTATGAAAAGATACAACAAAAACTACTGGATTCTAAAGATTTAACGTTCCAAACAGCGATAGAAATAGCTGAGTCATTTGAGATAGCTGAGGCTGGAGTGAAATACCTACACATCGGAGATATTACGACTGTCAATCAAGTGCGTGTTTCGAAAGGAGAGAAACCGAAAGTGCAGGTGTTCGCTCATGCACCTAAGCCTAAAGAAGATAAATTCGCGCCTGAGAAAACGTGTTACAGATGCTCAAAAAATCATAATCCCAAATTTTGCCCTTTTAAATCTGAAGAATGCCATTTCTGCATCGATTGGGTCATTTAAAAATTTGCTGTCGAAATAGAAAATTTGGAATGACAAGTGACCTTTTAAGAAAAGAAAAATTAAAACTGTTCAGGAAGAATATTGTTTAAATTTCATGGACGACAACTCCAATAACGTGTCATGGGTAAAATCGATTAAAATAAATGGTGTAAATATACAATTTGAAATTGATAGTGCTGCGGCTCATACTATTGTAAGCAAACGTGTTGCTCATAAATTGTTCTCAGGTAAGCTGCCTTTAATTAAATCTAATATTAAATTACAAACTTATACTAAAGACTCTTTAACTGTTTTGGGGGAATTAAAAGTAAATGCTGTTGTTAATGAATATTGTATACCTTATTTAAGAATGTTGTTAATTAAAGAGGAGGGTCCGAGTCTAATCGGCAAAACTTGGTTAAAAGCATCAAAATTATTTTGGCCTAATATAAATATGATTAAAAGCATTTCGAAAGATGATTTAATTAGAAATTTTTCTAATGTTTTTGCTGACGGAATCGGGACAATCAAGGGTCCTGCCGTGTCAATAAAATTGAAAAAAGATGCAAAACCAGTTTTTCTTAAGTCTCGACCTGTTCTTTTTACTTTAAGAAGAGCTACTGATGTAGAATTGGAACGATTAACGAATGAGGGTATTTTGAAACCTGTTGATCATTCAGAATGGTCTAGTCCTATAGTAATTGTTCCTAAGCCTAATGGTTCTGTTAGAATATGTGGTGATTATAGAGCAACAGTTAATGCTAATACTGAAAATGATAATTATCCTCTTCCTAGAATGGAAGAATTATTTTCTAAATTATCGGGTGTATATGAAATGGTGTATTTTTTGGGTAAATTTTTGGGTGGTAAATTTGTTACTGTTTTTGATTTAAAAGATGCATATTTACAACAACCTGTAGATAACGAAAGTAGTAAAATTTTGACTATAAATATTCATAAAGGTTTGTTTAATGTGTTATGATTAGCATTTGGGGTAAAATGTGCTCCTGGAATGTTCCAAAGGAAAATTGAACATATTTTAAAAAATAATTGAATATGTCGGTGTATTTTTAGATGATGTTATCATAAGTGCTAGTAATGAATCAGAACATTCTGAAAGAGTTGAAAGTGTTCTGAAATGCTTTTCTGAGCATGGTATAAGATTAAATAAGGAAAAATTAAAATTTATGGTTTCGGAAGTTTCATATTTAGGACATAAAATATCTCAGGAAGGAATTAGACCTATTCCAGAAAAAGTTAATGCTATTTTGAATGCTCCTATTCCAAATAATGTATCACAATTGCGTGCATTTTTAGGCTTAATTTCTTATTATAGAAACTTCCTGCCTAATATTTCAGATGTTTTATAACCTTTACATAGATTATTAGATAATAATGTAAACTGGACATGGTCAGAAAAGCATGAAAAAGCTCTTCAAAAAGTGAAACAATTGTTATGTACATCTCCTGTTTTAGAATTATATGATGTTAACAAAGATATAGTTTTAAAGTGTGATGCTTCTGAATATGGTATAGGGTCAGTTTTAAGCCACATTGTTGAGGGTAAAGAGAAACCTATTGCGTATGCTTCGAGAACTTTAAAACAAAACTGAAAGAAAATATGCAATGATTGATAAAGAAGCTTTATCTGTAATGTTTGGTGTCACTAAATTTCACCAATATTTAGCTGGAAAACATTTTAAAATTATAACAGATCATAATCTTTTAATTAGATTATTTGATCCTGTTAAAAAGGTACCTAATACATTATCAGCTAGAATGCTGAGATGGTCGTTAATGTTAGCTGGGTTTGATTATACAATTGAGTATCGCGAGGGTAAAAATAATAAAAATGCTGACGCATTAAGTAGATTACCTCTCCGAGAAACTGCAAATATAGTGAGTAATCCTGCGGAATTAATGTTTGTTTCAAATAATGATAAGTGGCCTATTACTTCTAAAACTATTGCAAAGTGGACAACTGAAATTCCTGTAACTAAACAAATTTTAGAGTGGGTGTTACATGGGTGGCCGCGAAAGGTTAAACAAGAAGAATATCAACCATATTTTCGTAGAAGGTAGGAAATTTCCTGTCTAGAAAATTGTTTATTGTGGGGACATAGAGTGATCATACCAGCGGAAGGCCGTGAATATATATTAAAATTACTGCATTCCGTTCATCAGGGTAAATCGAGTATGAAAGCGAAAGCTAGGTGGGTAGTTTGGTGACCAAATATGGATAAATAAATTGAACAAATGGTTAATTCTTGTAATAGATGTCAGATGTTTGCGAGGGATTGTCCCAAAATGGAACCCTTGAAATGGAAATCTGAACTGCCCTGGGAAAGGATCCATATAGATCATGCCGGTCCTTTTGAAGGTAAAATGTTTTTAATAGTAGTCGATTCTTATACTAAATGGTTGGAGGTAGAGGTAGTACCCAGGTCTGATAGTAAAACTACAATTAAGGTATTAAGGAGATTTTTTGCTACATTTGGATTACCTGTTGAATTGATCAGTGATAATGGTCCCGCGTTGACAAGTGATGAATTTGAGGAATTTCTTAAAAATAATGGAATTAAGCATACACCTGTTCCACCTTATCATCCGTCTTCGAACGGACAAGCGGAAAGATATGTACAAACTGTGAAAAATTGTCTTAAAAAGCTAGATAAAAGTGACGTAACATTGTCAATTTCACGATTTTTGTTAGAAAATCATTCCACTCCTCATTCGGTGACTGGTAAAACTCTTGCTGAATTAATGTTTGGAAGGCCAGTTCGAACAGCCCTTCACTTGGTATTACCATCAAAACCTAAAATACAGCAACCCCTGCACAAATATAAACTTCATGATTTAGTTTTTGTTAAAAATTTTGGAAAAGGGGAGAAATGGGTAAAAGGAAAAATTATGAAATTATTGGGGAGCAGATGGGTTTTAGTAAATAGATGTGACGGAGTAATGTGTAAGCGTCACGTTGATCAGTTGAGACGAAATAAAGAGATAAGTTATGAAATACCAGAGAGAGTCGTAGAGATGAATCGAAATGATAAACTAATGTCAGACAAAGTTGAAAATATGGGACATAGTGGTAAAAATTACAGTGATTATGATAGGCATGAAAGGATTAACCAAAACGATTTTTCTGGAATTAATGGCAAAATAAAAGAACAGCTTAATAATGATAATACTATAGAACCAAGCCAATCTCAGCCTTCGCATGATATTGTGCAGGTACAGTTGTGAGTAATAAAAATGATGTTACGACAGATAAAACTGTAAAAGACAATTTTACTAAAAACAATGACGAGGGCTGTAAGAAAATTGCTCCAGTTCGAAGAAGTCAAAGAGCAAGATTGCCTGTAGTTCGTTTGAACTATGAAGGAGGGGTGTCATATCCCAGACCAAGAATCCGAAATAGTATCGATTTATGTTAATAGATGGCAGCACTACGCAGTCTGATTGTGAGGTTTCGCATGTAACTAGAGTATTCCACGCAGTTGTAAGAAATGACTTGTTTTGAGAGCTGCGTTTAGCAGCTTCTGTACATATGTAAAATAAACTATAAGTAATCTTATAGTTATACTTTCTTCCTTAGTTAAGTGTAATTAGTTATAATAAGAGTGTGGTGATATAAAAATTCTAACGCGCAAAAGTTCCATATGTAATGATGCAGCAACATTTAAATTACCAAAATTATGGCTCGAGTTATCCAAAGGTTACTCGAACAGAAATAAACATCCATGTAAAATAAAAAAAAAATAACGTGCCCAACATCAAAAACTGAATGCTGGCGTTTAAGATCATTGCATCATAGGTCGTGCAACTTCAGAATATTTTTATTTATCTGTTTTGAAAGTGACTCGGCTAAGGTCAAAACATGTAAACAGTCAAATAAAACTATTTTTACTGTTTTTAAAGATTTAATCTTACACCTTTTGGCAATTAGAAATAGTACATTTCAGTTTTTTCTATCATCTCGAAGGCATTTAACTTTCATTCACCTGAAATTTAATGCATCTCATAAAACGCGTGGTAAAGTGTTAAATGTCATTTTTTCAATTATACCTGTGGCAATCCAGCTCTTTTTTTTTTTTTTAACAATTTTGATTGTGGCAGCGTTAAAAGTTTTTATGTTTTCGAGGTAGACAGAAAAGTACCGTCGGCAAACAGAAAAAAAATAAGAATATCTCATACATTTTAATCTTCGAATTGTCACAAAAAATGAAAATAAAAATGGAAATAATAATTCGTTCCGAAATTATATTTTTTCAATATACATAAAAAATAATCCTCGTGGTCAAATGCATAATGACATTGCACCAAACAGATTTACACAAATCGATTTATGACAAAAAATCCGTAATTAATAAGTTTTTCGATTTTTTTTTTTTTATTATATGGCTTAACTTGAAAGTGATTAAGCATTTAATGGGGATTTTATATGAGTAATTTATATACTATTTAATATTTATTTCCAAACTTTTAACAATCGGATAAATCTTCTAAATTGAGTATTAGAGAAAGTAAAAATATATAATATAAAATCGTATAAGAAGAAAATTGCAAAAAAAAAAAAAAAAAAAAAAAAAAGTTTAAAATTCAATAACCATATTTCTGTCCTCATTAAAATTAAATGATTTTTAATTATATTTGAGATTTTGTCGAAAATATTTTATCACGCATCTGATGTGTGGTATAAAGGAATTATAAAGAGATTTCTTTCTTTTTTCCCTGCTTTTTCTATTATAATTAAGTAGTATTATAGATTTTAAAACATTTTAAAAAATTAGATATTCTGATTCAAATGTATATATATATATATATGTACATATATATATATATATACATGTGAATACATTAAGAACTGGGTATTTTTAGGTTAGCAAAGTGCAGGTGATAAATCGCCAAACGCTGTTCCCGACGCATTTTTTTTTTGTATTTCACTAATTTCATTTAAAATATAATTCATTCCCTAATTTTATTTAAAATACCAAACTTTCAGTTAAAACTAAAGCATTTTAAATTCAGGGTGTTTACTTCTTTCTTTCATTCTTTTCGAAAAGAAAAGAAAATTATTAAATAATGCCACAAACCATGACATTTAATTTCAACTTCAAAGCATTGTTTTAATTTACCACGCGTAAAAAAAATGCTAAATGGCTAGTTAAAAAATGCTATTCGCGAGATTTGTACCCGGCTAACATGAAAGTACCAAGAATTCTTTGCGACCATGAAAACTTTTATGTAGTTTTATTCGAAAAAATAATTTTAATTTTATAACCAAAATGGAAATCTTGCATATGGAATGCGAAGGGCCCAGTCCGAAATTGCTTATGACAGTCATATGACTTTGACTATTATAATATAGATGAAATGATGGCGATAGAACAATATTTGGCAATTTATCACCTGTGCCTCGCTAACATTAAAGTACCAAAATGGCTGCCTTGAATATAAAAAGGGAAGTAGTCCGCCCGGAACTGTTGATGACAGTCACATGACTTAGGCTATTATTATAGAGATAATGGCTGTAAATATTAAAAAAAAAAAAAAAAAAAAAAAAAAAAAAATGTTCAAACGTTGGACTTAAAGCATGGGTTTCTTTTCGGATTTTATCTATTTCAATTTTTTGAATATTCTTTGATTCTCCAGTTTTTAACATTGGTAAATGAATATAAGACGTTCTTTTGTATAAATAAATCATTTCATTGCTAATGTTTATCAACTCTTTGCGACCTCTTCGGTCCCTGGGTCCCCAAACGAGGAGCTCTGTTCTTTTCCTTACAAAATACTAAAATGTGCGATTTTTTTTACGTTTTCACATAACTTCTTAATAGTTGAATGTTTTTTTGCGTTCAAAGCAAACGATAAATGGCAGCATCTAAGCTGATTCCCAAATAAAATAAATGTTATTTTCATCTGAGTTTACAAAATGCCTAAAAATGCCCAAATGACAGTATGACCAAGAAAGTGGGAAATTTTCACAAGTATTTAACTTGCATTTTTTTTCAATAAAATTTTTTGAGAATTTGTAGATTATTTACTTGTGTAAAGTTCTTAAATTTGTGATTGCGTTAATTTAGGTTTAGTCCAGGCAATAGAGGATTTTACCTGGCAAAATTAATGGTAGTTTTGAAATTGACTTATTTTATGTTTTTTGGGTCGCTGATTCCTAATTTGTAACTTCCCACCAAAATTTCCCCCGGCAACCCCCCCCCCCCCCCCCCAAATTTTGGTAAAATGTCCAACCAAAAAATGTTTTTATTATAAAAATAGTTTTACGGGAAAAGTATCTAGAAATTCAGAAAGTAGACAAAATTTGCAACAAATTAGATGCATGACATTATGACGTAGGATGAAGGGGGAGGGAGGGATCTGCCTCGGAACATGCGCCGCGGTGCTGCGTGGACTAAGTCGCGCAATTCCACTTAACCACTCAGATCGTTTACTTTCGCCCTCCCATCTCCCCTCCGAACTTTCCCTATAAGGTTTACTTTAAGTTTTTTGGATCACTGAATCCGAATTTTTAACTTCCCCCAAAATTTCGCCCCCCCCCAAAAAAATATTTGTTTTTAAATTAATTTTTTTATTTTTTTAAGGGAAAAGTATGTTGAAATTCAGAAAGCAGAGAAAATTTGCAACAAATAGGGTATATGACATTACGACGTAGGATGAACGGGGAGGGGGAGGGTTGACTCGGAACATACACTGTGGTGCTATGTGCACTAAGTTATGCAAGTCCAGGCAATAGGGGGTTTTGCCTGGCAAAATTAATGCTAGTTTTGGATTTCGACCCACTTTATGTTTTTTGGGTCGCTGAATCCGAATTTGTAACTTCCCACCAAAATTTCCCCCGACAAACTTCCAAAAAACTGATTTTTTGAAAAAATTTGGTTTTTGAGAACAGCGCGCGGGGAATGTTCCGAGGCAGTCCTCTCCCTCCTCATTCATCCTACGTTGTAATGTCATATATCCTATTTGTAGCAAATTTTGTCTACTTTCTGAATTTCAACATACTTTTCGCCTAAAAAAATTAAAAAAATAATTTAAAAACAACTATTTTGGGGGGTTGCGAGGGGCGAAAATTTGGGGGAATTTAAAAATTCGGATTCAGCGACCCAAAAAACTTACAGAAAACCTTATAGGAAAAATTCGGAGGGAAGATGGGAGGGCGAATGTAAACGATGTGAGTGGTTAAGTGGAATTGCGCAACTTAGTCCACGTAGCACCGCGGCGCATGTTCCGAGGCAGATCCCCCTCCCCCTTCATCCTACGTCATAATGTCATGTATCTAATTTGTTGCAAATTTTGTCTACTTTCTGAATTTCTAGATACTTTTCCCCTAAAACAATAAAAAAATTGAGTTTTGTAATAAAAACCTTTTTTGTGGGCATTTTACGAAAATTTCGGAGGGGGGGGGGGGTTGCCGCGGGAAATTTTGGTGGGAAGTTTAAAATTCGAATTCAGCGACCCCAAAAACATATAGTAAACCTTTTTCAAGAACTACCATGAATTTTGCTGCTAACCGCCGCGGCGAGCGGCCCATCTTCGTCCGCAGCCCTTTATTCTTCTACTCTACTCAGACTCTTTTGCGGAAGCAAGATTTTTAGGTCCCAAGCCACATCCCGAATGAAAGACTCTCTAGCGAAAGCGAGATTGAAAAAAAAAATCAAAAATTGAAACCGGGCAAATTTAAAAGGGAAATTACACAAATTAAAGACACCGAAAAGCGGTAAGGGTTGGGCTCGGGGAGATGAAGCTACCGAACGACTCATAGCTACTTCGAGCTTATTATTACCCCTATACGCTCTCTATTGCCTGGACTAGTTAATGTTTATTAAACTGATGTTTTAAGAGGGTTTGTAGTTTTAGATCCATATTTTTTAACCTAAATTACTAAGCGCCTAAAGGATCAATTTCAGAAAAGATATTTTTTCTGTCATTTACGATGTCATTTTGTTTGTAAAAAACCAATGAATAAACATTTGTATTATTATTTTAGCTTCGAAACTGAAGAGGTTAAAAAATGTTGGCACATAAAAAAAAGAATTTAGATAATAAGTAAAAAATCCCAAACTTTCAAATGCTTTCACTTTTATAGATGAAAATTCGTAACATTTTCTGAAAAGTGACTAGCGATAAAATCAAGAACGAAAAATCATGCGTCCAGCATAGATTATGAAACACTTTCCAACACATCTAGAATACGGAAACAAAACTTTACAATTTATTATGTATTTAGAAAATGCGTATCGCATTTGTAAACCCTGTTTCTGCAATTACCTTGAATAGTACGAAAAATATCGAAT
Organism: Maratus speciosus; assembly: GCA_963932465.1. Lineage (NCBI taxonomy): Eukaryota > Metazoa > Arthropoda > Arachnida > Araneae > Salticidae > Maratus > Maratus speciosus. The sequence continues at coordinate 350,659,717 of OZ010795.1, read as the reverse complement.
TTTTTGTACAGCCTTGTGTATAATCCATAGATTCATATGTATATTACATAGTATACTAAAAGTAAATTCAATTAATCGCATAGCACAATTGAAATTTCCCATTCAGCAATTTCTGTCAGTAAACGCAAATGCACTTCAGATCTTTTGTATAATTCTGTATATGATCTACAGAATTTATACAAACCAAGTACTATATACCACACTAAAAAAATTGTTAAAATTTAAAGAAAATTTCAGAACTGATAATGCATTTCCAGCAATTATTCTCATAGGCATTACTGTAGCCAAATATTTTACTTGAGAATTGCAAGTGGACATAAAGTTGCTGCCTCCCCCCCCCCTCTGCTTCTATTTCTCAAAATCCCTAACAGTCACTATCAAGTCAAAATTCGGATGCTTTTTCGGTTTCTAACTTAACCAAAAACTTAACTGAATTTCAAACAAGAAGGAAAAATCATTCGTCAAGCATAGATTACGAAACACTTTCCAACACTTCCTGAATGCTTTAACAAAACTTCGTTATTTAGGGAAATAAGGTAAATAGCCATCAAAAATCTCCCTCTCCACTATGCTGGTTATCTATCTACTCTGATTAATGCCTGTTTTAAGTTTGAACATTTTCCTAGTGATTGGAAGAAAGCAATCATTATTCCTATCAAGAAACCCGGGGAAGACCCTTCACTGGCTGCGAGTTACAGACCCATCAGCTTGCTCCCTGTCCTTAGTAAGCTGACTGAGCACATCTTTCTCACTCGTCTTCAACAATTTCTACCTGACATATCTGAACAATTTGGCTTTACGCCAAAACATTCCACAGCACACCAGCTGCTTAGGGTGGTTGAATTCATTCATGATGGGTTTGACGACTCTGAGTATGTTGGATCACTCTTCATTGATGTCGCGAAGGCGTTGGATACTGTTTGGCTCTCTGGCCTCATCTACAAATAACTTAAGTTAAAAGTTCCGAATGCGCATGTGCGCTTTACTGACAAGTACCTTCGTGGCAGAACATTCTGCGTTCGCTATGCCAACTTCATTTCAACACCTCGCCTGATACACACGGGCGTGCCACAAGGCTCCAAATTGCGCCCCTGGCTTTACAAAGCTTATATCTCAGACATTGCCACTACTCCACGTACGTTGTTGGCTATTTATGCGGACGACACAACTGTGATGGCTCGTGACAAAAACTGTCTTTTCATGCACGAGTATCTACAACAACACATATGTAAACTTGAATCGCTCTTCACCAAATGGCGTATTAAAATTAACTCCAATAAATCACAGGCTATTATCTTCACTCGTTATCGTTCTATCCCTCCTCCACTCTACCTTGATGGCTCCTTCGTCAGCTTCGGACGGGAGGTTAAGTACATGAGTGTATACCTGGACAGCACGCTCACTTGGCGCAAGCACATCGACTATAGCGTCCAAAAGTTTTACAAAGCTAACAATGATCTTGTCCATTTCCTGTACAGTAATGAGATAAGTATGGGCAATAAATTACTGTTATATAAGACAGTACTTCGTCCCATACTTCTCTACTGCGCTCAGGTCTGACGCTCGGCGGCTAAGACCAATTTGCAAAAAATTCAAGTTGTTCAAAACAAAACCCTCCGTGGTATAATACACTCCCCCTGGTACCGTAGAAATATGGTAATTCACAATGATCTCAATATTCCTCCTATCCGTAGCACTTTTAAAAATCAAACTATTAAGTTTTTCAACAATATTCCTGCTATTCCTAACCCTTCTTTATAGAATATTTCTATCTATGATGAGCGAGCCCGCTGGAGAAGACAACGAGCCACTCTTCATCTTCCGGAAAACATTGACCCGGGTTAATTTTTATTTTCTCCTTTTTTCATTGATAGGGCTTGTCCTTTCTAGACGTTCATTATCATTTTATTAATTGTAATTTTTTTCTTGTAAATAGCTTTTTATTTTTTATTTTTATTTTTATTTTATTATTATTTCTATCATTTATTAATTATTAATTGCATCTTATTTTTATTTATATAATGTATGGCGCCATTAAATGGCCTTTGTTTTATAATTGGGGAGTTTCCTTCTTTTCGCGTTCCTGACGTTATGTTGTCAGGCTTAGGCTAAGACATAACTTGCTCTACTATCATTTCTCTATTAGAGGTGCGGAGTTATGCTCCTGGGACTCTGTGAACCGTCTCTTCCATATTCCATGTTTGTGTCTCATCTCTCTCAAGATCGCCGGTGTGTGTATTTCTCTGCGTGGAAACCCGTACAGTAAAGCGTTATTTTCAGAGTTAAACTACAGCATCTAAAATATATAGTGTGGAAAATAGCTATCCCAGTACTACTTAAAAAAGTGCTAAAATATTGGATCCCATAAACGTCAAACGATGATGCTGAAATCCAAAGAGCCGATCGCAGTGACATCTGCAGGATATTTTCTAAAACACCAAGACGATTTGGTCTAGACGCTGTAATATTACGACGTTTACATTGAAATTTGAAAATATACCTCAGATGTCGCTACGAAAGTATCTTTGGATTTCAGCATCGTTGCACATTTAAGGAATACGCATTTTTAACACGCACTGTCCGGGGCCAGGCTAAACTGTTCGAGCTGTTTTGGGGACCGCGTGAGTTGTCTACCACTGGGATTGGTCACAGATTCTTCTACATGTTAGATTAATTTTATTTTTGATTGGATTACTGAATTTATACCCCCCCCCACCCTTTTTCGATCCTGGTCAAAGCCGAGATGTTTATTTCTCAGCTGTGATGAATTTGTTAAGGTGTAGCAAAGGGCTTTTTTAAAGGCTGAGCTGTCCGAGGGCACCCTTGTTGACCACGACTGGTGATGAGTACTAGGCTTAACTATCAAAATTATAGTGTGCTATGTGGCCCCATTTTTTCAGTTTTCAGAGTAAGCGTTAGTTAGGACCTCTGGTTTTCCTGGATGTCTAGCTTTGCTGTGACTCCTGGCATCGCTTCCCTTTTCAATCCCCGACTTTTGCCGGGTAAGATATCCGGTCTGTCAACAAGTGTACGGCACCAAAATTTGATTGGATGCTCTATGCGGCCATTTCATTTTGGGCCTAAGACGAGCCGCAAGTGCTTCAAAACACTGGAATGGCCCTTAAGGGTTCTCCACCAGAGTTTTCTAAATTATTAGTTGTTTCTAAACCGTTTTGTTGTTTCTAAATTTTAAAGTTATGTCATATTTCAATTTCGTTGGAGGTTTCACTTGACGGCTACACGATCCACGTCGGTACTCTTTAAGCACCGCGTTGAATTGACTTGATTAGCCAAATATTTTAGTGTATCTCTGTAAATGAACGATAAATTATATTCTCACCAGATTCTGCAGTAAGTGTTTTGTAGTCTACCTCAGTGATTCATACAAATTTCAATATATTTAAAATAGTTTAATTTTATTAAAATACATCGCAAATGTTTTTTTCCCCATAGGTCGTCATGTAACGGAAGTTTTTTGAGTGTCCCTATAAATGCACCGTTAGTGATAAACACTTCATTTTCAGTACGTATATGCCACAGTAAACGCCATTAACAGTTAGAGCACGGGCGGACAGACAGATAGACAAACCGAATTCATAAACACTTTTCAACTATGTTGGAAAGTGTTAAAAAGACTAAATTTTAAATATCTGAATTTTTTTATTCGTGACGTCTTTAAGGAGTAAAATTGTGGTGATGTTTTTTAAAGAGGAAAATAAACGTTATTAGAAAAAATATATCAATAGAAATGCATCGAGATATACAAGAAATAACAAAATTCCTATACCATCAATGCTGCACCTTTTTTCTCTCAGTAACTAATAATATACCTGGGACCAAAATTTAAATACAAAAGAGTTTAACTGAGATAGTTTGTAATTGAAATGTTAACACAATCATCTGCTTATTATAGAAATATTGCAGACTTATACTACAGATTTATATGCAGGAGTAAATACAGGGAGGTCATAAAAAAATTCCTCGATATATGAACCCCTAGCGGCCTAACCGCTGAACCAATCGACAAGAAGTTTTAGATATACCTATTTGAAAGTATGCGCTCGAGATCGTGATGATTTAAAACAATAGAGCTCTCACGGTTACGGTTGGAGGGAAAAAAATACGAAAATTTCGAATGGCAAAACCCATTTTTTTTCATGCGCAAATTCCTCAGCGCATTGAAAAACCATAAATAGCGTTGGAATGATACACGTATGATCAAAATTGCTGGAGTAAACACTTGCAAAAAATACCATTGCGAGGAACGAAGAAGTGGCTGCAAGACATGTTTTTCAGTAGCCAATTTTTTTTCTTACTTGTGAACTGAGTAATGTTGTAAGATTTGTTTTAAAATGTATTTTTGAATTGTGTTTGTGTACGCATAGTGAAAATAAAAATGCAATCATTTGTTTAAGTGTGTTATATATTACGTTATATAGGAACTGATTAGGTTTGAGTGCCACGATATTACACCGGCAATTATAGTCATACGTGTATCGTAACAGTGCCATTTATGTTTTTTCAATGCGCTGATGAATTTGCACGGGAAAAAAGGGTTTGCCATTTGAAAATTTCGAAATTTTTTTCACTGTAATCGTAACAGTGAGAGATCTATTGTTTTAAATAATCACGATCTCGAGCGCATACCTTGAAATAACTAAATCTGAAATTTCCTTTCGATTGGTTGATCGGTTAGCTCGCTATGGGTACATATATCGGGGAAGTTTTTTATGACCACCCTGTATTACGATTAACAATTTAAGAGGGTAGTGTGCTTATAGTTAACCCCTTTACACGTATGCCCGTACATCGTACGTGCAAGAAGAGTTTGCTTGTTTCGTTACTAAAAGCTTTTCGATACCACTAATTTTAAACTACTAATAACCGAGAATAAACCCCTTTAAACTACTAATATTAACTTTATTTAATGTCAAATATATTTCGATGATAAAAGGCAAATAATTTAGTACGCAAAAAGAGATATATGGTTCCTATTTTTAGTTAATTGTGTCAAAAAAGTTAATCTCAGGTTAAGAGCCTACAGTAATAAAACGATTACACACACAAGCTAACGTCAAGCCAATAACCAGCGTTTCTTTTTCAAATTTCTCGTTTGCATCTCAATATTATTTAAATGACTCTTTTGCTTAGGATATCCGAGGCTGTTGTCTATCCGGATACTCTTTACTTTTGCGATTTTAGTTGCAGCATATATTTTTTTACGAGGATACTTTCACTTTCAAAACCGGTTACGAAAGTATGCAAAATAAAAAAATCATTGAACAATTATGAAATCGTAAAGATAAATTTAAAAAGAACGCCACTATTGGTTTAATATTAGCTTCCGTATGGCTTCTCATTTCTATCTTAGGCTGTTAATACACTATATCTATTTGTGGAAATTACTTGCAATTTTATATTTTAACCCCTTTCAGGGCGCTGGTTCATTTCTGTACTACTTAATTTTAATCCTAAATACCATATTTGTACAACAATTTTGGAATGAAAATTTTCTTTATAGTAACTCTTTATCTACTGACGGCACTTATAAGTACCATTAAAATAACTTGTTATAAAATTCATTTAATACATCGATTAGTAGTAATACAGTTTAGAATGAGTTATAGATGCATTACTTTATCTTGTTGGTTACACAAAACAAAAATATTTTTAAAAGGATTATTTCTTTTTGTCTTTGAATCTTTTCAGCTTTCTTGGCGTTGGGGGGGGGGGGGGAGGGCTGGGGTTCAATTCGGAAAAATTTCTGTATTTCTATTGTTAGAACATTATATATGTACATTTTCTAGTTCTATAAAATACTAAGAAAAATATTTAAAATAAAAGATTTGGGTGGGGTTATATATATTGCACAATGTCCTTAGAAATTCAAATTTATTAGTCTTTCTATATCATTCAATCCTTCTAAAATCTTTCTAAAATTTATTAAATGATTATGTAAATCTTCTAATGTAGTTTCAATAATTCACGAAAAGTGCTTTAGAACATAAAATTTTCATGAATTCATAATTCAGAACATAAAGGGTTAACTACTCGAAGAAAAGATTTTACTGTTTGTTTTCGGAAAGCGAAACACTCCGCGCTTTTGAGTATGCGTCAGGTCTGTTTTGATTTCGTCAAAATAGGGATGATCGGAAGCTGTTTAGCTGCGTTTAGCTGAGTGCCAATCTTAGCGACAACGTACAACTGGAACTTCGGAAATAACCTATCTAAGCATTAACACCCCTTTGGATAATAGAATCATCTCAGAGTGTTAGGCGCGGCTTTCGAAAACGAACAGTACTTATCTTCAATAAATTTGTTTGCAAATTCTAGTATCAGTCACTCATTTCAGCATTTTACGAATAGAAGTAATTTGCCCCTGTAAAGGGTAAATGCGTGATACTTTTACTTTAAGATAGCCGAATAGAACACCTTTCTGATGAATACATGCAATTTTAAACTACTGTGAACAGTGAAAGTTTAATTATAGAAATCTTCCAATTCTAGGTAGCTTAAAGATAAGTATTATAAAAACAAACTTTTTGTTAACTAAACTAAAAGGGTAAGTGTTTAACATTCGATAATTCAAGATATTTAACAAAAACTACTTTAATAATAGAATCGTAGATGATTTTGCTCTCTTAACTTCGAAGTTCAGTTTCTTAATTAAATTTTGTTGCCCATTTCTCAATTATACTAATTACTATAGAATAATAAAGTAAAATTGATTTTGCGAATTCGCTCAAAACACGCATTCTTAATTACAATAAAGTTTAATCCCTAGAATTTAGTTAATATTTACTCTGATTTATAATTTTAAACAAGATGGTATATCTACTAATCACTGACGTTATTTTATTTCAGATAATTTGAATTGCATTTCATTTGACAATTTTAATTCGTTTGACAATTTTAATCTGCGTGCTAATGATGTTTTGTATTTTTTCTTTGGAAAAAAAATCATAGGAAAGTTAATATGATGTAAATTTGGGCAAACATAATTCCTGTGAGGATATGCGATAAAAAAAAAAGAATATGAGAAAATATTTTGAAGAAATATATACTTTTGTGCATTCAGAGAGCAGAATCCGAAATAAAATTTTTACTCAGTAAATTTTGCTCTCAACGTACGCTATTAAATATTTTGTTCCATGTTTAAAGTAACTATGTGTAAAGTCTGTCTGCCTACGTTGAAGAACGTTTTTTGAAAAACTTCGCAAAGGAACATTGCATTCACATTTTTTTATTTAGTTTTAATAAAAATTAATAATTTACATTTAAAATTTTATATATATCACTCTGAATTTACAATAATGTTAAATATGTATGAAAATATGATTTTTTTTTAAAACTTGAAATATGCTACACGAAAAACAAATAAACTTGTCAGAAAAAAAACTACTAAAGTAAACTATAAGCTTTTATGTAGGAACAAATAAGCTTGCTTTTCCATTTGAATAAAACCTACCCAAATCATCACTCAGCCACTATTTTCTACACGCCTTGAAAGCAGATATGTCTCACTTCGTAAATCATGCCAGATATATCTTAACACTAGAACGGCGGGAAATTTTACTCGAGTTTTATAGAAATATTTCACATCAGAATTTTTACTAAAAACTATTTAACTTATATATTTAAGTTATTTTTGTGCAGCATATATTAATCTTATATTATAAAACAATTTCTGGTTCGAATCGACATGTATTCATTCGGCAAGGGTCAAAATGACCCCTCGCCGCCGTTCTAGTGTTAAACCATCTAGTCATAAAGATTGAACTTTCTTTCATCGGTAAAAACAAATTTTTCTCATAGTTTGAATTTCAAAACTTTCGACGATGCGCATTTTAATCTTGCATCAATGTGATGCTTTTTTATTTTTGGCTTGTCTTTGAATTTAGCATATTTGAAGCATTTGGCTTTTTTAAAACACATTTGTAGTTCTTAACATTACTGAGAGTTCTACAGCAGATTTTATAGTAAAAGAGTAGGCACAATCTTGAACTGTCATTGTAATAATGTTCCGTTTTTATTTATTTTTAAGGATATTTGGCATTCACTCAACCCGCAATCCGAAAAAGACGTGATTTTAACCTTTTCTTCATCAGTCAATGATTTCCCGCGAGCCATGCTCAAAGCAGCAGTTGTATATCCCATAACTTCAAATCTAGGCACTATTAACCTATAAGCAACAATACAGATGCGTCTCCCATAAAATACTACAGTTATGATGTCATTACATTATGCTAGATTTAAAAGAAGTTACTAATCCTATTCTTATTTCCATTTATTACTATTACACGATTTTAACATTTGTAGATGAAAATACTTTTTTACATGTAGTAGAATTCAATTCACTTTACATTTTACATCTGATATATTACATCAGATAAGATATATAACTATTTTCGTAATTTTATTCTAATAGTCCAAGAGCTATTAAACATTTTAGGGAAGGTATTTGAGGCATCCTGAAAATTTGTGCAACACTTCTTCTGTAATGCCTGAATACAAAATCGAATGTCTGGCTGAAGGATCGTGGCCCAAAATCTGTGCCAGACACGTGTCAAGTGCCATTTTTTGACTACTCAAAAAAGGTATTTGAGGCACGCTGAGATTGAGACAGAATAATATTTATGCTTAGAAAAAAATATTTTGAAAATGACAGACACTTTAGTCGGCCCAAAACCTGTGCCAGACACGTGTCAAGTGCCATTTTTTGACTACCCAAAAAAGGTATTTGAGGCACTTTGAGATTGAGACAGAATAGTATTTATGCTTAGAAAAAATATATTTTGAAAAAGACAGACACTTTTGTTGGCACTTTCTATTTGCCAGACAACATAGAATGTTAAACGCGAGTGCCAGTAATGCTGGACTTGCGGTGCCCCGCTGAAGATCCATTTACTGACTTACGATACAAACAAAGCGTAAATCGCGTTGCACCACTTTTCCCCCTTTATCCTTAACCAATGAACCCCCAAAACTAATCAGGGAAGTTCCTTAACATAATAAACCGTCATACCAAATTTGGAGCAAATCGAATAATTCTGCATGAACCTTAACTTTGAGTTTAAAACAATTTTAATCAGTTTAAATTTCGTACTAACCGTCATTAAACGATCGTTAAATTTCATTACTTATAAATGTATATGACAAAATCATAGTTATAAAAGTATATTTATATACTTTTATATAAATATACTTTTAAATATACTTTTAAAATATACTTTAAAATATACTTTTAAATGTACTTTTAACCGTTTAAACGCCAATGTTCCCATTTGGGAACATCAATTAAAAAAAATCTACAAAAATTTAATTTTAAAGATACCTTTATGAGATTTTTATTTCATAAACTTAAAAATATGATTGATTTTTTTAAATGTGTTAAAATGGGATACTTTTGTTTTTTTTATATCGAAAAAAATGTTCAAATTTGCAAATTTTGCCATATTTCACATTGATAAATTGTAAATTTTTTAAAGAATATATAAAATATAAAATATTTTTAAATTCATGTGAGTTATGAAATAGTAACCTTAAAACAATATGTAGAATACAATTAAATCATAAAAAAGGGTATAGTTGAGTAAATATGAAGAAATATATTTCGATGTTCCCATTTGGGAACATTGGCGTTTGCCATGAACTTTTTTTATATGTTTAAACTCAATGCAATTAACCGATTTGAGTGATATTGTACAGGTATTTTCTGCATGAAAGCAAGGTATAATTGAGTGCAAAGATGGTTTATTAGTATAAGATTCAAGTTTATCCCAAACCGCCCCGCCCCTCCCCTCCCCCCAACAAAAAATAAAAATTTCAACTTTCAGTATTTCATTTTCTCTGTTTCTTACTGCCTGCACTGATGTCACCTCTTGCTAAAGGATATCTATTTCTGCTGAGTACAACCGAAAAATATAAACAAGTGAGTCCCAGTTGTAGCTTTATGACGTAGATTAGAGGAGAATTTTATTTACCCCTGTCTTCTTATCAGATGTGCCGAAAGGTCAAAGTTGAATTCCTTTCCCCACGTGTTTCAGGAAAGAAGGAAGGAAAATTCACGCTTAGAAAGGAATAAGTTGCTCTGTGTTTCTGTTGTGGGCTTATTTTGTTGATTATGGATCACGCTAAGCGTTTTAAAACTGTGGAAGAAGCTCTCGAATATTTCGATACGCTAAATTCAGATGAATCTGATAATTCAGATGTCGATATATGCATTATTCCGCCAAATGAAAGTAGTGATATAACGGAAAATGAGGATATCAATGATGAAGATTTAGGGGAAATTATTCCGACGGATGTAACGGGAGAATTGGATATTCTGCGTAAAGATGAGGCTTGTGATGCGCCATCAACATCACACACAAGAACAGAAGCAGAGAGCATGTGTAAAGGTGATGATGATTTTTCTACACGAAAAAAAATTAAACTGTATGAAGCAAGATAGAGTAAGAGAAAAGAATTTAATCATACATTTCTTGATGAGGAACCAGGTGATTTAAAAATTGATTTTCCAGAGTTACAAGATTTGGATCCTATTCAAATTTTTGATAAAATTTTGCCTAAAGACTATATCGGAACATTAGCATGCATGACAAAGGGGTCAAAAAGGAGAGATAATTGCCATTGACGATACATATATTGCTCAGTTTCTAGGATTGCTCCACTTGAGTGGTTTCCATTGGGTGCCAAAAGAAGATTATTATTGGAGCACTGCTGAAGATTTGAAAGTTGATATTGTTCCAACAGTCATGTCAAGAAACCATTTCCGTACAATCAAAAAGTTTTTTCACTTAAATGATAATTCTAAATTGAAGCCAGGTGATAAACTTGGAAAAATAGCTCCAATTTATGAAGAATTGGGGAAATATTTGCGTCAGTTTGGAACTTTCCATAAAAAATTGAGCATACATGAATCTATGGTACCATATTATGGACACCACACTTGCAAAATGTTTATAAAAGTAAACCCATAAGATTCGGGTTTAAAATATGGATGTTATGTTCCTCGTCTGGATATCCGTATGCGATGGAAATTTATTCTGGAAGGAAGATTGAGTCTACAGGAATGCCTCTGGGTGAGGATGTCGTGACGCAGCTAATCTCCACAGTTACAGATCCGGGCAGGCACGAAATCTATTTCGTGCACTAAGTCACTATTTCGATAACTTTTTTACATCTTATAACTTATTAAAAAAAATTGGCAGACTCTGGAATTAGAGCTACAGGTACAATCCGAAGTAACCGCATCCGGCAATGTCCTTTACTAGACAATAAAAACTTGGCCAAAAAGACCAGAGGAGCAATGGATTACCGTAGTGATGGAACTGTATCCATTTGCCGGTTTAATGACAATGCAGTTGTGACAGTTGCCTCTAATCATCAAACGCATGAACCTATTTCAAACACAAAGAGATATTCTAAATCGGCAAAAAAGAAAATTGATGTTCCACAACCTGCTCTTATAAGATATTACAATGAAGGTATGGGTGAAGTTGATCTTCTGGATAAACTTCCTTCATCGTACAGACCTCAGCTACGAAATAAAAAATGGTACTGGAATTTATTTGCAAACGCTCTGAATATTGCTGCAACAGTATCTTGGATAATTTATAGAGACATTCATGGAAAGAATTCAATGTCACATTTAGAATTTCGTCGAGATATTACGATGAACTTACTGCGTTCCAAACCAAAACTTATATCTCAACCTGGACCAAAAATGCATGTTCAAAATAAACTTAGAAAAACTGATAATCATTATCTGATATTTGCGTCACAAGGACGCTGTACTCTTTGCCAAAAAAACTGCCGCAACATGTGTGTTGAGTGTGACAAGAGGTTGCATAAAGATTGTTTTCCCTTATATCATGGCAAATAAATTGGATAAAAAGCTGTAAAAATAAAAAGGTAAACAATTTTAATGTAAATTATTTTTAAATTGCCAAATATTTTCATAATCTTTTATTTTTATGCCTTTTTGTTCATTTGATTTTTGTAAAAAGAAAATCTTCAAAACCTATAAGAAAAGTACTCATTAGACGCCAATGTTCCCATTTGGGAACATCTAAAAAATCCATATGAAATTTTTTTTTCTTTAAATGTTTTTATTAATTACTTATAAGGGGTCTATAAGTATACTTAATTAAGCAAATTTAAGTACCAGTTCGATCTACTTCATAATTCGGCGTCTAAACGGTTAAAAAGACACCGGAAGTCCAGCTTTACTGGCACTCGCGTTTAACATTCTTAGTTGTCTGACAAGTAAAAAGTGCCAACAAAAGTATCTGTCATTTTCAAAATATTTTTTTCTAAGCATAAATATTTTTCTGTCTCAATCTCACCGTGCCTGAAATACCTTTATTGGGTAGTCAAAAAATGGCACTTGACACGTGTCTGGCACAGGTTTTCGGCCGACTAAAGTGTCTGTCATTTTCAAAATATTTTTTTCTAAGCATAAATACTATTCTGCCTCAATCTCAGCGTGCCTCAAATACCTTTTTTGGGTAGTCAAAAAATGGAACTTGACACGTGTCTGGCACAGGTTTTGGGCCGACTAAAGTGTCTGTCATTTTCAAAATATTTTTTCCTAAGCATAAATACTATTCTGTCTCAATCTCAGTGTGCCTCAAATACCTTTTTGGGGTAGTCAAAAAATGGCACTTGACACGTGTCTGGCACAGGTTTTGGGCCGACTAAAGTGTCTGTCATTTTCAAAATATTTTTTTCTAAGCATAAATATTATTCTCTCTTAATCTCAGCGTGCCTCAAATACCTTTTTTGGGTAGTCAAAAAAATGGCACTTGACACGTGTCTGGCACAGTTTTTGGGCCACGATCCTTCAGCCAGACATTCGATTTTGTATTCAGGCATTACAAAAGAAGTGTTGCACAAATTTTCAGGGTGCCTCAAATACCTACTCAAAAATGTTCAACAGCTCTCCTACTATAAACAGCAAAATTAACATGTGATCTTAAACTTTTTTCAAGTTAAATGATATCTTGGTAAATAAAAATTTTACAGATGACCGAAGACTCATAAGATTTTCAACAGTATTACCATGTCTTTGTTCAAATAACAATCCATAACTTTGAAAATAATTTAAAATTATTTTAGTAGATGCACTAGGCAATAATATTGTAGAGTTTTAAAAAGCAGGAGAAATATATTTTAATTCAAAACATCAAAATGAATTTAAAAGTACAGTACCTTTGTTTTGAATGCGTGGTTTCATTCATTCGTAGAATAACTTGTTCTGAAATGAATACAGTATGAATCGATGAATTAAAAATCAGTAATAATTGAAGATTTGCGTTGAAGATTGGAGATTTGAATAAAGGTTATAAGTAACATAAAACTACTTCCCTCATCACTACGAATCAACCAGAATAATATTTGTATTTTCATCCTTTAATAGAATAAGATTTAGGTTTTTCACAGACTTCAGAATTCCGAATCATAACATTGAATAATTCGACTACTGTTCCGCAGAACAGTACAAAAATACAGAAGCAAATAAAAATATCTAATAGAGAAAAATCTATATGATTAGTATGAATATATATAAGAAAATACATAATAGGATATTAGAAATAAAAAATGAGTTGAAAAGAATACGAATTACAATTAATTAAAAGTCTATTTTTTGGAAACATTTCCGAGTAGTTTTTAATAGTGTATTAATCATTTTTCTCAAAACCTGAATATTGGTCGTATGCAATCAATTCTGAAGTAAACATTTTCATGTTCAACAAACATGTTTTATAGACAAACATGATAAATATACCAATTTAATATTAAAGTTAATATTGATTTGTTGCTATTGGGTGTAAATTCAAATAAGCAGCTGAAATTGATTAATCTCGAATTAATATAGTATTCTTTTCTGAAAAAGAATTTTTGATTTATATGTTTTCTCAAAATTTAGTGTTTTTTTCTTCCCACAAAAAAATTCCATATTAGTAAAAGGGATCTAGTTTAATTCTTTTATTCTAATATAGTAAATTTCACCCCCTTTCCCGTAAGGTTTAGATTTCTGCAGTGATTTTTTTTTAAATTTTGTAAAAGAATTTGGTTTCAAATGTTTTTGCCTAATATAATAAATTTTGTTCTCGGAGATTTTAAATACGATGCGATTTTTAGCACTTTTTTTACGTTTCTCGGAGATTAATATTTATAAAAGAAGGATTCTGTATTTATAAAAGGAATTTGTTCCAATCTTTTAGCATAATACTGTAAATGATGTCCTCATTTCAAAAACATTATTCGAAATTCGTTCAGCAACAGGTTCTGTAATGTTTAGCTGCAAATTTTCTACATTCGTAAAATGAGTCTGGTTTCAATCTTTTAGCCCAGTATAATAAATTTGATCCTCTTTACAATAAAGTCGGATCATAATTCTTTAAGCTTTTTCGAGAATTTTTATGCGTTTTTTAGATATTTTTAGCGATTTTCGGATTTTGTAAAAGGAAAGAAGTTTCAAACTTTTAGCCTAATATAATAGATTTTGTCATCTGCGATTTTTTAATTGTTTCAGATTTTCATTGTGACTTTTAGCATTCTATCGTGTTTCACAGCGAGTTTTTAACATTCGCGAAGGAAATCCAGTTGCAATATTTTTGCTCACTATAATAAATTTTATCATCTGTGATTTTTGAATTTTTAGCGTTTATGCCGTTTTGCAGCGATTTTTCAATATTACTAAAATGAATTCGATTTTAATCTTTTTAGTACAATATAGTAAAGGCTATCCTCTTTTCAAAAAAGTTTATCCGGAATTTGTACAGCGTTTTTTTTTTTTTTTTTTTTTTTTTTCGCAATTTTACAATTCTATTGTTACAGTTTTTCGCGTTCTTAGGCCTATTTTTGACTTTCGTTAAAGGAATATTTTTTTAGTCTTACAAAGCAAATTGTGTTTTCTATGATTTTGAAATTTTATTGATTTCGTATACGATATTTAGTGTTTATTCTTCTTTCGCACCGATTTTTTCACTTTAATAAAAGGAATCCAGTTTCAATCTTTTAGCATAATACCGTAATTTTCATACTTCTGCAAAAACATTTTTCAGAAAACGTTTTGCAGTTTTCTAATGCGATTTTTAGATTTTTTTCTTTTTTTTTTTTCGTTTTGGGGCAATTTTTGAAATTCTTAAATGATATCCAGATTCAGTCTTCTTTTCCATGATAGTAAATTTTGTCCTCTGCAATTTTTGAATTTTGAGCTTTTTTTTCTTTTTGCTGCGATTTTCACAAATTAGTTAAAAGAATCAGGTTTCAGTCCTTTAAATCAATCTAGTAAATCTTGCTCACTTTTCATTAAAATCTATTCGGAATTTGTACAAAGATTTTTGAATTTTTCGCATATTTTCATTAAGTTTTTAGGAGTTTTTTTTATAGTATCGTACGATTTTTTTTATATTCGTAAAGAAAACTTTGTTTGATTAATTTCTTCCCTAATCTAGGTTTGTTTGAAAAGATTTTGGTTTTAAAAAATAAAACCATACAAATCCGTGATTCGTTTGCAAAATCTCGGAGGTCGCGTATCATGCTCGGTGTATGTTGCCGAATGCAGTCAAGCCCCAACATTGGGTTCGTTTGTAAAGATTTTCGTTTTAAAATGTAAAATTATTCAACACCGATTTTAGAAATATATATGATTATTATCCCGGATCTGGGCAATGCCGCGCGAGTTGTTTCTTATTAAAAGGGAAATATGATAAACAATTTAACACCAGAATCATGAAGATTTTTTAAAAGTTAAGTAAAGCAGTATTTATTTCATTTAATGACTTTTGATCATTGAATAATTTAACATCGAACAACAACTTTTACCAAAGAGAATATTCGAAATAAGAACAACGTAATCATACACTAGTATGCAAAGAATAAAATAATAATTATATAGAAAATGTAAATATATATGTCGTAGGCTAATTGTGAAATCGGGCTCTTAGCAAAGAGCCTAGGCTGTTTACAAAGAACCGGGCTAATTGTTGAATCATCCCTCTTTTTCCAATTAGCTTGATATTTTTCAGGCTTATTGCAAAGAGCCTAGACACAGTTAGATTAATTGAAAAATGACTACTTATTTCCCAAACAGGATGACTTTTAAAGCTTATTAACCCGTAACCTAACCCGAACCGAACCCGAAAAGTAAATTACAACAGAACGTACCCCGATCCGAGAAAGACAAAATAATTCGTCTACATGCAACCCGACCCGAACCTAAAAATTCCTTTTGAAAAAAAACCCGGAATTTGAACCGAACCAAATCTGAGCCCGACAAAAATATTCCAAAGAACCATAACGGGATCCGAGCGAGGCAAAATAATTTCTGAGGACATGCAACCCGGCCCGAACTTAAACATTCTATTTAAAAAAACCCGGAATCTGAACCCGAAAAAAAATTCCAATGAACCATAACCGATACGAGCAAGACAAAAGTATTTCTGAGGACATGCAACCCAACCAGAACCTAAAAATTAAATTTGAAGAAAACCCGAAATCTAACGCGAACCAAATCTGAACCCGACAAAATTATTCCAAAGACCCGTAACTGGACCCGAGGAAGACCAAATACTTTTCGTGGACACGCAACCCGATCCAAACCTAAAAATTCAATTAGAAAAAAAAATCCTGTCATCTGATACGAACTAAATCTGAATCCAACAAAAATATCCCCAAACACCATAACCTGATCCGAGCAAGACAAAATAATTCCCGTGGCCACGCAACTCGATCCGAACCTAAAAATTCCGAGAGAAACAACTCGAAATCTGACACGAATCAAATTTGAACCCAATAAAAATATTTCATAGAAACATAACGCGATCCGAGAAAGACAAAGTAATTTCCGTGGATAGGCAACCCGACATGAAATTAAAAATTCAATTTGAAAAAAAAAAAAACCTGAAATCTGACCCGAAACAAATCTAAATCCGAAAATATATCTCCAGAAAGCATAATTAGATCCGAGCAAGAAAAAGTAATTTCCATGTACGCGCAACACGACCCAAACATAAAAATTCCATTATAAAAACCACAAAATCTGACCCGAACCATATATGAATTAGACAAAAATATCCTCAAAAACCAAAACCCGATCCTAGCAAGAAAAAATAATTTCCGTGCACACGCAACACGACCCGAACGTAAAAATTCCATTAGAAAAACCACGAAATCTGACCCGAACCAAAT
Source organism: Maratus speciosus (assembly GCA_963932465.1). Lineage (NCBI taxonomy): Eukaryota > Metazoa > Arthropoda > Arachnida > Araneae > Salticidae > Maratus > Maratus speciosus. The sequence continues at coordinate 350,642,515 of OZ010795.1, read as the reverse complement.
CTGAATTATACAAAAATATCCCCGAAAACCAAAACCCGATCCGAGCAAGACAAAATAATTTCTGTGGACACGCAACTCAATCCGAAACTAAAAATTCCATTAGAAAAACACTGAAATCTGAACCGAACCAAATCTGAATCCGACAAAAAATCCCCAAAACCATAACCAGATCCGAGCAAGAAAAAATAATTTCCGTGCACACGCAACACGACCCGAACGTAAAAATTCCATTAGAAAAACCACGAAATCTGACCCGAACCAAATCTGAATTATACAAAAATATCCCCGAAAACCAAAACCCGATCCGAGCAAGACAAAATAATTTCTGTGGACACGCAACTCAATCCGAAACTAAAAATTCCATTAGAAAAACACTGAAATCTGAACCGAACCAAATCTGAATCCGACAAAAATATACCAAAGAACCATAACTGGATCCGAGCAAAACAAAATAATTTCCATCGGCATGGAACCCGATCCGAACCTGAAAGTTCTATTTGAAGTTAACCCGAAACCGGGCCATAACCGAAATAAACATACATCAGGCCGTACTCCGATCCGATCAATGCAAATTAATTTCCGTGTACACGCAGAGTACGACCAGAATCTGAAAATTCCATTTGAAGTTAACCTGAAATCCGACACGAACCCGAGCTGAAAACGACAAAAATATTTCAAAGAACCGTAACCCGTCCAACCCGTAACATGCAATCGGATCCGAACCTAAAAGTTCCATTTGAAATAAACCCGAAAACCTACCATAACCCGGTTTCAGATCGAATTTCGGATTGAGTTCAACTTGAAATTAAAGTTTCGGATCGGGTTGCCTGTCGGCGGAAATTATTTTGTCTTGCTCGGATCGGGTTATGGTTCTTTGGAATATTTTTGCCGGGTTAAAATTTGGTTCGAGTCGGGTTTCTGGTTGACTTCAAATCGAATTTTTAGGTTCTAATCGTGTTGTGTGTCCACGAAAATTAATTTGTCTTTCTCCAATCCGGTTATGGTTCTTTGGAATATTTTTGTCGGCTTGAGATTGGGTTTGGTTTTTTTCAAATAGAATTTTTAGGCTCGGGCCAGTTTGTGGGTCCACGGAAATTATTTTATCTTATAGGATTATGGAGGATCATTAGAATATTTTTGACGGGTTAAAATGTCGTTATTTTTTCAAATGAGATTTTAGGCTCGGTTTGGGGTGCGTGTCCACGGACACTATTTTGTCTCACTCGTATAGGATTATGGATCTTTGGAATATTTTTGACGGGGTCAAATGTCGTTTTTTTTTCAAATGAAATTTTAAGTTCGGGTTGGGGTGCGTGTCCACGGACATTAATTTGTCTTGCTTGGATCGGGTTATGGTTCTTTGGAATATTTTTGTTGGGTAAAGATTTGTTTCGTGTCGAGATTCAGGTTGACTTCAAATGGAATTTTTATGTTCTGGTCGTGTTGCGTGTCCACAGAAATTAATTTGTCTTGCTCGAATCCGGTTATTGTTCTTTTGAACATTTTTGTCGTGTTCAGATTTCGTTCGGATTTTTTTGGTTGGGATCGGTTTGAGGTTCCACGGAAATTATTTTGTTTATCTCGTATTGGATTATTGATCATTGCAATATTTTGTCGGATTCAAATGTCGTTTTTTTAATGAAATTTTAGGTTCGTGTTGTGATGCGTGTCCACGGAAATTATTTTGTCTTGCTCGGATCGGGTTATGGTTCAATGGAATATTTTTGGCGGGTTCAGATTTTTTTCGGGTCAGATTTGTTTCGTGTTTTTTTTAATTGAATTTTTACGTTCTGGTTCGGTTGCATGTCCTCAGAAATTATTTCGTCTTGCTCGGATCGGTTATGGTTCATTTTAACATTTTTGTCGGGTTCAGATTCCGGTTTTTTTTCAAATAGAATTTTTAGGTTAGGTTCGGGTTGCATGTCCTCCGAAATTATTTTGTCTTTGTCGGATCGGTTATAGTTCATTGGAATATTTTTGTCAGGTTCAGATTTGGTTCGGTTCAGATTTCGGGTTTTTTCAAATGGAATTTTTAGGTTCAGGTCGGGCTGCGTGTAGACTGAAATTATTTTGTTTTAATCGGATCGGGGTACGGTCTGTTGTAATTTATTTTTCGGGTTCGGGTCGGGTTATGGGTTAATAAGCCTTAAAAAATCATCCTGATTGGGAAATAAGTGGTCATTTTTCAATTAGCCAAACGGTTACTAAATTCTTTGCAATAAGCCTGGAAAATATCAGACTAATTGGAAAAAGAGAGATGATTCTCCAATTAGCCCGGCTCATTGCAAACAGCCTAGGCTCTTTGGAAACAGCCTGATTTCTCAATTAGCCTACGACATATAGTATATTGAGTCATTTTAATGTGCAAAATGATATTTTTCGCTAAAAATTATTCCTTAGTGAAACTATTGTACCTAATTTTATTACAAATATCAAGATTGCGCAAGCTCGTTTTAGCTAATAGAAACTTATACAATATTCTGAAAACAAAAGTAAAGAAATAACTTTGAAAGTAAACTACTTTCGCATTATTAACTGAAAGCTAGGTCAAAAAGAAATATCAATATATCTTAGCTCCTGCTCAGGTTTCCCTAGTTTTCATGCACTTCCGGGGCCAATTAGAATTTCAAAACCTTGGAAAATGGAGTATTAAATTTCAAAACAGTAATTGAAGAACTACGTCTAATTATAATAAAATGCTTTAATAAGAGTAATTACATGAAATTGCATTATTTTAATTAAAGAATAGCGATTGAGCTAATGGGTATTTCCATGAGCACTCGTCGTGTACGTCACATACTATGATTTTTGACTACCAGTATTTTACAACGGAAAAATGTGACTTATTTTATGGGAGATATCTCATTAATTGAAAAAAGCAAACCAAACTTTTATAAAATAACTGTAACCAACAAGCATAGTATGTGCCTTACATGACAAGTACTCGTAGAAATACCCTAATGAAAAAAAAATGGTAACGTGCTTAGAGTATATAAGATTATTTTAAATTAATTTTTTGTAGTAATTTTAAACCACTTATTAGCTCACAGGCTATCAAAACCTGAGAGCTTATGTGCTCCCCGGTTCTGTATGTATGTATGTATGTACGTACGTATGTACGTAACGCGATAACTCTTGATAGAAACATCCGATTTGCTTCAGCTTTTTTTTCTTGGTTCATTCTGATAAGGCGCTTCCCTGATTAGTTTTGGAGGTTCATTGGTTAAGGATAAATTGGGAAAAGGGGGTTATTCCACTCCTCTTAATTCATATAAATGGGTTTTTCATACAGAATTATTCGATTTTCTCCGAACTTGGTATACCGGTTTATTATGTTAAGTAATTTCCCTGATTAGTTTTGGGGTTCATTGGTTACGGCAAAAAGGGGACAAGGGGGTTTAGTCCACCCCTCTTAATTCAGATAAATGGGTTTTTCATACAGAATTATTCAATTTGCTCCGAAATTTGGTATACCGGTTTATTATGTTAAGGAACTTCCCTGATTAGCTTTGGGGGTTCATTGGTTATGGATAAAGGGGGAAAAGGGGTATTAGTCCACCCCTCTTAATTCAGATAAATGGGTTTTTCATGCAGAATTATTCGATTTGCTCCGAATTTGGTATACCAATTTATTATGTTAAGGAGCTTTCCTGATTAATTTTAGGGTTTCATTTGTTAAGGATAAAGGGGGGGGGGGAAGGGGGTTAGTCTACCATCCCTTAATTCAGATAAATGGGTTTTTCATGCAGAATTATTCGATTTGCTCCGAATTTGGTATACCGGTTTATTATGCTAAGGAACTTCCCTGATTAGTTTTGGGGGCTCATTGGTTAAGGATAAAGGGGGAAAAGCGGGATAGCCCACCCCTCTTAATTCAGATAAATGGGTTTTTCATGCAGAATTATTCGATTTGCTCCGAATTTGGTATACAAGTTTATTATGTTAAGGAGCTTCCCTGATTAATTTTGGGTGTTCATTGGTTAAGGATAAAGGGGGAAAAGGGCGGCTAGTCCACCCCCCTTAATTTAGATAAATAACTTTTTTGCAGGATTATTCGATTTCCTCCAAATTTGATATACCGATTTATTACGTTAAGGGGCTTCCCTGATTAGATTTGAAGATTCATTGGTTAAGTATAAATGGGGAAACGGGGATAATCCCCCTTCACTTATTTTTTGAGGGTCATTATTCTTTAAAATAAGAGTATAATACACAATTAGTGTGAATAGCCTGTGAGCTTAATGCCATCAGTTTAGCTGGGCCCTTTTCTTTTTTATTTATAAATTATGTAATGTATTTCTTTGACGGCTGGGGAGTTGGAGACTGAGTCGTGGAATCGTTATCGAAGTCACTCAAAACATGCCGGCTCACAAGGAAGGTCTCCTTACTGGGCATGATCAGAATATTTTGAAAAAAAAAATAATTAAACTACTTATGTATCTAATAAAGGATCAGTCAATTTTATCGGTGGAATTATAGTAGGAAGTCTGTAAAAAAATAAAATAGTTGCGAATATTTGGCATGAAAAGACGAAACTGTCACTCGATCTGGCGAACAGCACTTTTCTTCGCCAAAGGCAAACGATTTTAATGTAACTGAAAATTGTTTGTTAATAGATTTTTAGAATGCGTGTAAATGGTATTTAATGAATTTAAACTTAAACAATGCGAGTTTAATATGTATATATATATATATATATATATATATATGTCGCTTGTTGCTTCAGTTATTTAATTTATCACTGAAAAAAAATATTTTCATATATTAAAAAATTCATTTTGAAAAAATTATTTTCATACATTTATGCGTATTCAAAAATAAAAGCCAGATGAAAAATGCTGCAGTGATACATTTCAATAGCTAAGAAGTCGTTTCCATAGCAACAAAACTGAATTGACAATTCTCAATTGGACTTTGAGCATGAAACAATTTTAATTAATTTAAATTTTGAATTTCGTTTTAAATCGTAATTTTTGATAGTTAAATTTTAATATAAATACATATAAATATTGATATGACAAAATTATAGTTAAAACAAACTAAAACTGACAAAACTAAAGTTTTTAAAATTAAATTTGTTTAAACAAGTTTCTAGTATTTATATTCTGGCAGTATAGAATATTCTATTCATTTTTATTTGTGATTATTTAATTTATTTATAACAGTTAATTATTTAAATAAAAACAGTTCATTTTAGAGCTAAGATTTTTTGTTAAAATGGCAAAATGTTGGCCATCGAATAGCTGTAGTTTTCGAAATTGTAAGAAAATTATTTTTCTGATAGAATTTATCTCTGGCCTTTTCCAAAGATTAAAACAAGTTAGTTACGTGCTTTTATTTTTATTTGTAAAAAGAGATCAAACATTATTTAATATATATTATCAATTATTTCTAATTTAAATACGCTCGATTTTAATTATTTTTTTAATGTAATGAAAAATGACTCATAAAAATTAGTAAGTAGTTAATATATAAAAATAGAATTTTGTAGTCTCATTTTTTACTCAATTCTTGATGTGCTAAAGTTGTAAGAAATAATACATACGGTTGTATTCCCCATGAGAATACAAAATTTATGAATGTTTAGAATATGTATATAATTTAATTATAAATAAAATATTCAATTTTAAGTCCTTTTTTTTCTTTTATCGAGCGCAGACAATAAGTTTTAAATACCCTCTTGGCCGTATTGCACTCATGTTATTTAACTTACAAATATTTCCTTCATTTAATTTAAAACTCATTTCGTTTTATATTCGGAATCACTTTAATTTAAAATGCATCCATTAAATGTTGTGCTATTAAACGAGCAAGTATTGTTCATTTATTTGTTTAAATATTTTGTGATTCTAGACAATAGCTTCAATAATTTTCCTAAAATCGCCAGATTTTATTTTTTTTAAAAACAGACAAAGTCATTTAGAGAATCCCTGTTAAAAATTCAATCACGAATTTCAAATTATTACTCAATCACAGAAGATGAATCTTGTTTACCAGGTTTATTGCAAAATATTTTTGCTACAGCTTTTTTTTGATTAAAATATGTGTATTTAAAAAATAGTCGCAATGTCTTTTTAGTTTCAGGGCAAAATGCAATAATGTTATAGCATCAAACCGCGATTAAAAAAAATATATATATATATTCCTATGAAAATGCAGAAAATCCCCCGGAGGTCACAAGGTTTTAAGAGAGAAAACTTAAATTTGTGGTTCATATCTTGATATTTGAATCTTGACAAATCGAAACAAATTTTCTAAACGTAATTCAAAAATTCTGACAAAAAAAAAAAAAAAAAAAAAAAAAAAAAATTCAGAAAATCATAAAACATAAATTTAAAAAGTAAATTCGGAGAATTGTAGAACTGAATGCAGTATTACTGGCGTTACAAGAACAACCGCATTGATTTGTCTCAAAGGATTTTTAATAAATAAAAAATATATATTCTTTTTAAACCACTCTTAGAAAAAGATCAACATTTATCTTAAATTCACGCCAAATTTCATGTCTGCAATTCATCGTTTTATAAAAAAAATGTCTTTCCAATACATTAATTTTTTTTGGCCCTGATTATAAAAAATTCATCGCTTTTTAGAAATTAGAAACTGTTGAATATTTAAAAATATATATAATTTTTCCTGGCTTTTTTGGTAAGATCTGGCAACAGGAACGAAAGCATTATTTAAACTATATATTCTCGATTTCTAAATTGATTTCCGAATGTAATATCATAATTATATAGTAGTAAAGTAGTAATAAATATATAGTAGAACTATAATCTTAAATTATTAATGTTAAGTATGAATAATTAATTAATTATTAATACTAAATATTAGTAAATTAATTTATTATTTACTAGCTGATTTGTTTTTAAATTTTACCCTTTTATATATTTATATTCTATTTTCTACTAAACAGTTTTTAATGAAGCAACATACTTTTATATCTATTTTTTAGTTTCGATATAAATTAAAAAACATGATCATATGCAGCTAACCATATTTTCTTCTGCTTTTGTTAAACGTTAGCCTTTTAAGGACTGTTGTGCTTGAGTTTGATTATACGTGTAAATAATCTCATTTTAAATATATAATTGATTATTGTATATTTTTAACTATGAGAAAATCTTATTTATTAAATATTCATATTTCTTTAAACGTATTATCTTACCTTTGTTTATTTATAAGAATATGAAGCTAATTATAGCCAATGCCTTTCGTTCGCTTATTGTATTATTCTTCGTTTTATTGATTTATTCATAATAAAGAGTAACTAAGATAAAGTATTTGTAACGTATTTTGAAAGAAAGCATCTACCCACACATAAAGTTAAGACTAAATATGCAACATAATACATATGAATTTTGTAAGAACACGTATCAGTTTTTATTAACATACAGGAAAGTACATAATTATAACGTAAGTAAATATTTGAACATTATCAGATATAAAAATTAGTTAATAGATAATTAACTACAGCCATCCTGCGCAAGAAAACACGAATTTAAAAGCGAATTTTAATTAAGAAAGATCAAAATTAAAAATGTCTTTCCAATTCTTCGCAGGATTTTCTTTTGATTGCTGGTTCAAAAATTGCTTTGAATTACTATGTTTTACTTTTGTAACTTGAGGTAACATTGTAATTTGATATTTTTCCTATTTTTGGTATAATGTATAATTTTTATGTTCAGGCAATGAAACAATTTTCTAAACTCGCCATTAACCCAAAATTTCCATTGCTCATTATTACTAAATATACTATATACGTATATTCATCAAATAAATGGATTTTCAAATAAATTTGAAAACCAAAGTATTCCTGATTCTTCCTTTGCGGATATAAGTGAATATGCTTATGCTTTCGTTGAAATTCCACATTTAATATGTAAAAAATAATTAAAATTGTTCCTTATTGGTAATTGCTAAATAACTTTTTTAATTTTGCTTTCAAACAATTTATTATATTGTGTACGGAAAACTGTGTGTGTTTATCAAACTAGTAAATTAACACGAGATGTAAATAAAATTATATATTGAAAAAAAACATATATTGACATCTTCCTGCATGTACAGAAATGCATTTTGTTAGGTTTAACAAGAGCCCTTTGTGGATGCCCGGTTGCGAAATTAACATATCACAGCTACAGAAGGAATTGCTGCGTGCGTTTTGTTTGAAGGTTCAATTCCATCTCCTTCTTCTGGTGTAGTTGCACTGGGAAGCAGTCAGAACCAGGAAGTGCCCTCAAAAGCGTTCTTGATATTAATAAACAAAGTTATTTCAATAAGAAAATGAAAGATAATGTCTTACGTAAATATTTAAACATGAGATATGACTGTCCTAAATAACAGCAATTATTTAGAAGAAATGCATATTTGACACAAATAGTTCATAGCAATAAATAACTCTAAAGTGATTTAAGTTGAAGTGATTATTCAGTAAATGGTTTGTCACTAGATTACAATGATTGATGATCGCAGTCATGAGCTGTCCAGACTAATAATGTTTATCTAAACATAACTCGTTGAAATTATGCCATTTGATGATGAGTTATTCACTTTAATGTTTATGTTACAGAAACGTATTGGTTGTAAAAATTTGCAATAGTAGTAGTCAAATAATTTCCAAAGAAATGGTTGGATCCTATACACCTCGCATCTTATTATAGAAAAAAAACTCAAAAAAAAAAAAATCATATAAATATTATAAGTGAAAAATGTTTCTTCCGTTAAATAAACAGATTCAAAATAATTGTTTAAAAATCTAGAGTCTATTTAGGCGAATCTACATCATCTATATAATAATTTGAGAAAGTCTCAAATGTTGTAGGTTATAAGTAATTTTAAATTTTTTCGAGCAGTTGTCATTAAATATCCTCCTCATAATATCCTCCCTTTAATTCCATAGTTGGAATATTTGTAATTCCGATCTTATGTCCATGTTCGCGAACTTTTAATCTTTATGATGAATCCTATAGATGGCATCACAAAAACTAATTTTTCATGAAATCCTTTTTTAAAGACGTAAATTTCCGAAAATGGCTGCAATTCACCGTGCTAGGAAAGTTAAGTAATTTTCACTGTTTTAAACCACATTTATAGATACAATGAAATTATTTTATAAAAAGTTATTTTTTCAATGTCTGTTTAGAATAGTTTTTTTATACGTATTTACAAATATGGCAGCCTGATTTGAACTATGAAAATGTTAAAATTCAGAGATTATTTTAGGTATTTTTTAATGTTGTTTGCTTATAAAATTTCCTTTGATGGATGTTATTTGGGATAAATTAATTAGCTATTTTTTTAATAAAAAATTATGTCATTAGTAATTTTTTTATGTTATGATAGTTTGGGAGAGGGGGATAAAGTATTTATGATGTTATAAATTATGAAATAAAAAAAAATATTTTAACCGTTTATATATATATACATTTACATATATAACATATTTCTGCACTGTAAATTATTGATTTCCATTCCACAAAAATGATATAGGTATACCAAAGATTTTTGTAATTATTAGCAGATATACAAAACTCACATATGCACTAAATCCTTATAGGTACTTCGTTTTGTTTTTAATTTTTTTATTCAAAATTTCTTAACATAATTGTAGTTCGGTATTGTCATGACCTTTAATTTAAAAACTTGAAAAAGGAAACTAATTAATTTAATGAAAATATACATGAATTATTATTATTTTTAAAGTTAACATGATTTTATTCTAGCCTGTTAAATTAAGCATTTGTTTTTAAAAAATGACTTTGCTTATAAAGCTTCTTTTAATAAATATTTTGGATAAATTAATTAATTTTTTTTCACGTTTTTTAATTAAAGATCATGACATACTATTAAACTTTTTTCTTTCTTACCCTCTTCCACTTTATATATATTTAACAGTATTTAGTTTTCTGAGTTTGTTATTAAACAACAAACTTTGAAAAATACACATGGTAAATAAATTGTATTTGATGGTCAGATTAATAAAAATACTACTTTTGTACTACTCTTTGCAAATTTTTAAATGATTGAAAATTATACATATTTAGTAAATTATATCAAAGTAAATAAGTTTTTTTTAAAAAATCATATCACATAAATAAAGTCCGCAATGATGACCTTTACTGGTCATAGATGTCGCCATTCCTTTTCTTAAATGGCTATCATCTTGGTACAAGTCATTAGTGTTTTGATATTTTAAAACTAAAATACACAAATATGAGATAAAAATACCTTAATCATACTTATGCAATATGAATATGTAAAATATTTTATAAAAAGTTTTATAGAATGAAACGTAATTTTTCCTATAATAATTTATATATATGAGTGATTCTCCGTAAAGAGGCAAATTTGAGAAGCACTGAAGTGAAAATATGAACTACTTACTTTTTTGAAAATTGTTTCATAAATGTTTGTTCTAATGTTAAATGATCATATGGAAAATGCATCAGTAGCGAACGTTTTGAAAATTTTACAAAGTTATGGCGATTTTAATTTTTTATAAAAGTGAGGGAATGACAGTAAAGTGAGTAAATGATACTTTTCATATGAAAAAAATTCTTTTAAAAATACATGTAGGTGGCAATAAGCTTCTTTTATTAGAATTTCTAGTTTCTACACAAAAAATCTAATATTTTTTAATTTCTAGGTTAATACAATGCCACGAAATAATTGTAAATTAACATTACACATGAATTAATCATAAAAGTAGGATAAATTCATTTAGTTAATGTAAACAGGGAAATGTAAACAAGGTAGCCCTTCTACCACAGGAGACTGGTGGAGTAATTTTTTTTTAAATATGATATCAGAAATAGGATAAATATGAATGTCTAGTTTTGGTACTGGCCATTTATACGTTATATGGAGTTTTACTGGGATACATTGCACTTATTTGAAATGTGTCATTTATCTGTGCTATAACTTTCCCAGGATATTCTTCATATTCATACAGCAGTAACACCCAATCTCCTGCAGATAATTTTAAATATATACTAATGTATTCTGTGAAATAATATTTACAAATCCTTATTATTACGTAAATACCTTTTTGAATCTTATCTTTTTCTTAATTTTGTTTAGTAAATGAGACATTTGGGCATCTGTAAATGTACTGGCTTGTTTCCAAACCTCTGATATCCTTCCCCGAGGTGGTAGTCACTGCAATTCTGTTCGTTGCAGTCAAAGCAGCTCAAACTTATAAAAGTTATTTTAGGTTTGTCTTTCCTGCAAATAACTTGATGCACCTTTTGAGTTCCTTTGAAGGCTCCATAATTAGAATCAGCACGAAACTTTTCTTAGAAATCTCCATTTCTTCTGGAGTAACATGAAATATTTTGATTGCTCCACATTTTTCTTTTATAATTGGAAAGAAAGTCTCAAAATCCTGATCTAAATAGGACATCTATATTATCTAAATAGATTGAAACCAAGAATGAAATTTTGTACTAAAATGCATAAATTAAGTTGGTTAGTGCTTTGAAACACTAAAGGTAAACTTTTTAAATTATTTTGACAAGTTCTATCATTCCCTCACTTATATAGTTATTCCCTCATTTCAGCAAATGTGAGGGAATGATAAAACTCAATATGGCTGCTTTTTTCAAGTTACACAAAAGGGTTGCAAATGATTTATGAAAAATTGCTTTAAGTATCAGTCATATAGCACAATATTAGCTAGAAATATATATATATTTTTTTACTTACCTTGAAATAGTTATCATGTGTGAGGGAATGATGATTAAAAAAAAATACCCACGCACAAATGTTTATTTCTTTATTTTATTCTGCAACATACAATGTCCACCGCAAACTAAAGACTCCCAAAAAGAAAGGTGTCAGTGCAACACACAAAATAACCCTGATATTGGGAGCAATGCTGCCCTCTTGTGGCTGAAATTTAGATTTATTTCAAAATGTGAGGGAATGATTTAAACTGTAGGGAAAATTGTAATTGTTAATTAAAACAACTTTTCAATTAAGTAAAAAATAAGAAACTAGTGTTTATGATTAATATAATTAACTTTGCTAAAACACTTTCATAATAAATACTTATTTTTATTAAATTTGAGAAAAATAAGTTTAAAATTACATAGAAGGTGTAGGGAACTAGTGAGGGAATGACTATCTTATATTAAATTATTTTAAAAAAATTATAATTAATAAATCATCTTGATGAATTTATTTAAAAAAGAATAGTATTGTGGAAATACATACATACAAAAGAACAAATGTTTTTGATAATATTTTTCGTGTTAGAGATAAGGGAATGCAATATTGCCTCTTTACGGTGAATCGCTCATATATATATGTGTGTTTGCGTTTGTGTATATATATATATATATATATATATACGCATGTTTCATATGCAATGCACCTTTAATCTTTTCCTGTTCCATGCTGAAATATTTAAAATATGATTTTAAAGTGTAGTTTACGTAATATCTTTGTTCTAATCATCAAAAATGAAAGGATAATGTTTTTTGATTAACAAAATGCATGGGACATATTTTCTTTTCTTTTTGTATGGTCTTTCATTTCAAATATTTAAAAAAATTGCAAGATTCAAAATTAGCATTTACGAAGAGATCCGAACTGTCAGACATTTTACGAGCAGAAAATCGGCATAACAGATTACGCATAGGATTACAAAATAAATTTCACAACAAGAATGAAAATTTTGGTGCCTACTTATACTCCAGATTGTAATAATTATCGCTAAACAAAACAAATTTGTATTTAAAGCATTTTTATATTTTTAATACAAACTTGTGTTTACCTAATGCAAAACTTAGAAAGGTTCAACAATATAATCACCTAAAAATTTTTTTAACAATAAAAAGGAAATTTTAGGTTCAGTTTATACAGATTAACATTAAATATGTGTTTTGAAAATTTTATGAAAAAGTATTCAGAAGTTTTTAAGATATCGTGCGCGTTATGCCCAAAAACGTCATTTGGAGAGAAATGACTTTAAAGTTTCGCAAACGCCGCTTCAGCTATTAAGCGGGTATTATTCTAAAATCCATCATTTCTGTTCTAATGGGATTTTCAAAGAAATAATTATATCAAAACGTTCAGAAAAAATATGAGTTTAATATCTAGAAAAAAAATTCGAAAATTATAAAGCTTTAAGAGTCCTGAGGCCCCTTAAAAGCAACAAAGAGCTGAAGAGAGGCGAATGGGATGAGTATGTACGAGTCGATGGAAAAACATGTGTATTAAAATAAAAGGACAATAATCGTGTTACATTTTTACCTACATGCGTAGGAAGTGAACCAATTGCATCTTGCATGAGGTGGTGTAAAGGTGTAAACAAAAGAATTGGCGTTCCTCAGCCTGTTGTAGTTCATATGTATAATATTTCTATGGGTGGTACAGATAATTGCAATCGTTATTTACCATATAATCGTTGTTCAGTAAGAATCAAAAAATGGACTGTGAGATGTTTACACATTTTGTAGACCTTGAAATTTTGAATTCTTGGATTTAGTATGCGAGTTATCATAAAGCCAATAATTTGAAGAAATATATGTCTCTTGTGGAATATAGAATGACTATTGCCTCAGCACTTTTAAAGTATGAAAGCAGTATATCTGCTATTTCGCGTAGAGGAAGACCTCGGCATATTTCAAGTTCAGACGAAGAAGAGTTACCCAAAAAACAACGATAAGATGTTAACCTGTCTATAAAAGAAGTACAGTTTGATAATGTGGGACATTTACAAGATATAAGAATGATGAAAATGATTCGAAATGTTGTTTATTAGGATGTGAATCCACAACCAGAATAATGTGTACAAAATGTAAAAGATACTTATGCATCTAAAAAAATAATTGCTTTGAGAAATTTCACTCAAAATAAGTATTATTAATGTAAGTGTCCATAATTACAAAATTAAATGTTGAATATATTACACTTACACTTATATTTTCTCGATTCTTTAATTAAAAATAAAACTTCTTTTAAATTAGTAATAACATTACAATTTGTAGATTAGTAACTATTTTATATACATTTTATCAATTGTTAAAATTGTGCTATTTTGTCTAATTGAAAACACAGGTGCATATATGTGTACCTAAAATTGTTAGCCCCATAATACACGTAAAAATACAAATATTTTTTTTTAATTGACCTACAAATATGATATAAATATATCAATGTACAATAATAATTTATTTTTTATGTTGTCCTACAAATCTTCAGGGGTGAAGAGGTTAAATGGTTTTTTATAGTAATGGTCAAATAGCTATTATATCATTTCTTAAATATTTTTTGCAATGTCTGCTAAAATAGTTTTTTTACTAATAGTCGCATAGTTTTAAAAGGAACACTTTTGTTAAAATTTGTCTATGTGAATTTTGATACAATGTATTTTTCATTATCAACAGAATACAGATTAAATATAACAAAGTCGTTATCGATCGAATCACACTCCTTCCTCCTGATCCTTATATAGCAACTAACAAACTGCATCTTTGTCAAATAAATACCACTAGGAGTATTTGAAAAAGAGTTGTAAGAGGAACTATTTTTAATTTTCCAAGGATTTACTCAATCTAGTGATGCATGTAAATAAAAAAGAAAAGTGCCCAGCTAAACTGATGGCATTAACCTCACAGGCTATTCACACTAATTGTATATTATACTCTTATTTCAAAGAATAATGCCCCTAAAAAAATAGGGGAAGGGGAATTAGCCCCCGTTTCCCCATTTAAACTTAACCAGTGAACCTCCAAATGTAATCAGGGAAGTTCCTTAACATAATAAACCGGTATACCAAATTTGGAGCAAATCGAATAATCCTGCAAAAAACCCATTTATCTAAATTAAGAGGAGTGGACTAGCCCCCCTTTATCCTTAACCAATTAATCCCCAAAACGATTCAGCGAAGCTCCTTAACATAATAAACCGGTATACCAAATTCGGAGCAAATGGAATAATTCTGCATGAAAAACCCATTTATCTGAATTAAGGGGGTGGACTAACCCCCCTTTTCCCCCTTTATCCTTAACCAATGAACCCCCAAAATTAATCAGGGAAGTTCCTTAACGTAATAAACCGGTATACCAAATTCGGAGCAAATCGTATAATTCTGCATGAAAAACCCATTTATTTGAATTAAGGGGGGGGGGGCTAGCCCCCCTTTTCCACCTATTATTCTTAACCAATGAACCCCCAAAACTAATTATAGAAGTCCCTTAACATAATAAACCGGTATATCAAATTCGGGGCAAATCGAATAATTCTGCATGAAAAACCCATTTATCTGAATTAAGTGGGGTTGAATAGTCCCCCTTTCCCCCTTTATCCTTAACCAATGAACCCCCAAAACTAATCAGGGAAGTTCCTTAACATAATAAACCGGTATACCAAATTCGGAGCAAATGGAATAATTCTGCATGAAAAACCCATTTATCTAAATTAAGGGCGGTGGACTAGCCCCCTTCCCCCTTTATCCTTAACCAATGAACCCCCAAAATTAATCAGGGAAGTTCCTTAACGTAATAAACCGGTATACCAATTTCGGAGCAAATCGTATAATTCTGCATGAAAAACCCATTTATCTGAATTAAGGGGGGTGGACTAGCACCCCTTTCCACCTTTTATTCTTAACCAATGAACCCCCAAAACTAATTAGGGAAGTCCCTTAACATAATAAACCGGTATACCAATTTCGGAGCAAATCGTATAATTCTGCAGGAAAAACACATTTATCTCAATTAAGTGGGGTGGAGTAGCCCCCCTTTTCCCCTTTATCCTTAACCAATGAACCCCCAAAAGTAATCAGGGAAGTTCCTTAACATAATAAACCGTAATACCAAATTCGGAGCAACTTGAATAATTCTGCATGAAAAACCCATTTATCTAAATTAAGAGGGGTGAGCTAACCCCCTTTTTCCCCCTTTATTCTTAACCAATGAACGCCAAAAACTAATCAGGGAAGTTCCTTAACATAATAAACCGGTATACCAAATTCGGAGCAAATGGAATAATTCTGCATGAAAAACCCATTTATCTGAATTAAAGGGGTGGACTAACCCCCCTTTTCCCCCTTTATCCTTAACCAATGAACTCCCAAAACTAATCAGGGAAGCGCCTTATCACAATGAACCTAGAAAAAAATTTTGAAGCAAATCGGATGTTTCTATCAAGAGCGTTACGTACATACGTACGTACGTACGCACATACATACATACATACATACAGAACCGGAGGGCACATTTTCTCTCATGCTTTGATAGCCTGACTCTCTGCCAAAGACTGCAAGTATTTCCTTGAAGTAGTTCTAAGAACGTGCATGTTTTATAAAAACATTTATGTAAAATTTAAGATTTAAAAATTAATTAGCCAAATTTCTAATTTAAATTAATTGAAATCATAAAATTTCCTATCTTTAACTGGGATTTGCTACACCTTAAAAAAATTTTTGTAGTTCTACAAATGTAAAGTTACATACTTACTAAACTTTCAACTGTAACTGTAAAAAAAAAAGCTGCAAATCTACATAACTACTTTTTGTAAAGCTACAGAAATCTGTAACTTTACAAATGAGTCTGCTAAAATTATAGTAATCTTACTAAAATTTTATCTATAACCCTAGTTGCAATGACACGAAAAGTTCTAGGCATCCCAGTGTCCTAAAAAAATCTTAGTAACCTTACACATTTTTTGATTTTCGGCGCAAAAGTGTGTCTGTTACATGAATTTTTGCTGTTGCCGTTACATAAAAAAATTTTAGGAATCCCAGTTTCCTAGAAAAACTTTAGTAACTTTACAGATTTTTTTACAGTGTACTTACAATAGTTTGCATTAAATTTTCGTACTCTGTAAAAAAAAAAAAAAAAAATGTAGTTCTACAGATGTAAAGTTACGTGCTTACTAAACTTTCAACTGTAACAGTACAAAAAAAGCTCCAAATCTACATAACTACTTTTTGTAAAGCTACAGAAATCTGTAACTTTTCAAGTGAGTCTTCTAAAATTACAGTAATCTTACAAAATTTTATTTGTAACCCTGGTTGCAGTGACATGGAAAGTTCTAGGCATCCCAGTTTCCTAAAAAATCCTGAGTAACCTTACACCTTTTTTGATTTTCGGCGCAAAAGTGTCTCTGTTACATGACGTTTTGTTGCTGCCGTTACATTAAAAAATTCTAGGAATCGCAGTTTCCTAGAAAAACTTTAGTAACTTTACAGATTTTTTTACAGTGTACTTACAATGATTTGCATTAAATTTTCGTCCTCTTTAAAGAAAAAAAAAAAATTGTAGTTCTACAGATGTAAAGTTACATGCTTACTAAACTTTCAACTGTAACTGTAAAAAAAAGCTGCAAATCTACATAACTACTTTTTCTAAAGCTACAGGTATATGTAACTTTACAAATGAGTCTGCTAAAATTACAGTAATCTTACTAAAATTTTATCTATAACCCTGGTTACAGTGACATGAAAAGTTCTAGTCATCCCAGTGTCCTAAAAAAATATTAGTAACCTTACACATTTTTTGATTTTTGGCGCAAAAGTGTGTCTGTTACATGAAGTTTTGCTGTTGCCGTTACATAAAAAAAATTCTAGGAATCCCAGTTTCCTAGAAAAACTTTAGTAACTTTACAGATTTTTTTACAGTGTACTTACAATGGTTTGCATTAAATTTTCGTACACTGTAAAAAAAAAAAAAAAAAAAAAAAAAAAAAAAAAAAAAATGTAGTTCTACAGATGTAAAGTTACATGCTTACTAAACTTTCAACTGTAATTGTACAAAAAAAGCTCCAAATCTACATAACTACTCTTTGTAAAGCTACAGAAATCTGTAACTTTTCAAATGAGTCTTCTAAAATTACAGTAATCTTACTAAAATTTTATTTGTAACCTTGGTTGAAGTGACATGAAAAGTTCTAGGCATCCCAGTTTCCTAAAAAATTCTTACTAACCTTACAGATTTTTTGGTTTTCGGCACAAAAATGTGTCTGTTACATGAATTTTTGTTGTTGCTGTTACATAAAAAGTTCTAGGAAAATGAAAGGTCAATAATCGTATTACATTTTTACCAACATGTGTAGGTAGTGAAACAATTGCATCTGGCATGAAGTGGTGTAAAGATGAAAAGAAAAGAAATAGCGTTCCTCAGCCTGTTGTAGTTCATATGTATAATATTTCTATAGGTGGTGCAGATCATTGCAATCGTTATTTACCATATAATCGTTGTTCAGTAAAAACCAAAAATGGACTGTGCGCATGTTTACACATTTTGCAGACTTTGAAATTTCGAATTGTTGGATTTACTATGCGAATTATAATAAAGCCAATAAATGACTATTGCCTGAGCACTTTTAAAGTATGAAGGCAATATATCTGGTATTTCGCGTAGGGGAAGATCTCGGTATATTTTAAGTTCAAACGAAGAAGAGTTACCCCAAAAACAACGATAAGGTGTTAACCGGCCTATAAAAGAAGTACAGCTTGATAATGTGGGACATTTACAAGATATATGAATGATGAAAATGCTTCGAAATGTTGTTTATTAGGATGTAAATCCAGAATCAGAATAATGTGTACAAAATGTAAAATATACTTATGCATCTAAAAAAAAATTGCTTTGAGAAATCCTACAGATCCTTATACAGGGTGTCCGGTCTCAACGGTTTCCAATGGCTAATTCCTAAACCCTTAGTCGTAGACATATAGTTCCAATTACAAAAATGTTTTAAATCCGGTAAAAAAATATTTTAAAAGCGAGTTGGGTCAATAAAAACATTTCTTAAAAAATTACGAAATTTAAATTTTTATACGGTCCCCCGGTCCTATAAGTTATATTTAGTAAAATTTTCCTTATACACTGACAAGTAATACAAAAAAAGTCCCGTTACTCTACGATTAAAATTGACCGAGTAATAGCTGTTTAATGTTGGAACATATTTTTTGCTGCAAATTGGGGGTCATTCACAAATTTAGTCGAAATTATTATTTCGTCAGATATATTAAAAAAAAATGGTTGAGAGTAAAATTAACATTGCAATATAAATTTGAAATCTTTAATCATTATGACCTATTAATGCAAAATATACAATTTGTAATAAACATTTAAGAAGAAAGAAAAAACAGAATTTTTGTTTAATAAAATGATGCTAAATTAACAGCCTCAATTCTTTACAAAATGATGCGTATTTTAAAATATTATTAGATTGCACTAGTCTGCAAAAGTTGGGTTATGTCATGTTTTTTAGCTTTTGATAATTGATTATTATTATGTACCGCTGAATCCGAAATTGACCTTCTTTTTTAACCATCACATCAGGATTTTTCGCAAACTGCAAACTTCAAAGTTAAAATTGAACCTCCTCCCCCACCACATCGAATTAGCTGTTTAGCTGTAAGAATCGCAGTATAAGCCAAAAAAATTGAATAAATTATTGAATTAAATAAAATAAAATTAAATAAGAAAAGTTTTACGTCCGTTTTATAGTATGAGATTTTCGCTATATTTTAACTTACACATTTACGATTTGCAAAAATATTCTAACGTGATTGTTAAATATGAAGGTCATTTTCAGATTCAGCGCTAAAAAGCACGTAAAAATCAATTATCCAAAATTAAAAAACACAGCCATCTACTCTACTTTATAGTATCCGATTTTTGTTATTCTTTTACTTTGACAATTTATGATTTCCGAAATATCCTGACATGATGGTTAAAAATTAAAGTAATTTTTGGATTCAGTGCTAAAAAATACATAAAAGTTAAAAAAGTCAACAATCGCAGTCTTGTATTACCTAATCTAGAACTTTTTCTTAAACTTCTAGGCGGTAATCTATCCGCAGTTTTTTGTGTTATCCTGTAAAATAAGTATAAATGGTAACCACCGAAAATCATAATAATATTAGATTGTTATCGGATTTGCGCCAGTATGTAAAATGTAATCTCGATCGGATATATGAAAGTAAGTTAAAGTTCAAGTACAAATTTTGGACTGGAAAAACATACATATGATCGTTGAAGTAACATAAAAACTTATAAAAATAACATAATTTTTGTTAAAAGAAATCATAAAAGAAACAGTCTCAAATCCCGACAAAATAAAACATGTTATTTTAGCCAATCTGAAACTTAATGAATGTTAACTTAATCGTAATACTTGTACATTTTTTTTCAAAGCGCTGATACACATGGAATAAGATCTTCGAATACTTTAAGCACTTGGTATGTGGCCCCTCAAAGCCAAGCTGAACTCATTTGTTTTCAGAGCAGAAAAGTAGCATAAGTCATGCATTTTTAAAGTTTCATAACTCGCTCAAATTTAGTGTTATATCAATGGAACCTTTTTTGTATTACTTTTCAGTGTAAAAGGAAAATTTTACTAAATATAACTTATAGGAACGGGGGACCGTATAAAAATTTAAATTTCGTATTTTTTTAAGAAATGTTTTTATTGACCAAAATCGCTTTTAAAATACTTCTTTACCTGATTTAAAACATTTTTGTAATTGGAACTATATGTCTACGACTAACGGTTTAGGAATTAGCCATTGGACACCGTTGAGACCGGACACCCTGTATAGCAACTAACAAACTCTATCTTCGTCAAATAAATACCACTAGGAGTATTTGCAAAAGAGTTGAAAGAGGAACTTTTTTAATTTGCCGAGGATTTACTCAATCTCGTGATACATGTAAAAAACAGACAGACTGTCCGCCAAAAACTGCAATATTTCCTTGAAGTTCTTTTAAGAACGTGCATGATTTATAAAAACATTTATGGAAAATTTAAGATTTAAAAATTAATTAGCCAAATTTCTAATTTAAAATAATTGAAATCATAAGATTTCCTATCTTTAACTGCGATTTGGTACTTACAATGATTTGCATTATATTTCCGTACATTGTAAAAAAAAAAAAAAAAAAAAAAAAAAAATGTAGTTCTGCAGATGTAAAGTTACATGCTTACTAAACTTTCAACTGTAACTGTAAAAAAAAAAAGCTGCAAACCTACATAACTACTTTTTGTAAAGCTACAGAAATCTGTAACTTTACAAATGAGACTGCTAAAATTAGTGTAATCTCACTAAAATTTTATCTGCAACCCTGGTTGCAGTGACATGAAAAGTTCTAGGCATCCCAGTTTCCTAAAAAATTCTTAGTAACCTTACAGATTTTTTGATTTTCGGCGCAAAAGTGTGTCTGTTACATGAATTTTTGTTGTTGCCGTTACATAAAATGTTCTAGGAATACCAGTTTCCTAGAAGAACTTTAGTAACTTTACAGATTTTTTTTACAGTGTAGAAACAATATGAAATATAATGAAATCTAAATATTATTAGTAGAAGGATAATAGAATTCAAATATATTAAATCTGAGGACATATTTATTACCGGATTGTGTGAATGAATAAACTTTAAATTTATCTTCGATCGAAATATTTTTCTGCATATGTCCAGGTTTGAGTTGGGTTGGGTTGATTTTTGACGGCCAATTATCTACACGAGGGATATAGGCCCGGGGGGAGTGCCCTCCGTGGGGGTCTTTCTAAGGGAACCTAATCCGTATTAACGCATGGAAGATCCACGGCTCGAAGAAAACCACGAAAACTCCGAACGATTAGGCCGACAGGCGCGATTGGGATCGAACCCAGCACCTCCCGTCTACCAGCTTCGAGAGCAGATCCTCTCGGCCACTGGTGGGGCCCGTCCAGGTTTGAATCTTCAGTCTTGTTTCTGAGTTAACTTACGAATTTCGTCGACTCCATTACGTAGAAATACTGTCTAGGGATCGTCTCTTTGTATGCTTTAATCTGTCCAGAAATATCCTTTTATGTTTTGATACCTGAAGCTCTTTTCCATTAATTTAGCTAAACGTGAACTGAGTAAGCTAAGCTCTAACCAGGGAATAGATATTTCTTTGAATAGTGCTGCTCTAGATTTTGAGATCAGTAACTGTATAAAACCATTCTGGAGTGAATAATATCTTCAGTAAAGCACAACAACACAGGAAGTTCCACAGACATCCGAATAGAATTATAAAGTCACTTGAGGAGCTCTATATAAAGAAAGCATGTCTAGGATTTTTTACATGAAGCAGCAGATGTGAATCTTACGACCATTTTAGATAATTTCTTCAGCTCCTTAATTCTCGCTCCCGTGATATTCACGGGTTGTGTCTCTTATTCATATTATTTGATTCCCTCCAGTTTTATAATACAGTGTAATTGGTTTTATTAGGTTTTACCTGTCATTAAATAACGTGAATATTTCTGTTTCAAAAAAGTGGTGCCAATAAATAATTTGAATTTTAAACCGTAATTGAATGCGACCTGAGGTGACTTCCGCCGTTCTACAATAATAAACATTTTTTAATTAACAAGTAGGCGACAGATGGCGCCACATACGCTACTTTGAAAAGACCTTTTGGAACAGAAGAGAAGAGAGGCAGTTGTGAACTGATCGTCGCTGTTGTTGCACGCGCTAAAAAACGATTGACTCCACCGCTTATACAATGTGCATGGCACATGGAGAAATTCTTATCTGTTAACTTATTTTTTTATTTGTAATTTCTAATTAAATGAGTTGTGTAAATTAGCAAGCTTATTATTAAGTCTGAAGTACGCACTGCTATCATTATGATAGATTTATAATTAAACGAGATTAAAACGGATTGAATATCCGTAGTGAGGAGCTCGATCTAATGACATCCTCAACTGGTGACTGGACTAAAACAAGCCCTTCTGATCGCTTATGATGGAAGTTTACCAGGTGTGCAAAGCTGCAAAAATCAACGGTATGTACCATTTTCTGTGTTAATATGTGGTATTCTCTGGCCAACTTATTTAATTTATTAATGATTTTATATAGTTAAAATTTTTCGAGCCCAACGTCCTTAATGTTCAAAATATTATTGCTAAATTGTGTATTTATTTAATTAGTGCTCTATCTATCATTTATTGCCCAATTACACTTTCACAATGCCTGATGATAGTATTGCTGCTCCGCCAGAAAATCTTGCTAGGGTAGCTGTTAAAATTCCTCCCTTATGGAAAAGTAATATTTCGGTATGGTTTGTACAAGTCGAAGCAAATTTTGCCGTCGCGCAAGTAACAAACGACGTTACAAAATATAATTATTTATTATCTGCTATCGATACTGATACTTTAAATGCAGTAACAGATTTAATTCTAAATCCGCCTCAGGATGATAAATATACTGCTTTAAAAGATAGACTAATTAAAGAATTTTCTGATTCGCAGTCTCAGCAAATTCGTAAATTACTTTCCGAATTAGTGTTAGGTGATAAAAAGCCTTCTGTTTTGCTGCGGCAAATGAAAGAATTAGCGCAAAATTCAGTTTCCGAAGACTTTCTAAAAACAATTTGGCTAGAGCGTTTGCTGACACATACACAAGCGATTTTGTCAGTTTCAAGCGCTGCTTTACAGGAACTAGCAATCTTAGCTGACAAAATAAACGAAATTAAATCGGAATCTGCTGTGTATGCCGTTTCTAAACCCGTTGAAACTTCGCAAAGCGAACAAAACGCAGTCCCAAAATTACAAACGCAGATCGACCAATTAACACTGCAAATTTCAGAATTATACAAAAATGTGTTTAGGCGATCGATGTCTCGCAGGCAGCCGCATTACAGAGAGAGGCACTATAGTCAAAATAGACGGTTCAGGAGTGCCGATCGTAAACAAGATTCATCTGATTCATCCTCTGGTTTATGTTATTATCATCATAAATTTGGTAGTGAAGCAAAAAAGTGCCGCGAACCTTGTACTTTTAACGAAATTCAAAAAAACTAGTGGCCGCTGCTAGGTCAACAAGCGAAAATACCCTTGGCGTAGCAGCATTAGAACAATGTAGATTACATGTTTTTGATAAAAACTCGGGTTTAAAATTTCTAATTGACAGCGGTAGTGATATTTCTTGTATCCCCGCCTCAAAGCAGTTAAGTAAACAAAACCCTTCTAATTATCTTTACGCTGCAAATAATTCCAAAATTCCTGTTTATGGAAACAAACTCATGGACCTAAATATCGGCTTGAGAAGGAATTTCAGGTGGTCATTCATTATTGCAAATGTCTCTTGCCCTATAATTGGAGCCGACCTTTTAAGACATTTTGCTTTGCTTGTAGATTTACACAAATTCCGATTAATTGATTCTGTAACTGGATTGTCCACTAAAGGTGAACTCACTTGCACAACTCAGTCCCAAATTAAACTGATTTCTGAAGACATGGCTTTTAAAACTATATTTGAAGAATTCCCAGACCTCTTAAACCCCATTCCAAATTTTAAGAAACCAACATGCCATGACACAGTTCATCACATAGAAACTACGGGACCTCCACTTTATTCCAAACCTCGCCGCTTACATCCAAAAATTTTAAAGGAAGTTAAAAAAGAATTCCAATATCTTATGGATGAGGGTATATGTCGCCCTTCAAAATCTCCATGGGCATCCCCTATTCATGTTGTACCAAAACCGGATGGTTCTTACAGAGTTTGTGGTGATTATCGACGGTTAAATTCAGTAACTCTTCCGGATCGTTACCCAATACCTCACATTCATGATCTTACAAATATTCTCCATGGAAAGAAAATTTTTTCAAAACTAGATATAGTCCGCGCTTATTTTCACATTCCTGTAAATGAAAAAGATATCCCTAAAACGGCAGTAATAACTCCTTTTGGAAGCTTTGAATTTCTGTATTTAAACTTTGGGTTAAAATGTGCAGCAAACACGTTTCAAAGATTTATTAACGAAGTTCTTTACGATCTTCCATTTGCTATCGCTTATTTAGATGACATTTTAATTTTTTCGGAAAACGAATCTGAACACCTAGAACATATACGAGCTGTTCTGAGCAGACTTTCTAAATACGGACTAAACATAAATGTTTCAAAAAGTGTTTTCAAACAAACTAATGTATCATTCTTAGGGCATGAAATTTCTCCAACCGGAATTCGGCCTCTTCAATCCAAAGTTGAAATTATTAAGCAATATCCGCGACCAGAAACTCTTTTGGAACTTCGCAAATACATTGGATTATTCAATTATTTTAGACGTTTTTGTCGCAATGCTGCAATTATTCTCGCACCCTTAACAGATTTGTTGCGAGGAGCCAAAAAGAAAGATTCAACCCCTATTGATTGGTCTGAAAATGCTATAAATTCTTTTGAAGCTTCAAGAAAAGCCTTAACTGACGCAACTCTTGCATTTCCTACAAACGATGGCCAATTAGTGCTTCATTCGGATGCTAGTGATTTTGCTATTGGTTCTACATTAAGTTTAGAAACAGAAAAGGGCCTAAAACCACTTTCATTTTTTTCCAGACGTCTAAATGAAACACAATTAAAATATTCTAGTTTTGATCGTGAGTTGTTAGCGATTTATGAATCGGTTAAACATTTTAGACACTTTTTGGAAGCCCGTCAGTGCACCATCTACACTGATCACAAACCTATTGTTTATGCATTTAAAAAAAGAACTGATAATTACACTAACCGACAAAGTCGGTGGTTATCATTTATATCAGAATTCACCACTGATATACAATTTGTAAATGGAAACCAAAACACGGCAGCAGACGCACTATCTCGAATTAATGAAATACAAATGCCTACTCCTATAGATTACAACAAGTTAAGTATCGAGCAAAAAGAGGATGCAGAACTTAAAGACCTTATGCAAAGCGGTCAATCCAGTTTGGAACTCAAATTAATCACCCTTCCTAATTCTACAACAGAAATTTATTGTGACATTTCTAGAGGCAAAGCACGCCCATATTTAACCCCTAACTTTAGAAAACAGGCATTTTGGAATTTACATGCACTTTCCCATCCTGGAACTAAAAGTAGTGTAAATCTATTGCGACAAAGATTTATTTGGCCTCCCCTAGCTAAAGATTGCCGAACTTGGGCTCGTGAATGTTTGGATTGTCAACGCTCCAAAATCACTAGGCACACGAAAACTGAGTTGGGAAAATTTGACCTTCCAACAGATAGATTTTCACACATACATTTAGATATAATTGGGCCTTTACCAGAATCAAATGGTAAAAGGTATTGTTTAACTGTAATTGATAGAGCAACACGCTGGCCAGAGGCATATCCACTAAGTGACATAACGGCACAATCAGTTTCATTTGCACTTCTCTCCGAATGGATTGCTCGTTTTGGTTGTCCTGAAAAGATCACCACTGATCAAGGCCGACAGTTTGAGTCTGAACTTTTTAAACAATTAGCTCAACTGCTAGGTGCTAAAAAGTACCGATCATCCCCATACCACCCACAGAGTAATGGGATTATTGAAAATTGGCACAGGCCCCTAAAATGTGCATTAAAAGCTAGACGAACTGAAAAATGGACCGAGGTACTGCCAACAGTGTTACTTGGGTTTCGTGCTGCACTGAAAACAGACCTAAAAGTTTCACCAGCAGAACTTGTTTTTGGGTCTGCACTCCGACTGCCTGGGGATTTTTTTGACGACAATTCCCTTATTAAAAGCCCTGAAGAATTGGTCCAGCGATTAAGGAACATTTTCCAGGATTTCAAACCACTGCCAACAAAGTCCCATCATTGCATAAAACCTTTTGTATCACAGGACCTCAACACGTGTACCCATGTATTTGTGCGCCACGCCGGTATGCAACAATCCCTCCAACCACCTTATGATGGACCTTTTGAGGTCATCCAGCGAGGTGATAAACTTTTTAAAATAGCCATAAAAGGTAAAATTGTCAATATTTCACTGGATAGACTGAAGCCGGCCTTCTTAGTGAACGACGCACCTACCCCTGAATCAACAGTCTCCATCCCTGAACCCTCAACCTCTGAGACAAGGGCTTCAACTTGTGACTCGGAACCGTCTCGTACCACACGATCTGGCCGAACTGTCCGATTTCCAGATCGTTTAGTAGAACATTGACATATCGTTTGCACTAGGAAGGGGGTGCTGAGGTGACTTCCGCCGTTCTACAATAATAAACATTTTTTAATTAACAAGTAGGCGACAGATGGCGCCACATACGCTACTTTGAAAAGACCTTTTGGAACAGAAGAGAAGAGAGGCAGTTGTGAACTGATCGTCGCTGTTGTTGCACGCGCTAAAAAACGATTGACTCCACCGCTTATACAATGTGCATGGCACATGGAGAAATTCTTATCTGTTAACTTATTTTTTTATTTGTAATTTCTAATTAAATGAGTTGTGTAAATTAGCAAGCTTATTATTAAGTCTGAAGTACGCACTGCTATCATTATGATAGATTTATAATTAAACGAGATTAAAACGGATTGAATATCCGTAGTGAGGAGCTCGATCTAATGACATCCTCACGACCGTTAAGGTGTTAATACCCTCAAGTATTTCTGAGTTCCATTTCAATTTACATTTCCATCTTATCTGAAGCATAAGTTTGGATAATATTTAAATTGTGCAGGAAAATCCAATCGGATCAAACATCGTTTCAGCAATAGGTAATATGCTTCGTCTCTCAACTCCGTTGATATTTATTTTTATCTCTCTGTCTCTATTGATATTTCTTGGGATACCCCTCTCTCGATCGATATTTGTTTTGGGTATGTAATACCTAAGAGAAGCAGTTGATCTATTCCATACAAACTATAATAAAGAAGATATGGTTGATTCAATACATGAATTGCTTGAAGATTTTTGAATCTTATAAATTGCTGCGCTAAAATCCTCGTAGTCAAATTTGGCCTCTGCCAAAACTTTTGTTGAAATGTCTATACATTTTTTAAATTCATCGTTGGTTTTAGCTGTAGTGTCGCAATTCTCGACATATCAGGAGTTTAGCTTTACCAGTAAATATATTTTGTTGTTCAAAAGTAAAATTCTAAGAAAAATGCTTATTGCAAGTTTAATTTTCATCAATCTCGTAAACTTAATACACTGCTCAAAACAATTAAAGGATATTGCAGTTTTAGGTGGATTTTGTATCTGGTAAACTGTTTAGCTGATTGATACATGGTCGACAGACATAGTAGGTTATATGAAAATAAATTACACATGTTTGGCAGAAAAAAATGCATTTTATTGCGCATTTGTGTACTATAGGAAAAAAACACAATTTGTGCATATGAGAAAAAAAGAATAAGAAAAGGTGTTTTCTTCAAAGAAAATCATTTTCAGTAGGGGGTATGGTTTCCACGGGCGGCCAGCAACGTTGAACACCTTTGAGGCATGGACTCAATGAGGCTATTAATGACGAGTTGGGTATTCTGCCCCACTCTTCCAGAAGAGCTCTATCCAGTTTTTGGAGAGTTTGTAGGGGTTGTTGGCGGCCAGAAACTCGTCTTCCTAGAGCGTCCCAAACGTGCTCGATTGGATTCATGTCTGGAGAACACGCTGGCCATTCCATTCGAACGATTCCTTCCTCGAAAAGGAAATCCTCCACCAGGTTTGCACGATGTGGCCTGCAGTTATCGTCCATTAAAATGAAGTTATCTCCGATTGCTGCAGCGTAAGGGACTACAATAGGTGTGAGGATCTCATCCCTATATCGGCGACCAGTCAGAGCTCCATCTCGAATGATGTAGAGGTCAGTGCGCCCGTCAATGGAGATGCCACCATACACCAACACTCCTCCACCGCCAAATCTGACACTTTCGTGCACGAACGCAGGATTATTCCTAATGCCACGGTCCCTCCAGATGAAAATACGCCTATTATCCGGATGCACAGAAAAACGGGACTCGTCAGAAAACAGAATATTGCTCCATTCATTTCTCCTCCAGTTGACATGCTCGGTTGACCACTCCCTGCGGTCGCGACGATGCATTGATGTTAATCTAACACATATCATCGGTCGGCGAGCATACAGACCTACAGCATGGAGCCGGTTTCGGACAGTCTGAGTTGAAATCGTGGTGCCTGTAGCCAAGCGAATGTGTTGTTGGAGAAGAGTAGCGTTCATGGTTCGGTGTCTCCGAGCTGTTAACGCTAAATACCGATCTTCATTGGGCGTTGTTGCCCGTCTACGACCTTGCCCTTGTCTTCGGCCTGCACATCCACTCTCCAAAAAACGGTTCCAGATCCTGGAAATGACACTTTGTGACACTCCAATGGCTTGCGCTACTTCGGCTTGAGTTTGGCCCCCTTCTAACCTACCAACAATTCTCAAAGCTTCTGAATCTGTCAAATGACTTCGCTGAGACATCGTGCTCATCGAAAAAAAGCAATCACTGAATGCCGATCATCCCTGTCTTCATTCTCTTTTATCCAGTTGAAAGTCAAATTTCATTCGCTGCCGCTGAAGCGACGTTTTTGACGTCGAACTTAAAATTTGCATACTCCACAGTTTGAAAACCAGAAAAATTTGCATTTGTGATTCTCTTCTTCTATTTTCGGCAAAAAAAAATTCGTTTATATCTTTATTTTATATAAAACTTTAAATATCCTTTAATTGTTTTGAGCAGTGTAGTTTCTATTTTTATTTTTTGCCGAACGATCAATTCAAGACCTTGGAAGAGAAAGGGCGAATCTCAAAACTAGGGCGTTGGGAAATCAAGCTCAAAATTTTGCAAATAGTTTTACACTGTGAGAATACTAAGGACGAACCAGGGCAAAACGACACTACGTGTTGCCTACATCAATCTGACGCGGAAAAAACAAACAAAAAAAAATCGATTATTCGAGTTTGCCCTTTCTTTTCCAAGCTCCTCATAGTTTAGCTTCTTAAAAAACTATATAAAATGTTATTAAAATGGCTTCAATAGCTTCAGAATATGGTACAGTCGTGGAAAAAAAAAGTAAACACCCCTTACTATATCTGCAAAACATTATCGTAAAAGAAAGTTACTGGTACCACACGATTGGTAATAAAGTCTACTTTGAAATAACGTATATAAAATTTGCTTAGAAGGCCATATACATATTAAAATGAACCATAACTTTGTTGTTTTCAATAGCAGTACATAATTCTGACAGCATAAATGAACTCTACACCCTTCAATTAGCCTAAAAACAAATTTTCATGCAATTCGCACGATAAGTTTCCGAGAAATTAATTATTTTAAAACGAGCCTATTTTAGGGGCTGTATTCAAATTGAAGTTCGATACTCGGTTGTTGACCGAGAGAGCCTCCTTCTTGATCAAGGCTTCTTAAGCGCTACTCAAGCAGTCATTGAAGGGTGCTAGATTAAAATGTAGCATATTTGAAAATATCTGGTCACTTCTGTCATAGAAGGCCCCTTAAACCATCATTTTGCCGTTTTTTAAGCATAATTTGAAAACTACTTGGAAGAAAATTGCGAAATTTCGGATTTCCATAAAGCATGACTTAATAAATATAAATCCATCAAAAAAATTGCAGGTTGCAATTCATAAATTTTTCGAATATTAATTTCATAATTCATATAATAAAGTTATAAAAATTGCAAATTCAACGTTTTATGTTTGGGTATTTTAGTATAATTGCTACACAAAAAATTAGCACATTAGGAGTATAATTTCAGGAGATATTAACAAAAATATGAAAATGTAATTTAACATTAGAAGCACTCAATTTTGAATGTTTATAATTCAAAAACTTTTCATTCAAATGACTTGAAATTTGGTGTCCACGCATAGTTTGAACCGAAGATTTAAAATATCTTGTTAAAATTGGGTATTGCCATTGAAAAAAATGAAGTTTGGGTTCGTTTTAATATGTATATGGCCCTCTAAGCAAATTTTGTATACATCATTTAAAAGTAGACTTTATTTCCAATCGTTCGGTACCATTTTCTTCTACAATAATTTGTTGAGGAGTTAATAGGGGTGTTTACTTTTTTTTTCCACGACTGTACATCAATAATAGCTGCTCTATATGTGGTTTTGAAACTATATTCATCAGCTCTGTAACTTTCTACAGTTTATATATTTCATATCCCATCCACATATTTTTTCTCCAAATCATCATTAAGCAATAAACACAATATTTCATTATCGAGTTCTGTTAAATTCTAAGATGGCTATTTAGATGGGCATTTAAAGGGATGAAAATAGTTTCAAAATCACATGTAAAGCAGATGATATTAATGTACCTTCTTCGGGAGCTACTGAAACCATTTCATTAACATCTTATATAGTTTCTCAAGTAGCTAAACTATAAACCGATCGTTCAATAAGAAATAAAAAGAGAGATTATTAAGGTTACAATATTTTGAAATTTAAAATATGATCTATAAAACGACAGACATTGATGCATGTTAAACTTCGGAAACTATTGAAACGATTTCAATAACTTTTTTAATAGTTTCGGCAGTAGATAAAATATAAACTGATTTTTCAGCAAAAATAAAAGTGAATAATTTATAGTCAGGTTAATTTCTACATTCATTTCGCAAACAAAAAAATATTTTTTAATTTTACTTAATTATTGTAGTATTAATTATTTCCGAACAATCAAATTATAATTTTTTGACTTCTAAAACTATTTAAAAAGTACTGAAATCGCTTCAGTAGTTCCAAAATAAAGGTACATGAAAGTCAGTTGTTTCACATGTCATTTTGTAACTGTTCTTATCGCTTTAGGGCAGAATTTTAAATGAATCGCAATGACAAGCTTACTATTGCTACATATGCCTTTTTTCATACATTTCTTTAAATATAAACGAAAATATAATATTTTAACGTATAATCGAACTTTTAGTGCTAATTATTTATTTATCTTCGGTTATAAATGATTGGAACAGATTTTTATGCATCCAGAATCCCCCCCCCCTTTCTTAATTTTAAACATTTAAAATTTTGATAAAAAAGCCTTAAGTTTAGAGTATACTGAAGATAAACACTATAATTCTCGAAATATATTTTCAACTAAACTTCAGAAAAAAATAATTTATTTTGTCGGAATGACAAAGTACTAAGCTTTATCGAGATCTATTGCTTGAATTATTTTCACAAGTTGAATTAAACATTTAAGAGGATTGCTATACCTCCCTTATTTTTTTAGATCTAGAAAATGCCTTCGATAGATTACCGTGGATAGCTACAATTCAAGAACTACAAGATCGAGATGTAGAAATCTAATATATAAACATAGTTAGACCTTTTCTATCATTACGAGGTGCGTATCCAAATTGGTTATCGGATGAGGTTCACTGTTTCCACAGGGGATGTCCACAGAGATCTTGTTTTAGCCTTTTCCTCTGGAGGATCTTCATGAATGGCCTATTACTTCAAAGAAGAGGCTTCATAGTAGTGGCCTATGCCGATGATCTGCTATTGTCGCTAGAGTCCAAACGCGCAAATTGCTTGAAGAATATGGCAATCAAGCACTAGAAATTGTTGCATAGTGGTCACAACTGCACGGAATGCCAATTTTTCGACCCAAGACGTCCAAAATATCTTAAAAGACAACCAATTTTCAAAATAAATCATCATACATTAAAGCACACAAATACTTTAACATATCTCGGAATAACACTTGTTAGTAACCTCTCATTGCTGCATAACTTGAGAAATAACAGCTTCTAAAATGTGCAGCCTCACAGGGAGGTTTATCAAAATCAGTATTAAAAATCTAGTATTTAAATAATTTAGAAAAAAAGGTCACCTGTGCCTCAGCTATATGGTACCACCGTATGCAAAAATCGCATGGTCTGAGATTCATCTCTTAAATCCAAGCACAGTGTCTACTTGTGACTTCTGGTGCATACAAAAAAACCTCAACGGCTGCTTTGTGCGTCCTAACAGGAATCCCACCATTAGCCTTGCAGTTGCAAAGGGTGGCTATATCCGGAAGAACGTTGCGCCTAGGAATACCAGTAGCAGACTACCAGCCTGTCTTCTTTAAAAAAAAAAAATAGTGTGTAGCAATTTAATTCCTTACCGTATATACTTTAATTGAATCGGATGATATGTTGTCAGAAATCAATATCTTCACTGAAGGCTCCAAGACTAACCAGGGGACGGGCTACACCTTCTGCGTTATTAGGCATGAAGAAATAATTCATACAAGACAGATGAAATTAGATCCCGAAAACTCCAATTTTCAGGCATCCTGGCGATCGAGGTCCAGAGAACTCGAATCACAAGAGCATCATAATGCATTCCGACAGCTATTCAAATCTACAGGCGGCTGAAAAATGTATTTACCTCTAACTAACTAGTTCAAATTATAATACAGGCTCTGCAGCATTCCTTCAAGACTTTCTATTTTCAGTGGGTGCGTAGACACACAGGAGTGACTGGGAATGAGATTGCTGACAAACAAGCTAACGAGGTAGCACTTGTCTTCACATCATCAGCTACAGACGTTAGGTTTCTTTTCATATACAGCTTCCTGTCTTAAAAAACAACTAAATATATCTCTACTTCAATACTGGCAAGAAGAATGGGATTATTTCCAAAAGGGGCGCTATACATACAACCTTTCCCCAAACGTATCTAACAAGTTATTACTACACCACAGAAATATCTATGTATTCGCGACAAATCACACTCCGAACGGTTTTCTTTCCGAACTGCACCTGTGGCTGAATAGAAAATTCACTGCATTATTTCCTAAACTGTACCTTAACTCCACATTTTCCCCTTAGAAAGGCACATCATTATCATCATGACTTTCCTTAGTCTTGAAGAAGCCAAACCTACTTCAGAAAATTATATATTGTGTTAGACTAATCGAGCATAATCAATATATATTTCAAAATGTATTGCTACCAATTGACTAAATGTTCTGATAGTTTCATTAATATGTAAGTTTTTCATTGCAACTTCTACAGACTACGAACTTATTCTCCTATGAAGAAAATAACTGTAAATAATCTTACAATAGACTTTGTAACGCTTTGTCTGAATGTAAGGTGGGAGATGTCTAATGTGCGTCGCTGGGTGGGGCTAGTAGAGCTTTAGCCGTTGGGTAAGCCTCCTCACCTAGTTGAATCCTGTTTATTCAGTCATCATTGCTCTCAATATTAAACAGTGAAGTTTTGATACATTATTTTGAACGGGTTGGAAAATGTTTCATAATCTGTGCTTGACGGATGCTTTTTCTTTCTTGTTCGGTATGTATTGTCTTGAAATGGAACTCCTCTGGGACTTCGAGAGTATGTTTTTTCATTTAGTAATGTCCTTTGTATTGTCCTGTTACTTATTGAAAACTAGTTTGAACTTGTAGTTCTTTGGCGGACAAATATCTTTTCCCTTTTGATTTTCGACTAAGCATTCTTTTATTTTTTACAGTCATTTGATAAGCATTCCCTGTACATTTAGGTATTTTTGTTGTATGAATTTCTGTAAAAACTCTTATTGAAGAAAATGTAACTGATTTAATCATTAATCTGCCTAATTATTCCTTGTTAAAATTAGTTTACATAACCACGGTGTTCCAATGCTTTTTCATCCGTTTCTGTGTTAATCATATGCAAGGTGACCAGAAATAAACTCCCCAATTTGAAAATTCAATTATTTATTAATTATAATAAATATAAATATGAAATGAGTGTCATTAACCTCTGGTGGCTATTAAATGTCATCTACTGTAATCATAAAAATAGTTAAAATTTTCGTCAATAGCTGTCGCTGTACGTTATAAATACTCAAATAACTTAAAACAATTCAATTGTCTTATCGTGTTTCAATCGCTAAATAAAATAAATAATATAGCTTAAGATATTTTCTATGCAGTTTTACATGCTAGTTTGAGCATTATTGTACTTCGAAACGGTGCAGCACCATCTATTATTGAAAATATAAACTGCTTTAAAAATTACAGTACATAACAATGGAGTTATGAATACAGAGGAGGAGACATATAGTGTATTGTCTACCATTTGCGAGTGAAGTAACTGAGGAGGTTGTCACAAGATGGCGGCTGCTTTTTTTTAATCGGATCTTCCGTTTCTGGTCACCGCCAGGGCAAACATCCCACCAGTAAAATTGAATAGAAAATTTCTTCTTATTTGAGTGTCTTATTCAAAGAAATTTTTCTCAAAAATGCCGTTAACATTTCTATTTGTTTTTACTGGTATCAGTATGCCATGTAAAACTGTGAGTTTGTTTCCCTGGTTGTCACAATATGGCGGAAACGCAGGGCCTAACTACCGCCAAAGTAAACTCCTACCAGTAAAAATGAAAATCTGCTTCGACTATTATTTATGACTGAAATTTTGTAATAATAAGGCGTTTAAACAAGTTGAAATTTTCTATATAAATCTACTGGTTGAAGTTTCCACCGGCGGTAAACAACTCTTGCGAAAGCGGTTACAGTTGAAGCTTCACTATTTTAAGGATATGTCAGTTCCTCTTTATTAATAGTTCCATGTTTTACACTTGAATTATTGCATAAAAAGCTAAATAACTCGAAAAGTATTGGTCGTAGGGGTATTCTGCTGCGCCAAAATCAGCTGCTTGCAGCCTAAGTGAACTTTTCCCCCCGTCTTTTCCACTATTCCGTTTACCTCTAGCACAATTAGGGGCCTGCCGGGGAGGGGTCAAATGTGGCTCTTCATTATAATAGCTTTTATTTTTGTTACTGTCATATTTTTGACACTTTTTATATACTACATTATTATTTCTACTGTTACCATCTTTTGCACCATTTTTTGCCTCCCTCCCTTATCTATAACAGTTGCTACTTTTTTCCTAATTGGGCTAGAGACATGGTTTTTTCTAATTTACATTCATTTTCGACTGTTATAACAGTCCCAAGTCACATTTTACACTTTTTGTAAGTTGTTAAGGTTTTTCCTTAACATTGGCAACTTTTACAATTATTAGAATATTTTTCTGGTTTTTTCTTGATTGTACTAAGGGTTGCACACAATATTGATCCCACTAAAATTATTTGACCTTGCACTCATTTCTAAGCTTAACATTGACTACTTTTTTATTATTTGAGTTATTCTTCTGATTTTTTCACTAGGATAACTCATATGGCATATTTTCTTGATCCCAATATACATTTTTACATTTAATATTTTTTATCCTTAACAATAGCAACTTTTTTGTTTATTGGGTTATTTCTCTGGTTCTTTCTGGAATGTACTGGAGGTTGCCAACAATTTTGTTCCCATTATAATTAATTGACCATACAAACATTTCTTTGCCTATCATTGACTACTTTTTTATTATTTGAGTTATTCTACTGATCATTGGGATTACTCATATGACATACATTCTGTTGTTACTGGATTACTATTCTGGTTTTTTCTTGAATGTACTGGAGGTTGCCAACAGTTTTATTCTCATTTTAATTATTTGACCTTGCACACATTTCTTGGCTTAGCATTGACTACTTTTTTTTTATTATTTGAGTTATTCTTCTGTTTTTCATTGGGACTTCCCATACGTCATATATTCTTTCCCACTAATCACTACTACAATTAGCACTCATTTCCTTATTATTAGCAACTTTTTTGATTACTGGGTTTAATGTAAACGATTATTAAATTTGAGTCATACCATGTCCTACATTCTTGTTCCCATTTACTATTTTACATTTAGCACTACATTGCTGTTGGCATTATCCTCTCCGTCTCATTTTACCCTCCTTGGTCCTTGGGAGGTCCCTGCACTGATTTTGGCGCACTTACATTTAAATTTTAAAGTTTAAATCTGTCATATTGTGTTTTACATTATCTTACAGGCAAGTCGGCGGGACCCTTGTAGTGTTGGATGAGTATTGTTTGCTTTCCTACTGCAGTACATTAAGAAATATTTTCCAAATGTTTTCCATCTGACAGGTCCACCCAATCTACCAATACTCCCTTTACTCCTTTTTTACTCCTTTTTTGGTTCGTTTATGGGAAATCGAGACTCGACGTGCAATACTCACACTAGAGCAATACTGCTGAAGTTGTACATAACAGATCAACATTAAGAGTGATTAAATGTAAATTTGTGTACTAATAAATTACTTTCAATGATTTATAACAAATTATCAATATCAAAAATGTACATATGTAAATTTGTCTATTATTTAAAATTGAATTAAATTACATTTTATATTATATACTATATTATATAATTCTTTATATTGTACATAATTACGAATTCCTCATCAAAATTTAACGCTACAACTCCTGTGAAAAATAGTGAGATAATGTATACATGAAGTAATGCATTTTTCACAGGGGAACAATGTTATTGGTAAAAGAGTAGTAACTGATAATTAATAATTTAAGTGTATGGTCTTGGTGGCACGGGAGCAATAGCACATACTTCCCTCTTTTCTCCCATTAGTAATGGTTTTACTATCACTATCTATTTTTTTTTTCTTTTTTTTTTTAATTCAAAATTACCCCCCATTTGGCAATTTAATTTTATTCTAAGTCATCTTCGGTGGTTACGACCACTGGTTTTTGCTTTTAACTATCTATTTCCCTTTCCTTCAAAGATGTGTGGCAGGGGCCTAGTGGCTCCCCGATCCAGTTACAATATAACTTTCAGATATAAATATACCAAATAAATAATTCTCACGAAATAATAGATTATAAAAAGTCCAAAATAAAAGTGGAATAATGAATAAGTCACAAATACAAGAAGAAAGCTCTTCAATAGGCGAACATTCATATGAAATAAGTAGCTCGGAACCGACGCTCCTACAAATATTTCACGAATACAGTCAGAAATTAAAAAATAAAAAGAAGAATAAATTAAATAAAGAACAAAACGAACTTAAAATAGCAGAGTACAAAGAAAAATTAGAATGTGCTCTGATGAAAAGTGACGAAATTGAGCAAAACTTGAAGGAAAAAGAACATGAAATAATGGAGTTGAAAGAAATCGTAGAGGAAAAAGAGAGAATGATGATACAACTGGATCAGACAATCCAAGAATTAGAAAATCAGTTAATAACTGCCCAGGCGACTCCAAAGCCACAGAGAGTAAAGGATCTTGTGGAGCATGAAACTGAAGGATCATTTGATTCCAGTATATCAATACACTCAACACCAAGATTAAATACTAAAGTCCTTCCAAAAAATCTGACAACATATTCAGAACCCATGGCAAAATTAATGTCGCTGGAACAATTGATAGATAGCTACAGCAAGACGAAGAGCACTCATGCTAAAGGAGCGTCTAGTATGGCAGAAAAATATCTCATCAAAATAAAACAAAAAATAAGAGAATTAGATGACAACAAAAATAATGTGGAAAAAAGAGCGGAACAGCAGGAAAAGATGATTAGAGAATTAAAGGAGAAGAGTAGAAGAACGGGGACAGGAAAATCGGGCAGACATGACTTAAAAACTACAGAAGAAAGAGCAACTCAAATATCTATACAAGAAGACAACACACAAAATTCCTCAATGTCGACTCAAGATCCTCCGGAGGAAGTAGCCACGCCGAGGTATGGTGAACTTGCTATAAAGAAGATGACAATGACTCAAATGATAGAGATTTATAAATCACTTACAAGAAGTAGAAGAAGAGGTGATTGTGAAGAAGCTAAAAAATACCTAGACAAAATTATCTTTAAAGCAAGTGAAATGGTGAAAGACCTTGAAATACAAAGAGAAGAAAATAATAGAATAACGGCGAATCTCAACACCGTCAATAAGGTGACGTTAGATCAACGTCAAAAAATCCTTGAACACGAACAAATCATAAAAGATCAATTAGAAACGATTAAGAAGTTGCAAGAACAGCCCACTCTAACAAATGAATTGGAAAAATGCAACAAAGAATTGAATGAACTACTAGAAAAAGAATTAAAATACAAAGAAGAAATAGAAAAACAATTAAAAGAAATTAGAAACAAAAATAAAGTAATAGAAGACTTAATTCAATAGCAAAATACAGAAGAAACGATAC
This sequence comes from Maratus speciosus, assembly GCA_963932465.1. NCBI lineage: Eukaryota > Metazoa > Arthropoda > Arachnida > Araneae > Salticidae > Maratus > Maratus speciosus. The sequence goes on along the minus strand of OZ010795.1, from coordinate 350,603,755 downwards.
CTTATACTAGAATCATCTTGGAAGAACTTAAAAAGATAAGAGAAAAAATAGAAACAGTAGAGGAACAACAACCAATCATAAAATGCAATAATATAGAAGAAAACATACAGGCAAATACAGATATTCACTATATTCGGAGGTGGCTGCAATACCTAAGAAGACAACAATTCCAACGGTACATGCACAGTATTCAAAAGCAGCTATCCTGATAACTCGGCAGAAAAACACGAATATGTCGCTCAATGACATAAAAATCATGCTAACAAGAGAAACTAGAAACACAATTGAATATAAACAAATATATTGTGAACTTGCCAAAAACAAAAATACACTAATAATTAAAACGTTTAGTGATGAAAACACGAATAAGCTGCTTGAGACGATTGAGAAGATAGAAACCCTAAAAGACATTGTGGATATAGAATATAAGGCTGCGGATCTCCGAAAACTGATTCTTTTAGGGATCCCGACATATATGGATCCACAAGAAATAATAACCAATCTAAAAAATCTTTATGATTCAGATATTCCAATAAACTACATTAATAGAAAACAAAGAGAAAAAGCTTCAACATACCAACTAATTTTTGAAGCAGAAGCTCCAGTTGCGATTCATCTACTGAGACAACGAAAGATCGTCATGGGATTTACATCGGTCAGGATTGCACCTTACCAACCTATATTAAGATGTAAGAACTGTCAATCTTTCGGACACGTGGATCAGAATTGCCGACAATCTCCAACGTGTGAATACTGTGCAGGACGCCATGATCAAAAATATTGTTATTACAGAAATAAACCACAACAACACAGATGCAGAAACTGCATGGGGAGTGCGAGTGACTTCCCGCATGCAGCTAGTTCTAGTGAATGTCCGACTTTACAATATTTAATACTACAGCGAAGCAATCTAGCACAAATAAATAAAATAAATTCGATATAGGCAGAAACTGTGCTGGAACAAATAGCGACTTCCCGCATCGATCGAGTTCATCAGACTGTCCAACACTACAGTACTACCTGTCACAGAGAAATAAAAATATACAAATTAATCAAGAAAGTTCAATCCGATAAATGAAGAAATAAATAATTCTAATAACTCAACAAACTCAAACAACTCCACTACTCAAAATGGAAATTTAACAGTAAACCAAGAACAAATAATAACAGAAATTCTGAACAACCCTGCAAAACCACAGAAAATATATATTCCAAATGAACTAACCTTTATTCAAATTAATCTACAGGGATCAAGTTCTGCAACATCAACCCTAATACGATTTGCAAATCAGCATAAAATACCAGTTCTTCTATTACAGGACTTTTACTACTTTAACGAAGCCATATGGTCAATTCCGTCAAATTGGCAAGCATTTATCTCAAAAAATAAAACAGCGGCAGTTGTGGTAACTCGAAAGGACGTGGAAGTGATAGAGACATATAAAGACGATAATGCAGTATTCGTCAATCTTACTACTGAATCCGGCAAGATCACAATAGGCTCTGTGTATGCCAGACCAAAAGGTGATTTCAGAGGTGATATGAAGTGGCTGGACTTCTTCGAACCATTGAATCACATCATAATGGGAGGAGACCTCAATGTCCACTTGTCACTTTTAGGATATCAGAAAGAAGATGAACGGGGAAAAATTTTGACATACTTACTATTATCTAATAACTTAACTCTGATCAATGATATAGAGGCACCTCATTCATTTATAGGTCAGCCGAATCGTCCCATGAAGGGGAATCCAGATGTAATCCTTTGTACACAAGACCTGGTGGACTGCGTGGACTCATGGTATGTAGATGACACAGTAGAGAGCACGTCGGACCACAGGTATATCAGATTCTCATTAAATCTTAAACCAGTTATTCTAGACCTTAAAAGATTTAAAACAAGATACTCAAATTTTAAAAAATTTAATTACATTTTGAAACCGAAAATTAATAATTTACTTAAATCCTTATCTGATACTAAAACTCGACTAGAACTGGATGAATGGCTTGATGGTTTTAACCAAGTAATTCTAGACACCTGTAAATCCTCACTAAAAACAAAAAGTTTCAAATTATATCCAACATTTGACTGGTGGACGGCAGAGCTGAAGGTCCAGCGAAATAAAATCTCAGCATTACGGAAAAGATTTAAATCAACAAATGACCCAAAGGAAGAGGACCCAAGAGAACCCTCCTACAAAGAGAAAGAGCAATATACAAAAAACGTATAAAACAACAAAAAACTAAATCATGGCAGAGTTTCTGCTCTAAAACAAAAGACAAATTTGGCCAAGCCTTTAAAATAGCAATGAATAAAAGACTCAAAAATAATCATTTCATACACACAACACTACAGGGTTCAACCCCATATACTACAAAATTAGAAACTTTCAACATATTACATAACCACCATTTCCCAATACATCAAAACCCGCATCCACCTCTCATGGACCCAGTGGCAGAGGAAGATCTCCCCCCCCTCCCCCCCTAATATCTTTTAAAGAAATAAAATCAGCACTTAATGAGCAAAATAATTTAAAAGCCCCTGGATTTGATAAAATTGATGCATTTATTATTAAAAACATATACAATAATTTTAAACATCTAATACGTGACTTATATAACAAATGTCTTACTCTTAACTACTTTCCTAAATCATGGAAAATAGCAAATGTGATCTTCTTCGCAAAACGTAATAAAAATCCACGCCAACCTTCCTCCTATAGACCCATTTGTCTCCTTCCCATGCTGGGAAAAATCTATGAGAGGATCCTAAAACGAAGAATTAATCACTACTTAGAAAAATTAAATGTTCTTCACGGGGCCCAGTATGGCTTCCGTGAGAACAGAAGCACAATTCAACTATTAAACAAATTAAAACATAAAGCAAAAACGTATCTTGAAAAATATAAATACTGCAGCATTATCTCATTCGACATTGTAGGGGCGTTTGACAATATCGATTGGGTCACTTTGGGTCAACAAATTAACGAATTACCAATTCCGCAATATTTAAAATGTATCCTTCTTAGCTTCTTATCCGAACGAGAACTAATAACAAATTATTTATCAAATAACATTAAAAGACCAACTTATCAAGGCTGTCCACAGGGGTCGTGCCTTGGGCCGCTTCTGTGGCTAATCATAGCAAATATAATCTTAATAAACTTTTACAGTAAATTCGAAGACCTGTATGTTTTTTGCGATGACTTCAATATGGTTGTCAAAGCGAGGAGCAGACTCATCTTAGAGACCGAAACCAACCAAAAAATAAAACTTTTTTATAATATTTGCAATAACTTAAATTTACAGATTTCAAAGGAAAAAACGACTTTTATTATGTTGGGGAAAAACACTTTGGATAAACTTCCACCAACCTTTAAATTGGGTAACTATACCATCAAGCCATTAAAGGAAATAAAAATTTTAGGGATAATATTCCAGAGTACTTTAAAATGGGACAAGCACATAACTAGCATAAAAAACAAAATTTTACAGCTAACCTCATCCATTAAACGGGTCTTCTCGGCTACTTGGAGGGTGGACAGAGGCTATCTTAGAACCTGGTACATAGCAGTACTAGAAAAAATTATAGATTATGGTTCGGAGGTGTGGTTTGGAGACCTCAGGATAAAAGATAAACGCGCTCTCCAATCCATCCAAAGAACTTGTCTCACGTCAATAACCAAAACATATAAAAATGTTGCAACACATACGTTACAGGTCCTATTAGGAATACCACCAATCTTAATAACACTGGAATATAAAAATCTAAAATACAATATTTTACACAATAAAAACTTATTACTTAAAGAACCCAAACCAATATGTAAAGATGATATAGAAAATAAAATCCTAAAATATGAAATAAATCCGGAAATTCATTTAAATAACTTAATAGTTACAGACAAAATTATCACAAAAACTAATCTTATTTCGATTTACACAGATGGTTCTAAGGTGGACTCTGGCACAGCATATGCAATGGTAGCCTACAATCATAACATTAAAATTTATGAAAAAACAGTCAAACTGAGAGCAGAAAATTCAATCTTTCAGGCGGAGCTGCACGCAATAATTTCGGCAATTAATTGGGCCATTAACTCCCCTTATACAAAATTCCAAATATTAAGTGACAGTCAATCTACTATTAAAGCCTTAGACAATTTATTTCCAACTAACCCTTCAATTTATTACATCCATAATTTAATTAAACAAAATCAAAATAAAATTTTTTACATTACTTGAATAAAAGGCCACATTGGCATAGCGGGTAATGAACTGGCGGATGAGCTGGCGAATGATGCCGCCCAGTACTGCGACCTACCAGTGGATCGAGGAGTTAAATTGCCTCGGTCCTATCTTATAAAATGTATTCGAACCCAATTACTGGACAGGTGGCAGTACAACTGGGATCACTCAGGGGGTGGCAGATATACGCACGGGCTGGTACCAAAAGTTCAGAACCAAATAATTTCAAAAGATAAAGTATCTATTTACTTTTTAACAGGCCGCGGCAGCTTCCCGTCTTTCCTTTATAATATCGGCAAAAAAGATGACGACCTTTGTAAATGTGGTGGTCGAGGAGACCCGATGCATTACATTTTCGGCAACTGCAAATTCATGAAGTTTAAATTTCACAGAACAGAAACGACAATCCTTCAGGACATCCTAAAAATAATTAATGACCCGGCACAACTTAAAAAACTTTATGCTAACTAGGATATTCTCAATAGCCATTATTCTTTTATTCAATACTAGCAAACCCCGCGGCTTTGCTCGCGTAATATTTGAAATATGCCAACTGATATTTATATGTCTAATTTTTATTAAAAGGTACTAACTAAATTTTTATTTTATTAAAAGGTAATATTTTATTTTATTAAAAGGTATTTATTACTTTTAGGAATAATTCAAAAATTACTATTTAAAACACAGTTTGATTAAACAACATTATTACACTGCATTAGGCAGAAATGAGACTTAAATTAATAAAATGAAATAAAACTAAATAAATGATAATTTAGAAAATATTTTGAAATTTTTAGGCTCAATTAATACTCTCATTTCAGTATTCATTTGAAGTTTTGAATTTTTTAGAAACCCTCTTCTTACATCTTAAAATTAACCATCATGTCAAATTCCAAGTCCTACCACCTATCTCAACATAAAGGGCTATGTTGAAACAGGAACCGTCACCATTAATTTGCCAACATTAATTTTGAAATCGGTTTGTAATTTCCTAATATTCCACAGAAACGTAATTTTAAAAGCTTCTAAAGCCCTTTTTTAGAACGTTTGTTGTTCCCGTGAACCCCAGGTGGTAGAATCACCGGCATAAAATATAGCATGTGTAGGATCAGAGACTGTCACCATTGATTCGCAACTATTACTTTTATAATCGGTTTATATTCCCTGAAATTGCATAGAATCATAATTTAGAGCTTTTTTAGAATGCTTTTCGCACCTCCCCTTCGCTTCACCCCTTTTTAATTCGAATTTATTTTCGACGTTCCTTAGAGGTCATTTATATTTTATAAGTAACTACCATGTCATATTTAAAGTTTCTAGCCTTTTCAGTATCACAGAAATCGCAATTTAGAAAGTTTTTAGCTCCTGCAACCCTCTGGTGGTAGTCGAACAGACATAAAATATAGCTTATGTTTGAGCAGGTTCTATCACCAAAATTTGTCATCATTATTTTTTAATCGGTTTGGTAATTTATAAGTTTGCTTAAAAACATTAATTTATAACGCTTTTAACTCACTTCATTTTTTTTTTATTTGGAATTTTCTTTCGACTCTTCTTGGAAAGCAGTTGCATCTTGTGAGTAAATACCATGCCATACTTCAAAGTGTTAGACCCCTCAGTTGTGCAAAAAACGCAAATTAGAACATGTTTTGCTTTAGCAACCCTCAGATGGTAGTGACAGCAACATGAAATATAACCTATGTTATAGCAGGGACTGTCACCATTGATTTGCAACCATTACTTTTGAAATAGCTTTGGTATTTCCTTAGATTGAGTAGAAATCGCAATTTAGAACGTTTTTAGGACGCTTTTCGCGCATTTTCACCCCTTTTTAAATTTTCAATTTTTTCGAAACTGTTCTTAAAGATCATTTATATCTAATAAATATGTACCTTACCTAACTTTAAAGTGTTAGCCGTACCGATCACAAAAATCGAAATTTAGAACGCTTTTTTGCTCCTGCAACGTATTGGTGATAGTGATACCGACATAAAATAGCGTCTAGTTAGAGCAGAGGCTGTCAGCATCAATTTCCTACCATTACGTTTGAAATCAGATTCATACTTCCTGAGATATTGCCGACAAATCGCATTTAGAACGTTTTTAGAACGCTTTTCGCGCATTTTACTCCTTCATCTCCTCTGGGGTAGTGGAAACAGATATAAAATATAGCCTATCTTGGAGCAAGATCTGTCACCATCATTTTTACTCCATTATATTTGAAATCGGTTCAGTACTTCCTAAGATTGCATAGAAATCGCAATTTAGAAAGTTTTTTACAACGCTTTTTGCGCATTTTGACCCTCTTTTAAATTTCGATTTTTTTAGGAAATGTCTTTAGAGATCATTGATATCTTATAACTAACTACCATTCCAAATTTCACGATTCTAGGCCCTTCCGCCCTTCCACCCCCTTTGGGGTAGTGGCACCGACATAAGAAATCGCCTATGTTGGAGCAAGGGTTGTCACCATCATTGTGACGCCATTATTTTTTAGATAGGTTTGGTATTTCCTGAGGTTGTGTAGAAACCACCATTAGAACGTTTTTTAGAACGTTTTTCGCGCATTTTCACCCCTTTTAAATTTCGAATTGTTTAAGAACTGTTCTTAGAAATCCTTTATATCTAATAAGTAGCTAATATTTCAAATTTCATATTTCTAGGCCCTTCGGTAACGCAAAAATCGCATTTTTAGAACGTTTTTTGCTCCTACCTTTGGGGTAGTGGACCTGACATAAAACATAGCCTATGTTGGAGCAAGGGTTGTCACCGTCATTTTGACACCATTATTTTTTAAATCGGTTTGGTATTTCCTAAGATTGTGTAGAAACTACCATTTAGAACGTTTTTTAGAACGCTTTTTATGCATTTTTACCCCTTTTAAATTTCGAATTGTTTAAGAACTGTTCTTAGACATCATTTATATCTTATAAGTAACTAATATTCAAAATTTCATATTTCTAGGCCCTTCAGTAACGCAAAAATCTATTTTTAGAACGTTTTTTGCTCTTACACCCCCTTTGGGTTAGTGGCACCGACATAAAACATAGCCCGTCTTGGAGCAAGCGTTGTCACCATCATTTTGACACCAAAATTTTTTAAATCGGTTTGGTATTTCCTGAGATTGTGTAGAAACTACCATTTAGAACGTTTTTTAGAACGCTTTTTGTGCATTTTCACCCCTTTTAAATTTCGCATTGTTTAAGAACTGTTCTTAGACATCATTTATATCTTATAAGTAACTAATATTCAAAATTTCATATTTCTAGGCCCTTCAGTAACGCAAAAATCGCATTTTTAGAACGTTTTTTGCTCCTACACCCCCTTTGGGGTAGTGGCACCGACATAAAACATAGCCTATCTTGGAGCAATCGTTGTCACCATCATTTTGACACCAATATTTTTTAATAGGTTTGGTATTTCCTGAGATTGTGTAGAAACTACCCTTTAGAACGTTTTTTAGAACGCTTTTTGTGCATTTTCACCCCTTTTAAATTTCGAATTGTTTAAGAACTGTTCTTAGACATCATTTATATCTTATAAGTAACTAATATTCAAAATTTCATATTTCTAGGCCCTTCAGTAACGCTAAAATCGCATTTTTAGAACATGTTTTGCTCCTACACCCCCTTTGGGGTAGTGGCATCGACATAAGATATAGCCTATGTTCTAAGTTGGACTAACACCATCATTTTGATACCATTACTTTTGGAATCGGTTCGGTAGTTCCAGAGCTTACCTCCTACAAATAAACAATTTTTTCCTCTTTATAATAGGAAGTATAGATAAATACATTCAATAATTACCTCTTCTGATTGCCTGTGGTGGACATGTCATGGGTCCACGTGGTGTATGGAAGGGTGTTTTTGAGATTGTTTTATTTTTAAGAACTTAAATACCACTAGAAATATTGTAAATATGTATAAATATTTTTGTTTAAAAGGGTGAAAAAAAGGGAAAAAAATATTTCTTATCAAATGAAAAGATGAATGTAAATACTTAAAATTTTTTCAAATAGTACGTAAATTCCAAAACATATAAATCATAATCGTAATATATTTCTAGGCTCGCCCTGAAACAATAGGGTAGCCAATTGTGATTGGTAAAGAATCGCCATCTTAAATAATCATAAATTTTCACAGGCGGTCCGGGGACACGTCACTTGCCTCTTGTGCTCTCTTCGGCGTGTCAGGCGGGTCGTTCTGAAGTCTTCTTTCCCGGAGACTGGGGTTCTGGGCTTGTTTCCGCAGGTAGTAAAACTTTTCCCTGCCCTGGGCTTGGGGGTTACACCTGACCATAAGCCAAAAGCGGGTTCCCAGGGTGGGTGCTTATTTACTTACTTACATAACATTAAAAACAAGCGATTATAAATGTCACTTTTTTAATCTTTAAATTTATTATAATTGATGACTAATTGGATATTTAAACTGAGGCGTTTATTTCGGGTCACGCTGTAAGAAAAGCAATGCCTTTCCGAGAATTTTCGCAGCAGTACAGAGAACGTGAAATTTTACACGTAAATCTTTTTTGTTTCTTTTTTAAAGAATTAATTCTTATTACTTTATAAAAATTTTCTTTTTTTTTTTACATTCTTTTATTTACTTCAACTTGGTTTTTGTATGTAAAAATGGTGTTTTGTTACCAATTTTTAACTCAACTCCTGATATGCTAGAAATATAAAAATTATTTACAAAGGTGCGTATTCGATGGCATACAACATTTTATTATTTTTGAATTAATTATAAATTAATAACTTAATTAAACATTTTTTTTTTCATTAGACCACCACTGATAAATCGTAAAATATTCTTTAGGGTTACAATTATATAGAGGTCTGTACGGGCCCGGGCCGGCAGAATTAGGACTAATTTCTCAACGGGGTAGCCCGCCAAAAAAAAAAATTGAATGTCCCTGTATGGCCGGGCCGATAAAAATAATTACGCGGACCTATCGGCCCGATATGAAAATTTAATCTAAGCAGATAAAATAAGAGCCATTTTCAATGAATATAATTTTCCTGAGAAGCATAAATGTGCATCACGAGTCGATGCGAGTTTAACAATATCATACAGAAGTGTAAAATGTTTATCGTAGAGATCGGCATCGTACAGATACATGACGTTTAATCCCGGGTTTAATTTTTTCATTGACTCGTGCCGGGCTGATATCAGGCTTGATTTTTTTTTTTTTTTTTTTTTTTTTTTTTTGCACATAGTCGTGCCATGATGGAACTGGTCTTATTCATTCTCAGGATGTGTAAGGCAGACATTATGTTTTGTAAAAGTATTAATAGCGATAATGAACATCTGTTAACAGTATCTTTGGAAATATACCTTAAGATGGCTCTCATATTCACTGCTCAATACTGCGAAACTTTCAGACACATTTTCTGACTCATTTTTAACTATAAAGGCATAAAATTGACAGGCCTGACTATTGAAGGCATTTGGAACTGAATAACTTATTGCATTTTTAATAAATTACTTATAGAAATAACGGAGATTCTTGTCACGTGACTGTAGGTTTTTCTTTCTTGTGCTATCGTTTCCAGAAATTCGATTCAAAACGTTAACTTTGGCAATATTTTCTGAAAGATATATTGCTTTTATCTAAAAAAAAAAAAAAAAAAAAAAAAAACGACATTTACATAGTTTCTGAATAAGAATACCTGCCAATCTTACGCGTTTCCGAAAAGAAGTGAATTCATAAATGTGTCGAAATGTAGCTCCTTTGGATTCGAGAAAAGCCTTAAAAATGAGAGAAATAGTTTCACAAATCTACTTTTTATTATAAAGTTACAAAATTTTCATGTTTTTAACCTTTTATTCTAGACAACATTAATTTTTTAACGAATCCTTATTTGAATTTTGAAACGTCTGTAGAAACGATGACTTAAAGATTGTTAGTAATCCAATGTTACTACTGTGTGTTTTCTGTTTTGCGAACACATAGTAATCTAAAATATACTGTAAAATGTTCCCATAAATATGTATGTAGTATTCATTAAAAGAATATTAATTGTATGCTGAAAAAAGCGTCATTTTTTTGTAGTAATTGAGTTGGCCCGGGCCGGGCTCGGGCCGAAATTTTAATTTTTACATAGGGCCGGGATCGGACCTAGAAAATCCGACCCGTGTAGTCCTCTACAATTGCTTATGATTTATAAGAACAATGGATCTAATTACGCACTAAACCACGCTCTCCAAAAACGTCAACTGACTGTGAAACTGCAACAAAGAAATATTTTAAAGTGTGTAAAGTAGAGCATATAAATAAACAATAATATAAAAATGTTGTTTTTAAAGTCAATTCCTACTTAGGTCATCAAAGAAAAATTTAATATAATCCCTTAAGCTAATATTAGTTTTTGTTGCATTAAAATATCTCAATTTGTTGATTTTCCATAAGCAAGTAGGTTTACAATGGAAGTCTATGTGAATTGGACAAAATATTAGAGATATCGGTTAAACAGCACCGAAAACTGGTGATTTAAGCAATTAAAATAACAAAACTTTGTAAAAAATAACTATAAAATAAAACAATACACAGGACGCGTTTCGAGATGAAAACATAACAGCTCGTCATCAGCCACAGCATACACGTGTCCGCAAGCGGACAAGGTCAAAAATGAACTGGAGGTAAAGAATATCGCAAAGAATGCGACAGATGGCGCTAGCTTAAAGAGGCACAGGCAAAATATAAAAGTGTTGCCAAAAGGATAGAGGAGAAATTGATAGGGAAAAAATGGAAATAAAAGAAATAAACAAAATAAAAATAAAAATAAAAGAAGTAAATTAAAAAATAAAAATAAAAGAAGTCAATTAAAAAATATAAATAATAATAATAAAGAAAGAAATATAAAAGAATAAAACAAGAAAAAACCAAAAATTCCTTTTTTATTTATTTATTTTTTTTTCCAAAAGTAATTTCCATGGAAATTACTTTTGTAATTCTTTTCCCTTTTCTCTTGTTTCTTTTCTTTTTATTTACCTGGGTAATCATCTACCCGCAAAAAACATTGGCTAATATAGTCCAGGGCTTCTGTTTACAGAAGTCTATGTGATCGTTAAACAAACATGAATAGAAAAGCGATAGCCTACGAATACTAAAAGTTAGGGCTAACATTTAAATAAAGTTAATGACAGTTGCGCTGTGTTAAATTTTAGACGCTTAACTTACTATGATCCTTGGTTTGACGTGTGTGAAACAACACCCCGGTTTCAACAAACGAATCCGGAAAATATTGAAGAAATAAATCATACAATAAAAAGAAAAAAGATTCACTCTAAAATAAAAAACGAGGTATATTTAAAACTAATAAAGAATTTATTTACAATTAAACTTAAACCAAAAATACACAAAATAAATAAGTGAATAGAAAAAACAAAACATAGAAATAATTTTGGTCATTTGGATTTTAAAATCCGTATTTCTTTTACGTTCATTTATATAATCAATCCCCAAGTTCTACTGCGGGGTAAATGATAAAAAAATAAAACTATAATAAATAATGGTACACATGACAAGAGCAACAAAAACTCATACGTTAATTATCTCCAAACATCATGGTAGGGATCCAAATAATGCATGTTCTCCATTTTCACATAAAATTTCCACGTACAGAATTTTCATAAAACGGGCTTTTCTGGTATGTGCTGAAAATACAATTTGAATAATGATATTAGTAATATTCTTGGTAATATTCTTAGAAATGCTTATAATAATGGTTTTAAAGTTCAACATATTAATAAATTATCATGGATTTTGCCAATAATAAGAAGCCTGAACAAAAATTTGATTCACAAAAATACAAACCTTATTCTATTCAATATTATCCAAGCTTGATAAATTAAAATACAGTCTTAATCCGTTCAATAATCTGCTTAGTAGCCAAACCACCTCTAAAATTAAAGAATATCATTTGCACTAAAATTGACCCAATTAATTTTGACAATTATTCGGGAGTATATGAAATACAATTTACTAAAGCAGACGGATTAAAAAATTACTATAATGGCATGACTAGCAGGAAATTTAAGTATAGAAAAAAGGAGAATGTAGCTGATATTAAATATAATAGAAAAACTACAGACCTGGCAAAATTATATCAAGAAGAAATCATCCAAATAAATTTCAAAGAAAGTAGGATAATTTTTCTTCCAGTTTATACTATCTACCGATTATAAGAGAAACCATGGAGATTCTTGTCATATCCCAAACCAAGAATCCGAAATAGTAGTGATCTATGTTAATAGATGGCAGCACTACGCAGTCTGATTGTGAGGTTTCGCATGTAACCAGGGTATTCCACGCAGTTGTAAAAAATGACTTGTTCTGAGAGCTGCGTTTAGCAGCTTCTGTACATATGTAAAATAAACTATAAGTAATCTTATAGTTATGCTTTCTTCCTTAGTTAAGTGTAATTAGTTATAATAAGAGTGTGGTTATATAAAAGATGCGACGATGGGATTTAACCCAAATTAAAATGTTGTGAATTTTTTTGTTTTTTGGAAAAAGAAAAAGAAAAAGAGAACGGAAAATGGCCGATAAAGAAATAATTTCCCTGGGACGCTTAGAAGAATATAATGCGAATGTTCCTTGGACTATTTACGTCGAGAAAATTGATTTTTATTTTTTAGCAAATAGCATCAAAAATGATGAAATGAAGAAGAATATTTTACTAAGTTCTGTTGGAACAACAACGTTTGCTATTTTACGAGATATTATTGTTCCGAATACGCTGAAAGAAATCAGTTACAAGGATCTTTTAAAGAAAGCTAAGGATCATTTTTCACCACGCCCTAGTGAAATTGTCGAACGATTTAAGTTCCAGAAACGACTAAGGAAGCAAGGAGAGAATATAGCCGATTTCGTACGAGATTTACGTCGGTTATCCGAATCGCCTGCGTGATCAGTTGGTGTTTGGAATCCAGTATGAAAAGATACAACAAAAACTACTGGATTCTAAAGATTTAACGTTCCAAACAGCGATAGAAATAGCTGAGTCATTTGAGATAGCTGAGGCTGGAGTGAAATACCTACACATCGGAGATATTACGACTGTCAATCAAGTGCGTGTTTCGAAAGGAGAGAAACCGAAAGTGCAGGTGTTCGCTCATGCACCTAAGCCTAAAGAAGATAAATTCGCGCCTGAGAAAACGTGTTACAGATGCTCAAAAAATCATAATCCCAAATTTTGCCCTTTTAAATCTGAAGAATGCCATTTCTGCATCGATTGGGTCATTTAAAAATTTGCTGTCGAAATAGAAAATTTGGAATGACAAGTGACCTTTTAAGAAAAGAAAAATTAAAACTGTTCAGGAAGAATATTGTTTAAATTTCATGGACGACAACTCCAATAACGTGTCATGGGTAAAATCGATTAAAATAAATGGTGTAAATATACAATTTGAAATTGATAGTGCTGCGGCTCATACTATTGTAAGCAAACGTGTTGCTCATAAATTGTTCTCAGGTAAGCTGCCTTTAATTAAATCTAATATTAAATTACAAACTTATACTAAAGACTCTTTAACTGTTTTGGGGGAATTAAAAGTAAATGCTGTTGTTAATGAATATTGTATACCTTATTTAAGAATGTTGTTAATTAAAGAGGAGGGTCCGAGTCTAATCGGCAAAACTTGGTTAAAAGCATCAAAATTATTTTGGCCTAATATAAATATGATTAAAAGCATTTCGAAAGATGATTTAATTAGAAATTTTTCTAATGTTTTTGCTGACGGAATCGGGACAATCAAGGGTCCTGCCGTGTCAATAAAATTGAAAAAAGATGCAAAACCAGTTTTTCTTAAGTCTCGACCTGTTCTTTTTACTTTAAGAAGAGCTACTGATGTAGAATTGGAACGATTAACGAATGAGGGTATTTTGAAACCTGTTGATCATTCAGAATGGTCTAGTCCTATAGTAATTGTTCCTAAGCCTAATGGTTCTGTTAGAATATGTGGTGATTATAGAGCAACAGTTAATGCTAATACTGAAAATGATAATTATCCTCTTCCTAGAATGGAAGAATTATTTTCTAAATTATCGGGTGTATATGAAATGGTGTATTTTTTGGGTAAATTTTTGGGTGGTAAATTTGTTACTGTTTTTGATTTAAAAGATGCATATTTACAACAACCTGTAGATAACGAAAGTAGTAAAATTTTGACTATAAATATTCATAAAGGTTTGTTTAATGTGTTATGATTAGCATTTGGGGTAAAATGTGCTCCTGGAATGTTCCAAAGGAAAATTGAACATATTTTAAAAAATAATTGAATATGTCGGTGTATTTTTAGATGATGTTATCATAAGTGCTAGTAATGAATCAGAACATTCTGAAAGAGTTGAAAGTGTTCTGAAATGCTTTTCTGAGCATGGTATAAGATTAAATAAGGAAAAATTAAAATTTATGGTTTCGGAAGTTTCATATTTAGGACATAAAATATCTCAGGAAGGAATTAGACCTATTCCAGAAAAAGTTAATGCTATTTTGAATGCTCCTATTCCAAATAATGTATCACAATTGCGTGCATTTTTAGGCTTAATTTCTTATTATAGAAACTTCCTGCCTAATATTTCAGATGTTTTATAACCTTTACATAGATTATTAGATAATAATGTAAACTGGACATGGTCAGAAAAGCATGAAAAAGCTCTTCAAAAAGTGAAACAATTGTTATGTACATCTCCTGTTTTAGAATTATATGATGTTAACAAAGATATAGTTTTAAAGTGTGATGCTTCTGAATATGGTATAGGGTCAGTTTTAAGCCACATTGTTGAGGGTAAAGAGAAACCTATTGCGTATGCTTCGAGAACTTTAAAACAAAACTGAAAGAAAATATGCAATGATTGATAAAGAAGCTTTATCTGTAATGTTTGGTGTCACTAAATTTCACCAATATTTAGCTGGAAAACATTTTAAAATTATAACAGATCATAATCTTTTAATTAGATTATTTGATCCTGTTAAAAAGGTACCTAATACATTATCAGCTAGAATGCTGAGATGGTCGTTAATGTTAGCTGGGTTTGATTATACAATTGAGTATCGCGAGGGTAAAAATAATAAAAATGCTGACGCATTAAGTAGATTACCTCTCCGAGAAACTGCAAATATAGTGAGTAATCCTGCGGAATTAATGTTTGTTTCAAATAATGATAAGTGGCCTATTACTTCTAAAACTATTGCAAAGTGGACAACTGAAATTCCTGTAACTAAACAAATTTTAGAGTGGGTGTTACATGGGTGGCCGCGAAAGGTTAAACAAGAAGAATATCAACCATATTTTCGTAGAAGGTAGGAAATTTCCTGTCTAGAAAATTGTTTATTGTGGGGACATAGAGTGATCATACCAGCGGAAGGCCGTGAATATATATTAAAATTACTGCATTCCGTTCATCAGGGTAAATCGAGTATGAAAGCGAAAGCTAGGTGGGTAGTTTGGTGACCAAATATGGATAAATAAATTGAACAAATGGTTAATTCTTGTAATAGATGTCAGATGTTTGCGAGGGATTGTCCCAAAATGGAACCCTTGAAATGGAAATCTGAACTGCCCTGGGAAAGGATCCATATAGATCATGCCGGTCCTTTTGAAGGTAAAATGTTTTTAATAGTAGTCGATTCTTATACTAAATGGTTGGAGGTAGAGGTAGTACCCAGGTCTGATAGTAAAACTACAATTAAGGTATTAAGGAGATTTTTTGCTACATTTGGATTACCTGTTGAATTGATCAGTGATAATGGTCCCGCGTTGACAAGTGATGAATTTGAGGAATTTCTTAAAAATAATGGAATTAAGCATACACCTGTTCCACCTTATCATCCGTCTTCGAACGGACAAGCGGAAAGATATGTACAAACTGTGAAAAATTGTCTTAAAAAGCTAGATAAAAGTGACGTAACATTGTCAATTTCACGATTTTTGTTAGAAAATCATTCCACTCCTCATTCGGTGACTGGTAAAACTCTTGCTGAATTAATGTTTGGAAGGCCAGTTCGAACAGCCCTTCACTTGGTATTACCATCAAAACCTAAAATACAGCAACCCCTGCACAAATATAAACTTCATGATTTAGTTTTTGTTAAAAATTTTGGAAAAGGGGAGAAATGGGTAAAAGGAAAAATTATGAAATTATTGGGGAGCAGATGGGTTTTAGTAAATAGATGTGACGGAGTAATGTGTAAGCGTCACGTTGATCAGTTGAGACGAAATAAAGAGATAAGTTATGAAATACCAGAGAGAGTCGTAGAGATGAATCGAAATGATAAACTAATGTCAGACAAAGTTGAAAATATGGGACATAGTGGTAAAAATTACAGTGATTATGATAGGCATGAAAGGATTAACCAAAACGATTTTTCTGGAATTAATGGCAAAATAAAAGAACAGCTTAATAATGATAATACTATAGAACCAAGCCAATCTCAGCCTTCGCATGATATTGTGCAGGTACAGTTGTGAGTAATAAAAATGATGTTACGACAGATAAAACTGTAAAAGACAATTTTACTAAAAACAATGACGAGGGCTGTAAGAAAATTGCTCCAGTTCGAAGAAGTCAAAGAGCAAGATTGCCTGTAGTTCGTTTGAACTATGAAGGAGGGGTGTCATATCCCAGACCAAGAATCCGAAATAGTATCGATTTATGTTAATAGATGGCAGCACTACGCAGTCTGATTGTGAGGTTTCGCATGTAACTAGAGTATTCCACGCAGTTGTAAGAAATGACTTGTTTTGAGAGCTGCGTTTAGCAGCTTCTGTACATATGTAAAATAAACTATAAGTAATCTTATAGTTATACTTTCTTCCTTAGTTAAGTGTAATTAGTTATAATAAGAGTGTGGTGATATAAAAATTCTAACGCGCAAAAGTTCCATATGTAATGATGCAGCAACATTTAAATTACCAAAATTATGGCTCGAGTTATCCAAAGGTTACTCGAACAGAAATAAACATCCATGTAAAATAAAAAAAAAATAACGTGCCCAACATCAAAAACTGAATGCTGGCGTTTAAGATCATTGCATCATAGGTCGTGCAACTTCAGAATATTTTTATTTATCTGTTTTGAAAGTGACTCGGCTAAGGTCAAAACATGTAAACAGTCAAATAAAACTATTTTTACTGTTTTTAAAGATTTAATCTTACACCTTTTGGCAATTAGAAATAGTACATTTCAGTTTTTTCTATCATCTCGAAGGCATTTAACTTTCATTCACCTGAAATTTAATGCATCTCATAAAACGCGTGGTAAAGTGTTAAATGTCATTTTTTCAATTATACCTGTGGCAATCCAGCTCTTTTTTTTTTTTTTAACAATTTTGATTGTGGCAGCGTTAAAAGTTTTTATGTTTTCGAGGTAGACAGAAAAGTACCGTCGGCAAACAGAAAAAAAATAAGAATATCTCATACATTTTAATCTTCGAATTGTCACAAAAAATGAAAATAAAAATGGAAATAATAATTCGTTCCGAAATTATATTTTTTCAATATACATAAAAAATAATCCTCGTGGTCAAATGCATAATGACATTGCACCAAACAGATTTACACAAATCGATTTATGACAAAAAATCCGTAATTAATAAGTTTTTCGATTTTTTTTTTTTTATTATATGGCTTAACTTGAAAGTGATTAAGCATTTAATGGGGATTTTATATGAGTAATTTATATACTATTTAATATTTATTTCCAAACTTTTAACAATCGGATAAATCTTCTAAATTGAGTATTAGAGAAAGTAAAAATATATAATATAAAATCGTATAAGAAGAAAATTGCAAAAAAAAAAAAAAAAAAAAAAAAAAGTTTAAAATTCAATAACCATATTTCTGTCCTCATTAAAATTAAATGATTTTTAATTATATTTGAGATTTTGTCGAAAATATTTTATCACGCATCTGATGTGTGGTATAAAGGAATTATAAAGAGATTTCTTTCTTTTTTCCCTGCTTTTTCTATTATAATTAAGTAGTATTATAGATTTTAAAACATTTTAAAAAATTAGATATTCTGATTCAAATGTATATATATATATATATGTACATATATATATATATATACATGTGAATACATTAAGAACTGGGTATTTTTAGGTTAGCAAAGTGCAGGTGATAAATCGCCAAACGCTGTTCCCGACGCATTTTTTTTTTGTATTTCACTAATTTCATTTAAAATATAATTCATTCCCTAATTTTATTTAAAATACCAAACTTTCAGTTAAAACTAAAGCATTTTAAATTCAGGGTGTTTACTTCTTTCTTTCATTCTTTTCGAAAAGAAAAGAAAATTATTAAATAATGCCACAAACCATGACATTTAATTTCAACTTCAAAGCATTGTTTTAATTTACCACGCGTAAAAAAAATGCTAAATGGCTAGTTAAAAAATGCTATTCGCGAGATTTGTACCCGGCTAACATGAAAGTACCAAGAATTCTTTGCGACCATGAAAACTTTTATGTAGTTTTATTCGAAAAAATAATTTTAATTTTATAACCAAAATGGAAATCTTGCATATGGAATGCGAAGGGCCCAGTCCGAAATTGCTTATGACAGTCATATGACTTTGACTATTATAATATAGATGAAATGATGGCGATAGAACAATATTTGGCAATTTATCACCTGTGCCTCGCTAACATTAAAGTACCAAAATGGCTGCCTTGAATATAAAAAGGGAAGTAGTCCGCCCGGAACTGTTGATGACAGTCACATGACTTAGGCTATTATTATAGAGATAATGGCTGTAAATATTAAAAAAAAAAAAAAAAAAAAAAAAAAAAAAATGTTCAAACGTTGGACTTAAAGCATGGGTTTCTTTTCGGATTTTATCTATTTCAATTTTTTGAATATTCTTTGATTCTCCAGTTTTTAACATTGGTAAATGAATATAAGACGTTCTTTTGTATAAATAAATCATTTCATTGCTAATGTTTATCAACTCTTTGCGACCTCTTCGGTCCCTGGGTCCCCAAACGAGGAGCTCTGTTCTTTTCCTTACAAAATACTAAAATGTGCGATTTTTTTTACGTTTTCACATAACTTCTTAATAGTTGAATGTTTTTTTGCGTTCAAAGCAAACGATAAATGGCAGCATCTAAGCTGATTCCCAAATAAAATAAATGTTATTTTCATCTGAGTTTACAAAATGCCTAAAAATGCCCAAATGACAGTATGACCAAGAAAGTGGGAAATTTTCACAAGTATTTAACTTGCATTTTTTTTCAATAAAATTTTTTGAGAATTTGTAGATTATTTACTTGTGTAAAGTTCTTAAATTTGTGATTGCGTTAATTTAGGTTTAGTCCAGGCAATAGAGGATTTTACCTGGCAAAATTAATGGTAGTTTTGAAATTGACTTATTTTATGTTTTTTGGGTCGCTGATTCCTAATTTGTAACTTCCCACCAAAATTTCCCCCGGCAACCCCCCCCCCCCCCCCCCAAATTTTGGTAAAATGTCCAACCAAAAAATGTTTTTATTATAAAAATAGTTTTACGGGAAAAGTATCTAGAAATTCAGAAAGTAGACAAAATTTGCAACAAATTAGATGCATGACATTATGACGTAGGATGAAGGGGGAGGGAGGGATCTGCCTCGGAACATGCGCCGCGGTGCTGCGTGGACTAAGTCGCGCAATTCCACTTAACCACTCAGATCGTTTACTTTCGCCCTCCCATCTCCCCTCCGAACTTTCCCTATAAGGTTTACTTTAAGTTTTTTGGATCACTGAATCCGAATTTTTAACTTCCCCCAAAATTTCGCCCCCCCCCAAAAAAATATTTGTTTTTAAATTAATTTTTTTATTTTTTTAAGGGAAAAGTATGTTGAAATTCAGAAAGCAGAGAAAATTTGCAACAAATAGGGTATATGACATTACGACGTAGGATGAACGGGGAGGGGGAGGGTTGACTCGGAACATACACTGTGGTGCTATGTGCACTAAGTTATGCAAGTCCAGGCAATAGGGGGTTTTGCCTGGCAAAATTAATGCTAGTTTTGGATTTCGACCCACTTTATGTTTTTTGGGTCGCTGAATCCGAATTTGTAACTTCCCACCAAAATTTCCCCCGACAAACTTCCAAAAAACTGATTTTTTGAAAAAATTTGGTTTTTGAGAACAGCGCGCGGGGAATGTTCCGAGGCAGTCCTCTCCCTCCTCATTCATCCTACGTTGTAATGTCATATATCCTATTTGTAGCAAATTTTGTCTACTTTCTGAATTTCAACATACTTTTCGCCTAAAAAAATTAAAAAAATAATTTAAAAACAACTATTTTGGGGGGTTGCGAGGGGCGAAAATTTGGGGGAATTTAAAAATTCGGATTCAGCGACCCAAAAAACTTACAGAAAACCTTATAGGAAAAATTCGGAGGGAAGATGGGAGGGCGAATGTAAACGATGTGAGTGGTTAAGTGGAATTGCGCAACTTAGTCCACGTAGCACCGCGGCGCATGTTCCGAGGCAGATCCCCCTCCCCCTTCATCCTACGTCATAATGTCATGTATCTAATTTGTTGCAAATTTTGTCTACTTTCTGAATTTCTAGATACTTTTCCCCTAAAACAATAAAAAAATTGAGTTTTGTAATAAAAACCTTTTTTGTGGGCATTTTACGAAAATTTCGGAGGGGGGGGGGGGTTGCCGCGGGAAATTTTGGTGGGAAGTTTAAAATTCGAATTCAGCGACCCCAAAAACATATAGTAAACCTTTTTCAAGAACTACCATGAATTTTGCTGCTAACCGCCGCGGCGAGCGGCCCATCTTCGTCCGCAGCCCTTTATTCTTCTACTCTACTCAGACTCTTTTGCGGAAGCAAGATTTTTAGGTCCCAAGCCACATCCCGAATGAAAGACTCTCTAGCGAAAGCGAGATTGAAAAAAAAAATCAAAAATTGAAACCGGGCAAATTTAAAAGGGAAATTACACAAATTAAAGACACCGAAAAGCGGTAAGGGTTGGGCTCGGGGAGATGAAGCTACCGAACGACTCATAGCTACTTCGAGCTTATTATTACCCCTATACGCTCTCTATTGCCTGGACTAGTTAATGTTTATTAAACTGATGTTTTAAGAGGGTTTGTAGTTTTAGATCCATATTTTTTAACCTAAATTACTAAGCGCCTAAAGGATCAATTTCAGAAAAGATATTTTTTCTGTCATTTACGATGTCATTTTGTTTGTAAAAAACCAATGAATAAACATTTGTATTATTATTTTAGCTTCGAAACTGAAGAGGTTAAAAAATGTTGGCACATAAAAAAAAGAATTTAGATAATAAGTAAAAAATCCCAAACTTTCAAATGCTTTCACTTTTATAGATGAAAATTCGTAACATTTTCTGAAAAGTGACTAGCGATAAAATCAAGAACGAAAAATCATGCGTCCAGCATAGATTATGAAACACTTTCCAACACATCTAGAATACGGAAACAAAACTTTACAATTTATTATGTATTTAGAAAATGCGTATCGCATTTGTAAACCCTGTTTCTGCAATTACCTTGAATAGTACGAAAAATATCGAATTTTTTGTACAGCCTTGTGTATAATCCATAGATTCATATGTATATTACATAGTATACTAAAAGTAAATTCAATTAATCGCATAGCACAATTGAAATTTCCCATTCAGCAATTTCTGTCAGTAAACGCAAATGCACTTCAGATCTTTTGTATAATTCTGTATATGATCTACAGAATTTATACAAACCAAGTACTATATACCACACTAAAAAAATTGTTAAAATTTAAAGAAAATTTCAGAACTGATAATGCATTTCCAGCAATTATTCTCATAGGCATTACTGTAGCCAAATATTTTACTTGAGAATTGCAAGTGGACATAAAGTTGCTGCCTCCCCCCCCCCCTCTGCTTCTATTTCTCAAAATCCCTAACAGTCACTATCAAGTCAAAATTCGGATGCTTTTTCGGTTTCTAACTTAACCAAAAACTTAACTGAATTTCAAACAAGAAGGAAAAATCATTCGTCAAGCATAGATTACGAAACACTTTCCAACACTTCCTGAATGCTTTAACAAAACTTCGTTATTTAGGGAAATAAGGTAAATAGCCATCAAAAATCTCCCTCTCCACTATGCTGGTTATCTATCTACTCTGATTAATGCCTGTTTTAAGTTTGAACATTTTCCTAGTGATTGGAAGAAAGCAATCATTATTCCTATCAAGAAACCCGGGGAAGACCCTTCACTGGCTGCGAGTTACAGACCCATCAGCTTGCTCCCTGTCCTTAGTAAGCTGACTGAGCACATCTTTCTCACTCGTCTTCAACAATTTCTACCTGACATATCTGAACAATTTGGCTTTACGCCAAAACATTCCACAGCACACCAGCTGCTTAGGGTGGTTGAATTCATTCATGATGGGTTTGACGACTCTGAGTATGTTGGATCACTCTTCATTGATGTCGCGAAGGCGTTGGATACTGTTTGGCTCTCTGGCCTCATCTACAAATAACTTAAGTTAAAAGTTCCGAATGCGCATGTGCGCTTTACTGACAAGTACCTTCGTGGCAGAACATTCTGCGTTCGCTATGCCAACTTCATTTCAACACCTCGCCTGATACACACGGGCGTGCCACAAGGCTCCAAATTGCGCCCCTGGCTTTACAAAGCTTATATCTCAGACATTGCCACTACTCCACGTACGTTGTTGGCTATTTATGCGGACGACACAACTGTGATGGCTCGTGACAAAAACTGTCTTTTCATGCACGAGTATCTACAACAACACATATGTAAACTTGAATCGCTCTTCACCAAATGGCGTATTAAAATTAACTCCAATAAATCACAGGCTATTATCTTCACTCGTTATCGTTCTATCCCTCCTCCACTCTACCTTGATGGCTCCTTCGTCAGCTTCGGACGGGAGGTTAAGTACATGAGTGTATACCTGGACAGCACGCTCACTTGGCGCAAGCACATCGACTATAGCGTCCAAAAGTTTTACAAAGCTAACAATGATCTTGTCCATTTCCTGTACAGTAATGAGATAAGTATGGGCAATAAATTACTGTTATATAAGACAGTACTTCGTCCCATACTTCTCTACTGCGCTCAGGTCTGACGCTCGGCGGCTAAGACCAATTTGCAAAAAATTCAAGTTGTTCAAAACAAAACCCTCCGTGGTATAATACACTCCCCCTGGTACCGTAGAAATATGGTAATTCACAATGATCTCAATATTCCTCCTATCCGTAGCACTTTTAAAAATCAAACTATTAAGTTTTTCAACAATATTCCTGCTATTCCTAACCCTTCTTTATAGAATATTTCTATCTATGATGAGCGAGCCCGCTGGAGAAGACAACGAGCCACTCTTCATCTTCCGGAAAACATTGACCCGGGTTAATTTTTATTTTCTCCTTTTTTCATTGATAGGGCTTGTCCTTTCTAGACGTTCATTATCATTTTATTAATTGTAATTTTTTTCTTGTAAATAGCTTTTTATTTTTTATTTTTATTTTTATTTTATTATTATTTCTATCATTTATTAATTATTAATTGCATCTTATTTTTATTTATATAATGTATGGCGCCATTAAATGACCTTTGTTTTATAATTGGGGAGTTTCCTTCTTTTCGCGTTCCTGACGTTATGTTGTCAGGCTTAGGCTAAGACATAACTTGCTCTACTATCATTTCTCTATTAGAGGTGCGGAGTTATGCTCCTGGGACTCTGTGAACCGTCTCTTCCATATTCCATGTTTGTGTCTCATCTCTCTCAAGATCGCCGGTGTGTGTATTTCTCTGCGTGGAAACCCGTACAGTAAAGCGTTATTTTCAGAGTTAAACTACAGCATCTAAAATATATAGTGTGGAAAATAGCTATCCCAGTACTACTTAAAAAAGTGCTAAAATATTGGATCCCATAAACGTCAAACGATGATGCTGAAATCCAAAGAGCCGATCGCAGTGACATCTGCAGGATATTTTCTAAAACACCAAGACGATTTGGTCTAGACGCTGTAATATTACGACGTTTACATTGAAATTTGAAAATATACCTCAGATGTCGCTACGAAAGTATCTTTGGATTTCAGCATCGTTGCACATTTAAGGAATACGCATTTTTAACACGCACTGTCCGGGGCCAGGCTAAACTGTTCGAGCTGTTTTGGGGACCGCGTGAGTTGTCTACCACTGGGATTGGTCACAGATTCTTCTACATGTTAGATTAATTTTATTTTTGATTGGATTACTGAATTTATACCCCCCCCCACCCTTTTTCGATCCTGGTCAAAGCCGAGATGTTTATTTCTCAGCTGTGATGAATTTGTTAAGGTGTAGCAAAGGGCTTTTTTAAAGGCTGAGCTGTCCGAGGGCACCCTTGTTGACCACGACTGGTGATGAGTACTAGGCTTAACTATCAAAATTATAGTGTGCTATGTGGCCCCATTTTTTCAGTTTTCAGAGTAAGCGTTAGTTAGGACCTCTGGTTTTCCTGGATGTCTAGCTTTGCTGTGACTCCTGGCATCGCTTCCCTTTTCAATCCCCGACTTTTGCCGGGTAAGATATCCGGTCTGTCAACAAGTGTACGGCACCAAAATTTGATTGGATGCTCTATGCGGCCATTTCATTTTGGGCCTAAGACGAGCCGCAAGTGCTTCAAAACACTGGAATGGCCCTTAAGGGTTCTCCACCAGAGTTTTCTAAATTATTAGTTGTTTCTAAACCGTTTTGTTGTTTCTAAATTTTAAAGTTATGTCATATTTCAATTTCGTTGGAGGTTTCACTTGACGGCTACACGATCCACGTCGGTACTCTTTAAGCACCGCGTTGAATTGACTTGATTAGCCAAATATTTTAGTGTATCTCTGTAAATGAACGATAAATTATATTCTCACCAGATTCTGCAGTAAGTGTTTTGTAGTCTACCTCAGTGATTCATACAAATTTCAATATATTTAAAATAGTTTAATTTTATTAAAATACATCGCAAATGTTTTTTTCCCCATAGGTCGTCATGTAACGGAAGTTTTTTGAGTGTCCCTATAAATGCACCGTTAGTGATAAACACTTCATTTTCAGTACGTATATGCCACAGTAAACGCCATTAACAGTTAGAGCACGGGCGGACAGACAGATAGACAAACCGAATTCATAAACACTTTTCAACTATGTTGGAAAGTGTTAAAAAGACTAAATTTTAAATATCTGAATTTTTTTATTCGTGACGTCTTTAAGGAGTAAAATTGTGGTGATGTTTTTTAAAGAGGAAAATAAACGTTATTAGAAAAAATATATCAATAGAAATGCATCGAGATATACAAGAAATAACAAAATTCCTATACCATCAATGCTGCACCTTTTTTCTCTCAGTAACTAATAATATACCTGGGACCAAAATTTAAATACAAAAGAGTTTAACTGAGATAGTTTGTAATTGAAATGTTAACACAATCATCTGCTTATTATAGAAATATTGCAGACTTATACTACAGATTTATATGCAGGAGTAAATACAGGGAGGTCATAAAAAAATTCCTCGATATATGAACCCCTAGCGGCCTAACCGCTGAACCAATCGACAAGAAGTTTTAGATATACCTATTTGAAAGTATGCGCTCGAGATCGTGATGATTTAAAACAATAGAGCTCTCACGGTTACGGTTGGAGGGAAAAAAATACGAAAATTTCGAATGGCAAAACCCATTTTTTTTCATGCGCAAATTCCTCAGCGCATTGAAAAACCATAAATAGCGTTGGAATGATACACGTATGATCAAAATTGCTGGAGTAAACACTTGCAAAAAATACCATTGCGAGGAACGAAGAAGTGGCTGCAAGACATGTTTTTCAGTAGCCAATTTTTTTTCTTACTTGTGAACTGAGTAATGTTGTAAGATTTGTTTTAAAATGTATTTTTGAATTGTGTTTGTGTACGCATAGTGAAAATAAAAATGCAATCATTTGTTTAAGTGTGTTATATATTACGTTATATAGGAACTGATTAGGTTTGAGTGCCACGATATTACACCGGCAATTATAGTCATACGTGTATCGTAACAGTGCCATTTATGTTTTTTCAATGCGCTGATGAATTTGCACGGGAAAAAAGGGTTTGCCATTTGAAAATTTCGAAATTTTTTTCACTGTAATCGTAACAGTGAGAGATCTATTGTTTTAAATAATCACGATCTCGAGCGCATACCTTGAAATAACTAAATCTGAAATTTCCTTTCGATTGGTTGATCGGTTAGCTCGCTATGGGTACATATATCGGGGAAGTTTTTTATGACCACCCTGTATTACGATTAACAATTTAAGAGGGTAGTGTGCTTATAGTTAACCCCTTTACACGTATGCCCGTACATCGTACGTGCAAGAAGAGTTTGCTTGTTTCGTTACTAAAAGCTTTTCGATACCACTAATTTTAAACTACTAATAACCGAGAATAAACCCCTTTAAACTACTAATATTAACTTTATTTAATGTCAAATATATTTCGATGATAAAAGGCAAATAATTTAGTACGCAAAAAGAGATATATGGTTCCTATTTTTAGTTAATTGTGTCAAAAAAGTTAATCTCAGGTTAAGAGCCTACTGTAATAAAACGATTACACACACAAGCTAACGTCAAGCCAATAACCAGCGTTTCTTTTTCAAATTTCTCGTTTGCATCTCAATATTATTTAAATGACTCTTTTGCTTAGGATATCCGAGGCTGTTGTCTATCCGGATACTCTTTACTTTTGCGATTTTAGTTGCAGCATATATTTTTTTACGAGGATACTTTCACTTTCAAAACCGGTTACGAAAGTATGCAAAATAAAAAAATCATTGAACAATTATGAAATCGTAAAGATAAATTTAAAAAGAACGCCACTATTGGTTTAATATTAGCTTCCGTATGGCTTCTCATTTCTATCTTAGGCTGTTAATACACTATATCTATTTGTGGAAATTACTTGCAATTTTATATTTTAACCCCTTTCAGGGCGCTGGTTCATTTCTGTACTACTTAATTTTAATCCTAAATACCATATTTGTACAACAATTTTGGAATGAAAATTTTCTTTATAGTAACTCTTTATCTACTGACGGCACTTATAAGTACCATTAAAATAACTTGTTATAAAATTCATTTAATACATCGATTAGTAGTAATACAGTTTAGAATGAGTTATAGATGCATTACTTTATCTTGTTGGTTACACAAAACAAAAATATTTTTAAAAGGATTATTTCTTTTTGTCTTTGAATCTTTTCAGCTTTCTTGGCGTTGGGGGGGGGGGGAGGGCTGGGGTTCAATTCGGAAAAATTTCTGTATTTCTATTGTTAGAACATTATATATGTACATTTTCTAGTTCTATAAAATACTAAGAAAAATATTTAAAATAAAAGATTTGGGTGGGGTTATATATATTGCACAATGTCCTTAGAAATTCAAATTTATTAGTCTTTCTATATCATTCAATCCTTCTAAAATCTTTCTAAAATTTATTAAATGATTATGTAAATCTTCTAATGTAGTTTCAATAATTCACGAAAAGTGCTTTAGAACATAAAATTTTCATGAATTCATAATTCAGAACATAAAGGGTTAACTACTCGAAGAAAAGATTTTACTGTTTGTTTTCGGAAAGCGAAACACTCCGCGCTTTTGAGTATGCGTCAGGTCTGTTTTGATTTCGTCAAAATAGGGATGATCGGAAGCTGTTTAGCTGCGTTTAGCTGAGTGCCAATCTTAGCGACAACGTACAACTGGAACTTCGGAAATAACCTATCTAAGCATTAACACCCCTTTGGATAATAGAATCATCTCAGAGTGTTAGGCGCGGCTTTCGAAAACGAACAGTACTTATCTTCAATAAATTTGTTTGCAAATTCTAGTATCAGTCACTCATTTCAGCATTTTACGAATAGAAGTAATTTGCCCCTGTAAAGGGTAAATGCGTGATACTTTTACTTTAAGATAGCCGAATAGAACACCTTTCTGATGAATACATGCAATTTTAAACTACTGTGAACAGTGAAAGTTTAATTATAGAAATCTTCCAATTCTAGGTAGCTTAAAGATAAGTATTATAAAAACAAACTTTTTGTTAACTAAACTAAAAGGGTAAGTGTTTAACATTCGATAATTCAAGATATTTAACAAAAACTACTTTAATAATAGAATCGTAGATGATTTTGCTCTCTTAACTTCGAAGTTCAGTTTCTTAATTAAATTTTGTTGCCCATTTCTCAATTATACTAATTACTATAGAATAATAAAGTAAAATTGATTTTGCGAATTCGCTCAAAACACGCATTCTTAATTACAATAAAGTTTAATCCCTAGAATTTAGTTAATATTTACTCTGATTTATAATTTTAAACAAGATGGTATATCTACTAATCACTGACGTTATTTTATTTCAGATAATTTGAATTGCATTTCATTTGACAATTTTAATTCGTTTGACAATTTTAATCTGCGTGCTAATGATGTTTTGTATTTTTTCTTTGGAAAAAAAATCATAGGAAAGTTAATATGATGTAAATTTGGGCAAACATAATTCCTGTGAGGATATGCGATAAAAAAAAAAGAATATGAGAAAATATTTTGAAGAAATATATACTTTTGTGCATTCAGAGAGCAGAATCCGAAATAAAATTTTTACTCAGTAAATTTTGCTCTCAACGTACGCTATTAAATATTTTGTTCCATGTTTAAAGTAACTATGTGTAAAGTCTGTCTGCCTACGTTGAAGAACGTTTTTTGAAAAACTTCGCAAAGGAACATTGCATTCACATTTTTTTATTTAGTTTTAATAAAAATTAATAATTTACATTTAAAATTTTATATATATCACTCTGAATTTACAATAATGTTAAATATGTATGAAAATATGATTTTTTTTTAAAACTTGAAATATGCTACACGAAAAACAAATAAACTTGTCAGAAAAAAAACTACTAAAGTAAACTATAAGCTTTTATGTAGGAACAAATAAGCTTGCTTTTCCATTTGAATAAAACCTACCCAAATCATCACTCAGCCACTATTTTCTACACGCCTTGAAAGCAGATATGTCTCACTTCGTAAATCATGCCAGATATATCTTAACACTAGAACGGCGGGAAATTTTACTCGAGTTTTATAGAAATATTTCACATCAGAATTTTTACTAAAAACTATTTAACTTATATATTTAAGTTATTTTTGTGCAGCATATATTAATCTTATATTATAAAACAATTTCTGGTTCGAATCGACATGTATTCATTCGGCAAGGGTCAAAATGACCCCTCGCCGCCGTTCTAGTGTTAAACCATCTAGTCATAAAGATTGAACTTTCTTTCATCGGTAAAAACAAATTTTTCTCATAGTTTGAATTTCAAAACTTTCGACGATGCGCATTTTAATCTTGCATCAATGTGATGCTTTTTTATTTTTGGCTTGTCTTTGAATTTAGCATATTTGAAGCATTTGGCTTTTTTAAAACACATTTGTAGTTCTTAACATTACTGAGAGTTCTACAGCAGATTTTATAGTAAAAGAGTAGGCACAATCTTGAACTGTCATTGTAATAATGTTCCGTTTTTATTTATTTTTAAGGATATTTGGCATTCACTCAACCCGCAATCCGAAAAAGACGTGATTTTAACCTTTTCTTCATCAGTCAATGATTTCCCGCGAGCCATGCTCAAAGCAGCAGTTGTATATCCCATAACTTCAAATCTAGGCACTATTAACCTATAAGCAACAATACAGATGCGTCTCCCATAAAATACTACAGTTATGATGTCATTACATTATGCTAGATTTAAAAGAAGTTACTAATCCTATTCTTATTTCCATTTATTACTATTACACGATTTTAACATTTGTAGATGAAAATACTTTTTTACATGTAGTAGAATTCAATTCACTTTACATTTTACATCTGATATATTACATCAGATAAGATATATAACTATTTTCGTAATTTTATTCTAATAGTCCAAGAGCTATTAAACATTTTAGGGAAGGTATTTGAGGCATCCTGAAAATTTGTGCAACACTTCTTCTGTAATGCCTGAATACAAAATCGAATGTCTGGCTGAAGGATCGTGGCCCAAAATCTGTGCCAGACACGTGTCAAGTGCCATTTTTTGACTACTCAAAAAAGGTATTTGAGGCACGCTGAGATTGAGACAGAATAATATTTATGCTTAGAAAAAAATATTTTGAAAATGACAGACACTTTAGTCGGCCCAAAACCTGTGCCAGACACGTGTCAAGTGCCATTTTTTGACTACCCAAAAAAGGTATTTGAGGCACTTTGAGATTGAGACAGAATAGTATTTATGCTTAGAAAAAATATATTTTGAAAAAGACAGACACTTTTGTTGGCACTTTCTATTTGCCAGACAACATAGAATGTTAAACGCGAGTGCCAGTAATGCTGGACTTGCGGTGCCCCGCTGAAGATCCATTTACTGACTTACGATACAAACAAAGCGTAAATCGCGTTGCACCACTTTTCCCCCTTTATCCTTAACCAATGAACCCCCAAAACTAATCAGGGAAGTTCCTTAACATAATAAACCGTCATACCAAATTTGGAGCAAATCGAATAATTCTGCATGAACCTTAACTTTGAGTTTAAAACAATTTTAATCAGTTTAAATTTCGTACTAACCGTCATTAAACGATCGTTAAATTTCATTACTTATAAATGTATATGACAAAATCATAGTTATAAAAGTATATTTATATACTTTTATATAAATATACTTTTAAATATACTTTTAAAATATACTTTAAAATATACTTTTAAATGTACTTTTAAAAAGACACCGGAAGTCCAGCTTTACTGGCACTCGCGTTTAACATTCTTAGTTGTCTGACAAGTAAAAAGTGCCAACAAAAGTATCTGTCATTTTCAAAATATTTTTTTCTAAGCATAAATATTTTTCTGTCTCAATCTCACCGTGCCTGAAATACCTTTATTGGGTAGTCAAAAAATGGCACTTGACACGTGTCTGGCACAGGTTTTCGGCCGACTAAAGTGTCTGTCATTTTCAAAATATTTTTTTCTAAGCATAAATACTATTCTGCCTCAATCTCAGCGTGCCTCAAATACCTTTTTTGGGTAGTCAAAAAATGGAACTTGACACGTGTCTGGCACAGGTTTTGGGCCGACTAAAGTGTCTGTCATTTTCAAAATATTTTTTCCTAAGCATAAATACTATTCTGTCTCAATCTCAGTGTGCCTCAAATACCTTTTTGGGGTAGTCAAAAAATGGCACTTGACACGTGTCTGGCACAGGTTTTGGGCCGACTAAAGTGTCTGTCATTTTCAAAATATTTTTTTCTAAGCATAAATATTATTCTCTCTTAATCTCAGCGTGCCTCAAATACCTTTTTTGGGTAGTCAAAAAAATGGCACTTGACACGTGTCTGGCACAGTTTTTGGGCCACGATCCTTCAGCCAGACATTCGATTTTGTATTCAGGCATTACAAAAGAAGTGTTGCACAAATTTTCAGGGTGCCTCAAATACCTACTCAAAAATGTTCAACAGCTCTCCTACTATAAACAGCAAAATTAACATGTGATCTTAAACTTTTTTCAAGTTAAATGATATCTTGGTAAATAAAAATTTTACAGATGACCGAAGACTCATAAGATTTTCAACAGTATTACCATGTCTTTGTTCAAATAACAATCCATAACTTTGAAAATAATTTAAAATTATTTTAGTAGATGCACTAGGCAATAATATTGTAGAGTTTTAAAAAGCAGGAGAAATATATTTTAATTCAAAACATCAAAATGAATTTAAAAGTACAGTACCTTTGTTTTGAATGCGTGGTTTCATTCATTCGTAGAATAACTTGTTCTGAAATGAATACAGTATGAATCGATGAATTAAAAATCAGTAATAATTGAAGATTTGCGTTGAAGATTGGAGATTTGAATAAAGGTTATAAGTAACATAAAACTACTTCCCTCATCACTACGAATCAACCAGAATAATATTTGTATTTTCATCCTTTAATAGAATAAGATTTAGGTTTTTCACAGACTTCAGAATTCCGAATCATAACATTGAATAATTCGACTACTGTTCCGCAGAACAGTACAAAAATACAGAAGCAAATAAAAATATCTAATAGAGAAAAATCTATATGATTAGTATGAATATATATAAGAAAATACATAATAGGATATTAGAAATAAAAAATGAGTTGAAAAGAATACGAATTACAATTAATTAAAAGTCTATTTTTTGGAAACATTTCCGAGTAGTTTTTAATAGTGTATTAATCATTTTTCTCAAAACCTGAATATTGGTCGTATGCAATCAATTCTGAAGTAAACATTTTCATGTTCAACAAACATGTTTTATAGACAAACATGATAAATATACCAATTTAATATTAAAGTTAATATTGATTTGTTGCTATTGGGTGTAAATTCAAATAAGCAGCTGAAATTGATTAATCTCGAATTAATATAGTATTCTTTTCTGAAAAAGAATTTTTGATTTATATGTTTTCTCAAAATTTAGTGTTTTTTTCTTCCCACAAAAAAATTCCATATTAGTAAAAGGGATCTAGTTTAATTCTTTTATTCTAATATAGTAAATTTCACCCCCTTTCCCGTAAGGTTTAGATTTCTGCAGTGATTTTTTTTTAAATTTTGTAAAAGAATTTGGTTTCAAATGTTTTTGCCTAATATAATAAATTTTGTTCTCGGAGATTTTTAATACGATGCGATTTTTAGCACTTTTTTTACGTTTCTCGGAGATTAATATTTATAAAAGAAGGATTCTGTATTTATAAAAGGAATTTGTTCCAATCTTTTAGCATAATACTGTAAATGATGTCCTCATTTCAAAAACATTATTCGAAATTCGTTCAGCAACAGGTTCTGTAATGTTTAGCTGCAAATTTTCTACATTCGTAAAATGAGTCTGGTTTCAATCTTTTAGCCCAGTATAATAAATTTGATCCTCTTTACAATAAAGTCGGATCATAATTCTTTAAGCTTTTTCGAGAATTTTTATGCGTTTTTTAGATATTTTTAGCGATTTTCGGATTTTGTAAAAGGAAAGAAGTTTCAAACTTTTAGCCTAATATAATAGATTTTGTCATCTGCGATTTTTTAATTGTTTCAGATTTTCATTGTGACTTTTAGCATTCTATCGTGTTTCACAGCGAGTTTTTAACATTCGCGAAGGAAATCCAGTTGCAATATTTTTGCTCACTATAATAAATTTTATCATCTGTGATTTTTGAATTTTTAGCGTTTATGCCGTTTTGCAGCGATTTTTCAATATTACTAAAATGAATTCGATTTTAATCTTTTTAGTACAATATAGTAAAGGCTATCCTCTTTTCAAAAAAGTTTATCCGGAATTTGTACAGCGTTTTT
Source organism: Maratus speciosus (assembly GCA_963932465.1). NCBI lineage: Eukaryota > Metazoa > Arthropoda > Arachnida > Araneae > Salticidae > Maratus > Maratus speciosus. The sequence continues at coordinate 350,570,116 of OZ010795.1, read as the reverse complement.
TTTTTTTTTTTTTTTTTTTTTCGCAATTTTACAATTCTATTGTTACAGTTTTTCGCGTTCTTAGGCCTATTTTTGACTTTCGTTAAAGGAATATTTTTTTAGTCTTACAAAGCAAATTGTGTTTTCTATGATTTTGAAATTTTATTGATTTCGTATACGATATTTAGTGTTTATTCTTCTTTCGCACCGATTTTTTCACTTTAATAAAAGGAATCCAGTTTCAATCTTTTAGCATAATACCGTAATTTTCATACTTCTGCAAAAACATTTTTCAGAAAACGTTTTGCAGTTTTCTAATGCGATTTTTAGATTTTTTTCTTTTTTTTTTTTTCGTTTTGGGGCAATTTTTGAAATTCTTAAATGATATCCAGATTCAGTCTTCTTTTCCATGATAGTAAATTTTGTCCTCTGCAATTTTTGAATTTTGAGCTTTTTTTTCTTTTTGCTGCGATTTTCACAAATTAGTTAAAAGAATCAGGTTTCAGTCCTTTAAATCAATCTAGTAAATCTTGCTCACTTTTCATTAAAATCTATTCGGAATTTGTACAAAGATTTTTGAATTTTTCGCATATTTTCATTAAGTTTTTAGGAGTTTTTTTTATAGTATCGTACGATTTTTTTTATATTCGTAAAGAAAACTTTGTTTGATTAATTTCTTCCCTAATCTAGGTTTGTTTGAAAAGATTTTGGTTTTAAAAAATAAAACCATACAAATCCGTGATTCGTTTGCAAAATCTCGGAGGTCGCGTATCATGCTCGGTGTATGTTGCCGAATGCAGTCAAGCCCCAACATTGGGTTCGTTTGTAAAGATTTTCGTTTTAAAATGTAAAATTATTCAACACCGATTTTAGAAATATATATGATTATTATCCCGGATCTGGGCAATGCCGCGCGAGTTGTTTCTTATTAAAAGGGAAATATGATAAACAATTTAACACCAGAATCATGAAGATTTTTTAAAAGTTAAGTAAAGCAGTATTTATTTCATTTAATGACTTTTGATCATTGAATAATTTAACATCGAACAACAACTTTTACCAAAGAGAATATTCGAAATAAGAACAACGTAATCATACACTAGTATGCAAAGAATAAAATAATAATTATATAGAAAATGTAAATATATATGTCGTAGGCTAATTGTGAAATCGGGCTCTTAGCAAAGAGCCTAGGCTGTTTACAAAGAACCGGGCTAATTGTTGAATCATCCCTCTTTTTCCAATTAGCTTGATATTTTTCAGGCTTATTGCAAAGAGCCTAGACACAGTTAGATTAATTGAAAAATGACTACTTATTTCCCAAACAGGATGACTTTTAAAGCTTATTAACCCGTAACCTAACCCGAACCGAACCCGAAAAGTAAATTACAACAGAACGTACCCCGATCCGAGAAAGACAAAATAATTCGTCTACATGCAACCCGACCCGAACCTAAAAATTCCTTTTGAAAAAAAACCCGGAATTTGAACCGAACCAAATCTGAGCCCGACAAAAATATTCCAAAGAACCATAACGGGATCCGAGCGAGGCAAAATAATTTCTGAGGACATGCAACCCGGCCCGAACTTAAACATTCTATTTAAAAAAACCCGGAATCTGAACCCGAAAAAAAATTCCAATGAACCATAACCGATACGAGCAAGACAAAAGTATTTCTGAGGACATGCAACCCAACCAGAACCTAAAAATTAAATTTGAAGAAAACCCGAAATCTAACGCGAACCAAATCTGAACCCGACAAAATTATTCCAAAGACCCGTAACTGGACCCGAGGAAGACCAAATACTTTTCGTGGACACGCAACCCGATCCAAACCTAAAAATTCAATTAGAAAAAAAAATCCTGTCATCTGATACGAACTAAATCTGAATCCAACAAAAATATCCCCAAACACCATAACCTGATCCGAGCAAGACAAAATAATTCCCGTGGCCACGCAACTCGATCCGAACCTAAAAATTCCGAGAGAAACAACTCGAAATCTGACACGAATCAAATTTGAACCCAATAAAAATATTTCATAGAAACATAACGCGATCCGAGAAAGACAAAGTAATTTCCGTGGATAGGCAACCCGACATGAAATTAAAAATTCAATTTGAAAAAAAAAAAAAACCTGAAATCTGACCCGAAACAAATCTAAATCCGAAAATATATCTCCAGAAAGCATAATTAGATCCGAGCAAGAAAAAGTAATTTCCATGTACGCGCAACACGACCCAAACATAAAAATTCCATTATAAAAACCACAAAATCTGACCCGAACCATATATGAATTAGACAAAAATATCCTCAAAAACCAAAACCCGATCCTAGCAAGAAAAAATAATTTCCGTGCACACGCAACACGACCCGAACGTAAAAATTCCATTAGAAAAACCACGAAATCTGACCCGAACCAAATCTGAATTATACAAAAATATCCCCGAAAACCAAAACCCGATCCGAGCAAGACAAAATAATTTCTGTGGACACGCAACTCAATCCGAAACTAAAAATTCCATTAGAAAAACACTGAAATCTGAACCGAACCAAATCTGAATCCGACAAAAAATCCCCAAAACCATAACCAGATCCGAGCAAGAAAAAATAATTTCCGTGCACACGCAACACGACCCGAACGTAAAAATTCCATTAGAAAAACCACGAAATCTGACCCGAACCAAATCTGAATTATACAAAAATATCCCCGAAAACCAAAACCCGATCCGAGCAAGACAAAATAATTTCTGTGGACACGCAACTCAATCCGAAACTAAAAATTCCATTAGAAAAACACTGAAATCTGAACCGAACCAAATCTGAATCCGACAAAAATATACCAAAGAACCATAACTGGATCCGAGCAAAACAAAATAATTTCCATCGGCATGGAACCCGATCCGAACCTGAAAGTTCTATTTGAAGTTAACCCGAAACCGGGCCATAACCGAAATAAACATACATCAGGCCGTACTCCGATCCGATCAATGCAAATTAATTTCCGTGTACACGCAGAGTACGACCAGAATCTGAAAATTCCATTTGAAGTTAACCTGAAATCCGACACGAACCCGAGCTGAAAACGACAAAAATATTTCAAAGAACCGTAACCCGTCCAACCCGTAACATGCAATCGGATCCGAACCTAAAAGTTCCATTTGAAATAAACCCGAAAACCTACCATAACCCGGTTTCAGATCGAATTTCGGATTGAGTTCAACTTGAAATTAAAGTTTCGGATCGGGTTGCCTGTCGGCGGAAATTATTTTGTCTTGCTCGGATCGGGTTATGGTTCTTTGGAATATTTTTGCCGGGTTAAAATTTGGTTCGAGTCGGGTTTCTGGTTGACTTCAAATCGAATTTTTAGGTTCTAATCGTGTTGTGTGTCCACGAAAATTAATTTGTCTTTCTCCAATCCGGTTATGGTTCTTTGGAATATTTTTGTCGGCTTGAGATTGGGTTTGGTTTTTTTCAAATAGAATTTTTAGGCTCGGGCCAGTTTGTGGGTCCACGGAAATTATTTTATCTTATAGGATTATGGAGGATCATTAGAATATTTTTGACGGGTTAAAATGTCGTTATTTTTTCAAATGAGATTTTAGGCTCGGTTTGGGGTGCGTGTCCACGGACACTATTTTGTCTCACTCGTATAGGATTATGGATCTTTGGAATATTTTTGACGGGGTCAAATGTCGTTTTTTTTTCAAATGAAATTTTAAGTTCGGGTTGGGGTGCGTGTCCACGGACATTAATTTGTCTTGCTTGGATCGGGTTATGGTTCTTTGGAATATTTTTGTTGGGTAAAGATTTGTTTCGTGTCGAGATTCAGGTTGACTTCAAATGGAATTTTTATGTTCTGGTCGTGTTGCGTGTCCACAGAAATTAATTTGTCTTGCTCGAATCCGGTTATTGTTCTTTTGAACATTTTTGTCGTGTTCAGATTTCGTTCGGATTTTTTTGGTTGGGATCGGTTTGAGGTTCCACGGAAATTATTTTGTTTATCTCGTATTGGATTATTGATCATTGCAATATTTTGTCGGATTCAAATGTCGTTTTTTTAATGAAATTTTAGGTTCGTGTTGTGATGCGTGTCCACGGAAATTATTTTGTCTTGCTCGGATCGGGTTATGGTTCAATGGAATATTTTTGGCGGGTTCAGATTTTTTTCGGGTCAGATTTGTTTCGTGTTTTTTTTAATTGAATTTTTACGTTCTGGTTCGGTTGCATGTCCTCAGAAATTATTTCGTCTTGCTCGGATCGGTTATGGTTCATTTTAACATTTTTGTCGGGTTCAGATTCCGGTTTTTTTTCAAATAGAATTTTTAGGTTAGGTTCGGGTTGCATGTCCTCCGAAATTATTTTGTCTTTGTCGGATCGGTTATAGTTCATTGGAATATTTTTGTCAGGTTCAGATTTGGTTCGGTTCAGATTTCGGGTTTTTTCAAATGGAATTTTTAGGTTCAGGTCGGGCTGCGTGTAGACTGAAATTATTTTGTTTTAATCGGATCGGGGTACGGTCTGTTGTAATTTATTTTTCGGGTTCGGGTCGGGTTATGGGTTAATAAGCCTTAAAAAATCATCCTGATTGGGAAATAAGTGGTCATTTTTCAATTAGCCAAACGGTTACTAAATTCTTTGCAATAAGCCTGGAAAATATCAGACTAATTGGAAAAAGAGAGATGATTCTCCAATTAGCCCGGCTCATTGCAAACAGCCTAGGCTCTTTGGAAACAGCCTGATTTCTCAATTAGCCTACGACATATAGTATATTGAGTCATTTTAATGTGCAAAATGATATTTTTCGCTAAAAATTATTCCTTAGTGAAACTATTGTACCTAATTTTATTACAAATATCAAGATTGCGCAAGCTCGTTTTAGCTAATAGAAACTTATACAATATTCTGAAAACAAAAGTAAAGAAATAACTTTGAAAGTAAACTACTTTCGCATTATTAACTGAAAGCTAGGTCAAAAAGAAATATCAATATATCTTAGCTCCTGCTCAGGTTTCCCTAGTTTTCATGCACTTCCGGGGCCAATTAGAATTTCAAAACCTTGGAAAATGGAGTATTAAATTTCAAAACAGTAATTGAAGAACTACGTCTAATTATAATAAAATGCTTTAATAAGAGTAATTACATGAAATTGCATTATTTTAATTAAAGAATAGCGATTGAGCTAATGGGTATTTCCATGAGCACTCGTCGTGTACGTCACATACTATGATTTTTGACTACCAGTATTTTACAACGGAAAAATGTGACTTATTTTATGGGAGATATCTCATTAATTGAAAAAAGCAAACCAAACTTTTATAAAATAACTGTAACCAACAAGCATAGTATGTGCCTTACATGACAAGTACTCGTAGAAATACCCTAATGAAAAAAAAATGGTAACGTGCTTAGAGTATATAAGATTATTTTAAATTAATTTTTTGTAGTAATTTTAAACCACTTATTAGCTCACAGGCTATCAAAACCTGAGAGCTTATGTGCTCCCCGGTTCTGTATGTATGTATGTATGTACGTACGTATGTACGTAACGCGATAACTCTTGATAGAAACATCCGATTTGCTTCAGCTTTTTTTTCTTGGTTCATTCTGATAAGGCGCTTCCCTGATTAGTTTTGGAGGTTCATTGGTTAAGGATAAATTGGGAAAAGGGGGTTATTCCACTCCTCTTAATTCATATAAATGGGTTTTTCATACAGAATTATTCGATTTTCTCCGAACTTGGTATACCGGTTTATTATGTTAAGTAATTTCCCTGATTAGTTTTGGGGTTCATTGGTTACGGCAAAAAGGGGACAAGGGGGTTTAGTCCACCCCTCTTAATTCAGATAAATGGGTTTTTCATACAGAATTATTCAATTTGCTCCGAAATTTGGTATACCGGTTTATTATGTTAAGGAACTTCCCTGATTAGCTTTGGGGGTTCATTGGTTATGGATAAAGGGGGAAAAGGGGTATTAGTCCACCCCTCTTAATTCAGATAAATGGGTTTTTCATGCAGAATTATTCGATTTGCTCCGAATTTGGTATACCAATTTATTATGTTAAGGAGCTTTCCTGATTAATTTTAGGGTTTCATTTGTTAAGGATAAAGGGGGGGGGGGAAGGGGGTTAGTCTACCATCCCTTAATTCAGATAAATGGGTTTTTCATGCAGAATTATTCGATTTGCTCCGAATTTGGTATACCGGTTTATTATGCTAAGGAACTTCCCTGATTAGTTTTGGGGGCTCATTGGTTAAGGATAAAGGGGGAAAAGCGGGATAGCCCACCCCTCTTAATTCAGATAAATGGGTTTTTCATGCAGAATTATTCGATTTGCTCCGAATTTGGTATACAAGTTTATTATGTTAAGGAGCTTCCCTGATTAATTTTGGGTGTTCATTGGTTAAGGATAAAGGGGGAAAAGGGCGGCTAGTCCACCCCCCTTAATTTAGATAAATAACTTTTTTGCAGGATTATTCGATTTCCTCCAAATTTGATATACCGATTTATTACGTTAAGGGGCTTCCCTGATTAGATTTGAAGATTCATTGGTTAAGTATAAATGGGGAAACGGGGATAATCCCCCTTCACTTATTTTTTGAGGGTCATTATTCTTTAAAATAAGAGTATAATACACAATTAGTGTGAATAGCCTGTGAGCTTAATGCCATCAGTTTAGCTGGGCCCTTTTCTTTTTTATTTATAAATTATGTAATGTATTTCTTTGACGGCTGGGGAGTTGGAGACTGAGTCGTGGAATCGTTATCGAAGTCACTCAAAACATGCCGGCTCACAAGGAAGGTCTCCTTACTGGGCATGATCAGAATATTTTGAAAAAAAAAATAATTAAACTACTTATGTATCTAATAAAGGATCAGTCAATTTTATCGGTGGAATTATAGTAGGAAGTCTGTAAAAAAATAAAATAGTTGCGAATATTTGGCATGAAAAGACGAAACTGTCACTCGATCTGGCGAACAGCACTTTTCTTCGCCAAAGGCAAACGATTTTAATGTAACTGAAAATTGTTTGTTAATAGATTTTTAGAATGCGTGTAAATGGTATTTAATGAATTTAAACTTAAACAATGCGAGTTTAATATGTATATATATATATATATATATATATATATGTCGCTTGTTGCTTCAGTTATTTAATTTATCACTGAAAAAAAATATTTTCATATATTAAAAAATTCATTTTGAAAAAATTATTTTCATACATTTATGCGTATTCAAAAATAAAAGCCAGATGAAAAATGCTGCAGTGATACATTTCAATAGCTAAGAAGTCGTTTCCATAGCAACAAAACTGAATTGACAATTCTCAATTGGACTTTGAGCATGAAACAATTTTAATTAATTTAAATTTTGAATTTCGTTTTAAATCGTAATTTTTGATAGTTAAATTTTAATATAAATACATATAAATATTGATATGACAAAATTATAGTTAAAACAAACTAAAACTGACAAAACTAAAGTTTTTAAAATTAAATTTGTTTAAACAAGTTTCTAGTATTTATATTCTGGCAGTATAGAATATTCTATTCATTTTTATTTGTGATTATTTAATTTATTTATAACAGTTAATTATTTAAATAAAAACAGTTCATTTTAGAGCTAAGATTTTTTGTTAAAATGGCAAAATGTTGGCCATCGAATAGCTGTAGTTTTCGAAATTGTAAGAAAATTATTTTTCTGATAGAATTTATCTCTGGCCTTTTCCAAAGATTAAAACAAGTTAGTTACGTGCTTTTATTTTTATTTGTAAAAAGAGATCAAACATTATTTAATATATATTATCAATTATTTCTAATTTAAATACGCTCGATTTTAATTATTTTTTTAATGTAATGAAAAATGACTCATAAAAATTAGCAAGTAGTTAATATATAAAAATAGAATTTTGTAGTCTCATTTTTTACTCAATTCTTGATGTGCTAAAGTTGTAAGAAATAATACATACGGTTGTATTCCCCATGAGAATACAAAATTTATGAATGTTTAGAATATGTATATAATTTAATTATAAATAAAATATTCAATTTTAAGTCCTTTTTTTTCTTTTATCGAGCGCAGACAATAAGTTTTAAATACCCTCTTGGCCGTATTGCACTCATGTTATTTAACTTACAAATATTTCCTTCATTTAATTTAAAACTCATTTCGTTTTATATTCGGAATCACTTTAATTTAAAATGCATCCATTAAATGTTGTGCTATTAAACGAGCAAGTATTGTTCATTTATTTGTTTAAATATTTTGTGATTCTAGACAATAGCTTCAATAATTTTCCTAAAATCGCCAGATTTTATTTTTTTTAAAAACAGACAAAGTCATTTAGAGAATCCCTGTTAAAAATTCAATCACGAATTTCAAATTATTACTCAATCACAGAAGATGAATCTTGTTTACCAGGTTTATTGCAAAATATTTTTGCTACAGCTTTTTTTTGATTAAAATATGTGTATTTAAAAAATAGTCGCAATGTCTTTTTAGTTTCAGGGCAAAATGCAATAATGTTATAGCATCAAACCGCGATTAAAAAATATATATATATATATTCCTATGAAAATGCAGAAAATCCCCCGGAGGTCACAAGGTTTTAAGAGAGAAAACTTAAATTTGTGGTTCATATCTTGATATTTGAATCTTGACAAATCGAAACAAATTTTCTAAACGTAATTCAAAAATTCTGACAAAAAAAAAAAAAAAAAAAAAAAAAATTTCAGAAAATCATAAAACATAAATTTAAAAAGTAAATTCGGAGAATTGTAGAACTGAATGCAGTATTACTGGCGTTACAAGAACAACCGCATTGATTTGTCTCAAAGGATTTTTAATAAATAAAAAATATATATTCTTTTTAAACCACTCTTAGAAAAAGATCAACATTTATCTTAAATTCACGCCAAATTTCATGTCTGCAATTCATCGTTTTATAAAAAAAATGTCTTTCCAATACATTAATTTTTTTTGGCCCTGATTATAAAAAATTCATCGCTTTTTAGAAATTAGAAACTGTTGAATATTTAAAAATATATATAATTTTTCCTGGCTTTTTTGGTAAGATCTGGCAACAGGAACGAAAGCATTATTTAAACTATATATTCTCGATTTCTAAATTGATTTCCGAATGTAATATCATAATTATATAGTAGTAAAGTAGTAATAAATATATAGTAGAACTATAATCTTAAATTATTAATGTTAAGTATGAATAATTAATTAATTATTAATACTAAATATTAGTAAATTAATTTATTATTTACTAGCTGATTTGTTTTTAAATTTTACCCTTTTATATATTTATATTCTATTTTCTACTAAACAGTTTTTAATGAAGCAACATACTTTTATATCTATTTTTTAGTTTCGATATAAATTAAAAAACATGATCATATGCAGCTAACCATATTTTCTTCTGCTTTTGTTAAACGTTAGCCTTTTAAGGACTGTTGTGCTTGAGTTTGATTATACGTGTAAATAATCTCATTTTAAATATATAATTGATTATTGTATATTTTTAACTATGAGAAAATCTTATTTATTAAATATTCATATTTCTTTAAACGTATTATCTTACCTTTGTTTATTTATAAGAATATGAAGCTAATTATAGCCAATGCCTTTCGTTCGCTTATTGTATTATTCTTCGTTTTATTGATTTATTCATAATAAAGAGTAACTAAGATAAAGTATTTGTAACGTATTTTGAAAGAAAGCATCTACCCACACATAAAGTTAAGACTAAATATGCAACATAATACATATGAATTTTGTAAGAACACGTATCAGTTTTTATTAACATACAGGAAAGTACATAATTATAACGTAAGTAAATATTTGAACATTATCAGATATAAAAATTAGTTAATAGATAATTAACTACAGCCATCCTGCGCAAGAAAACACGAATTTAAAAGCGAATTTTAATTAAGAAAGATCAAAATTAAAAATGTCTTTCCAATTCTTCGCAGGATTTTCTTTTGATTGCTGGTTCAAAAATTGCTTTGAATTACTATGTTTTACTTTTGTAACTTGAGGTAACATTGTAATTTGATATTTTTCCTATTTTTGGTATAATGTATAATTTTTATGTTCAGGCAATGAAACAATTTTCTAAACTCGCCATTAACCCAAAATTTCCATTGCTCATTATTACTAAATATACTATATACGTATATTCATCAAATAAATGGATTTTCAAATAAATTTGAAAACCAAAGTATTCCTGATTCTTCCTTTGCGGATATAAGTGAATATGCTTATGCTTTCGTTGAAATTCCACATTTAATATGTAAAAAATAATTAAAATTGTTCCTTATTGGTAATTGCTAAATAACTTTTTTAATTTTGCTTTCAAACAATTTATTATATTGTGTACGGAAAACTGTGTGTGTTTATCAAACTAGTAAATTAACACGAGATGTAAATAAAATTATATATTGAAAAAAAACATATATTGACATCTTCCTGCATGTACAGAAATGCATTTTGTTAGGTTTAACAAGAGCCCTTTGTGGATGCCCGGTTGCGAAATTAACATATCACAGCTACAGAAGGAATTGCTGCGTGCGTTTTGTTTGAAGGTTCAATTCCATCTCCTTCTTCTGGTGTAGTTGCACTGGGAAGCAGTCAGAACCAGGAAGTGCCCTCAAAAGCGTTCTTGATATTAATAAACAAAGTTATTTCAATAAGAAAATGAAAGATAATGTCTTACGTAAATATTTAAACATGAGATATGACTGTCCTAAATAACAGCAATTATTTAGAAGAAATGCATATTTGACACAAATAGTTCATAGCAATAAATAACTCTAAAGTGATTTAAGTTGAAGTGATTATTCAGTAAATGGTTTGTCACTAGATTACAATGATTGATGATCGCAGTCATGAGCTGTCCAGACTAATAATGTTTATCTAAACATAACTCGTTGAAATTATGCCATTTGATGATGAGTTATTCACTTTAATGTTTATGTTACAGAAACGTATTGGTTGTAAAAATTTGCAATAGTAGTAGTCAAATAATTTCCAAAGAAATGGTTGGATCCTATACACCTCGCATCTTATTATAGAAAAAAAACTCAAAAAAAAAAAAATCATATAAATATTATAAGTGAAAAATGTTTCTTCCGTTAAATAAACAGATTCAAAATAATTGTTTAAAAATCTAGAGTCTATTTAGGCGAATCTACATCATCTATATAATAATTTGAGAAAGTCTCAAATGTTGTAGGTTATAAGTAATTTTAAATTTTTTCGAGCAGTTGTCATTAAATATCCTCCTCATAATATCCTCCCTTTAATTCCATAGTTGGAATATTTGTAATTCCGATCTTATGTCCATGTTCGCGAACTTTTAATCTTTATGATGAATCCTATAGATGGCATCACAAAAACTAATTTTTCATGAAATCCTTTTTTAAAGACGTAAATTTCCGAAAATGGCTGCAATTCACCGTGCTAGGAAAGTTAAGTAATTTTCACTGTTTTAAACCACATTTATAGATACAATGAAATTATTTTATAAAAAGTTATTTTTTCAATGTCTGTTTAGAATAGTTTTTTTATACGTATTTACAAATATGGCAGCCTGATTTGAACTATGAAAATGTTAAAATTCAGAGATTATTTTAGGTATTTTTTAATGTTGTTTGCTTATAAAATTTCCTTTGATGGATGTTATTTGGGATAAATTAATTAGCTATTTTTTTAATAAAAAATTATGTCATTAGTAATTTTTTTATGTTATGATAGTTTGGGAGAGGGGGATAAAGTATTTATGATGTTATAAATTATGAAATAAAAAAAAATATTTTAACCGTTTATATATATATACATTTACATATATAACATATTTCTGCACTGTAAATTATTGATTTCCATTCCACAAAAATGATATAGGTATACCAAAGATTTTTGTAATTATTAGCAGATATACAAAACTCACATATGCACTAAATCCTTATAGGTACTTCGTTTTGTTTTTAATTTTTTTATTCAAAATTTCTTAACATAATTGTAGTTCGGTATTGTCATGACCTTTAATTTAAAAACTTGAAAAAGGAAACTAATTAATTTAATGAAAATATACATGAATTATTATTATTTTTAAAGTTAACATGATTTTATTCTAGCCTGTTAAATTAAGCATTTGTTTTTAAAAAATGACTTTGCTTATAAAGCTTCTTTTAATAAATATTTTGGATAAATTAATTAATTTTTTTTCACGTTTTTTAATTAAAGATCATGACATACTATTAAACTTTTTTCTTTCTTACCCTCTTCCACTTTATATATATTTAACAGTATTTAGTTTTCTGAGTTTGTTATTAAACAACAAACTTTGAAAAATACACATGGTAAATAAATTGTATTTGATGGTCAGATTAATAAAAATACTACTTTTGTACTACTCTTTGCAAATTTTTAAATGATTGAAAATTATACATATTTAGTAAATTATATCAAAGTAAATAAGTTTTTTTTAAAAAATCATATCACATAAATAAAGTCCGCAATGATGACCTTTACTGGTCATAGATGTCGCCATTCCTTTTCTTAAATGGCTATCATCTTGGTACAAGTCATTAGTGTTTTGATATTTTAAAACTAAAATACACAAATATGAGATAAAAATACCTTAATCATACTTATGCAATATGAATATGTAAAATATTTTATAAAAAGTTTTATAGAATGAAACGTAATTTTTCCTATAATAATTTATATATATGAGTGATTCTCCGTAAAGAGGCAAATTTGAGAAGCACTGAAGTGAAAATATGAACTACTTACTTTTTTGAAAATTGTTTCATAAATGTTTGTTCTAATGTTAAATGATCATATGGAAAATGCATCAGTAGCGAACGTTTTGAAAATTTTACAAAGTTATGGCGATTTTAATTTTTTATAAAAGTGAGGGAATGACAGTAAAGTGAGTAAATGATACTTTTCATATGAAAAAAATTCTTTTAAAAATACATGTAGGTGGCAATAAGCTTCTTTTATTAGAATTTCTAGTTTCTACACAAAAAATCTAATATTTTTTAATTTCTAGGTTAATACAATGCCACGAAATAATTGTAAATTAACATTACACATGAATTAATCATAAAAGTAGGATAAATTCATTTAGTTAATGTAAACAGGGAAATGTAAACAAGGTAGCCCTTCTACCACAGGAGACTGGTGGAGTAATTTTTTTTTAAATATGATATCAGAAATAGGATAAATATGAATGTCTAGTTTTGGTACTGGCCATTTATACGTTATATGGAGTTTTACTGGGATACATTGCACTTATTTGAAATGTGTCATTTATCTGTGCTATAACTTTCCCAGGATATTCTTCATATTCATACAGCAGTAACACCCAATCTCCTGCAGATAATTTTAAATATATACTAATGTATTCTGTGAAATAATATTTACAAATCCTTATTATTACGTAAATACCTTTTTGAATCTTATCTTTTTCTTAATTTTGTTTAGTAAATGAGACATTTGGGCATCTGTAAATGTACTGGCTTGTTTCCAAACCTCTGATATCCTTCCCCGAGGTGGTAGTCACTGCAATTCTGTTCGTTGCAGTCAAAGCAGCTCAAACTTATAAAAGTTATTTTAGGTTTGTCTTTCCTGCAAATAACTTGATGCACCTTTTGAGTTCCTTTGAAGGCTCCATAATTAGAATCAGCACGAAACTTTTCTTAGAAATCTCCATTTCTTCTGGAGTAACATGAAATATTTTGATTGCTCCACATTTTTCTTTTATAATTGGAAAGAAAGTCTCAAAATCCTGATCTAAATAGGACATCTATATTATCTAAATAGATTGAAACCAAGAATGAAATTTTGTACTAAAATGCATAAATTAAGTTGGTTAGTGCTTTGAAACACTAAAGGTAAACTTTTTAAATTATTTTGACAAGTTCTATCATTCCCTCACTTATATAGTTATTCCCTCATTTCAGCAAATGTGAGGGAATGATAAAACTCAATATGGCTGCTTTTTTCAAGTTACACAAAAGGGTTGCAAATGATTTATGAAAAATTGCTTTAAGTATCAGTCATATAGCACAATATTAGCTAGAAATATATATATATTTTTTTACTTACCTTGAAATAGTTATCATGTGTGAGGGAATGATGATTAAAAAAAAATACCCACGCACAAATGTTTATTTCTTTATTTTATTCTGCAACATACAATGTCCACCGCAAACTAAAGACTCCCAAAAAGAAAGGTGTCAGTGCAACACACAAAATAACCCTGATATTGGGAGCAATGCTGCCCTCTTGTGGCTGAAATTTAGATTTATTTCAAAATGTGAGGGAATGATTTAAACTGTAGGGAAAATTGTAATTGTTAATTAAAACAACTTTTCAATTAAGTAAAAAATAAGAAACTAGTGTTTATGATTAATATAATTAACTTTGCTAAAACACTTTCATAATAAATACTTATTTTTATTAAATTTGAGAAAAATAAGTTTAAAATTACATAGAAGGTGTAGGGAACTAGTGAGGGAATGACTATCTTATATTAAATTATTTTAAAAAAATTATAATTAATAAATCATCTTGATGAATTTATTTAAAAAAGAATAGTATTGTGGAAATACATACATACAAAAGAACAAATGTTTTTGATAATATTTTTCGTGTTAGAGATAAGGGAATGCAATATTGCCTCTTTACGGTGAATCGCTCATATATATATGTGTGTTTGCGTTTGTGTATATATATATATATATATATATACGCATGTTTCATATGCAATGCACCTTTAATCTTTTCCTGTTCCATGCTGAAATATTTAAAATATGATTTTAAAGTGTAGTTTACGTAATATCTTTGTTCTAATCATCAAAAATGAAAGGATAATGTTTTTTGATTAACAAAATGCATGGGACATATTTTCTTTTCTTTTTGTATGGTCTTTCATTTCAAATATTTAAAAAAATTGCAAGATTCAAAATTAGCATTTACGAAGAGATCCGAACTGTCAGACATTTTACGAGCAGAAAATCGGCATAACAGATTACGCATAGGATTACAAAATAAATTTCACAACAAGAATGAAAATTTTGGTGCCTACTTATACTCCAGATTGTAATAATTATCGCTAAACAAAACAAATTTGTATTTAAAGCATTTTTATATTTTTAATACAAACTTGTGTTTACCTAATGCAAAACTTAGAAAGGTTCAACAATATAATCACCTAAAAATTTTTTTAACAATAAAAAGGAAATTTTAGGTTCAGTTTATACAGATTAACATTAAATATGTGTTTTGAAAATTTTATGAAAAAGTATTCAGAAGTTTTTAAGATATCGTGCGCGTTATGCCCAAAAACGTCATTTGGAGAGAAATGACTTTAAAGTTTCGCAAACGCCGCTTCAGCTATTAAGCGGGTATTATTCTAAAATCCATCATTTCTGTTCTAATGGGATTTTCAAAGAAATAATTATATCAAAACGTTCAGAAAAAATATGAGTTTAATATCTAGAAAAAAAATTCGAAAATTATAAAGCTTTAAGAGTCCTGAGGCCCCTTAAAAGCAACAAAGAGCTGAAGAGAGGCGAATGGGATGAGTATGTACGAGTCGATGGAAAAACATGTGTATTAAAATAAAAGGACAATAATCGTGTTACATTTTTACCTACATGCGTAGGAAGTGAACCAATTGCATCTTGCATGAGGTGGTGTAAAGGTGTAAACAAAAGAATTGGCGTTCCTCAGCCTGTTGTAGTTCATATGTATAATATTTCTATGGGTGGTACAGATAATTGCAATCGTTATTTACCATATAATCGTTGTTCAGTAAGAATCAAAAAATGGACTGTGAGATGTTTACACATTTTGTAGACCTTGAAATTTTGAATTCTTGGATTTAGTATGCGAGTTATCATAAAGCCAATAATTTGAAGAAATATATGTCTCTTGTGGAATATAGAATGACTATTGCCTCAGCACTTTTAAAGTATGAAAGCAGTATATCTGCTATTTCGCGTAGAGGAAGACCTCGGCATATTTCAAGTTCAGACGAAGAAGAGTTACCCAAAAAACAACGATAAGATGTTAACCTGTCTATAAAAGAAGTACAGTTTGATAATGTGGGACATTTACAAGATATAAGAATGATGAAAATGATTCGAAATGTTGTTTATTAGGATGTGAATCCACAACCAGAATAATGTGTACAAAATGTAAAAGATACTTATGCATCTAAAAAAATAATTGCTTTGAGAAATTTCACTCAAAATAAGTATTATTAATGTAAGTGTCCATAATTACAAAATTAAATGTTGAATATATTACACTTACACTTATATTTTCTCGATTCTTTAATTAAAAATAAAACTTCTTTTAAATTAGTAATAACATTACAATTTGTAGATTAGTAACTATTTTATATACATTTTATCAATTGTTAAAATTGTGCTATTTTGTCTAATTGAAAACACAGGTGCATATATGTGTACCTAAAATTGTTAGCCCCATAATACACGTAAAAATACAAATATTTTTTTTTAATTGACCTACAAATATGATATAAATATATCAATGTACAATAATAATTTATTTTTTATGTTGTCCTACAAATCTTCAGGGGTGAAGAGGTTAAATGGTTTTTTATAGTAATGGTCAAATAGCTATTATATCATTTCTTAAATATTTTTTGCAATGTCTGCTAAAATAGTTTTTTTACTAATAGTCGCATAGTTTTAAAAGGAACACTTTTGTTAAAATTTGTCTATGTGAATTTTGATACAATGTATTTTTCATTATCAACAGAATACAGATTAAATATAACAAAGTCGTTATCGATCGAATCACACTCCTTCCTCCTGATCCTTATATAGCAACTAACAAACTGCATCTTTGTCAAATAAATACCACTAGGAGTATTTGAAAAAGAGTTGTAAGAGGAACTATTTTTAATTTTCCAAGGATTTACTCAATCTAGTGATGCATGTAAATAAAAAAGAAAAGTGCCCAGCTAAACTGATGGCATTAACCTCACAGGCTATTCACACTAATTGTATATTATACTCTTATTTCAAAGAATAATGCCCCTAAAAAAATAGGGGAAGGGGAATTAGCCCCCGTTTCCCCATTTAAACTTAACCAGTGAACCTCCAAATGTAATCAGGGAAGTTCCTTAACATAATAAACCGGTATACCAAATTTGGAGCAAATCGAATAATCCTGCAAAAAACCCATTTATCTAAATTAAGAGGAGTGGACTAGCCCCCCTTTATCCTTAACCAATTAATCCCCAAAACGATTCAGCGAAGCTCCTTAACATAATAAACCGGTATACCAAATTCGGAGCAAATGGAATAATTCTGCATGAAAAACCCATTTATCTGAATTAAGGGGGTGGACTAACCCCCCTTTTCCCCCTTTATCCTTAACCAATGAACCCCCAAAATTAATCAGGGAAGTTCCTTAACGTAATAAACCGGTATACCAAATTCGGAGCAAATCGTATAATTCTGCATGAAAAACCCATTTATTTGAATTAAGGGGGGGGGGGGGCTAGCCCCCCTTTTCCACCTATTATTCTTAACCAATGAACCCCCAAAACTAATTATAGAAGTCCCTTAACATAATAAACCGGTATATCAAATTCGGGGCAAATCGAATAATTCTGCATGAAAAACCCATTTATCTGAATTAAGTGGGGTTGAATAGTCCCCCTTTCCCCCTTTATCCTTAACCAATGAACCCCCAAAACTAATCAGGGAAGTTCCTTAACATAATAAACCGGTATACCAAATTCGGAGCAAATGGAATAATTCTGCATGAAAAACCCATTTATCTAAATTAAGGGCGGTGGACTAGCCCCCTTCCCCCTTTATCCTTAACCAATGAACCCCCAAAATTAATCAGGGAAGTTCCTTAACGTAATAAACCGGTATACCAATTTCGGAGCAAATCGTATAATTCTGCATGAAAAACCCATTTATCTGAATTAAGGGGGGTGGACTAGCACCCCTTTCCACCTTTTATTCTTAACCAATGAACCCCCAAAACTAATTAGGGAAGTCCCTTAACATAATAAACCGGTATACCAATTTCGGAGCAAATCGTATAATTCTGCAGGAAAAACACATTTATCTCAATTAAGTGGGGTGGAGTAGCCCCCCTTTTCCCCTTTATCCTTAACCAATGAACCCCCAAAAGTAATCAGGGAAGTTCCTTAACATAATAAACCGTAATACCAAATTCGGAGCAACTTGAATAATTCTGCATGAAAAACCCATTTATCTAAATTAAGAGGGGTGAGCTAACCCCCTTTTTCCCCCTTTATTCTTAACCAATGAACGCCAAAAACTAATCAGGGAAGTTCCTTAACATAATAAACCGGTATACCAAATTCGGAGCAAATGGAATAATTCTGCATGAAAAACCCATTTATCTGAATTAAAGGGGTGGACTAACCCCCCTTTTCCCCCTTTATCCTTAACCAATGAACTCCCAAAACTAATCAGGGAAGCGCCTTATCACAATGAACCTAGAAAAAAATTTTGAAGCAAATCGGATGTTTCTATCAAGAGCGTTACGTACATACGTACGTACGTACGCACATACATACATACATACATACAGAACCGGAGGGCACATTTTCTCTCATGCTTTGATAGCCTGACTCTCTGCCAAAGACTGCAAGTATTTCCTTGAAGTAGTTCTAAGAACGTGCATGTTTTATAAAAACATTTATGTAAAATTTAAGATTTAAAAATTAATTAGCCAAATTTCTAATTTAAATTAATTGAAATCATAAAATTTCCTATCTTTAACTGGGATTTGCTACACCTTAAAAAAATTTTTGTAGTTCTACAGATGTAAAGTTACATACTTACTAAACTTTCAACTGTAACTGTAAAAAAAAAAGCTGCAAATCTACATAACTACTTTTTGTAAAGCTACAGAAATCTGTAACTTTACAAATGAGTCTGCTAAAATTATAGTAATCTTACTAAAATTTTATCTATAACCCTAGTTGCAATGACACGAAAAGTTCTAGGCATCCCAGTGTCCTAAAAAAATCTTAGTAACCTTACACATTTTTTGATTTTCGGCGCAAAAGTGTGTCTGTTACATGAATTTTTGCTGTTGCCGTTACATAAAAAAATTTTAGGAATCCCAGTTTCCTAGAAAAACTTTAGTAACTTTACAGATTTTTTTACAGTGTACTTACAATAGTTTGCATTAAATTTTCGTACTCTGTAAAAAAAAAAAAAAAAATGTAGTTCTACAGATGTAAAGTTACGTGCTTACTAAACTTTCAACTGTAACAGTACAAAAAAAGCTCCAAATCTACATAACTACTTTTTGTAAAGCTACAGAAATCTGTAACTTTTCAAGTGAGTCTTCTAAAATTACAGTAATCTTACAAAATTTTATTTGTAACCCTGGTTGCAGTGACATGGAAAGTTCTAGGCATCCCAGTTTCCTAAAAAATCCTGAGTAACCTTACACCTTTTTTGATTTTCGGCGCAAAAGTGTCTCTGTTACATGACGTTTTGTTGCTGCCGTTACATTAAAAAATTCTAGGAATCGCAGTTTCCTAGAAAAACTTTAGTAACTTTACAGATTTTTTTACAGTGTACTTACAATGATTTGCATTAAATTTTCGTCCTCTTTAAAGAAAAAAAAAAAATTGTAGTTCTACAGATGTAAAGTTACATGCTTACTAAACTTTCAACTGTAACTGTAAAAAAAAGCTGCAAATCTACATAACTACTTTTTCTAAAGCTACAGGTATCTGTAACTTTACAAATGAGTCTGCTAAAATTACAGTAATCTTACTAAAATTTTATCTATAACCCTGGTTACAGTGACATGAAAAGTTCTAGTCATCCCAGTGTCCTAAAAAAATATTAGTAACCTTACACATTTTTTGATTTTTGGCGCAAAAGTGTGTCTGTTACATGAAGTTTTGCTGTTGCCGTTACATAAAAAAAATTCTAGGAATCCCAGTTTCCTCGAAAAACTTTAGTAACTTTACAGATTTTTTTACAGTGTACTTACAATGGTTTGCATTAAATTTTCGTACACTGTAAAAAAAAAAAAAAAAAAAAAAAAAAAAAAAAAAAAAAAAAAAAAAAAAAAATGTAGTTCTACAGATGTAAAGTTACATGCTTACTAAACTTTCAACTGTAATTGTACAAAAAAAGCTCCAAATCTACATAACTACTCTTTGTAAAGCTACAGAAATCTGTAACTTTTCAAATGAGTCTTCTAAAATTACAGTAATCTTACTAAAATTTTATTTGTAACCTTGGTTGAAGTGACATGAAAAGTTCTAGGCATCCCAGTTTCCTAAAAAATTCTTACTAACCTTACAGATTTTTTGGTTTTCGGCACAAAAATGTGTCTGTTACATGAATTTTTGTTGTTGCTGTTACATAAAAAGTTCTAGGAAAATGAAAGGTCAATAATCGTATTACATTTTTACCAACATGTGTAGGTAGTGAAACAATTGCATCTGGCATGAAGTGGTGTAAAGATGAAAAGAAAAGAAATAGCGTTCCTCAGCCTGTTGTAGTTCATATGTATAATATTTCTATAGGTGGTGCAGATCATTGCAATCGTTATTTACCATATAATCGTTGTTCAGTAAAAACCAAAAATGGACTGTGCGCATGTTTACACATTTTGCAGACTTTGAAATTTCGAATTGTTGGATTTACTATGCGAATTATAATAAAGCCAATAAATGACTATTGCCTGAGCACTTTTAAAGTATGAAGGCAATATATCTGGTATTTCGCGTAGGGGAAGATCTCGGTATATTTTAAGTTCAAACGAAGAAGAGTTACCCCAAAAACAACGATAAGGTGTTAACCGGCCTATAAAAGAAGTACAGCTTGATAATGTGGGACATTTACAAGATATATGAATGATGAAAATGCTTCGAAATGTTGTTTATTAGGATGTAAATCCAGAATCAGAATAATGTGTACAAAATGTAAAATATACTTATGCATCTAAAAAAAAATTGCTTTGAGAAATCCTACAGATCCTTATACAGGGTGTCCGGTCTCAACGGTTTCCAATGGCTAATTCCTAAACCCTTAGTCGTAGACATATAGTTCCAATTACAAAAATGTTTTAAATCCGGTAAAAAAATATTTTAAAAGCGAGTTGGGTCAATAAAAACATTTCTTAAAAAATTACGAAATTTAAATTTTTATACGGTCCCCCGGTCCTATAAGTTATATTTAGTAAAATTTTCCTTATACACTGACAAGTAATACAAAAAAAAGTCCCGTTACTCTACGATTAAAATTGACCGAGTAATAGCTGTTTAATGTTGGAACATATTTTTTGCTGCAAATTGGGGGTCATTCACAAATTTAGTCGAAATTATTATTTCGTCAGATATATTAAAAAAAAATGGTTGAGAGTAAAATTAACATTGCAATATAAATTTGAAATCTTTAATCATTATGACCTATTAATGCAAAATATACAATTTGTAATAAACATTTAAGAAGAAAGAAAAAACAGAATTTTTGTTTAATAAAATGATGCTAAATTAACAGCCTCAATTCTTTACAAAATGATGCGTATTTTAAAATATTATTAGATTGCACTAGTCTGCAAAAGTTGGGTTATGTCATGTTTTTTAGCTTTTGATAATTGATTATTATTATGTACCGCTGAATCCGAAATTGACCTTCTTTTTTAACCATCACATCAGGATTTTTCGCAAACTGCAAACTTCAAAGTTAAAATTGAACCTCCTCCCCCACCACATCGAATTAGCTGTTTAGCTGTAAGAATCGCAGTATAAGCCAAAAAAATTGAATAAATTATTGAATTAAATAAAATAAAATTAAATAAGAAAAGTTTTACGTCCGTTTTATAGTATGAGATTTTCGCTATATTTTAACTTACACATTTACGATTTGCAAAAATATTCTAACGTGATTGTTAAATATGAAGGTCATTTTCAGATTCAGCGCTAAAAAGCACGTAAAAATCAATTATCCAAAATTAAAAAACACAGCCATCTACTCTACTTTATAGTATCCGATTTTTGTTATTCTTTTACTTTGACAATTTATGATTTCCGAAATATCCTGACATGATGGTTAAAAATTAAAGTAATTTTTGGATTCAGTGCTAAAAAATACATAAAAGTTAAAAAAGTCAACAATCGCAGTCTTGTATTACCTAATCTAGAACTTTTTCTTAAACTTCTAGGCGGTAATCTATCCGCAGTTTTTTGTGTTATCCTGTAAAATAAGTATAAATGGTAACCACCGAAAATCATAATAATATTAGATTGTTATCGGATTTGCGCCAGTATGTAAAATGTAATCTCGATCGGATATATGAAAGTAAGTTAAAGTTCAAGTACAAATTTTGGACTGGAAAAACATACATATGATCGTTGAAGTAACATAAAAACTTATAAAAATAACATAATTTTTGTTAAAAGAAATCATAAAAGAAACAGTCTCAAATCCCGACAAAATAAAACATGTTATTTTAGCCAATCTGAAACTTAATGAATGTTAACTTAATCGTAATACTTGTACATTTTTTTTCAAAGCGCTGATACACATGGAATAAGATCTTCGAATACTTTAAGCACTTGGTATGTGGCCCCTCAAAGCCAAGCTGAACTCATTTGTTTTCAGAGCAGAAAAGTAGCATAAGTCATGCATTTTTAAAGTTTCATAACTCGCTCAAATTTAGTGTTATATCAATGGAACCTTTTTTGTATTACTTTTCAGTGTAAAAGGAAAATTTTACTAAATATAACTTATAGGAACGGGGGACCGTATAAAAATTTAAATTTCGTATTTTTTTAAGAAATGTTTTTATTGACCAAAATCGCTTTTAAAATACTTCTTTACCTGATTTAAAACATTTTTGTAATTGGAACTATATGTCTACGACTAACGGTTTAGGAATTAGCCATTGGACACCGTTGAGACCGGACACCCTGTATAGCAACTAACAAACTCTATCTTCGTCAAATAAATACCACTAGGAGTATTTGCAAAAGAGTTGAAAGAGGAACTTTTTTAATTTGCCGAGGATTTACTCAATCTCGTGATACATGTAAAAAACAGACAGACTGTCCGCCAAAAACTGCAATATTTCCTTGAAGTTCTTTTAAGAACGTGCATGATTTATAAAAACATTTATGGAAAATTTAAGATTTAAAAATTAATTAGCCAAATTTCTAATTTAAAATAATTGAAATCATAAGATTTCCTATCTTTAACTGCGATTTGGTACTTACAATGATTTGCATTATATTTCCGTACATTGTAAAAAAAAAAAAAAAAAAAAAAAAAAAATGTAGTTCTGCAGATGTAAAGTTACATGCTTACTAAACTTTCAACTGTAACTGTAAAAAAAAAAAAGCTGCAAACCTACATAACTACTTTTTGTAAAGCTACAGAAATCTGTAACTTTACAAATGAGACTGCTAAAATTAGTGTAATCTCACTAAAATTTTATCTGCAACCCTGGTTGCAGTGACATGAAAAGTTCTAGGCATCCCAGTTTCCTAAAAAATTCTTAGTAACCTTACAGATTTTTTGATTTTCGGCGCAAAAGTGTGTCTGTTACATGAATTTTTGTTGTTGCCGTTACATAAAATGTTCTAGGAATACCAGTTTCCTAGAAGAACTTTAGTAACTTTACAGATTTTTTTTACAGTGTAGAAACAATATGAAATATAATGAAATCTAAATATTATTAGTAGAAGGATAATAGAATTCAAATATATTAAATCTGAGGACATATTTATTACCGGATTGTGTGAATGAATAAACTTTAAATTTATCTTCGATCGAAATATTTTTCTGCATATGTCCAGGTTTGAGTTGGGTTGGGTTGATTTTTGACGGCCAATTATCTACACGAGGGATATAGGCCCGGGGGGAGTGCCCTCCGTGGGGGTCTTTCTAAGGGAACCTAATCCGTATTAACGCATGGAAGATCCACGGCTCGAAGAAAACCACGAAAACTCCGAACGATTAGGCCGACAGGCGCGATTGGGATCGAACCCAGCACCTCCCGTCTACCAGCTTCGAGAGCAGATCCTCTCGGCCACTGGTGGGGCCCGTCCAGGTTTGAATCTTCAGTCTTGTTTCTGAGTTAACTTACGAATTTCGTCGACTCCATTACGTAGAAATACTGTCTAGGGATCGTCTCTTTGTATGCTTTAATCTGTCCAGAAATATCCTTTTATGTTTTGATACCTGAAGCTCTTTTCCATTAATTTAGCTAAACGTGAACTGAGTAAGCTAAGCTCTAACCAGGGAATAGATATTTCTTTGAATAGTGCTGCTCTAGATTTTGAGATCAGTAACTGTATAAAACCATTCTGGAGTGAATAATATCTTCAGTAAAGCACAACAACACAGGAAGTTCCACAGACATCCGAATAGAATTATAAAGTCACTTGAGGAGCTCTATATAAAGAAAGCATGTCTAGGATTTTTTACATGAAGCAGCAGATGTGAATCTTACGACCATTTTAGATAATTTCTTCAGCTCCTTAATTCTCGCTCCCGTGATATTCACGGGTTGTGTCTCTTATTCATATTATTTGATTCCCTCCAGTTTTATAATACAGTGTAATTGGTTTTATTAGGTTTTACCTGTCATTAAATAACGTGAATATTTCTGTTTCAAAAAAGTGGTGCCAATAAATAATTTGAATTTTAAACCGTAATTGAATGCGACCTGAGGTGACTTCCGCCGTTCTACAATAATAAACATTTTTTAATTAACAAGTAGGCGACAGATGGCGCCACATACGCTACTTTGAAAAGACCTTTTGGAACAGAAGAGAAGAGAGGCAGTTGTGAACTGATCGTCGCTGTTGTTGCACGCGCTAAAAAACGATTGACTCCACCGCTTATACAATGTGCATGGCACATGGAGAAATTCTTATCTGTTAACTTATTTTTTTATTTGTAATTTCTAATTAAATGAGTTGTGTAAATTAGCAAGCTTATTATTAAGTCTGAAGTACGCACTGCTATCATTATGATAGATTTATAATTAAACGAGATTAAAACGGATTGAATATCCGTAGTGAGGAGCTCGATCTAATGACATCCTCAACTGGTGACTGGACTAAAACAAGCCCTTCTGATCGCTTATGATGGAAGTTTACCAGGTGTGCAAAGCTGCAAAAATCAACGGTATGTACCATTTTCTGTGTTAATATGTGGTATTCTCTGGCCAACTTATTTAATTTATTAATGATTTTATATAGTTAAAATTTTTCGAGCCCAACGTCCTTAATGTTCAAAATATTATTGCTAAATTGTGTATTTATTTAATTAGTGCTCTATCTATCATTTATTGCCCAATTACACTTTCACAATGCCTGATGATAGTATTGCTGCTCCGCCAGAAAATCTTGCTAGGGTAGCTGTTAAAATTCCTCCCTTATGGAAAAGTAATATTTCGGTATGGTTTGTACAAGTCGAAGCAAATTTTGCCGTCGCGCAAGTAACAAACGACGTTACAAAATATAATTATTTATTATCTGCTATCGATACTGATACTTTAAATGCAGTAACAGATTTAATTCTAAATCCGCCTCAGGATGATAAATATACTGCTTTAAAAGATAGACTAATTAAAGAATTTTCTGATTCGCAGTCTCAGCAAATTCGTAAATTACTTTCCGAATTAGTGTTAGGTGATAAAAAGCCTTCTGTTTTGCTGCGGCAAATGAAAGAATTAGCGCAAAATTCAGTTTCCGAAGACTTTCTAAAAACAATTTGGCTAGAGCGTTTGCCGACACATACACAAGCGATTTTGTCAGTTTCAAGCGCTGCTTTACAGGAACTAGCAATCTTAGCTGACAAAATAAACGAAATTAAATCGGAATCTGCTGTGTATGCCGTTTCTAAACCCGTTGAAACTTCGCAAAGCGAACAAAACGCAGTCCCAAAATTACAAACGCAGATCGACCAATTAACACTGCAAATTTCAGAATTATACAAAAATGTGTTTAGGCGATCGATGTCTCGCAGGCAGCCGCATTACAGAGAGAGGCACTATAGTCAAAATAGACGGTTCAGGAGTGCCGATCGTAAACAAGATTCATCTGATTCATCCTCTGGTTTATGTTATTATCATCATAAATTTGGTAGTGAAGCAAAAAAGTGCCGCGAACCTTGTACTTTTAACGAAATTCAAAAAAACTAGTGGCCGCTGCTAGGTCAACAAGCGAAAATACCCTTGGCGTAGCAGCATTAGAACAATGTAGATTACATGTTTTTGATAAAAACTCGGGTTTAAAATTTCTAATTGACAGCGGTAGTGATATTTCTTGTATCCCCGCCTCAAAGCAGTTAAGTAAACAAAACCCTTCTAATTATCTTTACGCTGCAAATAATTCCAAAATTCCTGTTTATGGAAACAAACTCATGGACCTAAATATCGGCTTGAGAAGGAATTTCAGGTGGTCATTCATTATTGCAAATGTCTCTTGCCCTATAATTGGAGCCGACCTTTTAAGACATTTTGCTTTGCTTGTAGATTTACACAAATTCCGATTAATTGATTCTGTAACTGGATTGTCCACTAAAGGTGAACTCACTTGCACAACTCAGTCCCAAATTAAACTGATTTCTGAAGACATGGCTTTTAAAACTATATTTGAAGAATTCCCAGACCTCTTAAACCCCATTCCAAATTTTAAGAAACCAACATGCCATGACACAGTTCATCACATAGAAACTACGGGACCTCCACTTTATTCCAAACCTCGCCGCTTACATCCAAAAATTTTAAAGGAAGTTAAAAAAGAATTCCAATATCTTATGGATGAGGGTATATGTCGCCCTTCAAAATCTCCATGGGCATCCCCTATTCATGTTGTACCAAAACCGGATGGTTCTTACAGAGTTTGTGGTGATTATCGACGGTTAAATTCAGTAACTCTTCCGGATCGTTACCCAATACCTCACATTCATGATCTTACAAATATTCTCCATGGAAAGAAAATTTTTTCAAAACTAGATATAGTCCGCGCTTATTTTCACATTCCTGTAAATGAAAAAGATATCCCTAAAACGGCAGTAATAACTCCTTTTGGAAGCTTTGAATTTCTGTATTTAAACTTTGGGTTAAAATGTGCAGCAAACACGTTTCAAAGATTTATTAACGAAGTTCTTTACGATCTTCCATTTGCTATCGCTTATTTAGATGACATTTTAATTTTTTCGGAAAACGAATCTGAACACCTAGAACATATACGAGCTGTTCTGAGCAGACTTTCTAAATACGGACTAAACATAAATGTTTCAAAAAGTGTTTTCAAACAAACTAATGTATCATTCTTAGGGCATGAAATTTCTCCAACCGGAATTCGGCCTCTTCAATCCAAAGTTGAAATTATTAAGCAATATCCGCGACCAGAAACTCTTTTGGAACTTCGCAAATACATTGGATTATTCAATTATTTTAGACGTTTTTGTCGCAATGCTGCAATTATTCTCGCACCCTTAACAGATTTGTTGCGAGGAGCCAAAAAGAAAGATTCAACCCCTATTGATTGGTCTGAAAATGCTATAAATTCTTTTGAAGCTTCAAGAAAAGCCTTAACTGACGCAACTCTTGCATTTCCTACAAACGATGGCCAATTAGTGCTTCATTCGGATGCTAGTGATTTTGCTATTGGTTCTACATTAAGTTTAGAAACAGAAAAGGGCCTAAAACCACTTTCATTTTTTTCCAGACGTCTAAATGAAACACAATTAAAATATTCTAGTTTTGATCGTGAGTTGTTAGCGATTTATGAATCGGTTAAACATTTTAGACACTTTTTGGAAGCCCGTCAGTGCACCATCTACACTGATCACAAACCTATTGTTTATGCATTTAAAAAAAGAACTGATAATTACACTAACCGACAAAGTCGGTGGTTATCATTTATATCAGAATTCACCACTGATATACAATTTGTAAATGGAAACCAAAACACGGCAGCAGACGCACTATCTCGAATTAATGAAATACAAATGCCTACTCCTATAGATTACAACAAGTTAAGTATCGAGCAAAAAGAGGATGCAGAACTTAAAGACCTTATGCAAAGCGGTCAATCCAGTTTGGAACTCAAATTAATCACCCTTCCTAATTCTACAACAGAAATTTATTGTGACATTTCTAGAGGCAAAGCACGCCCATATTTAACCCCTAACTTTAGAAAACAGGCATTTTGGAATTTACATGCACTTTCCCATCCTGGAACTAAAAGTAGTGTAAATCTATTGCGACAAAGATTTATTTGGCCTTCCCTAGCTAAAGATTGCCGAACTTGGGCTCGTGAATGTTTGGATTGTCAACGCTCCAAAATCACTAGGCACACGAAAACTGAGTTGGGAAAATTTGACCTTCCAACAGATAGATTTTCACACATACATTTAGATATAATTGGGCCTTTACCAGAATCAAATGGTAAAAGGTATTGTTTAACTGTAATTGATAGAGCAACACGCTGGCCAGAGGCATATCCACTAAGTGACATAACGGCACAATCAGTTTCATTTGCACTTCTCTCCGAATGGATTGCTCGTTTTGGTTGTCCTGAAAAGATCACCACTGATCAAGGCCGACAGTTTGAGTCTGAACTTTTTAAACAATTAGCTCAACTGCTAGGTGCTAAAAAGTACCGATCATCCCCATACCACCCACAGAGTAATGGGATTATTGAAAATTGGCACAGGCCCCTAAAATGTGCATTAAAAGCTAGACGAACTGAAAAATGGACCGAGGTACTGCCAACAGTGTTACTTGGGTTTCGTGCTGCACTGAAAACAGACCTAAAAGTTTCACCAGCAGAACTTGTTTTTGGGTCTGCACTCCGACTGCCTGGGGATTTTTTTGACGACAATTCCCTTATTAAAAGCCCTGAAGAATTGGTCCAGCGATTAAGGAACATTTTCCAGGATTTCAAACCACTGCCAACAAAGTCCCATCATTGCATAAAACCTTTTGTATCACAGGACCTCAACACGTGTACCCATGTATTTGTGCGCCACGCCGGTATGCAACAATCCCTCCAACCACCTTATGATGGACCTTTTGAGGTCATCCAGCGAGGTGATAAACTTTTTAAAATAGCCATAAAAGGTAAAATTGTCAATATTTCACTGGATAGACTGAAGCCGGCCTTCTTAGTGAACGACGCACCTACCCCTGAATCAACAGTCTCCATCCCTGAACCCTCAACCTCTGAGACAAGGGCTTCAACTTGTGACTCGGAACCGTCTCGTACCACACGATCTGGCCGAACTGTCCGATTTCCAGATCGTTTAGTAGAACATTGACATATCGTTTGCACTAGGAAGGGGGTGCTGAGGTGACTTCCGCCGTTCTACAATAATAAACATTTTTTAATTAACAAGTAGGCGACAGATGGCGCCACATACGCTACTTTGAAAAGACCTTTTGGAACAGAAGAGAAGAGAGGCAGTTGTGAACTGATCGTCGCTGTTGTTGCACGCGCTAAAAAACGATTGACTCCACCGCTTATACAATGTGCATGGCACATGGAGAAATTCTTATCTGTTAACTTATTTTTTTATTTGTAATTTCTAATTAAATGAGTTGTGTAAATTAGCAAGCTTATTATTAAGTCTGAAGTACGCACTGCTATCATTATGATAGATTTATAATTAAACGAGATTAAAACGGATTGAATATCCGTAGTGAGGAGCTCGATCTAATGACATCCTCACGACCGTTAAGGTGTTAATACCCTCAAGTATTTCTGAGTTCCATTTCAATTTACATTTCCATCTTATCTGAAGCATAAGTTTGGATAATATTTAAATTGTGCAGGAAAATCCAATCGGATCAAACATCGTTTCAGCAATAGGTAATATGCTTCGTCTCTCAACTCCGTTGATATTTATTTTTATCTCTCTGTCTCTATTGATATTTCTTGGGATACCCCTCTCTCGATCGATATTTGTTTTGGGTATGTAATACCTAAGAGAAGCAGTTGATCTATTCCATACAAACTATAATAAAGAAGATATGGTTGATTCAATACATGAATTGCTTGAAGATTTTTGAATCTTATAAATTGCTGCGCTAAAATCCTCGTAGTCAAATTTGGCCTCTGCCAAAACTTTTGTTGAAATGTCTATACATTTTTTAAATTCATCGTTGGTTTTAGCTGTAGTGTCGCAATTCTCGACATATCAGGAGTTTAGCTTTACCAGTAAATATATTTTGTTGTTCAAAAGTAAAATTCTAAGAAAAATGCTTATTGCAAGTTTAATTTTCATCAATCTCGTAAACTTAATACACTGCTCAAAACAATTAAAGGATATTGCAGTTTTAGGTGGATTTTGTATCTGGTAAACTGTTTAGCTGATTGATACATGGTCGACAGACATAGTAGGTTATATGAAAATAAATTACACATGTTTGGCAGAAAAAAATGCATTTTATTGCGCATTTGTGTACTATAGGAAAAAAACACAATTTGTGCATATGAGAAAAAAAGAATAAGAAAAGGTGTTTTCTTCAAAGAAAATCATTTTCAGTAGGGGGTATGGTTTCCACGGGCGGCCAGCAACGTTGAACACCTTTGAGGCATGGACTCAATGAGGCTATTAATGACGAGTTGGGTATTCTGCCCCACTCTTCCAGAAGAGCTCTATCCAGTTTTTGGAGAGTTTGTAGGGGTTGTTGGCGGCCAGAAACTCGTCTTCCTAGAGCGTCCCAAACGTGCTCGATTGGATTCATGTCTGGAGAACACGCTGGCCATTCCATTCGAACGATTCCTTCCTCGAAAAGGAAATCCTCCACCAGGTTTGCACGATGTGGCCTGCAGTTATCGTCCATTAAAATGAAGTTATCTCCGATTGCTGCAGCGTAAGGGACTACAATAGGTGTGAGGATCTCATCCCTATATCGGCGACCAGTCAGAGCTCCATCTCGAATGATGTAGAGGTCAGTGCGCCCGTCAATGGAGATGCCACCATACACCAACACTCCTCCACCGCCAAATCTGACACTTTCGTGCACGAACGCAGGATTATTCCTAATGCCACGGTCCCTCCAGATGAAAATACGCCTATTATCCGGATGCACAGAAAAACGGGACTCGTCAGAAAACAGAATATTGCTCCATTCATTTCTCCTCCAGTTGACATGCTCGGTTGACCACTCCCTGCGGTCGCGACGATGCATTGATGTTAATCTAACACATATCATCGGTCGGCGAGCATACAGACCTACAGCATGGAGCCGGTTTCGGACAGTCTGAGTTGAAATCGTGGTGCCTGTAGCCAAGCGAATGTGTTGTTGGAGAAGAGTAGCGTTCATGGTTCGGTGTCTCCGAGCTGTTAACGCTAAATACCGATCTTCATTGGGCGTTGTTGCCCGTCTACGACCTTGCCCTTGTCTTCGGCCTGCACATCCACTCTCCAAAAAACGGTTCCAGATCCTGGAAATGACACTTTGTGACACTCCAATGGCTTGCGCTACTTCGGCTTGAGTTTGGCCCCCTTCTAACCTACCAACAATTCTCAAAGCTTCTGAATCTGTCAAATGACTTCGCTGAGACATCGTGCTCATCGAAAAAAAGCAATCACTGAATGCCGATCATCCCTGTCTTCATTCTCTTTTATCCAGTTGAAAGTCAAATTTCATTCGCTGCCGCTGAAGCGACGTTTTTGACGTCGAACTTAAAATTTGCATACTCCACAGTTTGAAAACCAGAAAAATTTGCATTTGTGATTCTCTTCTTCTATTTTCGGCAAAAAAAAATTCGTTTATATCTTTATTTTATATAAAACTTTAAATATCCTTTAATTGTTTTGAGCAGTGTAGTTTCTATTTTTATTTTTTGCCGAACGATCAATTCAAGACCTTGGAAGAGAAAGGGCGAATCTCAAAACTAGGGCGTTGGGAAATCAAGCTCAAAATTTTGCAAATAGTTTTACACTGTGAGAATACTAAGGACGAACCAGGGCAAAACGACACTACGTGTTGCCTACATCAATCTGACGCGGAAAAAACAAACAAAAAAAAATCGATTATTCGAGTTTGCCCTTTCTTTTCCAAGCTCCTCATAGTTTAGCTTCTTAAAAAACTATATAAAATGTTATTAAAATGGCTTCAATAGCTTCAGAATATGGTACAGTCGTGGAAAAAAAAAGTAAACACCCCTTACTATATCTGCAAAACATTATCGTAAAAGAAAGTTACTGGTACCACACGATTGGTAATAAAGTCTACTTTGAAATAACGTATATAAAATTTGCTTAGAAGGCCATATACATATTAAAATGAACCATAACTTTGTTGTTTTCAATAGCAGTACATAATTCTGACAGCATAAATGAACTCTACACCCTTCAATTAGCCTAAAAACAAATTTTCATGCAATTCGCACGATAAGTTTCCGAGAAATTAATTATTTTAAAACGAGCCTATTTTAGGGGCTGTATTCAAATTGAAGTTCGATACTCGGTTGTTGACCGAGAGAGCCTCCTTCTTGATCAAGGCTTCTTAAGCGCTACTCAAGCAGTCATTGAAGGGTGCTAGATTAAAATGTAGCATATTTGAAAATATCTGGTCACTTCTGTCATAGAAGGCCCCTTAAACCATCATTTTGCCGTTTTTTAAGCATAATTTGAAAACTACTTGGAAGAAAATTGCGAAATTTCGGATTTCCATAAAGCATGACTTAATAAATATAAATCCATCAAAAAAATTGCAGGTTGCAATTCATAAATTTTTCGAATATTAATTTCATAATTCATATAATAAAGTTATAAAAATTGCAAATTCAACGTTTTATGTTTGGGTATTTTAGTATAATTGCTACACAAAAAATTAGCACATTAGGAGTATAATTTCAGGAGATATTAACAAAAATATGAAAATGTAATTTAACATTAGAAGCACTCAATTTTGAATGTTTATAATTCAAAAACTTTTCATTCAAATGACTTGAAATTTGGTGTCCACGCATAGTTTGAACCGAAGATTTAAAATATCTTGTTAAAATTGGGTATTGCCATTGAAAAAAATGAAGTTTGGGTTCGTTTTAATATGTATATGGCCCTCTAAGCAAATTTTGTATACATCATTTAAAAGTAGACTTTATTTCCAATCGTTCGGTACCATTTTCTTCTACAATAATTTGTTGAGGAGTTAATAGGGGTGTTTACTTTTTTTTTCCACGACTGTACATCAATAATAGCTGCTCTATATGTGGTTTTGAAACTATATTCATCAGCTCTGTAACTTTCTACAGTTTATATATTTCATATCCCATCCACATATTTTTTCTCCAAATCATCATTAAGCAATAAACACAATATTTCATTATCGAGTTCTGTTAAATTCTAAGATGGCTATTTAGATGGGCATTTAAAGGGATGAAAATAGTTTCAAAATCACATGTAAAGCAGATGATATTAATGTACCTTCTTCGGGAGCTACTGAAACCATTTCATTAACATCTTATATAGTTTCTCAAGTAGCTAAACTATAAACCGATCGTTCAATAAGAAATAAAAAGAGAGATTATTAAGGTTACAATATTTTGAAATTTAAAATATGATCTATAAAACGACAGACATTGATGCATGTTAAACTTCGGAAACTATTGAAACGATTTCAATAACTTTTTTAATAGTTTCGGCAGTAGATAAAATATAAACTGATTTTTCAGCAAAAATAAAAGTGAATAATTTATAGTCAGGTTAATTTCTACATTCATTTCGCAAACAAAAAAATATTTTTTAATTTTACTTAATTATTGTAGTATTAATTATTTCCGAACAATCAAATTATAATTTTTTGACTTCTAAAACTATTTAAAAAGTACTGAAATCGCTTCAGTAGTTCCAAAATAAAGGTACATGAAAGTCAGTTGTTTCACATGTCATTTTGTAACTGTTCTTATCGCTTTAGGGCAGAATTTTAAATGAATCGCAATGACAAGCTTACTATTGCTACATATGCCTTTTTTCATACATTTCTTTAAATATAAACGAAAATATAATATTTTAACGTATAATCGAACTTTTAGTGCTAATTATTTATTTATCTTCGGTTATAAATGATTGGAACAGATTTTTATGCATCCAGAATCCCCCCCCCCCTTTCTTAATTTTAAACATTTAAAATTTTGATAAAAAAGCCTTAAGTTTAGAGTATACTGAAGATAAACACTATAATTCTCGAAATATATTTTCAACTAAACTTCAGAAAAAAATAATTTATTTTGTCGGAATGACAAAGTACTAAGCTTTATCGAGATCTATTGCTTGAAAATTTCTTTAAGTGTTAATTCCTTTAAAGGATATTTTCAGATCCCAAAATTTATAATGATGATATAATTTCCTCAGAAAATCGTGGCTGAAGGTAAATTAGGTGCATTATGGCAAAGACTTGAAAATCCGGTAAGGAAATTTCAAGAAAAAGATTCTTTTTTTGTTTGTTTTATCTGAGAAACTTGGTGATATTATCCTCTTGAAATTGGTCTTTACGGAGAAAAAGAAAATCCAAAATTCTTTTCACAGAAAATCAAAATGTAAAAATAAATATTTAAGTTAAAATTTTGCATTTTATATTGAAATAAAGTATAATTGAAATGTTTATTACAACGCCGAGTCATTTCATTTTCACAGAGATAGAATTTTCCTGATGAAGTTCAAGCAGGACGATCGTTCTGCTAAGCCAAGCTATAAAAGAATGCTAACCCCGCCAAACAAACAAACGCCAAGACCGTTTAACTTCTTGTTATACAGAAGACAACTTCTCCAGGTTAAATCTATCAAACATGTCAGCATTTCCGATGTCAAAAGAACGAATCATAGAAGAAAAATAAAACGAAAACTAGAAGAACCTAATGAAAAAAAATTTCAATTTGAGACCAAATTCATCTTCATAAATTACCTATAAACTGAGATATAGATTTTTTAAAAAACGCCGAGATACTGAAAATGATCACTTTTTTTCTCCGTCAAATTTTTTAATGCAAAGAAGATAGAGCTATTATTTTAACACAATAAAACTGATTGATAAAGTTATCATACGAATTTAATAGTTCCAACTGAGCGAAAAAATGACCAGCCCGGGAATAGAACCCAGATCCTTGGCTTACAAGGCCAATGCTTTACCGTTTAAGCTAACTGGGCTGACAACCAGCCAGTATATTTCGATCAGAAAACCTTATTGGTAGTAACATCTGGTCTGCCATGTAAACAGCTCAACAGAATAAACCGCAGGTAAAGGAACTCCACGTAAACGAGGGATAGATGAACTGTTCCACCTTACTGTATATCCATCGTTTATATGGAGTTCCTTTACCTGCGGTTTGTTATGTTGAACCGTCTATATGACACACCAGATGTTACTACCAATAAGGTTTTCTGAGTGAAATATGCTGGCTGGTTGTCGGTCCAGTTAGCTTAAAAGGTAAAGCATTGGCCTTGTAAGCTAAGGATCTGGGTTCGAATCCCTGCCTGGGCATTTTTTCGCTCACTTGGAAATATTCAATTCGAAAGAAGATAGAGATCTAAATAATGGACAGAAAAATATAAGGATTGCATTTTTTGACACATAATTACTCAATCTACGTGCTTTTCTAAAATTCAGCTAAAAATAATAATTTTTGTATCCTTAATTAGCAAAACACTGTTAATTAATTCTAAAATTAACAAATTACGCCAAACAGCGATAAATCCGCCAAAGATCACGTAACTACACGCCTAGAATAAATAGTGTGGAAATCTGCTATCCAAACAGCGCTAAAAATTTGTATCCCTTGAATGTGCAATGATGCTGAAATACAAAGGGACGATGCCAGTGACATCTGTGCTATATTTTTGAATTTCAATGTAAGCATCGTACAATTACAGGATCTAGACGAAATTGTCTTGGAGTTTTAGAAAATCTCCTGCAGATGCCGTTGCGTCCGAATATTTGGATTTCAACATTGTTTGAGATTTAAGGGATCGAATATTTTAGCACTTTTTTAAGTATTACTGGGATAGCCGATTTCCACACTGTGTATTCTAGACGCTATAAAATAAACGCTCATTTTATAAATTGTTCCTGACTGTTTACTGCTATTTATTTCTAAAAGTATAATGGACAAATTGTCTAGGAATAGTAAAGATACTCACTTATTATAATCCAAAGAAAAAAAAAACCCTCAAGTTTTACTTTTGATTCAAACAATCAAAAGTATAAAATACAATGATATGCAATATTTCATGAAATTTTAGATTATGTTATTTGATCATTACGAAACTTAATTTGTACAGAAATCTAATGAATAGTTGTAAATGAATCAAGTTTAAATTGTAAGCAAATGGCCTGGAAATAGTAATGGAGCCCATATGGTATTTTACAAAAATATTTAATAAATTCATATAATGTATACGTTGATGCAACTCTTAACCAATGAAAATTCCGCAACAACTCTTATGTAGGTAGATATTTTGACTGATTAATTAAGAAATCTAATAACAAAAGAATTTCTTAAAACGCTCTTTCAAATTTTAGATATGCAATCTGACCATTACAAAACAAAAATTCTTATAGAAACTAATGGTTAGTTGAAATTACTCAAGTTTAAAATGTAGGCAAATGATCTGGAAATATTAATCGTGCCCATCTAGTATTTTACAAGAATATTTAATAGATTCACATGATGTATAAGTTGATGCAACTCTTAGCTAATGAAAATTCCGCAACAAGACTTATGTAAGTAGACACTTTGAATGATTAGTTCAGAAATCTAAGAACAAAAAGAAGTTCTTAAGACGCTCGTCCTGCACCCCCCTCTAAAAAAAAAAAAAAAAAAAAAAAAAAAAAAAAAAAAAAAAAAAAAAAAAAACCTGTAGAAAGATTTAAGTATTTGGTTAGATTTTGGTTTAGCTTTTAAAAATTTAATTGTAATGGTATATGCGGCTTTAAAAATAGAATTATTAAAGCAGATCAATTTAGGGGAATCTTTATATGAAGATAATATTCTCAAATTTATGCTAATACGTATAAATAAACAGACTTTAATAAAATTTCATGTTTATTATTTCTTCTCTTCAACACGATCTAAACGAAGA
The DNA here is from genome assembly GCA_963932465.1 of Maratus speciosus. Lineage (NCBI taxonomy): Eukaryota > Metazoa > Arthropoda > Arachnida > Araneae > Salticidae > Maratus > Maratus speciosus. The sequence continues at coordinate 350,533,008 of OZ010795.1, read as the reverse complement.
CGAAGTTTTATGCGCAGTTCCTTTCTTTCAGTTTTTAGATTTTTTTTATCCAATGCATTTTTGTTCATTATGGATAGAATTGCTAGATTTACAGATCTTTAAATAGATCTTCCATTCTCTATATGCCTGCCGTGCTTCACTGTCTGATTAGTCGTAGGTTCTGTAAAGGTAAATTCATTTTGCAAAATCGTTAGAAAAAAAATGTTATTATAGGGCAAACAATTAATTGACAGACTAACTATAAATGCATATTTTATTTTGACTCCACCAGTTTTTTTTTTTTTTTGCTAAATTTTCATTTTTATAGAAAAATTGAAAAAAAAAAATAGATATAAATTGAGAAAGACTGATACTTTGAAAATAGTATTTGACTTCCCTTGCTTTTAAATTATTAATTAGGGGAGGTAGGGGAGATATGATACATTTTTTTTACGAATTTTTTACAACCCTTGGAAAGCTATTTATAGACAAATTTTTCGTGCTTTCTTTTAAAATGACCTTTTATTCATTTATTTAAAATATCGTGAATTTAAAAAATAATCATTCAAAAAATATATCCAAATTATTTTGAATGGTTACTACTGTATCAAATCTCCCCATTACTGGAGAGGATTGATACACTAGAAAGGGAGATTTGATACATTGTTATGTAAATTGAAAAAAAAATGCAAACAATTCAATTTATGTGTTATATATTTTTTATGATAAATCTTGAATAATTTAAGTAAAATTTAAAAAGAAATGACATTGACATATTTTTGTTTCAGAAATGTTTTTTTACAAAAACTTTTAAACAATTGCTATTATTTAAACAACTAGGGGGCTCGGCCCCCTAAAAGCTACGCTCGCCAACCCCCGTTCAGACACCGCAGTCTCTAAAAGCACGCTAATTTGATAGGCTTTAAACAGATTTTGAAAGATTGAATTATAATTTAAAAAACAGTGGCGATATCCCTATAAACGGGTTTCTATTCATATCTCTTCGATTGGGGGAATTTTAAGGAAAAATCAGCCGCTGTTAAAAGATACAATGGCTGTTTTCGTCTTTGATTAAATAAAATCAGTTAAACATTTCAAAATAAGCTAATATAATAAGCAAATCTGCATCAAAATGCAAATATATTTCACAAATACCAATGCCTTCTTTTGACGGAAACGACACAGAAGGATAACGAATCTTAACTAAACCATTTAAGCAATTTCTTTATTTTCTGCTTCACAGATTTTTCTCTTTCAAATCATATTTTTTGTCGATGACACTTCATTTTCAGTTTGTAATCATTTTTATTTTTATTAAATTACTAAATAGTCTCTCGAAAGCAGTCTAAACGCGTTCAATAAAATTAATATTAATCTTATTAATATAATCTCAAATTATCAAAATAATGTCTCGCGCAATTTTTAAATTTAAACTGTTTTGCAATATTACTTTTTGTTCATTTTACGTAATAAGTGTAATGTGGCGTAATTTCTCCTATTTAAGACTTCTAACGCATGTTAATGAATTTATTATTTTACAATATCCTTTCTCTTTTAAAATTCACGTGTAAGTATAGTTTTTATGAAGTATTTTCAATAAGTTCCTGCTTTTCATACGTAATTATTTAATTCTAATTTGAAAGTTTTTTTCTGTTAATAATAGTCACGTGTAAATAAATTTTTAATTTGAAGCAAATATTATTGTTTGCGCTGTTTATACAGTTGGCAACAGTTTAAATTAATACCAATTTCTAAAATAAGTAAAAAATATCTCTCGAAATGCTGAAAATTTGAATTTAAAATAGAAATAAAACCTCAAAAAATGAGTCAAATTAAAAAAGTGAATGCAGTCTGCACACCGGGAAATTCAAACGTATAAAATGATCTAAAAATGAATTAATTCCCATATACAGTTTTTGCTCCTATAAAACTTTTTTAATGGAACCATTTTGTCCAAATTTAGCATTAAATATCTCTTAAAATAATTCTTCGGTTTGAAAACTGTCTGCATCAGCGTGTTTATCAAACATTTCTCTATAATACCGCCGATTTTCATATTTTTGCATGCAGTACTTTTATTAATGTTAACGGCGAAAGACCTCCGGCCACAAAAAATTCAAAACCGGCGGGGGCGGTGACAGCGTAAGTTACTTTTTTTTTTAGAATACTAGGGGGCTCGGCCCCCTACGAGCTACGCTCTCCAACCCCCGTCCAGACACCGCAGACTCTAAATGCACGCTAATGTGATCGGCTTTAAAAAGATTTCGAAAGATTGAATTATAATTTAAAAAACAGTGGCGATCTCCCTATAAACGGATTTCTATTCATTTCTCTTTCATTGGGGAAATTTTAACACCAAATCCGCTGCGGTACTACTTGATTATCCCGTCGACTAATTTCGCCAAATTATATAAATCGTCAAACCACTCGCCAAATTATACAGATTGACAAAATTTTATTTTAAATGACGAAAGAACAAATAAATTAGTACAACATTAATAAAAATACAAATAAAACGTCGAAATAAAAATAACTTGATGACGTAGACACGTGTAACAACATTTCAAAATAAGCTAATATAAAAGGAATTAAGTAAACAGAATCTTCGTCTCCCGGTATTTTTTAACAAAGCGAAAAGAAAGTTCTTTTAAATGAGACATTTTAAATTAATCGTTTTTAATCTGACGTAATTTTGACCAAACTATTCTTTCTATTTTTAATATTCACGTGAAAATACTTGTGTTAGAAACGAAATATTATTTGCGCTTTCCTAAGAAAAGTAGTTGAAAAGTATCCTCTCAAAATATCAAATAAATGTCTAGCGCAATTTCTAAATTTAAACCATTTTGCCATATTATTTTGTGTTCATTTTATGTAATAATTGTAATGTGAGGTAAATATGACGTAATTTCTCCTATTTAAGGCTTCTAACACATGTTAATAAATTTATTATTTTACAAATTCCTTTCTCTCTTAAAATTCACGTGTAATTATAGTTTTTATGAAGTAATTTTTAATAAGTTCCTGCTTTTTGTACATAATTATTTAATTCTAATTCCAAATGTTTTTTTCTGTTTATAATAGTCACGTGTAAATAAATTTTTAATTTATTACACGTATAAATATATATATATATATATATTTTTTTTTTGAAGCAAACATTATTGTTTCCGCTATTTATACAGTTGGCAACAGTTTAAATTAATATCACTTTCTAAAATCTGTAAAAAATATCTCTAGAAATGCTGAAAATTTGAATTTGAAATAGAAATAAAACCTCAAAAAATTAGCCAAATTAAAAAAAGAAATACAATCTGCACACCGGGAACTTCAAACGTATAAAATGATCTAAAAATGATTAAATTCCCATGAATAGTTTTTGCTCCTATAAAACTTTTTTAGTGGAACGATTTTGTCCAGCTTTAGCATTAAATATTTCTTAAAATAATTCTTCAATTAGAAAACTGTTGGAATCAGCGTGTTTATCAAACATTTCTGTATAATACTACCAATTTTCATATTTTTGTATGCATTATTTTTCTTAATATCAACGAAGAAAGACCTCCGGTCGCAAAAAATTCAAAACCGGCGGCGGTGACAGCGGTAGTTACTTTTTTTTAGAATAGAGAGATAGAGATTCTATTAACACACTTTTTAGAAAATAAATAATGAAAAAAAAACCATAGAGATCTTGCTGCAAGGAAAAATGAAGTAGACATTGCTGATTTGCAAACAATTTAACATAAATTTAGCACATTTAAGATTTCTTTAATCCTCTCAGGGCAAAGAATTTTCAATGCTAAAGTGTTGAATAAATAAATGGCACCAGAATTTACCAATAAATTTAATTAGAAATAAGAAAAGGGCTATATTTCAATTTCATATTAAATGGAAAATATTTTACCAAAATGCTGGGGCCAATGTGACGTTTAGGAATTAAAATTAAGTGGTTTTATAAACATACCACCTCCTCTGAAATGGTTAAAAGAAAAACTAATAACTCTATCATTTTGATAAGTAAAATCGGATGGATTTAATTTGATCTTCATTACTTATAGAAACATCTTCCCTTTCAGGCCATTTAAACTTTTTTTCTTCTACATGACGAGCAAAGCGAACTAACCATCTATCATCGCACTGCTTTTCTATGTAACCTACATAAGGTTTATGAATGGTCTATTTGTTCTTCCTTACCAATTTCAGTACCTCTTACTGTAAAAGAATAATGAGTATTACAGCCCTATATTCGTTTACAACTTAAAAAAAAACTATTAAATTTCAAATATACAAGTGTATCATTTCTCCCCAGCACTAATCTATCATTTCTCTTTATCATGCTTTATTGGATTTTCAATCACTTTGTATAAATGCAGTTGGAAAATGCCAATTTGATTTCTAGTAAATCTCACCCTAACAATGTGCTTTAGAAATAAAAAATAATTACAAGATATTATCTTGACAATAATAAGAGTTATGAAAGAAAATCAGTATTTAAAAATTTTTACATTGACATTCCATAAGTCTTCAAAATTAAAAGGAAAAAAAAAAAAAAACGTTGTCAGTTCTTATCTGCTAAATCCAGCTAATCCTCTGCTAATAAAAGAAGCCTTTACATCTGCTACAATGGCTGTTAATGCCATTTGATGAGAAAAATTGTCCATTTAACAATCCTCCCCATGTATCAAACCTCCCCTATTCTAAAAAATGAATGATATGTAAAGAAAATTTATACTATTGTGTTAGTTACCTGCTTACAAGGACTATACGAGGACTCATTTTAAGTTGAGTAATAAGAATTATTTGAAATATATATAATCTGTTTTTTTTTTTTTTTAATGATATCAACTAAAAAACAAATTTTCACTCGTAAAAAAAAAAAAAAAAAAAAAAAAAAAAAAAAAAAAAAAAAAGTTGTGGCTAAAAAATAGTGTGACATCAAATTCCCAAGCTTATATCATGGTACTTATTTAACATTTTCCATTAAAAATTTACCATATGTAAGTCGAGTGCCAACGTATACGTTGGTCGAAAGACTTTTCTCCTTCACTAAATACACCATGTTGTGTTTCTGAAAATTTAAAATTTTAAAATTATGCATGATGGGCTTGGCGGTTATCTTTCCATATTTTACAGAAATTTCCAAGAACGCCAGTTCGTAAAGGAATAGCGTATTATTTTTGAATTATTAACAATTTCAAACTTCTAGTTTTAACTACGGACAGATAAATTAAGAAAGGCTGAAAAAGAGAAAATGAATTGGTTTTTACTGCCTTTAAGAAATTTATTACCCCCCCCCCCCCAAAAAAAAAAAAAAAAAAAAAAATCATGAGATGAATCCTGAAGATATATCACATTTATCTTAAGAAACAAATTTCTAGGCACACATTTCCATAAAGGAAAAGCATAAAATGTTTGCTTTATTAACAATTTCGACCTTTGTATTTTAACTACGATTTTGCGTGCTTAGAAATTTGTGCAACATGTGGAAGATGGCCGCCAAGCACATTGTGCCTGATTAAAAAAAATAATTTTCATAAGCACGTTACGATGTATTTTGTAGAGGAGAAATGGCTTTCTATCAACGTATATGTATACCCTCAATTACATACATATACAGGGTGATTCATAAATATCGAAACAATAGGCTATCTTCTTAAATATTGCCCCTAGGCACATACTTTCAATTGAAAAGTTTCATAAAAAAAGGTGCAAAATTTTATGAGATACGTTTCAACTCCATGGGGGTTCTATATGAGAAAATACAAAAATTAAATTTTTATACGGGCCCCGTAGAGTAAAATTCCCAGTTAGGAAAATTTTCCTTATCTATTCCTGAATTAAACACAAAAAAATTCATCTCGATATCTTTAAAATTCGCAGAGATATCAAAATCCAAAATTCGTGACTTACACCATTTATCCATGCCTCTGAGCGTCGAGTTTTTGACTCATTTTGAATGCAAGATAGGGATCAGCCACAAATTGTACATTATTAAAAGTCGATATAAGACAGTGCCTCTCCTTTGGACATAAAATAGGCAGCGTATAGATTTTACGTTAAACTTGTTTTCAAAATATGCTGGTGGTCTGCACTAGAGGTCTGCACGGGTCGAAATGGATCCGGTCCCGAACCGACCCATAGGAAAAAAAGTTCGTCCCTGCCTGGAAAAAAGTTCAAATCGTAGCCTAGCCCGACGTGACTGAATTTCTACATAGTTTTTTACATCAATATGGTTAAAAGTTGTTTCGTATGGAGGAGTTCTGACAAAAAATACTTATTATATCTTTCCTTTTTTCATGTTTATATTTATTATTTTTAAAGAAGTGCCAAAAGCTGTGATTATTTGTTTTATTAATGAATCTCTATTTATATGTAAATGATTCACTTCTCCTTTAATAACTTTAATCCATATTCCATGTGTTAGAGACAATGAAAAATGCTATAAAGTAAAATCTTTCAAGATGGAATCACATACGAAAGAAAAAAAAAAGCGTTATAGACAAGTTCCCTTCTTAGGAGTTGTAAATGTAGTCTATTTTTTCTCAGGTATTATTATATTCATTTTCCATGGATCAAGAGTTTTTTCCGTTTAAGAAAGGATTCCGCCATAGGCAGATTTTTTTCACTAGTTTAACTGTATTTTAAAATTTTTGCCTTAAAATCTACTATCCTTTAAAAATATGAATTTTAAAATTTTATTTTAAAATAATGGCCATTTAAAAATATATGCATTTGTTGTAAAGGTTTTTGGGGATGAGCCAAATTTTAGTTATTTTTGCACGGGTTAGGTCAGTCAGGGATAATGATTTTAATATGGGTTGTCTAGAGACCGGGACTGAAAATTTCGCCCAGGGGAGACCTAGGAATAAGAAAGACAGTACCGGGTCGGTATAACCAGTGGCCGAGAGGTTCTGCTCTCATGCTGGGTTCGAACCCAATCGTGTCCTTCGGCCCAATCGTTCGGAGTTTTCAGTGGTTTTCTTCGAACCTTGGATATCCTTGCGTAAATACTGGTTAGGTTCCCTTAGAAAGACCTCCACGGAAGACACCCCCCCTCCCGTTTCGGGCCCACATCCCTCTTATAGATAATTGGCCGTCATAAATCACACGAACAGCCGTTTCGGTATGAAAAAATACGATCGGCCCGGCCTAGCCGAGTCTTCAGAAAAAAGTCGCTAGTACCGGGTCGGCCCCGACTGCAGTATACAGACTTTTTTATCGGCCTCGCCGGGGCGATAAAAAGCCTGAATTTGTAAGGGCTAAAATTATGAAAATCTCTTAATCGGCATGCTTTTTCAAAGCATTGTTCCAAATTCTATTGTTTCAACATTTATTTATGGACATTTAAGTAGTACAAAAAGGTGGTGGAAACGGCAAAAGTTAAACTGAATCTGAAGTTTAAGCTACCGAAAGAAGTGACTTTTTCACGTGCAATTTTTTAAAATGCATTTAAATATTTTATTAGGAGCCAATCAATGTTTAAAATTTTAAATGCGTTTTTCTGCATGATGCTTTTTTAATCGTAAATTAAAAAGGTGCAAACTTGGAACATGTCTTTTTTTTATTATTTTACATTAATTTTGTTTCGGCAAATTGAAAAAAAAAATTACTTTTGAAAATATGATTGTTTTAAAAATAAGTTACATATTTCTTTAAGCAAATATTTTTGATATTTTTAAAATTAAAATTAAAAAAATTCCTGGGGCAAAACTAAAATTATACTTTCCTCTTTAATTCAATAAAAAAATTTGAAATCCGATGAATAATATTTCGAGTTATAAAGATTTTAAATTAAATCCGCTTAAAAAAACACTAAACATTTAAATTTTTATAAAACTTTATGCGAAATATTAGGATGTGATTTTGTTTTCAAATTATACGGTTAACCATCACAAAAACAGAAAAAAAAATAAAAATTCTAGCTCAACAAATATATTTTTTACATGTTTCCTAAACTAACATTGTTTCTTCGATTGCACGCATTTCAATTTGTGTCTAATCCCTTAAAACCTGATGAATTATTTAAACGGCCATAACTCTGCGAGTTTTTCAGATATGAAGATGCAATTTTTTGTGCTTAATTCAGGAATGGATAAGGAAAGTTTTCTTGATTGGAATTTTTGCACTACGGGGGCCGTATAAAAATTTAAACTTCGTATTTTTTCAAATAGACCCCCTATGGAGTTGCAACTTATGTCATTAAATTTTGCACCTTTTTTTATGTAACTTTGCAATTTGAAGTATGGGTCTAGGGACAATATTTAAGGAAAGAACCTATTGTTTCGATATTTATGAATCACCTTGTATAATTTTAACATATGTAAATTTTTAATGGAAAATGTTAAATAAATACCATAATATAAGCATGGAAATTTGATATCACGCCATTTTTAGCCGCAATTTTCATCTTTTTTTTTTTTTTTTTTTTTTTTTTTTTTTCTTTAGCTTGGATTTTTTTTCTTTTGAAAAGTTGTGTTTTAATAGCTACTTAAAATGCTATGGGAGTAGAAATACGAAAAAGATTTCAGTGTCTATGCAAATGTGCTATTGAAAACCGAAAGTCGAAAATTGTACGTCAAACATGGCAAATGAAGTGTTTTCGTGCTATAACTAGTTTTACAAATATTCAGATCTTGATGCAATAGCTGTTAGACTCTTATGCGAAAATGCATGAATACAAAATTTATTAAGATTATATGTATTAAATTCAATAATACGGAAATAATATGACTCCATCTTAAATAGGACGTAATCACTATGGCAAGCTAGAATCATTACCTATCATAGGATATCACTGAATTATTACGTATGATAGGATTTAATAAAATAATCTCCATGGAAACCTAGAATCTTTACCTATCATGTAATATCACTAAATTAACTACGTATGATAGGATTTATTATAATGAAGAAACTTTTATTAATATCTTTTTATGTTTTGACTCGATTTTCATTAAATTTGAAATGATTCGACAACATTCTCCAAAGATTCTATATATTAAATTTCATACCATTCGGTTGAGTAGTTTTTGCGCTGTTATATACAGACAGACGGACAGACTAGTGATGGGTGATAACGAGATGTTTTTCTCGATTTTCTCGATTGTATGAACATGTCGATGTTTTTCGATTGTGTAAATTTTTTCTCGATGACTCCAGTTTGCCAATTGCTTTTATACATCATATATTATATATTATATACGTCATACATTTATCGAGAATCGTCTGCGGGTGAACTGGAATGAGTCGGTGTTAATAAAGACTAGGTGACTTCGCCCGCTAGTGGGCACCGCCGATAATCGGGGCCCCTAAGTTATACGTAATCTTGTAATATGAAATCATGAACAGGTTACCCTCTATATACGACACCGTATAGCTGGCGTGGTATGCACGCACTACAAATTCTCGTACAAAAAATATAATCTCGAAACGAACGAACCTCGGACCAGATCTCTTGGGGGAGGAGTCAAAGTGAGCGGAGGAGCACAGTAGCTGCATAATATGAATAAGTCGTCACAGGTCTTTAGGCCTTTCGAACCATATGTCACATGAGGGGTCTGGATCTAAATTTATAAAAATGCCTTTCCCGTGAGGGCAAAGAGGGGGGAGGGGTGCGGGAGGTGGATAACATGAGTAAGTGGTCATAGGCCTTTCCAACAATATGTCACATGAGGGGTCTTAGCTAAATTTGAAAAAGTGTCTCCCAAGGGGGGGGGCAAAGTGGGGGGGACGGACACCGGAGGAGCATAACATCAATAAGTAGTCACAGACCTTTCCAACGATATCTCACATGGGGAGTCTTGGCTAAATTTGAAAAAGTGTCCCCCGGGGGGATAAGTGGGGGGGACTGTCCCCGGAGGTGCATAACATCAATAAGTAGTCACAGAAATTTCCAACGATATCTCACATGAAGGGTCTTGGCTAAATTTGGAAAAGTGCCCCGGGTGTGGAAAAGTGGGGGGGCAGACGAACACCGTAGGTGCATAACATCAATAAGTAGTCCCAGACCTTTCCAACGATATCTCACATGAGGGGCCTTGGCTAAATCTGAAAAAGTGCCCTCCGGGGGGGCAAAGGGGGTGGGGGCTGTCCCCGGAGGTGCATAACAGCAATAAGTAGTCGCAGACCTTTCCAACGATATCTCACATGAGAGGTCTTGGCTAAATTTGGAAAAGTCCCCCCTGGGAAGCAAAGTGGGGGAGGGACGGACACCATAGGTGCATAACATCAATGAGTAGTCACAGACCTTTCCAACGATATCTCATATGAAGGGTCTTGGCTAAATTTGGAAAAATATCCCTGGGGGGCAAAGTGGGGGAGACTGTCACCGGAGGTGCATAACATGAATAAGTAGTCACTGACCTTTCCAATGATATCTCACATGAGGGGTTTTGGCTAAATTTGGAAAAGTGTCCCCCAGGGAGCAAAGGGAGATGGCCGTCGGAAGTGCATAACATCAATAAGTAGTCACAAACCTTTCCAACGATATGTCACATGAGGGGTCTTGGCTAAATTTAGAAAAGTGTCCTGAAATTTCATATATTATAAATAATATTTATCGGAGGGCTCCATAAAAAAATCCGATCTTAAATGATAAAAACGGAAAAAAACTACCCCTCGCAGTGGGGGCCACATTGGGGAGGAGAGGAAGAAAGTCTCATAATATGAAAGAGTCATCCGAGAGCTTTCCGATAACATATCACATGACCGGTCCAAAAAAATCTGAAAATTACTCCCCCTCCCTCCCCCCCCCCCCCTTTGGGCCCACTCTTTCGCCCCGGAATTCGCGCAGCCCCCACTTTAAAATTTTTATGTTCAATAAATAATATTTACCGGAAGACTGCATAAAAAACTCCACATCTAAAATTACATTTAAATTTATTATAGAAATCGGCTACGGTTTTAAAAATTTGTTCGCCCCCTCCCCACCCCCCGAATTTCACCTTCGCGTGAAGAAAGTTTCATAATATGAAAGAGTTGTCAAAGGGCTTTTCGATAATATGTCACAGGAAGAGTTCGGTAAATTTTCTTATTGCGCCCCGCTCACTCTCACGTCCTAGGAATTCACCCGACCCATCTCCCTCTTTGAAATTTTTATATTTAATAAATAATATTTATCGGAAGTCTCCAGGTATGTGACAGCTTGGTAGGGCTAAAATAAGAAAAACATTGAAAATTAAAGCTTCATTTCACAGCTCATTGTCATGCCTATTTCTCTGTCCAGCTCCCCCCTCGATATCTCATCTCGGCCCTTCGTGGCCGAGCGTGAAATGACAATCATCGAGAGTAACATTTCGAGAAAGGACGAAAACTAATTTCTCATTCTCGACAATATCATATGAAATGTTGAACAGAGACCGAGAAAAGAGAGGTGACAATGGAAAGCGATGAGTTACAATCGATGAGATATGTCGAAGTAAGCGAGAGGTTTGCCATCGAGCAGAGATGTCTCCTCGAGGTAAACGAGCAGCTTGCATCCAGAAAATATATGTCGAAGTGCGAGAGAGAGAGCGAGAGAAAGGAAGCTTTCAGAAGAGTCAAACTTATCGCGCTTCTGGTGTAAGTCATGATTTCCCAAAGGAGTACATGTTCATTTCCATTCGCTTTTCTTATTAACCGATATGGGTTAGGAGGCATAGTGGTTTAAGTTATCAGTTCGGGTTTCAGTTGTTGATATAGAAGTTTTGTAGTGAATTTGGCGCCAGTTTGTCTTTGATTTTCAATGTTTTTTCTTATTTTAACCCTCTTAAGCTGTCCCATATATCTTAATATTAGAATGCTATTGTTAAAACAAAACTGCACTGCAAATTATGTGTTTTCAAGATTTTAAGTTCGCCTTAGGAAAGGGGAATTTTCAAAATTATTTTACCCCGCTCATGTAATATATTAAAATAAGGGTAATCTCATAACCTTTCTAAATCTACCTTTCTTTTGTCAATCCACCGTTAATTTTAGAACCCTGGGCTTAAAATGCTCTAAAGGAATATACTTAGCGGCGGTTTTTTTCGTACTCTGGTACGGTATCTTCCACTCATAGGAAAGCTATAAGACTAACATCAAATTGTGTCTAAAATCGAATAAAAAATATGGATATGTGTTTCTTAATTTTAACTCCCTTCTTCGTCTCAAGAGGGCGCTTTAAAATTTTCTTTCTTCAAACCTTTTGTATACTGTTTGCCCAAAAATTATAAAATTCACAAAATAAAATCTTTTCACTCTCCCCTATCTTCTCGTATCAATTTTATTTTTACTACCACCAGGGGACGCCGCCCAGTGAAACATTTTACTTTTAGCCTCAGGGTATTGGTATTTTCATCTGTTTTTCATACTATTTTGTCTCATTGTTTTTCTCCATTGTAGATACCATTCTCGAAGTTCTTGACCCATTCTGACCATTTGGGCACTCATTCTGAACCAGCTGTGGCCCATCGGGTCCCTTCTCATTTGTCTGGCTCTAATCACACGCTTCACTTGTTCTTTTACCATTTCTTCTTTTTCTTCAATTTTTTTTTTATTCAATGGTTTGTTTTTTTTACCATTTTCAACTTCCCCTAGTCCTCTCTTACATCAAGTTAACTTTCATCCTTGGTCTGCCCTACTGTCAATTTGGGGACTAATGCCCCCTCGGGGGGGGGGGGGGGGTTGTTTCTTCTACCTTTTCCAGACCCATCATCTACTACCACATTGGTAAGGATTGGAAGATTAAAATTATCCGAAAAACCAAAAATGAAGTCCATTGAAGTTTTATTTTAGTTATAGAATTGCCTATTAGCGGACACATTTGTCTGTTTACCTTTCTATTTTTCGATAACACTCCTTTGTTTTCGATAAACGGAGAAATTCAACAGCATTAGACATACTTTAGACATTTAGGGAACTTTAACTTGTATCAAACATTCTGCCTTTATCGAAAAGAGGAAAATGCTAACCGATTCTATCTAATGCGCCTAAAATAAAAAATAAGTTTGTAAGTGTGTCAGAAAGTAGCGCCTTTGGATTTCGATACAGACTTAGAGTGATGTTGGAATCGCTAGTTACTAGAAAACAATTTCCGTGTTAGACAGGTTGCCTCTTAGCAGGTATATTTGTCTGGTTGTCCTTACGCTTTTCGATAAAGCTGTCTTGTTTTCGATAAACGGAGTAATTCCACAGCATTTGACACACTTTAGACATTTAGGTAACTTTAAGTTCTATAAAACCTCTTGCCTTTATCGAAAAGAGGGAAATGCTAATCGATTCTAGCTAATGCGTGTAAAATAAAAAATGAGTTAATAAAGGTGTCATAAAGTAGCTACTTTGGATTTCGATACAGACTTAGAGTCATGTTGGAATCGCTAGGCACTGGAAAACAGTTTCCGTGTTAGACAGGTTCCCTCTTAGCATGTCCTCTTACTATCCTTACGTTTTTCGAAAGAAACTTTTGTTTTCGATCAATAGGGAAATTCCATAGCATTTGACATTTAGAGGAACTTTAAACTGTATCAATCTTTTTGGAATTATCGAAAAAGTAGAAAGGTTATTTGATTCGTCAAATGCGCCATTGTTACGCGATTTGGACATTGCAGTTTCATAAAGAAGAAAGGGGAATTTATTCTAATGCAAAGAAAATCATTTTAAAATACTGAAATTCAAATGAGATATCTTTATAAATATCTTCCATAAGATTAGCATTAGCGAGCGGGTCTTTTCACTTGACTGAAGTAACCCCTTAAGCCTAAATAAGTAGCAAATAATTGCCATAGCAGAATTATCGAGCAAGACCTATCACTACTATGAAATTTTCGGCCAGAATAATAGCTAAGTTTTCCAACGACTGTTTTTAGCTTCTCTCGTTATAATCGATTATAAAACATCTCGATTGTAGATTCTAGGAATTAATCGATGGTTGCATCGATTGTGATTTTTTACGATGACGATTTTTCTCGATTCTCGAATTCTCGAGAATCGTCCATCACTAGGACAGACAGACGAATGGACCAGACGAGGGCTATAGGTCCTATGTATTTATATTATTACGAGCGCATCTAAAAATGAGGCTAATATATGAACATCTTACCGGGTGTCCCAAAAAGAACTGACTGATTTTAAAATTCAATAACTTCCAAACGGTGACAGATATTAAAAAAATTCTTGCAGGAGGGTTATGCATAAAGTCAAAAGTTTTTTTTTACAGTGATTTTCGATTTTAGTTCGAATTACAAACAATAGATGGCGCTGCGATCAATAGAGGCTAAATTCAGGCTCGATTTTTGGTACTTCGTGGCCCGGATAATACATTTCCATCTCCTTTTTCTGCATGGAACAACAGAAAGGACCAAAAATCGAGCCTGTATTTAGCTACTATTGCTTATAGCGCCATCTATTGTTTGTAATTCGAACTAAAATCGAAAATCACTGTAATAAAACTTTTGACTTTATGCATAACCCTCCTGCAAGAATTTTTTTAATATCTGTCACCGTTTGGAAGTTATTGAATTTTAAAATCAGTCAGTTCTTTTTAGGACACCCGGTATGTACTCCTTAGAAATTTTTTGAGTAGGATGAAGAAATTTAATTAAAGTCTAGATCACGACGCGACGCACAGTGAATCCAACACCGCAAAAACCTGGATATTGATGTTTTTTTTTTTTTTTAATTTTAGTTGTATTACCACTGAAGGTTGTTTTTAAGCGCATAATGTACCCCCAAAACACTATGGCCTGATCAGAAATTTCTCCTTCGTACTTTTAGCATAATGGAATGATTGTAGATTCTGATTTTAATGCCATACATGTTAAATCGTTAAAAACTACTTTCAGCAATTATTATTCGTTTTCTATCCCGGAATGGCATTGAGAAAGATATTGAATAACATTTTATTAAAAACAAAATTATATACTTATACTTCTCATGAGAAGGTAAATTTGGACTAATTTTCTAGAATACTTCAGTGAACTCGAATGTTTTCGTCATTTATTTAAAATGCTTAAATGTGCTCAAATTTTCCCCTTTGGTCCTTTAATCTAGTTATATTCTAGTTTGAAAAAGTATCAGTATTAGCTGAAACCACTTGCGACCAAAAGAATAATTCCAGTTATAAACATTCATATTGAATGTTCCTGGTTAAAAAATTTGAGAAATATCATGCAAAAATAAATAACTTTTACTAATTAATTTAATATTAACTAATTGTATGTACACGTATTTGAGGAGGATGAAGAAATTTAGTTAACCCATCTATGCCAGAATTTTTCTTTTCTCAAATATATTTGTAAAATTACTTTAAAATGTTACAAAATGAACTGGAAAAATACTAAAAAATGTTACACTGAAATATTTTTGTATTTATTTGATAAAATGTAAACGTACTAAATATGGGAATATCCATATGTGTAAAAATGCATAATTATATGTTTTGCCTAACTTTATGTAATTTAAGCTTTTAAATTGTGTATTATATACTATAATTAGTATTTTTATGAACTATTAAAAATATATATTTATTTCTTTACAGAGGTTGATAACATTATAAGTATTATTATTAATAATTTACGTACAATCGTATTTGAGGCTAAAAAACAATTTATTTCAAAATCATCTTGAAAAAAACTTTACATAAATAACTGTCCCCTAAATGACTAATATAAATATGCACCCATTTGCACCTAGCGCCCTATATTCTTTACGTTACAAATATGCATAAAAATAGGCTTGAAATTTTTCAATTTTAAGAAATACGTATTTCAAAGAAATCTTCATGACTTATTTAATCGATCCTTGATACAAAAAATACAAATAAACTTACTTTTTACATTTCGTTATCTATAAAAATGAAAAATCTATAAACAGCGAAAAAAGGCCTTCATTTAACCTCTCCAGTTCTCAGCTTTTAAAACAAACTTTTTTCTTACAATTTACGTCTTTTCTTATTTTAATATAGGTATTGAAAAATAATATGCAGAAAAAATTTGACTTCGAAAATTTTAAATATACAAATTAGGTGGTATCCAATCGGGAACCTTGGTACTCAATGCCAATAAATGATAAAGTACCCAATCGGGTATCTTGAAACTAAAACATTAAAATTGAAATACAGATTTAGATTTTAATGTAGAAATATTGTTACAAAATAACATTACATTACTCAAAGTTGGAATATTATATTTATTTACATATGAAAAATATAATTCAAATGTATTTACTATGAAATTCATAAAAACAATTCGATTTTGGAGCTGATGTCCCTCTTGTCATTTACTTATCTTTCCGTAAAGTAGCAAGCACTCCTTCTGTTCTGTTGGTCATAATTCTGCCTGGCAAAAAATATTTCTATCGATCAGATAGTCCAGTATTTTCAGACCAGTAAAGTATCTGTTAGTAAATAGTAGGGTTGGCTTGGATACAATAACGACTGTATCAACTAAATGCTTCACTAAGGAGCCTCCTAGACAATAAAAATTTGTATCCGTTTAGGGAACAGTATTCTTTCCGGTGTATATTACAAAGTCGGTGTATATTGCAAGTGCATGTTGTGCAGCAAGCACATTTTTTTTTTTTTTAACCAAACAGGATTCGATTTCGAGAGAACATTTTGTCTTGCTGGGCATCTTCTACTAAACGGAAGCATCTGTTCATCAACGGGCAAAAACTTGGTTCCAGGTAAATGTAGACAGCGCTTTGTAAAAGAGTCTAGCAATGACCTGACTAAAAAAAGTTTATTATATTTCTATTCCTCCGTTTGAATTGACTTATAAACAAAATGCAATGTGTTCCTAAGCACAAAAAATCTATTTCTTTTCATATGTTGTGTTATCATAGGAACATGACAAGATTTAGACCAATACAGTCTTATTGGCGGGATGTGCATCAGCAAGTTCCAAAATTCCTAGGGAAAGTATTGACGAAAATATTCCATTAGTGAACTAGGCTGTCCATCATAAGATCATCATCAGGTGTTTCTGGTAGGTCTCCCAATATGAAATTAGAAAACCTACATGGAAAATAATAAAAAAAATTAAAAAAGAACATTTTAGTTCACTTAGAATTAATATTACATATAAATGTAGAAATACTGAATTGAGTAATTAATAAAATGGAAACTAATAAATTATAAGTAATAAATTTAAAGTTTTTTTTTCTTTTTTACTATCCTTTTTTTCTATTTTACAATCGATGTATTAGCACTACAAGATAAAACTTTTTTTAAATTTTTATACTGCATATGCAGTTTGAAAACATTTATAAATATTGTAACATTTCTACACAACTATTTTATACCTAATCGTTAAAAGTACATAATTAAAAAAGAATTCCTAAAGTACTTACTCATATTTTTCCACTCAGATCGTTTTCGCTTCCATCCTTTTGATGTGGAGATTATTCGATTGATCATAACTTTCTGTCAGTTCCTCACTTGGATCACTCTCAGAATGTTTTTCGTCATCAAATTCTGGATCGTCAAGATCCGAAAGATCTCCATCACGTTCAGCAAGTCGAGCTTCAATTTCTTCTCGAGTCAAATAGCGCACTGACAAGAAAAATTTAAGGGTTTGAATGGTGGTTTGAATTCTAAAGTCCTCAAATGGGTATTTCATTTTCAAAGTTAAAATTTTCAGACATAATCTGTAATATTATATGTTATATTAAAGTTGAAATGCATTCCATTAACTGATTATCCTTTAACCAAAAAAATGGAAGAATGACTGAAAATATTTTTTATATGAGGTAAACAAGAAAAAATTCTAAACCCTAGTAGGTCGAAACATCCTTTCACGCTTTTCTGCCATTTTGAATGTGTTTTTATCTTTTCAGTCACAATATGGTATTACCATCTGTCTGGAATTCTACAAAATAAACCTTTCCCAAATGGAGCCTTTGTTTTTTAAAACAGATAAATGCTATTTAATATTTTTTAGGATTTTTTAAAAAAAGTCCCCGTCTGGGGCCCCAGGGACCTAAGAGGTTAAGCAAATAAATATCAATATTATGCTGTCATCTCTCGGTAACAGATAAAGACATTTATAGACAATTACTTCATACAATTTTCATGTTGTAAAGAAGAAGAAAATTAAAAAAAAATTATTACAATTCGAAACGTCCCAAAAATGGAACACTAGGAATAAATGGGTTAAAGGCTAAATCTCGACGCGACGCAAGTCAATCGATCACCATAAAATCCTGGATATTGATGATATTTTTAGTTTTTAGTTGTATTACCACTGAAGGTTGTTCTTAAGCTATATATGTTTAAGACATTTTATTTATGAATTTTTTTTTATTAAATGAACTATTATAAACAACTTTATACATATTAAAATGGTACTTTATTATTTTTTAATTATAATTTATTATATTTAAATTTATTCTTCAATCAATTTGAACTGATATTTACGGCGATTTTATTAACGCACTGTCCATAGTGTTTGATATAAGCGTACTGTGTTATACCTAATGACGTACTGTGTTACGGTATGGTACATTTTAAACTAAAATCTCAGAGGGATTTTAGTTTAAAATGTACCAGAAGTAAAATTTAAAAATTGTAATATGAATAATTATTAACTATAATAATTATAAAAATTTTAATCTTAACAATTTTCTAGTTACTTTTTGTAAGTACTATTTGATTAATTTATATTAACTGATCAATTAAAAGGATTATACCCATGAAAATGCATGACTATTGATAAACTAATTTTTTTTTCCGTTTCAATTAACTGAAGCTATGGAGATCGTTCCGATTTTTTAAATGCACTGTACATATAAAATGTCATTTTGTTAATAGGTTAAAATGTACCAGGGGTAAAATTTTTAAATAAACTTTATAAATAATAAAATTTACTTTTAAAAAGTAAAACTTACAATTTAACCTCCTGAATACGCCGTGAAATAATAGAAAATATTATTTAAATGCGTCATTATAATTATTTACTCGTGAACCATTCTCTCTAGATTTAAGAATTGATTTTCAATAGATCGACAGGCTTTAAACAGCTACGTAACATGTAAATACGTTTAAGTGAAAACTAGTTAATCGTTCTTACTCTGTGTTAGATATTCAAATATTGAACGTTAAAAGAGGTATACAGCTTGCATAAATATAGTTATCTTCATAAATATTTATTGGCATTATTTTCACTTGATAGCTTTCAATAAGGCTGTCATTTTATACCCTTATGCGATTTACATTGAAACTGGACGTATGAAATGATAGTTTGTATTTCCCTTTAGAAAATGCCAATAATATAATTACAATTATCGCGCTTTGATAATCAATTCGGTAGACCCTTTCATATTTTCTTGAGGATTAAAATAACTTTACAAAACCAATATTTATAATGAATGAAAACCTGTAAAGAATGTGCCAGAAAATTTACTTCTCTTTGTCATTAAATACACAAACACTATGTGTCACAAACACTATGTTACAAATATTAATTTTAATGAAAGTTTAATCACAAATTTAATATTTGCGCTTTTACGAAGTTCCCAAAATTAATCAAATAATTTCAAAACCACAATTGATAATTTGTGTTTTGCAATTTTGATTTTAGGAAAAAGTTTTGAATGGAATTGACAAGATTTGAAAAATTATGTAACAAGTATATACGATCAATTTAAAACTAGTTTACTCTGCCTCACTTTGTGTTAGGCATTTAAGGGGTCTCAGGACTCTTAACGCTTTAAAATTTTCGAAATTTTAATTTTTTTAGATGTTAAACTTCTATCTTTTCTGAACATTTTGATATAATTGTTTCCTTGAAATTCCTATTCGAACTGAAGTTATGGCTTTTAATTTAGACACGTTCAATAGTTGAAGCATCGTTTCGGAAGCTTTGAAGCCATTTTTCGCCAAATGAAGTTTTTGGGCATAACGCGCACGATATCTCAAAAAGTTATGAATATTTTTTCATGAAATTTTCAAAACATATGTTTCATGTTAGTTTGTATAAACTGAACCTAAAATTTCCTTTTTATTGTTCAAAACAATATTTTTTTAGGTGATTATACTGTTGAAATTTTCTTAATTTTGCCTTAGCTAAATACAACTTTTAATTAAAAATATAAAAGAGCTTTAAATACAAATTTATTTAGGTCCAGGGTAATTATTACAATCTGATGTATAAGTAGGTACCAAAATTTTTATTCTAGTTGCAACACTTATTTTGTAATCGTGCGCGTAGGCTGTTATGCCGATTTTTTTCTAGAAAAATGTCTAACAGTTTGGAGCCCCCTGTAAATGCTAATTCTGCATCTTATAATTTTTTAAATACATGAAATGAAAGAACATACTTATATGTTTTATTCCAGTTAAAATTGTGTCTTAAAACCATATACAGTTTAAGATATTAAATGTTGAAAATGGTCTTTTTTTTATTTTTTTCCAATTTTAAGAGTTCTGAGACCCCTTAAATATTGAACTGGAAAGGAGTATTAGGTTAAAAAATGACATAACATATTAATTTTTTTAAATCCTCAAATTCACCTTATAAAAAAGAAGTTTAAAAATTTTGTAAGCACAAAATACTATTTAAATTACTCAAAAATGTTTTTTATTAACAATAACATTAATTTAAAATCTAGTACCTTCAAGCATCATAATGATGAAAAACGATAAAAGCCAGAGGCCGAGTCCTTAATGTCACATGGGCTGATCCAAAGCTCAAAGTGAACTAGTCGTTGGGGGCCACCGGGCCACCGTAATACTTACCATATTATGGATATGCATAATATAAAATATGAAAATAAAACACGTGTAAACTATTTATAAAATGCATTGCAGTTCCAAAAAATAAAATTTAAACATGTATTTAAATATTTTTAATACATAGTAAAGCTCTTACTGAATTGCGGGTACTACTTGATTATTCTGTCGAACCATTTCGACAAATTATATAAATCGCCAAACTACTCGCAAAGTTATACAAACTGGCATCATTTTAATTTTTATAACGAAAAACAAATAAATTAGTAAAATATTAATAAAAATACAAATAAAACGTTGAATTAAAAATCCCCTGACGACGTAACAAACACGCGTAACGTGTTTAATGTCAAGTGAATGTGACATTTACGATAAGCCATTATTAACATTTATTCTCATAGTTTGGCGATAGTTTTTTGGTAGACGGGATAATCAAGTAGTAACGAATTGCGTAAAAGTAACATCTCTATAACTCCAAAAATAATAATAATATTAACTAACAGTTTACTGCGTCGGATTAAGCGTCTCATTTCCAATTAAAATATATCTTTGAATTAAAATTTATATGAAATACAGGGTCATGAAAAATGGAAGAGTGTGGAAAACATGATTACAAGTATCTCGGAAACTAATTATCCGATTGACTACATTCTTTATGCAAAATTTATGTTTTTTTTTTACTGTCTTTTATATTTACTCCTTTGAATAAACAATTACGAAAATTTTATATTCCTTTTTATCAGAACGAATATTTTGTGAGCCCGAAAAAGATAGTCCTGCAAAATCAAGGTCACCGATATACAATAGGCTTCTTTCCATTATTACATACTAAGTGCACATCAAATTTCAAGTCGCTATCTCAATTTGTTCGGAAGATAGAGCGTTTACAGCCACACAGTCACACACACACGCACACACGCACAGACGGACGGCATTTTTTTTTTCTTCTATAAATATGTTTTTGGAATCGCCAGTAACTGAAACGTGTAAATTGGTCAATTTTTTTTCGATTTTTAAAACGATTACAAGATTTACCTTATACTACGTATGATGGGTAAGTAAAAATGTGGTGAGGTTACGTTTTTGGACTGTTCCAATGTTCTACAGAAGTGGAAAATACTTTGGTTATTCTCAGTATACTATACCAAAGAAAAAAAAAATCATTGCAAAAAGTTGGTATTGTATGCTGAGAATAACCTGAGCACTCCCCACTTCTGTAGAACTTTTGAACAGTCCGACAGCATAGCCTCACGCAGATTTTTACTTTGAAGTTTGGATCAGCCCATCTGAGGTAAAGGACTCGGCCTCTGATATTTATCGTTTTTAACCCTGATGATGAGCATAAATATGCTTGAAAGTACTAGGTTTCAAATGTATCATATTTTGAATAAAAACACCTTTGAGTAATTTAATTAGTATTTCGTGTTTACAAAATTTTTAAACTTGGAAAGGAATATACAGCTGTAATTAACCCTTTATGTACTAAATTATGAATTTATAATTTTTTTTATCTTCTAAAGCATTTTTCGTGAATTATTTAAACTACATTAGAATATTTACATAATCATTTCATAAATTTTAGTTTAGAAGGATTGAAGGATTTAGAAGGATTAATTATTTTTTAATTTATAGGGATTTTGTGCAATATTTATAACTCCACTCAAATCTTTTATTTTAAATAGTTTTCTATTTTGTAGAATTAGGAAATGTACAAATATAATGCTCTTACAATAGAAATATAGAAATATTTCCAAATAAAAAAATCCTCCCCCAAAATTCAAGAAAGCTTAAAAGATGCAAAGGCAAAAGAAATCATCCTTTAAAAGAAAATTCTGTTCTGTGTAACCCATAATGCTTTTGGAACAAGATAAAGTAATGTATCTATAACTCATTCTAAACTGTATTTATAACTCCACTCAAATCTTTTATTTTAAATAGTTTTCTATTTTGTAGAATTAGGAAATGTACAAATATAATGTTCTTACAATAGAAATATAGAGATATTTCCAAATAAAAAAATCCTCCCCCCAAATCCAAGAAAGCTTAAAAGATGCAAAGGCAAAAGAAATCATCCTTTTAAAAAACATTTTTGTTCTGTGTAACCCATAATGTTTTTGGAACAAGATAAAGTAATGTATCTATAACTCATTCTAAACTGTATTAGAACTAGTCGATGTATTAAATGAATTTTATAACAAGTTATTTTAATGGTACTTATAAGTACCGTCAGCAGATAAAGGGTTAAATCCGCAAATGATTATTAATATTATTTACACTAGAAACACTTTTAGTAAGGCTCTCATTTCATAACTTTACGCAATTTACATGGTAATTGGATGCATAAAATCACAGTTACTATAACCCGTCTTTAAAAAATTACAATAATATAATTTTAATTCAAAGTTTTTTTCATATTATATTCAATAGATTCCTTCATATTTTCTTAAAGATTATGAAAATGTTCGATATAATTAAATATTCGTAATTTATGAAAATATTTGTGCCAGCAAATTTTTATATTTCAATTGATAAATTTAATTTGACATTATGGATTTTATCGAAATTGCAATGAAGTTATTTGATATAAATTTGGCCTTCAGGAAATGAGATTTCATTCTTTAAATTAAAATAAAACTATATTTATTTTTCTACATATATATATAATTTATAAGCTTAAAATGAAAAAATATGCAAATTGAAAAACTTAAGAAAATATATTTGTATCTTCGACCTTTTTAAGGTAATTCAAGGTAGAATAAACTTCTTATTGGTGCAGTACCTTATAATCATAATCAAAATCACGCAAGAGATTGGACATAAAAAGAAATCCTAGAAAAAGTTTGTTTCTTCTTTTAAATTTTTAAGCCAAAATTCTGTTGAATAAACCCCTGTTTACTTTTAACTAAAATATGAAACAATATATATTTAAATGCTTTATAACACAGTGTGTGTGTGTGTGGGGGGGGGGGGGGGGTCGAGGTAAGGTTTGTTTGAGACATAATTAAAAAATTGTAAAAAAAGTCTTAAATATATATTATAAATTTTTAGTTCGGTCATTTAAAAGTAATATGCATTACAGATAGCTTAGAAAAAACCTAGCTTATTAAATCTGATAGTTGTTTAAATGTTTAAGAGCATAACAACATTTCTAAAACAACATTTTAAGATGAATATTTTCAATAGTCTAAAATGATTTTAAATAGGCTTATTCTACTTATTTTACTGTTCCTTTATTTTTTAAGCCTGTCAGTTTTAGAGGAGTGTCAACTGACAATACACAATACTCAGAAGAAAGTGTAAAGGCTCAACTATTAAATGTCAAATTATTCCAGGAATTCCTTACAGTCCAGGTAATGGAGGTTTTTACCTGGTAAAATTAATGGGAGTTCTGGAAATCGACTTACTTTATGTTTTTTGGGTCGCTAAATCCGAATTTGTAACTTCCCACCAAAATTTCATTCGGCAACTCCCCCAAATTTTGGTAAAATGCCCCCAAAAAAGGTTTTTATTAAAAAGATAATCTTTTTTATTGTTTTAGGGAAAAAGTATCTAGAAATTCAGACAGTAGACAAAATTTGCAACAAATAATATATATATGACATTATGAGGTAGGATGAATGGGGAGGGGGGATCTGCCACGGAACATATGCCGCAGTGCTGCCTGGACTAAGTTGCGCGATTCCATTTAAGCGCTCACACCGTTTTCATTCGCCCTCCTGTCTTCCCTCCGAACTTCCCTATAAGATTTACTTTAAGTTTTTTGCGTCACTGAATCCGAATTTTAAACTTCCCACCAAAATCCCCCCACACACAACCCCCTCCAAATAGTTGTTTTTAAATTAAATTTTTTATTGTTTTAGGGGAAAAGTATGTAGAAATTCAGAAAGTAGACAAAATTTGCAACAAATAGGATACATGGCATTATGACGTAGGATAAACGGGGAGAAGGTGTGTGTGTGTGTGGGGGGGGCTGCCTCGGAACATTTTCCGCTTGCTGTTCTCACGAACCAATTTTTTGGAGGCGTTGCCGGGGGAAATTTTGGTCGGAAGTTACAGACTCGGATTCAGCGAACCAAAAACATAAAGTGAGTCGAAATCCAGGACTATCATTAACTCTGATAGGTAAAATGCCCTATTGCCTGGACTTGCATAACTTAGTGCACGCAGCACCACAGTGCATGTTCCGAGGCAGCCCTCCCCTTCCCCGTTCTTCCTACCTCATAATAAAATGTATCCTATTTGTTGCAAATTTTGTCTACTTTCTGATTTTCTACATACTTAATTTAAAAACAACTTTTTGGGGGGGTGGGGGGGATTTTGGGGAGAAGTTAAAAATTCGGATTCAGCGACCCAAAAAACTTAAAGTAAACCTTATAGGGAAAGTTCGGAGGGGAGACGGGTGGGCGAATGTAAACGATGTGAGTGGTTAAGAGGAATTGCGCAACTTAGTCCACGCAGCACCGCGGCTCATGTTCCAAGGCAGATTCCGCCTCCCCATTCATCCTACGTCATACTGTCATATATCTTATTTGTTGCAAATTTTGTTAAAAAAAAAAAAAAAAGTACAAAAATTGATTTTTTTAATAAAAACCTTTTTTGGGGGGAATTTTACCAAAATTTGGAGGGGGGGTTGTCGGGGGAAATTTTGGTGGGAAGTTCAGAATTCGGATTCAGCGACTAAAAAAACATATGGTAATCCTTTTTGCAGAACTACCATGAATTTTTCTAGGTAGAGCTCCTATACAGTCTCTATTGCCTGGACTATTATAAATAACTTACTTTTGAATAAAAGATCATAATTGCTCATGTAGTATTTTGACAGAAAAATCGAACACCCTAGATAACTAGTATTTAAAAATAATTTTTTATTAGCCATGGGAAAATATATTATATTTATTTATCATTAGTAATGAAAAGATTGTTTTCTATAAGAGAAAACAGAATTTTCTACATAACTGACTGTACTGATTTAATTATAACTATTTTCAAATGAAGTTATGTATATCCAACATAATAGTTTTTATTTTTATTTGTGTTTATTTTTATCCACAAATAAGAATGTATATGTAATACAAAAAGATATTTTTAAAAACCAAGTAAAAAAAAAAAAAAAAAAAAAAAAAAAAAAAAAAAACGCGGTTTAAATTAAATAAACCGTTTTTAATCGTTTTTTGTCAACACTGCTTTGAACTATTAATAAAGGTTTTATAATTAATTTAGTTTCCTATTTATTACTTCATGGTGCATTTTAACTCTTGTCAAAATATTCAGTATGTTGAAAAACTCTCCAATAATTTCATGACAGTTCGAAGCGTATCAGACTATGATTCCCTGAACACAGATATGAAGGTTTTTTTCATTTTTGTTTTCAGTATGAAGAGTGTAAGATCACAGGCGCATTATATGAATCAACAATGGAAAAAAAAAATTGACCGCATTTTTGTTAACTTTTCTTAAAGAGATTCTCTAATAATATGTAATGTATGAAAGTAGAAAGTAAATTTAATAAACAATTATATACAAATTTTAACTGCTAAAAGGCGTAAATTAAAACTTTAAAAACAGTAAAAATAGGTCTATTAGCCCCCAGTACGGCATGCTATTTCTTTCTCCCATCTTATTTTGTCTCCAAAAAATAACGTTACCTTACAGAAGACAGCAATAAACAAAGCAGATGTATCATTGTACGATTAAATGCTCTATAGCAATTTTTAAAATTTTTAAGCATCGCACATTTTCAATTTTTATACCGTCGTATTGGAAAAAAAAGTACTTTTAAATGCAATTTGTTTGAAAACTGTATCTCCATTTATTTTTGAAATATTAATTTTTTGGTAGTTTTTAGCACCATTTGTTTAATTTGGGCATCTCAACTACTCCATTTATATAGAAAGTAAAGGGAAAATAGTTGAAAAATAGCAAATATATCTTTTTGTTGCTATTTTCTCATAACAACAGATTGAAAATGTCATTAAAATACGTGCTATTTTGAAAAAATGTAAACGAATAATTTCTGTTAAAACATGGAGCTATTATAAACTATATTTAATTTTAAGTATCTGTAGACGCTTTCAGTGTGACGTCAGTCATGATGTTTTGGTTGGAAACTGACTCCAAACAAACGGTTGCTATGCGTCATTTCTTTTTAAATATAAATCGTGGAAAATGTTATTAGTACATATCAAGTATTAAAACACTTAGATGTGAGATATACATGTAAGATATAGCTTCAACACACAAACAAAATAGAAAATACAACATAGCAACCGTTTGTTTGGAGTCAGTTTCCAACCAAAACGTAATGACTGACGTCACGACTGAAATCGTCTATATTAATGTTACCAAAAAAAAAAATAAATAAGAAGGCCTATGAATCATTAGATAGCCATTTTTTGCAGAGTTTCTTTAATGACGGCTTCTTTTTGCTGCATTTGTGTATCATTTTGCGATAGTGATAGACTATGCATGCTTTACTGTAGATGTTTAAGAGTGGATCGTAAATCTGAAATTCTTAAGCGGATACGAATGACGTCATTTTACATAAAATAAATTTGTGTGTTTTAAGTCTTGAAATTGAAATAGGTTTTGTACTACTTTGCGTATATTTTTTTTTCATCGGGGCGACACTAAATTCTGAAAAACCATAATTCCAGTTTTCTAGTTTAATTGTTTACCTATTTCGACTCTACCCGAATCAAATAAATTGAAACAAATAAATAAAAATATCCTAAAATTGCACGTTCTATGAAACGCCATCATTCACTTTGTCACATACTCATTTATGCACGTTATTATTTTTTTTAAATTTAACTAGGGAGCTCTGCCCCTACGAGCTACGCTCATCAACCCTCGTTCAGACACCGCAGACTCTAACAGCACGCTAATTTGATAGGCTTTAAAAAAGATTTCGGAAGATTGAATTAGAATTTGAATATGACAATTTTAATCTGACGTAATTTTCCCTAAACTTTTATTTCTCTTTTTAATATTCACGTAAAAATACTTTTATTAGAAATGAAATATTATGATCATCTTAAAATATCAAATAAATGTCTCGCGCAATTTTTAAATTTAAACTGTTTTGCAATATTATTTTTTGTTCATTTTACGTAATAAGTATAATGTGACGTAAATTCTACTATTTAAGACTTCTAACGCATGTTAATGAATTTATTATTTTACAATATTCTTTCTCTTTTAAAATTCACGTGTAAATATAGTTCTTATGACATAATTTTCAATGAGTTCCTGCTTTTTATATTTTCTATTTATAATAGTCACGTGTAAAATAAATTTTTAATTTGAAGCAAACATTATTGTTTGCTCAGTTTATACAGTTGTCAACAATTTAAATTAATACAATTTTGTAAAATATGTCTCGAAATGCTGACAATTTGAATATAAAATAGAAATAAAACTTCAAAAAATGAGTCAAATTAAAAAACTAAATGCAGTCTGCACACCCGGAAATTCTGACGCATAAAATGGTCTAAAAATGATTAAATTCCAATGTACAGTTTTTGCTCCTATAAAACTTTGTTAATGGAACGATTTTGTCCAACGTTGGCATTAAATATCTCTTAAAATAATTCTCCGATTTGAAAACTCTCTGCATCAGCTTGTTTTCAAACATTTCTCTATAATACTCCCGATTTTCATATTTTTGTATGCAACAGTGTTTTTTAATAATAACGAAGAAAGGCCGTGCTTAAGCATTCAAATTGGATGCCGATCTGCCGGGAATATCTATGCAGATTTTCATTGACCCATTTCCACATCAAAACTTTTTTGTATATATAGAAAGATTAGATGCTTATTTTTAATTTAGTAACCTTTAGGTAACTCGAGCCATAGTTTTGGTAAGTTAAATTATGCTGTATCGTTACATATTAAATTATTGCGTGTTAATCTAAGTAAAGAAAAAATAACGGACATAATTTGAAAGAATACGGGGAAATTTTGAAAGTTTCATAGACCATGAAATTTTAGAATACATAATAACTTCAAAAATCCGGCATCGTCGTGTCCGAGACTATGCCGGATTTTTGAAAATTCCAGATTTTTGAAGGAATAGCAAAAGTAGTAACTAGAAATATCAAAAGTAGTACTATATTCTTAATGGTGCCTTTAGCCATAATTTAAGTCACTATTATGTGGTAATTATGTAAGAAAAAGAAAAAGTTATCTATAAAAATAAACTTTCATTAATTGATATTTTCCATGTTACAGAAAAAAATCTAATAAAGAGCGAAATTACTCCTTCTCGTGTAATTTCGGAAACATCGATGCCAATTTTGTTTGCTTCAATTTTTTGGCCATTCTTTAACAAGTTTTCATTGTATTTTATACAAATGAAGAATCTCTATTTCGGAAATACAGCCTTGTTCTCTAATGCAGATATTAATTCTCCAGTTGAATGTATGCATTTTTCTAGTGATATCTTTTCTTTTGCTTGTTGTTCGTCCTCGTCTTCGGAGCTGCTACTGGCGTTATCGACGATTCTATTTAGCAGCAGCGTCAGAAGAGAGACTCCAAAGAACTCGTGTACTACTCTCCACTCCGTTGATGAGCAACGGTGCAGCTCCAGATAATTTGTTCAGAAAATAATCGCCTCTGACAAATGAAAAGAATGTCAAATACTTTTTTGCATCTTTGCTTTCGAATTTCTCACTTTTTAATTCACAAACAATTGCTATTTTTCTTCTACTGTAACTTGAAAGTGTAAAAGAAAAAAAAAGGTAAAAAGATGCTTTTGATGCCGGATTTTTGAAGTTGCTGGATTTCTGAATGTCGGATTTTTGAAATCACACTATATTTTTATTTATTTGTTTTGATTTATTTGATTCGGGTAGAGTCGGAACATGTAAACAGTTGAATAAACATATTTTTACTGTTTTCAAAGTTTGAATTTATGTCTTTTAGCAATTATAATTTGTATGTTATTACAAGGTGTTAATTTGTTATACATTTAATAAACAATTAATTATTTTTTTTTCTTTAGTATTTTATGAAAGTTTTATTTTACACTTTAATGAATATTTTGAATATAATTAGCACAATTTAGACGCAAGAATAAATAAATAAATAAATTGAAGTAAGCCTACTTTATGAATTAGTTATATATTAATTTAAACTTAAACATTTATATATTTGCAAATTTATAAATTAAATTTTCACTCTATCAACAACAAGAAAAATAGTTAAATGGTATCTTGAATTTTGAATGGAATTTTATTCGAAAGATCATATAACTCGTAAAGAAATTTCAAAATGAGTTAAGAATAAATCTTTTTAAACAATTCGCAACAAATGCAGGAAACTTTATAAACTTTATATGATTCTGAAGTACATTTTTATTAAAGAGAAAAAGAAAAGAGTTCGGAACTTCAAAATTTTTTAAGAAAATAAGACCAAATATTTTGTAGATATATCTTTAGCATTGATATTAGGAAAATCTTTACACAATAAAAATAATCTGATGTGAAATGAAGAAGTTTTTATTTTTTAATTTAGGGAGTATTATACTTACTCAATTTCTTTTCAAATAAAATGAAATAAATTAATTTAAAAATTTCTTATCCAAAAAATGATATCATATTTAATTTGTTTCAGATAAACGAATTAGGTTTTACTGGTAAAAATCTTAATGCATAATGTTGTCTTCTAATTAAAATGATGCCATTGAAAGCGGGAAAAAAGTGGACTTTCATTAGAAAATTTTATTTTATGAGAGAAAAATAATACTTTTTTAATGCAATTCATAAATATGCATGTTGCTAGGTGATTATCTTAATATGTATATTGTCTTCCTTTTTTTGTGCTCATAACCAAAGGTATTTGCCTCTTTAATTCTCAAATATGGTAACACAGCGAAATTTACGTTACAATTTATACCGAAAGAAAAATGTATAATTCATATTCACACAACGCAGGATAAATTTCAGCAAATTAAAATGTATTAACTAAAATTAATTAACCCCGTGTTGCGTTGTCGGTGAGACTGCAGGTTCGGTAAATTCAAATTATTTCATAATGCATCGAAGAATAAAAACGTCTTCATAACTTAGTTCTAATATATTGTAAATAAAATTCGTAACTTGAATAAGTAAACACACTCTACAGTTCAAATTAAACTTCTTTCTTAAAAAACAACTATGTACATTTTATTTACAAATATATAGGTATATTAATATTATTATTACTCTCATTTGAGAGTTCCATTATTACCGTCAAACCGGTTCAAAACAAACTTTACATCTACACTGAAAAGAAAATCGGAAAACAATAAAAAGGGGGTTGCCACAGTGCCGACTAACGGAAAATGGCAAGCATCGCCAAGTTGGCATTCTCAACATCCTGCCCCGGGCTGAACACTTAGTTCAGCATCTATATTAAACAATTTAATAAACATAAGAATATACTTACATACATGACAAATTTTCAGATACATACTTACATACAGCTACAGATATAAAAGCAAAAATAATAAGAATGCTGCAATCTACGAAAAAAAAAATAAAACACATGAATTGTATGAAAATTAAACAATAATAAGGGTAAATATGAGTAACAAAACAAATTAAATGTTCGATAATAGTTCTTATTTTTAGTGTAAGAGTTTTAGTGTCTTTTAGTCCACTAAGTCCAATTCAAGATTATATAGCAATTGCACAGGTCGTTTAAGATCGCCTTTTGCAGTCTGTAATACACATGATCTGATTTTAGAGTCACGACCAAATATGAGTTCTTTAACACGACCACACTTCCACATATGTTTTGGGAGCTTTTCATCATGAATTATCACTATATCGTTAACTTTGAACTGAGGCGATGAATTTATGTTTTTCACTTGAAAAGCAGATTTAAGTTCTAACAAATATTCGTTTCTCCACCTTTTCCAAAAGTGGTCAGTAATTTGTTGCTTATATTTATATTTTCTCGTCAACAAAATCTTATTGGATTTCTCTTGCGTACAGACTGGTAATCCATAAGAAGGTAAGGACATTAATCGTTTACCAACTAAAAAATGAGATGGCGTTAAAGGTGATGGTTCAGCATTTTCTTCGTAGAGATAACATAAGGGACGTGAATTAATCACTGCTTCAATTTCTGTAAGTATTGTTTCTAGCTCTTCATAACGGAGACAAGTTTTTCCTAGAACCTTTTTTAAAGGTGTTTTAACTGATCTGACCATCCTTTCCCAGAAGCCGCCCCACCAGGAAGCCCTGGGAATTATAAACTTCCATATTATTTTATTCTTTCTCAAGTAATCAAAATTTTCTTGCTTAGAAATTCTTTCCCAAGCATCTTTTAACACCAAATCAGCCTTAGAAAATGTCTTGGCATTGTCACTGTACATTATTGTACATTATTGCACTGTACACAGTGCAGAAACCTCTCCTAGAGAAAAATCTTCGTAGTGCTAAGATAAAGGTTTCAGTACTTAGATTGGTGACTAACTCTAGATGAATCGCTCTGGTTACAGCACATGTGAATACGACAATATAAGCCTTCCCAGTGCCTTCAGAAGTTTTATAATAAATCGGACCGGCAAAATCGACACCAGAGGTTTCAAAAACTGGTGTTTTGATGATTCTATCTTTCGGTAAAGGTGCTATTTCCACCTTTCCAGGAATAGCATTAAGTTTTCGACATATCATACACGATCTTAAGACGGATTTTACAAATCTTCTTCCCTTTAATATAAAATACCTTTCACGAAGGTGAGCTAAAGTGACAGCTACACCAAAATGGTACATTCTTTCATGAGCATCCTTAATTAGTAATTTTACAAAATAAGATTTATTAGGAAGTATCCACGGATGTTTTTCCTGCTCTGTAACTTCAGAAAACTGAAGTCTTCCGGATAAAACAAATAAGTCATTTTCATCGAATTGTGGATTAAGGTTGTACAAAGAAGAATCTTTATTAAGTGGTTTTTTTTGTTTAAGTGCTTCTATTTCAACTTTAAATGAAGTTTCCTGAGTTTGTTTAATCCAGTATTTTTCTGCTATTTCTATTTCTGAGGTAGTTAAAGGTCCTAAAATTTTAGGGTTTTTCGAATTGGCATTATGAATAAAACGCATTATCCAAGCAGTAATATTATACACGCGATTTAAACTACTGAACTTTGCCATATCAAATACTGGCTTAGGGATAGAGTTTGATTCGTTACACAATAATGTTAAATTTGGTTTTGCTTTCATTTCATTAAAAGCTTCGGGAACCATTTCTATAGCCCTTTATGAAGGCCACAAATCTTCTGATAGTGATAACCAAGGTGGGCTGCACCACCATACATTATTACCCATTAACTTCGATAAGTTTTCCCCTCGCGTAAGCAGATCTGCAGGGTTTTCTTTTCCGGGACAATAATTCCAGTCCTTTGGATCTGTCAATGACTGAATTTCGGTTACACGATTGGAAATAAAGGGTTTCCAGTTTGTAGTAGAACTCCTAATCCACCAAATAGTTATTTCTGAGTCCGACCATAACTTTATATTTAAATTCGAAATATGTAATTTTTGTTTTAAATATTTCCACATTCTAGCGGCAACTACTGCACTGATCAATTCCAGCCGTGGAATAGTTAACTTCTTGAGGGGGGCTATTCTACATTTACTCCAAACAAAACTTGTTTGAATTTCGCCAGTTAATGAAATGGAACGCAAATACGCAACTGCTCCATACCCTTTGGGACTAGCATCACAGAATATGTGAATTTGTGAATTTTCAGAAATGTTTATCATATTAGGAAAATATTTTCGGGTTATTTCAAATGTGCGTAAATGTACAACTTCTGAACACCAAGTGTTCCACTCGCATTTCAAATCTTCAGGTAATTTATTGTCCCACTCTAAACCTCTTTGCCATGTTTCTTGCAACAAGGCTTTAATACGTATTACAAATGGATTCACAAATCCTAATGGATCATAAATTTTCAGTAACATTTTAAGAACTGTTCGCTTCGTGGGATCATCGATGTAATATTCTTCAAAGGGCTGCGCATCTAACATCAAAATATCAGATTCAGTATTCCATATCAGTCCAAGCACTTTTAAGATACTACCTGTGTTTTCCTCACTTATACCTAAGTTACCAGATTCCCACATTTCCCTAAGTTTAATAGAATTTGTTTTTAATTTCCTCAAATTCATCCCAGCTTCTTTAAGAATTTCAGAAGCTGTAACTGATAAATAATAAGCTTCGTTATCTAAATCCGATCCGGAAATTAAATCATCGACATAGAGGGAATTATCTAACATATATACAACATTTGGATGTTGATCTCGATATTTCTTTATATGATGTTTAATTGTGGCAGCCAAAATAAATGGTGAGCATGTAACGCCAAATGGTACACGTCTAAATCTTAAAATTTTGAAAAAGTTGTTTGCGTCATTATCGAACCAAAGAAATTTAAGGTAATCTCGGTCTTCTTCAGCTACAGAAATTTGAAGAAATGCCTTTTCAATATCTGCACAAAACGCAGTATTGAATTTTCTGAAATTAATAATAATTTCTAATAAATCGGGGTTCAAATTTGGGCCACCGTACAAACAATCATTTAATGATTTGCTATTTTCTTTTGAGGAAGCATCAAATACCATTCTAACTTTAGTTGTGGGTTTATCATCTCGCAAGACAGGTCGGTGGGGCATAAAATAACCGCTATTTACAGTTTTATTAGAACATGCTTCCACTATGTTATTTAATTCCTGTTCAATCACAATTTCTTTATATTTCTGCAATAATTCCTTATCTTTAAGCAATTTTCGATTTAAGTTAATAAATCGGTTTCTAGCATTGTTATAATTACTTCCTAAATCTCTTCTATCATCTTTCCATAACAATTTAGCTTCGTATCGGTGCTCAAGAAAATGCAAATTGTTTTCGAATTTTTCGATTATCTCTTTATCTAATTCAGAAATATTTTCTTCAGTGTTCATCCCTAAAGTTTCTAACTCCCACAATGTTTTCAAATCATTTTGAATAGGTTTCATAACCTGAGTGGACAAGACCCCAGCTTGCTTACTCTCACTATTTTTATTTACGTCAATTGTCCCGCAGAGGGAATGCCCAAATAAATTTTCACAGACGAACAATGATTTATTTATGGGGTATGTTTTGTCATTAATTTGATATAAATAATCAGCTCTTATTAATGTATCAACATCACTATTTTCCAAATGTTCCCACCTGTCAAGACGAAATTTGGAAAGTTTTCTCTTAATTTTGATTGGAAGAGGAGGAATTTGTATCAAATAATTTGTTATTAGCTGTGTGACTAATGCTTCAATTATTATACTACGTTTTCTATTCGTCAAGTGAATTAGCTTTAGCTTAACGACATCATAACATCGTTCTTCAGATTTTCTCGAACCGAAAGTATAGACAATTAATTTTTCCTTTCTAATGACCTCAGGTTTTAATTTTGAAACTAAATTTTCTGTAATAAAAGTTCGATGACTAGCAGAGTCAAATAAACAAAGAGCAGTTTCTGAATTTTCACCCGCTTCCACTTTTACATGAATTGTTTGCAATATTACTTCTCTACTGATATTATTTATATTGCCTTTGCAATGATATCGGAGGAAATAATACTACCTGAATTTTTTGATTCTTCTGTTTTTTTTATTAGAATTACAAAGTATAGTATGACGATATGTTTTACCACACACTTTGCAATTTTCATTCGAAATTTTACAAAAATTCGCGATGTGAAATTTACGGAAGCATTTAAAGCACCTTCCTTCCCTTTTTAATTTTTCTCGCATTTCCGGAATGGTGAAAGACTTACACTTTTCAGTATTGTGATCAGTTTGATTACAAAATATGCAGTTATTTTTAATATTTGTGGTTAAGGCAGAAGCTGATGGAATGAATTTTTTATAATTTTTCTTATAATTTTCCTGCTTCTCAGGGATTTTTTCAAAATGGTTTAATTGGACAGTGGTCTCGCGAGATTCAATTTCATCTTTAATGAAATTTATCAGCTCATTAACATCCCAGTCAGTGTTTTTAATTCGTTTTCTATTAAATTCTAGTGCAATATCTGATGGAATAAGTTTCAGAAGAATCGGACATAACAAGTGCCCATATGAACCTGAGGCAACACCTAAAGAATTAAGATTTCTTATTTGAATTTCGCATTCATCATACAAATCTCTAAAAGCCTTAATGTTACTAGAATTTCGTACTGGTTTCAAATTTAGCAGTTTAGTCATGTGACTATTTATTACCAGGTCATTACGACCAAAACGATTTTTCAATAATTCTATAGCATGAGCATAATTTTCCTTAGTCAGCGAAAAGCCTGCTATAGTATTTGCAGCACTTCCGCCCAAAAGTGACTTTAAGTAGGAAAATTTATCAAGCGGAGTTAAATGTTCATTATTGTCAATCGCATTCGAAAACTGACTCCAAAATTCGAGCCATAAACACGAATCACCATAATATTTAGATATATTAAGTTTAGGAAGTTTAATCAAATTTTGATTCAGAATTTTCTGACTTTTTAGTAGAGAACTATTGTTGCTACTACTATCACTTTCAATGTCTGAAGAATCTTGTTTAGTTTCAGGAGTAACTGTGTTATCATTTAAAAATTTGGAAATTTTATATTTCCATTCAATAATATTCTCATTATAAGATTCCGATTTCTCGATTTCTTTTTCAAATTCAGTACTTGGAACCAGTGGTTCAATTTCAGAATTTAATGATTTTAAAGTTTTCATTTTGTCATTCAATTGCTGTTTAAAAAGATCCAGCTGTGATTTTCTATTCTCAAGCTCTAATTCTTGTGTATTATCTAATAAATCCCTTATTTTATCAAATATTTTCGTAGTTTGACTACGAATCGTAGCTCTTTTTTTTTTCAAAGTTTCGCAATCCATCATAAAATAAAGAATTCAATTTATTCGATACAGTTCAGTTAATAAATGTATTCATAATTCTATTTATTCAATTTAATTTAATTTGAGGTACTTACCTCAATCGATGATGAAATCCAGACATCCTGGAGCTTTGACGCCAGAAAAAATGATACGTTGTCGGTGAGACTGCAGGTTCGGTAAATTCAAATTATTTCATAATGCATCGAAGAATAAAAACGTCTTCATAACTTAGTTCTAATATATTGTAAATAAAATTCGTAACTTGAATAAGTAAACACACTCTACAGTTCAAATTAAACTTCTTTCTTAAAAAACAACTATGTACATTTTATTTACAAATATATAGGTATATTAATATTATTATTACTCTCATTTGAGAGTTCCATTATTACCGTCAGACCGGTTCAAAACAAACTTTACATCTACACTGAAAAGAAAATCGGAAAACAATAAAAAGGGGGTTGCCACAGTGCCGACTAACGGAAAATGGCAAGCATCGCCAAGTTGGCATTCTCAACACCCCGTAATCGTCGTGCCCAATACGTGTAGGTTACTTTTTCTAAAATTCACAATGTTTGATTGTCACCACTTGTTTGAAGTAGAAATATTCACCTTATTTAATAGAAGATAAAATGATGCGAGAATAAAGCCAATTGCACTATTTGTAATAAAAAAAAAAAAAAAAAAAAACTGGGGGGTAGTAAAATAATTTTAATAAAAAAAATTGCTTACACTGCCCTGAATGTCAAGGGCGCGAGAATTAAGAGATGAAGAGCATTAACTAATAGATTTAAAAAAAGAAAATCCCTACCATCTTGACCTACAGGCGGAGGTAGATTTCGAAGTTAAGTACTGCTTTCACCAACAAAAACTAAATCAAGATTAGAGATAAACCTTTTGAGGAATTTTTATTTTCTTTTTTCTGTAAGATCTGTTTTTATCAGAATCAAATTAAGGCGGTATTCAAAAAAAAATATTTATCCATGCTCAACTACTCGAAATATTCTGAAATATTTTCAGACTCATTTTTAAAAGTGAAAACATGTAACTTGCTGACGTGATTTTTTGATGAGATTTATAAGCGACCTGTGTCTTTATTTTTCATTCAATTAATTAGAACTTGATTTACAAACAATTATTTTCTCAGTGCGACCATTTTTTTTGTTTGTTTCCAGCACTATCGCTTCGGGAATTTATGTTCAAAATGGGCACTTTGACCGCATTCTTTGATATATATTTTGTCTTTATCAAAAACGCGACCAGTGCAGCACATTATGCAGTTTCTGAATAACAGAACCTGCCAATTGGATGCGTTTGAGAGCAAAAATGAGTCAGAAAGTAAGGCGTTTGGATTTGAGTACACTCTTAATGCGATAATTTTTTCGTCAACCCCTATTTTTGTTTAATTTGTTTTTGCTGTAAGAGTTGGTCCTATAAAAAATTTGTCAATATGGAAGTCGTAGATAATATTGAGAAAATCTGTAATAAATTTAAGCGGATTGGACATATTGTGAATTGACGAAGTTATGAATATTTTCTTCTTTGACACCCCCATTTTTTTCGTTTTTAATTAATTTATTTATTTTTTATAAGAGTTGGTCCTATCAAAAACTTGTCAGTGTAAAATTTCTAGATAATATTAAGAAGATTTAAAATAAGTTTAAGTGAATTTGACATCTTAAAAATTGACTAAGTTATGAATTTTTTTCTCCCTAAAACCCTATTTTATGCGCCCCTTGAGCCCATTTTTAATTTTATCAATAATCTGTGACACATAAATTTTTTACCCTTTTCCTAGAAGAAATAATAACTTTAAACTGATTTGATATGTTTGATATGATAATAATTAAGAAGTTATTGGTTTTTTTCAGTTTTCACAAAACTCCTCCCTATTTCCATCCCTTTGGTCCGATTTTGCCTATTAACAAATTTGACCGAGATTTTCTACCCCTTGATTTTATATATCAGTTTGAAAGAGATTTGTGCAGAATTATTGAAGCTATCGTTATCATCCTGTAACAGGAAATTATTACCTATTGCACTGGCGTAAAGGAGCAGATAATCATCAAGAATGTCATCTCTATAGACGTGAGCATTCACAGTTCCACGTCGAAAACGATGGAGGCCTGTTCGTCCGCCCAAAGAGATACCATCCCAAACACAGACACTGCCTACTCCATAAGAATCTCTTTTACGAATGTTTGATGGATGACAGCGTGTTCCCTATTCTCTCCAAATCAAACAATGCCTACTATCGTTTTGAAGGCTAAACTGGATCCCATCCGTGAAGAGAATACATCTCTATTGATCAGCCGTCCAGTGGACATGTTGACGTGTCCACCTTAAACGTTCCCTCTGGCGGCATGAGGTGAGCGGCACACAAATGGCTGGTCGCCTCGTATAAAGACCATCTTCAGGAAGCATTCTACGCACAGTAGACGTTGATTCTAACCTTCTAGTGCCTGCAGAAAAGGAGGCTCTAAGATGAGAGGGTTTTCTGTTCTATTCCTTCGTACAGATAATCGCAAATATCGGCCTTCGGTGCTTGTCGTAGCTCTTGCTCGTCCTTGGCTAAACCTTCTGGCGGCCAAAAATGTGGTTTGAAATTATTTCCAAGGTCTATGAACAACAGAAGGACTCAGATTTAGTCATCTGGCTACCTTTGTCTGACTTTGGCATCCATCCAATCTTCCAATAGCTCTATATCGCAGTTATGCGGACAAATGTTACCTCAAGGTCATACTAATGAATTGGCTATCTCAGTTTTCTTGTGTCATAATCACAGAGCCACCAGCACCCGTACTCTCTAACATGCATTTTTATGCTCCTCACAGATGACGTAATCCAATTGCAGCGCCACTAATTTACATTTTGTAATTTCATTCAGCATGTATCACATGCTTAGCATGTATCACATGTTTTATTTTTATATTTTATATTATGTATAGCCATGATAGGTAAGTATTACGGTGGTGGCCCCTAACGACTAGTTTACAATAGTTATCGCGTAATTTTATAAATGTTTATACAAGGTGATTCAAAAAAAGTTTACAAAATGACATGACAAATCTGGCATACAGCAAGGATAAAAAATTACATTGGAACATAGGGTCGCAAACGATTTATTTAGTCGCAAATACAGGGTTTTTCATTCTAATTGAACCCGGGTTGACAATAATAATTTCGAGAAAAACTAAAACATTGCAATGAAAATGCAAAGATATGTGGCTTCTTTTGTGTGAAATGTGATAACATCACGAAAAGACCGCTAAAAGCATGTTGCTCAAGCAATCGATGATACCGTATGGAATGATAACCACAGTCGAAAGTGTGGGACGTCAAGTACATACTGCTGGAGCGTATAATGCAAACTTCTACTACTTTTTTACAGTGTTATCACAGTTACAACAACGGTGAGAATGTTTGATAAATGTTTTATTATAATATACTTTGGTTTTCTGAAAGTTATTACAGTAAACCCAAATTGAGTTAGGATGAAACGCGGGTATTTGTGAACAAAATAAGTGGTTGCGACCCTATGTTTCTATGTGATTTTCAACCTTGCTGTATGCCTGATTTGCCATGTCATTTTGTAAATGTTTTTTTAATCGCCCTGTATATATATATATATATATATATATATATATATGTGTGTGTGTGTGTGTGTGTGTGTTGGTGTGTGTGTGTGTGTGTGTGTGTGTTTCACGGCACTCGCTCCGTAATAATGTATTTCTCTTACTTAAGGGGGCTGATCATTCAGCTTCGGAATTCTCCTCCGTAATGTTAAGTCTACTAGGGGATCGTACCCGGACTTCCCGGGTTAAAGAATATAGGTGAAAA
The DNA here is from genome assembly GCA_963932465.1 of Maratus speciosus. Taxonomy (NCBI): domain Eukaryota; kingdom Metazoa; phylum Arthropoda; class Arachnida; order Araneae; family Salticidae; genus Maratus; species Maratus speciosus. Next base: position 350,492,610 of record OZ010795.1, on the reverse strand, counting down.
CATTTTTTTAAATTGAAAACTAACAATTTTTTTATATGCTGTAAATTTTTTAGATTGACCACTTACATTAAAAAAGCATTTTTCATATGGAAAATACGAATTACACAATCAAATACATTTTTGAAATTTATCAAAAGCGATATTTTCTTATTAGCCGCATGCTAAGAGTTATTTGCGAAGATTTTACTACTTATGGCCTCCTTTTATATTCTGGTAATTTCAGAGCTTATACATGTCTGGTAAATTTGTGTTTTATTTATGTTATTTTATTTATTTATTCATAAGGAAGTTTTTTTTAATGGTAATTAGCCGTAAGAAAATGATGAACTCTTTATTTTGTTTTAAGGGTAAACGGATTAATCTTTCGTAATCGAGCTCCGCGCGATATAGATAAATTAAAAAATATTTCATGCTTTAAAATTGTTTTTAAAACCATAGACAATCAGTAAACTCAGATGAACTTTGCAAACAAATTCCATTTAAAAAAAAAAAAAATCCTATTTGGTGATCTAAAAATTTAAATTGTACGATTACAAATATGTTAGATTTGTGATTTTTCAATATTATTCTTTTATTTGTTTATAAAAGAAGTATTAATTTCGTTAATTTGTCTTTCACAAATATGTTAGTTTGGTGGGTTTTTTTAATATTATTCTTTTATTTGCTTATAAAGGAAGTATTAATTTCATTATGCAAAAATAGTCAGAAACAAATGCTGAAAAATGTTTGTTGCTTTGTGTGCAAAATGTTTATTATTTTATGTATTGAAACCGGCACGTCATAAGATAAACTTGCTTAAAAATTATTTTAGAAAATATAATACATCAGTCAATGATTACAGTTTTTAAACAAATTGCATTTGAAAGTACATTTATTTCCCTATGCGACAAAAATTGAAAATGTATGATGGTCAAAAGATTGAAAAAATGCAGTAGCGAAAATTTCAAGACCAAAATTTGATCGTGAAGTATTGCCATTCGCAAAATGACGTCAGCGTTACGCACAGATACGTTTGTTCTTTATAATATAGATACATAATTAATAAAATATAATAAAGATCAGTTATTAGGATGTGGTTATCAATTGAGGCTCTTATGCTTGGATTTCCGGAATGAAAACAGCAATTTTCACCTTCTCAAAATTTGTATACGCAATTCTCATATCCATATTCATCATTTAAAAAAAATTATATTTTGTTTGATCATTTAAAAATCATTTTAACTCAAAACTTGAAGTCAAGATTGCCAGCAACATCTTTTATGTGAACAGACGCACTCTTTATTTGAGATTCTAATCTCAATTTTGGAGAGTAAAAATTTCCGTAATTTATGGTTTTTAGACGCATTTGTGTTAAAAGGCTTAATTTTATCTAAGAAAAGGATCGTTTTCTTTTAAATGTGACTTCATTTTCACTTAAATAAGCATTTCGCCTAGTGTCTGAAACTTAGTATTAGTACACATGCAGAGGGAAAATCACAATAGAAAATTTATGAGGAAAAATGCGTGTTTTCAAAAGCAGTATGTCATTTTCCGTTATTATTCCCATAATATAATATTCTGCTCCTAATGGGATTTTGCGCCACTAAACCCTATACAATAATTTTTATCAACAATTTTGAATTTTTATCAGAAAATAGCATGGATAAAGTTTAAAATACCTCATTATTTCTCTCTTGTCTGCAGCAATGAAAGCTATCTAATTTTCATCATTTTGAAGAAATTTTATAAAAGGCTTTTAAAATTAAAATATAAAAGTGGGGATATTTAAAAAAAAAAACAGATAGTGCAACCACATCTACAAAGGAAGAGCTTTCAGTTTAAAGAAAATATATATTAGTAAAATTAGTTCAGCAGAAAGATCAGGGCAGATGACTAAAAAACACACTTGTGTTTTAAATATATAGATTATATAGAATTAGGAAAAATTAAATTAAGCAAATTATGTTATTTTGATAAAAATTATAGTAGAATGTCCTAAAGAATAGCATTAAAATTTTATTATTCGAGAAAATTTTTGACAAAAACTTCAGGAACACGATATTATTTTAAACCACGAATTATTTGTTTGCTTGTCTAACTCGGCGAAGCAAATCCATCCTGGCGAGAATCATCAATTTCTGTAATATAAATCGCTATTATTTGCATGTCACCTCTCTTTTATAAAGACACTCTACATTTTTGTAAAACATTGCGTTTATCAGTGTGTGCTTTCGGTTACATTATTTTCAAAAGTGAAGCATTTTCACCTGTGAAGAGTTTCAAAGCAGCTGGGCTGTGAAAATGACGCACTTCTACAAAACATAATTCATGTTTAAGAATCAAAATACACGCTTTTTTATAAAATAACGTCATTTGCATCCGCTAAAGCAATCTACTTTTACAACCCAGTCTTAAACTTCGTTTATAGAAAAGTGTGCATATGACGTCATTATCACGGAATAACTGACAATATTCTTGACATAGCCCATATTTTATATTCAACTATTTTTTCAGGTTTTATGAGAAATGGCAACAAAAAGATACAGTATCTCCTATTTTCAACTATTTTCCGTTTACTTTCAATGACTTTCAATAGAAATGAAGTACTTTTGTTGCCACGATAAGAAAAATGGTATTAAAAACTGCAAAAAAATTAATATCTCAAAAATTAATTGAGATACAGCTTTCAAACAAATTGCATTTAAAATAGTATTTTTTTTCCTTATACGACGGTGTAAAAATTTAAAATGTGCGATGTTTAGAAGCTTAAAAATTTGCAGTAGAGAAAATTGCAAAACCAAAATTTCATTTCAAATTTCAAAGTGTTGCCCTTCGCAAAATGACGTATGCGTTACGCACAGATATGTTTGTTCTTTATAATATAGATAGACTTTTGATGCATTCGTATATTTAAAATATCTTCTCGGGAAATTCATATTTTTGACATCTTTATTCTGTGTACTCTTCTTAAAGGATGTCTCTTTATTTCTTAGTTTTCAAAATATTTCTAAAATCTATTCTAATTATATCTAAATTTAATATTTTATGTGTTAAAAGCGGGCGAACTGTGAGTAAGATTTTAACGCTTTATATAAAATTAAGTTTATACTTTAGAAATATTTTGAGAACTAAGGAAAAAAGAGACATATTTTAAGAAGTGTACACAAAAAAATAGAAGTTAAAAAAATTAATTTCCGTAGGAGATATTTTAAATATACGAATGCCTCAAATGCCCATACACTTAACATTACGGAGGAGAATTCCGAATCTGAGTGATCACCCCTCTTAATGTATACCTAAATGAATTATTACCATAGGAAAAATTTTTTAGCTTTTCTTTAGAAACACGTGAAATCTCAACATTGTTTCTAAGCGTAATAAAACGCAAATGCCACGTGAAAAAAGTTTAATTAAAATTAAAGACACAATAGAAAATTTGTACCCAAAATTCTTTCAAAGAATGAAAATGTAACTGTTCGAATGTATTGAATCCCCTTTTGACTTAGAGAATAAACAACTCCTTATGAAAACTCATGTTGGAATACTGCGTATAAGTCATCTCAGCTAATATTTCCGAGAAGTTGAAGCGCTACATAAACAATAAAAGAAACTCAAATAACATACTCTGCATAAAACATTTTTTTTTTATTCAGTATCCTACTAGATTATTTGTATTAGTGTTACTAAAGAATACTTATGAAAAATTTATTTTTCCAACGAGCCCACAAATTAAATTATTTAATTAGTAGTTGTTTTTCCATTACAAAAGGCCAAAGAAGCTGAAGGCTAATTTTCAGTGATTCATTATGAAAAAGCAATAATTAAATGGTAATAACTCGTCTCACAGTTAGTGTTTTTCATGATTTAAGCGGAGTCTATAGTAATTTAAAAATTATTGTAATACAGTCGCAATTGTAAATTTAATAGTTAAAAGTAATAATGATTGTAACTGAGAACATGCAATAGTTGTGAATATCTTTGCTTTACTAATTTGCTTAATGAAGCGTTTTTAATAAATCTCTTAATGAATAAGAAAATATAAGCTTGCTGTTTTTGAATTTGAATTTTAGGTCTTTAAGGTTGAGATCTGAAACAAATTTTTAATTATCTATGACAAGCATAGATCATTGATCTATGGAATGCACATTCTTCTTTGTGCAATTATTTTAATGTTTCCTGTACAGTTTTAAGTAGCTTTTTTTTTTTTTTTTTTTTTTTTTTTTTTTTTTTTTTTTTTTTTTTAAAGTAAAAAGCTACCTATTGCAGCCGTCCGGAAAATTTTGTTATATTTTCACCGATCATGACACCCAGATCCCAAAACCACCCTCCGTTCAAATGTGACTTATATAGATATATCTGATTTTGTCACGCGATAACTCTCGTATTTATTAACCGATTTGGATGAGATTAATTGTACGCATAGCACATACCAATGTTTCGACCGAGTTCGTTGGCCAGCTTCATCCGCCATCTTGTTTCAAAATGGCGGCCAATCAAAATTTTCTTAAAAATTTGAAAATTTAAAAAGTGGTGCTATTAAACTAAAAATTGAAAAATATTTTTTTCTTAAGAGTTTGATTGTAATGTAAGGATTCCGGAGCATATTTAGTTTCGCCTTTATATTAAAAAATGACTGAGATATAGCAGTTTGAATTTTTAGGATGGCTCACATTTTGAAACAATCTAATATTTGTCGCGCTGTAACTCTCGTATTTATGAACAGATTTGGATTAAATTGATTGTATGCATAGTGCATACCAATGTCTCGACCAATTTCGTTGGCCAGCTTCATACGCCATACTGTTTCAAAATGCACCCCCTTTGCACCGTGCACTGTCGCGCAATGCTTAAATATTATTAATATCTGTTAGCTTCAAATTCTCGCCAAGCTTGGCGACACTTGGCGAAATATTGCCAAATTTATCGACCAAAAAAGTAACCATAAATGATGCCAACTTGGCTATAGCTTACTAATTTGAAGCAATTCTCATTCAAATTCAGTATTGACGAATATTCTCTTATCGGGTTCGTCGCACTTGAGCTTCGTAAAATTTGAGTAAAATTAGCTTCGAATAAAACTTGCAAAATTTTAAAACCAAGAAATATGAAAGCTACCACTTCCTCGAGGCAGTGGCCGAAAGGACTTTTTACAATGGACCATGGACAAGTGCAGATGCTTCAAGGGAAAAGCCGAACCTGCCCCTAAATCTTTGAAGAAAGTAAGAATAAAAAAAAGAACTAAAAGAAAGAAAATTTATAAAGCTGTTTATGATTAAGGGTGAACTGACTATTGCATGATTGCAATTTATTATTTGGCGGTTTTGGTTTAAAGGTTTACAAAATGATTAAACCATACAATGTAGTTATTTTTATTTAGTTTTATAATTTTATTCCTTTTCATGCATTAACATATCGCCTGTCCACTTCCTATAACCATCGGATGTTTTCCCTTTTCTGCTGTCTTCTAATTCTCTTAATCGAATCATATTAAACAATAAAAAGTTAAAAAATTCAAGACTAAAGCCAGCATTTTTACTTTCTTCTATCTTGACAAGAAGAAAGTATTGGTTTCATGAAAATTTTCGAATTCCAGTTTTCGACGGATTTACACGTTTTATGGGTCAGACATTCCAAAAACATGTTTTTACAAAATGTCTGTCTGTGAGTCTGTCTGTCTGTCTGTCTGTCTGTCCGTCTGTCTGTCTGTCCGTCCGTCTGTCCGTCCGTCTGTCTGTCTGTATGTGACACAAATTTTGTGGGCGCTCTATCTCAAGAACTAATGCACGGAATTTAATAAAAATTCATATTCAGGTAGTCCCTGATATAGATTGGTGCTGATTAGTTTTTGGTGTAAATTGCCCTGCAGGTGGCGCTGCTATGTAGCATTTTGCAAGATTTCCGCAAAAGCTCTGTCTCAAGAACTAATGCACGGATTTTTATAAAACTTCAGATTCCGTTAATCCTTGATATGAATTGGTGCTGGTAACGTTTTGGTGCAAATCGCCCAACAGATGGCGCTGCTATGCTGCATTTTGCAGCATTTACACGATTTTCGTAATAGCTCAATCTCAAGAAATAATGCACGGATTGCCATCAAACTTCAGATTCAGTTCGTGCTTGACATGAATTGACGTTTTGCCCCTTGTGGTGTAAATCGCTCAGCAGGTGGCGCTGCTCTGCTGCATTTTTTGAGATTTCCGCAATAGCTCTATCTCAAGAACTAATGCTTGGGTTTTCAACAAACTTCAGATTCAGATATACCTGGATATGAATTAGTGCTGTTTATGTTTTGGTGTAAATCGCTCAACAGGTGGCGCTGCTATGCAGCATTTTTCACGATTTCCGCAATAGCTCAATGTCCAGAACTAATGCACGGATTTTCATCAAACTTCAGATTCAGTTAGTCCTTGACATGAATTGATGTTTTGTACCTTTTCGTTTAAATCGCTCAACAGGTGGTGCTGCTGTGCTGCATTTTTGTGATTTCCACAATAGCTCTAGCTCCAGAACTAATGCACCGATTTTCATCAAACTTCAGATTCCGGTATACTTTGATACGAATTGGTTCGAAATTGATGTAATTTCTTTTACTATTTAAATGATTAAATTGACGTGATTTATATAGAAGAAAGTTTTGTGATGGCCACAACATACTAGTTTTTTTTGTTTGCGGAAAGAAGGGGGGGGGGGTGTTACAAGGACATGTGGAATAAGCTTCCAGCTATAATTTCCTCCTTTTGCGCAAAAATAAATAAACAGATCCTATTACACTTTTTTCAGGGGTAGAGGTTATACGTTCCGTTTGTTGTGCCAAAGGACATGATAAAATTAAGCATTATTTTCAAAAATATAATTGAAAACATTTTTTATACCCATGAGTGTATATGATATACTACCGAATATTTTCTTACATTTTTAATAACGTAATTGTTTCTGTAAATATTTCACTTCTTTTCTGATAAACATTCCTAAATTAAATACTTTCTGCTAAAGTGGAAACAATTCCATGCAATTCTAAGACAAGTTGAGTGGCAACCAGAAGTATTGCGCGAGATATATTATTTTCCAGAGAAAAAAGACGTCTTTTTTTTATTCTACATTTAACAAAGTCGTTTAATATTATTTTTATGGAAAGTATTTATTAGTGTATATTGGATGAAAATTATGAAATTTATGCAATTTTGGTGCAATTTAAAAGAAATAGTGTATTTTTATTTATGAAACTAGGGGGCTCTGCCCCCTGCAAGCTACGCTCTCCAACCCCCGTTCACACATTGCAGAATCTAAAAGCACGCTAATCTGATCGGTTTTAAAAAGATTAGAGAAGATTGAATTATACTGAAAAACGCTGTGCAGATCTCCCTGTAAAAGGGTTTACATTAAATTCCCTTCGATTGCAAAAATTTAAGGCAGAATCAATTGCTGCTAAGACATCCAATTGTTGTTTTCGTGTTTGGTTAAAGAAGATCAGTTAAACATTCGAAAAGAAGCTAAAATAAAATGATTTAAGTAAACAGAATCTTTGTCTCCCGGTATTTTTTAACAGCGTTATAAAACGATTGAAATAATAGAGTTTTCTACAATTACTCAAATTTGCTGCTTTAACCCCTTGAAGGGCGGTGGTTCATTTTTGGACAACTTAATTTTAATTCTTTAATGCCACATTGGCACCAGAATATTGTGGTGAAAATTTTCTTTTTATTAAATAAATGAACAAAAGCATTTTTGTATTTCGAAATTTGTTTGTAAATTCTGGTGGCAATCACTGATTTATAGATTTTACGAATAGAAGTACCTTGCCCGTGAAAGGGTTAAACGCATATGAATTTATTTATTATTTTAAAGTTTCCTTTCTCTTTTAATATTCATGTGTAAATACAATTTTCAAGACATAATTTTCAATATTTTCCTGATTTTAACTCGTACTCATCATTTAATAGTAATTTTAAAGCTTTTTTTCTGTTTTTAATAGTCACATGAAAATAAATTTTTAATCGTTAGGAAATATTATTCTTTGCGCTTTTTTTAGAATTTAAAACAATCTCTATAATAACAGCCTAAGTCATGTGACTACCATCAACAGTTCCAGGCGGATCCCTTCGCTTTTTATATTCCAGGCGGCCATTGTGGCACTTTGATGTTAGCCAGCCACAGGTGTGATAAGTCACCAAATATTATTCTATCGCCATTATTTCATTTATATTATAATAGTCCAAGTAATGTAACTACCATAAACAACTGGCTGGTCCCTTCGCTTTTCATAAGAAAGGTTTCCATTTTCATTAAAGTCTCAATTTTTTTTTTTTTTTCGAATAAAACTACATAAAAATTGCCATGAACGCAAAGAATTCCTGGTACTTTTATATTAGCCGAGTGCAAATCTCGCCAGTAGCTTTTTTTTAACTCGCCAGTTAGCATTTTTTTATTTTTCGAGTGGTAAATTAAAACGGTTCCACTTGGTTATCCCATCGACCAAAAATCTGTCGCCAAACTATAAGATTAAATGCCAATAATGGTTGATCGTAAATGTCACATTCACTTGACTTTAAGGAAGTTACACGTGTTTACGCCATCAAATGATTTTTATTTCGACGTTTTATTTGTATTTTTATTAATGTTATACTAATTTATTTGTTCTTTCGTTATTTAAAATAATTAATTATGCCAATTTGTATAATTTGGCTATTTATATAATTTGGCAAAATTGATCGACGGGAGAAGTAGTAACATTAAAACATTGCTTTGAAGTGGAAATTAAATGTCATGATTTTTATTACGACAATTTGGTGAAAACCTCGTTTTTGAAAACCAATTACATATGTATTTTTAAATTATTTTTTTTTTTAAATAAAATAACAATAAATAAAAAAGTTTAATTAATAAACGTAGAATAAAACAATTAATAAATTTTTTTGTAAATAAAAAGAAAATAAATTCAAATAAACATTTATTAATAAATAAGCAACAATAGCCGGGTTACCATGTCAGGCAAAATAACGCCATTTTGGCGCCTATTAGGTACCCCGTTGCGTAGATGACATCTGTGCCTAATATTTTTCGTTTCTTTTCGTTTAAAAAAAGAAAGAAGTGAAAGCCATTTATTTTAAATGTTTCAGTTTTAAATGAAAGTTTTGTATTAAATAAAATGATAATGAAATACAAATTGAATTATGAATAAAAGTAACATGATGCATTTCTTAGCATACATTTAAGGGAGGCCAAACTGGTCGCCAAATTAGTTTAAAATAATAACCTTTTCTAAAATATGAAAAAAAATATCTATTTTGATTAAAATTTGAGATGCCATCATTAGAGGAAAGTATTTAAAATTATAAAAAAATTAATACTTCGAAAACTAATTTGAATTTAAAAATTCTAGTACCAGTTTTGAGATCTGCGGATCAATACGGATTTTTTGGTGTTAATTAGATCGCAAAATATTCCATATTTTAGGAGAAATCATCGTGAAACGTAATCAGTTGTTTATTAAGTCGTTTCAAAGATTCGTTTTATATATCCGTTTCATAAATTCGTTTCATTAGGATTTTACATATATAGGTAAGAAATAAAATTCCGTTCTCAATGACACCATTAAAAAAAAAAAAAAATGTTCTTTGAAGATTTTACTCTAAATTTAAGATTTGATGGAATGAAAACTAGAAATTAAAATATTTACTTTATTTAAAAAAATAAAGTACTTTATTTTCACCAAGTGAAACTATTACACACCTAAATGGTTATTTTTTTTGTCTATTATAAAGATGAAATACATGAATAAAATTAAGATAATAATTTGCATTATTTTATTTTATTTCGCTTTTGTAACAAACTTGTATTATTATAAAAATTTCATTAAAATATTATGACTCCTTTGCATCACGCCCTCTATTGACCTAACCTTGCTCCGTAAAACTTTGCCTTGTTTCCACAAATGAATATATATATATATATGTAATAAAAAAAATTTTCGCCCTTTTTTCTTAGTAACTATTCGAAATTCTTAATATTTTTTCTTTTTTACCTATTTTTAATAATATCTTTATATCTTTTGTCTTTTATTTCACGCATTTAAATTTGCATATTCTTTTATTATTCTAAAAACCTTAATCCATTCGTCTAATCTTATAAAACCCATTAAATTACTTTTCATTTTCTTCTAAAACTAAATTCTTTTTTTTCGATTGTTTTTTTAATAGCATTTGTTCGATCATGTTCCTTACCCACAATTCCATGCGCCTGCCAGCATTTAATGGCGCTTTAATTCTGACGCCGTATAAAGAGTTCATTATCGACGCCATCCCCTTCTCATCGAATCGTAGCCTGTTTTCTGTCCCATTCCTTCCCATCTCTCTGCTGGCGTTGGTTCTCCATTTTCTGAATCCGTCCGCGCACTGTTGCTTGGAGTACATATATCGTTACATCGGCGAGGAGCCAGAGAATTTACGTTTTCCCGGTTGTTTAAATAATCTACGTCGCTTGGAGTGAACGATTCTATTGTATAGATCCTAATCTTGTAACATTTTAAGTTCTATGAAGTGGATGATCGATTATTGAGTGTTGATGAACAATCTACTGGAAAAGTTCGATATGTTTTTGTCAAATAAACCAGTTTAAAGTTACAATGACTCTATTCATTATGAGATGGGTAATGTCTCAATATTTACGAAGCCTGTCTTACTCACCATCCTGTGTGCAATCCGATATTTTCATGATAACGGTTGGTTGGCCTTGATTACTCTACTATGTTTTACTTCGAGATATACTAGTGTTGCCGGAATGTCTCAAAAGTCGATAGCAAAATGTAGCATATATATATTACAAAACTGAAAATTCCGTATATTATTAAAATTGTTCAGCAATCTAAAATTGGAAGGAGGGAAAAGTTCACACTTTGAAAGAGTGACATGCATTTTCACTCGTTTTTGGAGTGAATTTTATAAAAATACACTCCTTAAAGAGTGGAATTTTCCACTCCCTAGAAAAGAGTGAAATATTTCACTCTATTGTTGAGAGTGAAATATGTCACTCCGTTGTCGAGAGTGAAATATCTCACTCCACTGACGAGAGTGAAAGACTGGCATAATACATTTTTTAAACTTTCCGATCGAATTTGAACCAAACTATAAGGAGTAAAATAAGGAAAAGCACCAAAATATGTCACTTCTTAATTTTCAAAAACTCCATTTCATAATGTAACCTTAGAAAATACGCTGATTTGGTATTAAAACGCACTCCTTTTCGATAGTGAATAGGCGGTCCTTCTTGGAGTGACAATTAACTCCTGCTTAGAGTGAATAATCACTCTAAGAATGAGTGAGCATTATATTTTATGATATTACCCATCAGCCAATCAGAACAGCAAGTCTACAACGCCTTTTTTAAGATAAGAGAAAGACGTCCGCTATTTTAGGATTAAAATACACGGACATTATTAAAGTGATCATTTATGTAACATAAAGGTAAGTCTTATTTAATTTTAATCTTTTATTCCTTTAGTTTTGTATGTTATGATCATGAGTTAAATCATTTTATGTCATACAGAAAAAGACTGATCTGGCATTGTTTTCAGAAGCGACTTTTTTCTAATTGCTACTGTGTTGTAAACTATCTTAATCTGTCATTGCTCAAAAACAAAATCCTGACACAGAGACTGATTCATGCCTACAATCGCTCGAAAACAAAATGCTGACGCAGAGACTGATTCATGCCTACAATCATAGTAGAATGTAAACATTAATTTGCAGTTACTTGAGATTGAAAATGTGTTGAGAAAGTGATTTGAATTTGTTGTTGTTGTTGTTTTACTATTTTCTAATTACTAACACTTACAGTATTTATAGTCGTTTTTATTTTGGACTTAAATATGACATTCGATTATTATGATATTACGAAACTCTTTCAGATTAGAAATTAGCATTATACTGGGAAAATGTCTTTTTACATTTTACAGTAGTGAAACTTTTGAAAGATTTTTTAAAAATTACTAGTAATATTTTAAATTATTATTTAAAATCCTAAATTTTCATACTATTGTTTTCCGCTTTGACATTTGCCGAATTTATAAAATCATAAGAATTTCTTATAACATATGGCAATTTTTTTTTTGAAATTGTTAAATCTAATAATGCATTTAATTTATCTATTGTAGTTTGTTGTCGTTTAATAGTACAATTATGAAATACTAATTATTATTTTTAGTGTTTTTCAAATTGGAATATTTATTTTTTTAATTGTATGTAAGCCTGTTTTTGCTATTTGTGATTTTAATCAAACATTTAATTATAGATATTCTGAATCAGTTATTAAATTTCCTTCTATTGTAAACGCATTTTCTACATTTTTGATACAAGTAATTATTGGCACTAAAAAATAAAACATGATATTTAAGCATTGAAATAAAGTGTTTTTTATGCCTGGTGTTTATAGATAAAACTACTTTAGTATATTTCTTAAAAGGTTCATGGTATCACTTATATAATATAATACTGAATATATTATAAAGCGTTTTCAAACAATAAGAACAGTACATATATATTCATTTCTTTTCTTTTTATATTTACTTATTTTTACTATTTCCTAGATCAATCTTTTCTTATAAAACATACGAAATCTATTTAGCTTATATTCACAAAATGCAATTATAAATAAGCATTGTATTAATATCCGTTTTTCAGCAATAGCGGAATAAAATTCGAAATCATGGTTAAGTTAAAGAATATGTTTAAAAGAAAAGTATATGCATATTCCAGAGGATATAAAATTCTAGACTCCATGTTCACATTTAATAAAACAATGACAAATCACAACATATAAAAAAATTTACACATTCTTAACATTTAGATCAAGTAAGACTTAAAAAAGATGTCGCTTGAAAAGCATTGTATTTTAAGTGGAAAAATTAAAAATATTTTAGGAGAATAGGACTCGAAAATAGCGATATTTTGCTTTGTAATATGGTAAAAAGATAAGATTTTATATGTAAAACAAAACGTAAAATGAAATCGCACGTTGTTAATAATATAACATTCACCTATTATACAGTTATTAATAAAACTTTGAAAGTAACTAAAATACAGTAAACAGTAACGTTTGATTAGATTTAAATTCAATAGCAATGAATTCTGAGATCTAAATATTTCAAATTTGATTTACACATGAAAAGAAAGGCATTATTAATGTACATCATGGGACATATTAAAATACTAAATGAGTATCTGAAAAGAAAAAAATAATATTAACTGATTAAGATTTCGGTTAATTACTTGCCCTTATGGGTAATTTAAAATTATCATATATTTACAGGGAATGAAAGCATGCAAGCAAGGGATAAATTGTAATAAAATATTTTTTTTTCTGTCAGTAATCTAATTTAATTTACTTGGAAATTTAATTGAGTTTTTCGTTAAAAGTTCAATTGGTGTTACAAACTATGAATTAAATAAATATTGTCAAAAAGTATTTTATTCCAATCTTTACCACGCTTGTATTTTTCATTGCATGCTCTAAAAATGTGATTATTTTAAAATGCCCATAAAACAACATAAAAAAGAATTCACTGTATAAAAATTGAACATTCTTTCCCATGAAAGAGTTTCTATTCACTCCTACCAGGGAAGAAAAAACGTACTGCTTTAGCAAGAGTGAATAGAATAGTCACTCCTCCAAAAGAGTGATTTTCACCCCTGTTTAGAGAGGATATTCACTTCTCAGGAGTGAGTATTCACTCTTTCAGAGAATCAAAAATTCCACTTTTGCTCAGAGTGAATAGTGGCTCTAAAGAGGTTGGGCATATTTTGACTCTGCGATAGAGTGATATTTACTCCTCCGAGTGAATACTAACTCCTTTTATTTGAGAGTGTAATATAAATCTTCCCTTCTCAATTCATTCTACAACCCTAGTTTACAATTTTTTCCCATATAAAACAATATTCTATTTATTTCTGTATCAAAATATAGTTTTATTGTATATTGTGCAAATTCTTAATTTATTTCCCTTCAAATAATGTCTTGAATCACTTCCCGTATTATTTATTCTTCAAAAAAAAATTTCCCCCAAATCTTAAAGCTAAATTCATTGTATTAAAAGCAATTATCATTTTTATGCCATTTATTTTTTTAATCTTTTTCTTTTATTCCATAACTCGATTTCTCGCATAATTTCGGCTCGGCCAATTCTCCTCAATTTTAAGCCGCATACAATAAAGAGTTCCCCAACTTTGCAGTACGCTCAATGGTTAAATTACCCCTGCATTGTCGAAAATATTTCTACGCTTCGCCGGTATAGAAGGATATACATCAGCGCGGAACTCAGGATGTTGACTGATTTTTAGTTGTCTCTAAAAATTGTGTTGCTTATCGAGACAATTATGGTTTACTCGAATTACTCACTATTTAACATCTAAATCTCTTCCCTATGATTGAAAGATGTCCTAAAGCTGAGGAAATGTTCTTTTCAGAAATTATAATTTATCTACGGAATAAAATTTTATTCAACTCTTAAAGTGTGTTCTCTTCAAACAACTACTACATGTATCAGCCCAGCTGACTAAACATGTAATACGATTGCATCTTATAATCATTTGAGGGGTCATGCCATCTATACATAAAAGTGTATAATGAAATATTATGAAGGCTGGCTTTACGGAATAAGGGTGTCACCGTATTGTCGCATATATATGTTATATAAGAATTTTACTTTTATTATTCATCTAAATTATTCTAAATTGCCGACTTATTCATTATTTTCCCATTTCTTAAAACTCTCTATTATTTATTTCTAGTGAAATTCCTATAAAATTAAAACGCGTATCTTAATAATAGTCTTATTCAAAAACTTAATCTAAATTTTTAATCCCTTCATTAATTTTTATCAGCTACTTTACTGTAAAATTCTGAGCGCACTTACTTTATTTTTCGATTGTTTATAAAAGACATTTTTACAATTTTATTTTATTCCATCTCAATTTGCTGCCAGCCTGGCGAGCGTCAGCCGAATCACATCGGAATCATTCCGTCACCAGAGCCGGACTCATTTCTATGACGTTTCTCGATCACTCTCTATTGCTTCAGTGACGGATCGCAGTTTCTTTCTTGTCTCACTCATGAGTTTGTTTGGTTAGTCTGAAGTTTACATTTCAATCCTAATTCCTCCGCGTATTCTAATAAAACGCTCGAGCATGAGCTCAGGAATAGGATTTTTGTGCTGTTTGATTGTTTATCTAAGCTGTTACCTGGTGTCCAAAGTCACGTAGAATATTTAAATCGTTCTTTAACATCCTTTTCGCATGAATAATCAGTTCGTGCTCAAGCATGATGCCTCTGATAAATTATCACCCTGTGGGAATCGTTTACGTTGATATGTTGTGATGAAATAAACAGTTTCCAATTACTTCAGCTGATGTTTTATTCGGAAAACCCTGGATTTCTCCATTCTTTTTTCACCACTCATGCGGCCTAATCTGCCTTGACTGCATCATGAATCAGTGGTTGTTTGATTGGACTTCACCAATCTCATCACTATCAACAATCGATAAAATTAATTAAATAAGTCGACTGGAGTATTCTATCTCTCCACAACTGCTAAATTTTCACAGTGTTGACACCTCCAATAGAGATGCTTGCACTAAGTGTTACGATTGTTATACAACCTCACCAATGACTGATTGATATATAGTACTAATACATCAATATGTCTTAAAAAGCACGACGTGATTATTCGACTTAACCCATTTATTTGTTGCGTAATAAATCAACATCTGCAACAGATAGCTTTTTACTTTTTGTAAGGGAAACTACATAATAATACAGGGTGGAACGCGCATAAATTACGGAATTGTTAACGGAGGTAACTACAGGTATGAGTTGCACATTCATAAGTGAGCATATGCATTTACACAATGGGAACACTCTACTCATCTCTAAGAATAAAGTGTTTAGATGTTCTATCTCGAAAGCTATTGCAGATATAAAATATAAATCAGTTAGAAAGTTACTGAATGTCGGCGGTTTAGTAGACAATGTCATTCAATGTGCACGAATAGTCTAAATCAGAATTGAAAATTGGAATTTCGTGTATAGTGTATTGTTGATTTCGCTATAGAGAAAAATAATGTGTGTAAAAAATCTGGGAATTGCAATATAACAACATGATCAATATAGTAAAAACAAAATTTTGAATTCGATCTTAGAACTGATTAGTAACAGTTGCAAATCGTTTGTTTTTTCCCGAAAGAATACAGCAAATTGTGTAAACGGAGATTAATATATTCTGCTTTTCGTTTAGAATATTCTTGCAAATGAAATGTTTTTTTGCTTCTGAATCGACGTCGTTGAAAAGCTTTCGATGCTTCATTTTTTTTTACATACATTTCCAGCAGTTTTCTACAGATATAATTTTTAAGTTTCGGATTTCGCCGCTAGGAACGCAGCGAATTGTCTCATTGGGAAGTGCATACTCACTTACTTTAATCTAAAACCCTGTCGCTGCATTCGTTTAAAAATTAAATGGATGCGTAGCCTAGATTCTAGCTACACTGTATAAATATTTACTGATTATTCGAAGCGTCATTTGAGTTTCTCATCTTGTCCTTGTGTACCAATCCGCCTGTGCAATTTTGCACTGCAAAACAACTTTTGATTTTCCCATAGCCCGCCCCCAAAAAGTAGATAGAAACAAATTAGCGAATATACCAGTAAAGCTGTTTATATAACAAAAAAAAAGCTGTATTTAACAATCAAATCTAGTATATGATGATTAAAACAATTAAATATTAAATTTAAAAAATCAAAAAACCCAAACTGCGTAAAAGGCGAACTAATTAATTATTTCTCATCAATGCAAAATTATTTTTATATTACTTATCCATTTTTTTATTTACTTGTATTGATGACTATAAGTTGTGTTTAACCCATTCGGGACAGGAGCCTTTTATGAAATTTTTAATTTTTTGTCACAGTTTTTTAAAAACAGAAATTTGTGTCTTCTTGAATCGAAAAAATGCGCTGATTAAATAAGGCAAATTTTACAGTAAAATTTTATTGGTGAGGAAAAACAAGGATTTTGACCGCTTCATGCAGCACGTATACGTGTCGCTCTTCCCCAAGAGGTTAATTGTTAGTTCCTATCTATAAACACTGTTTTGATGAGGCCTATAGATGTCTATGAAGGTTAGAGTTTTAGTATAGCTAGAAATCCTACTTACACAACTTCTAGGTTGTGTAATATTTAAACGGAGCTTCTGGCTGTAAAACAGTCAACGAAACATCGTCTTAATTTTGAAAGACGTATCCAATAATATGCCGCTCAATATGGTGCGTAAAAAATTTGTTTCGTATCTACCGCCATTTTGTATTTTACAGCCGCAATTTTTAAATTATATAAACAAAACGTAGCCTATAACCATCCGACGGTTAAGACGAATCGATAAAGACCTCGTTCATTAAAATCCATACATCGTTGGGATGTTTCGAGGGTATAAAGAAATCCGCATACCCAGATAAGCGTGAAACACATAACCCTTCTTGGCAGTCGGGTAAAAAGAAAAGTGCGAAACAATATACAGACTTTACCCGTAAATTAAATCTTTTCCACTTTTAACTAGGGCTCCAATATTTGTCTTTTTTAAAATCAATATTTTTTTCCATAGTACAGATTTTAAAATCTTGTACAGTATATTTTATTTAAAAAAATTCGAAAACTTCAAACTATACTAATTTTATAAAGTGATTTACATGTTTATTTCGATATTTTTTTAATTTCTCGAATTTACTTTTCCAGAAAAGTGTGCAGCTCTATAATCTACAAGCTATGCGCGCCAACCCCAACCCAACCCCAACCGACTCTAAAAACACACTAATTTGTTCTGTTTTGAAAAGTTTGCCCTATTACGGAAGAATTAATGATATTATCACGACGGTGACATCATCAACGGTGCCGATGTCGTGTAACCGGGTTGCAATCTATTATTATTATTATTTTAATGGTGGATATTTCGATTCCAGAGACCGCCGGCATAGCTGTCTTCAGTGTTGATTTCAGGGGGTGGCCGAGGGGGACATTTCTTACCCCCGGAGCTATAAGATACCCCCCAGAAGATTTAAGATTTTGTGTTTTCAATGGTAAAAAAGCGCAACCCCCCGGGGAACTCTAAAATGTCCCCCCCCGGGGGCCACACAAATCCCTCCCGGAGAAAAGTGTCTGAATTCAACACTGGATGTCTTGACAAGTGATAACTGTTGCCGTGGTTGATAAAGTAATATCAATTATAAATTTAAAAATCAGCTTGTATTAAATGGTTAAGTAAAAAATGTCGCTATCTTCTGGACTTCTATAACGTCTAGAAGGTAGGTTTTCTTTTAGACGCTATAGGAAAATCCTTTTAAATATGACAGAATTTCCACCAAAAATTGCATTTTGAACGCGTTAATTTTATCATTTTAAAGTTTTCTTTCTTTTTTTAATATTCACGTGTAAATATATTTTCCAATGGAAAGTGTTTGGAAATTCTATTGTTTGGGATTTTTTAAATCTGTTAACAGCAGATAAAAATGGCTATTTCAACCTACGAATTAATCCTTTATCAAATAATGAAATTTTGAATTAAAAAAAATAGAAAAATTTAATAAATGACTTCACACTGCAAACCACAATCTTACTCAGATATACCCCTGAAAAAAATAAGGTTAAATTGTTATGCATAGTTTTTGATTCTGTAAAAATTATATAACTGAAATATCTTGGCTGATTTAAAAAGAGGCTGAATTAAATAGAGCTTCAAGCAAATTTTCGATTTAAAAACTGCCCGCTTCCATCTGTTTAACATATACTTCTCTATTTAAAGCTACCATTTTTTATGTTTCTATTTTCATTTTCTTTTTCATAATAAGCCAAAAAATTGAAAAGGTCAGAATAAATTCAATTACGACATCCACAGTTTTAGTTATTTTTTTTTAGAACAGAAAGAGAACAGAAAATATAGGTTTACAATAAGACAATTAATATCAATTAAATATTCATTTCCAAAAACTAACAAGAGATAATTAAAAAGAGGAATTATCATTTTTATCGGAAAAATGGTATAATATCATTCATCATTTAAAATAGCAATGAATGGTTTTTAGAAGAAAAATGTAAGTAGAACAAAATGTCATAACTGACTATATTATTTCTAATTGCTAAAAATGTGTAAGATTACCACTTAAAAAAAAAAAAAAAAAAAAAAAAAAAAAAAAAAAAAAAAAAAAAAACATTTATTTGACAGTTGGCATGTTTCAACTCATCCAGGGTCATATACAAACGAATAAATAATAATATTCTGAAATTGCACGGTCTCTGATGCAATGAAGAGAAACGCCATCATTTATTTTTTCATCTAATGCACGTTAGAGGTCTGCACGGGCCTAAATTTTCAGGCCCGGGCCCGGACCGTCTCATAGAAAAAAATTCGACCCGGCCCGTCCAGATACAAAAATTAAAAGTTCGGCCCGAGCCCGGCCCGGAAAAAAAGTCAAAATCTCGGCCCGAGTGAATTTCTACAAAATATTGATTTTTACGTCGATTTGGTTTAAAAATTGTTTCGTACGAGGAATTCTAAGCAGAATTATTTATCTTAACTTTTTTTTCATGTTTATAATCTTCATTTTTATAGAAGTGCCGCAGGCTGCAATATTTATTATTTTAGTGAATCCCTATTTCTTGTATGTAAATGTTTCAGTTGTTATTAATATTGTTAATCCGTATTCCATGTATTGAAGTTTTAAAATTCTGAAAAATGCTATACAGTAAAATCTTCTAAGACGGAATGGCATAGAAAAGAGAAAAAAAATGCGTTATAGACAAGTTTCCTTCTTAACAAGTGTAAATGCATTATATATTCTTTTCTTACGTATTCGTATATTAATTTTGCATGGATCAACACGTTTTCCAGTTTAAAACAGGGTTTCGTTATAGCAGGTTCCTTTTCCCACGTCTTACTATATTTTAATAAGCGTAGAAATCTACTATTCTTTAAAAAGAATAAATTTTAATGTTTAAGTGTAGATTAATGGCGATTTAAAAATGTATGCATTTTTTGCAAATTTTTTTGGACCAGGCCACCCTGAGACAATGATTTTCATAAGTGGTCCACTACTGATTCGTTTACCTTAATCAATCATGCTGGCTTATATTTTTGCTGACAATAGATTTTAAAAACACTTTTTTAGATTTAAAAGGTGTTATTAACAATAAATTTACGTGAAGAATTTCGAATTAAATTAATCTTATAAAGTAATTTTTTATTACAATGCTTTTCTTTTTTTTTTTTTTCTCTACTTTTAAAAAAATAATAGAAAAAACAGTTTTAACAGGCCAATATTATAATTCTCGAAACGAATTAATCAATAAACATTTATTTTTAGCGTGATAGAAGGGGAAATTATATAGAAAAGTAATTATCACTTTTATTGGAAAAGGGTCGTGATTTCATTCACCCTTCAGATTAGCAAAGAATAGCTTTTTGAAGAAGGATATAAATAGAACGAAATGTAATAATCGAGATTATGCTACATTCTTTGAATTACTTAAATTTTCTAGCTGAGAGATTAGCACGAATATTACATAGAGGATGTTAGATATTATACTGCCAGAAATCAGAATAAGTTACTTTGTGTAATAATTCAAATTAAGTTCATTATATAAAGAAAGATTATTTTTGTTTTTATTGGTTTAAATTTTGATAAAATAGTTTTACAGCTGCAAAAATTGACATTTTAAAATTAACTAAAATTTAAAGTTTTCAGATTTTAATTGACATTTTGCGTTTGAGAAATTTGACTTAAATTAAAATTATTAAATGTTATAATAAAAGTTAATTAAAAAATACATACATTTTTAATTAGATAAACTTGGATGAAAATATACTTTAATATTTGTTTTTTAAACATGAAATTTTGTAATTGATTTTGCACACACTGATATGATATAAATAGAGCAAAATGTAATAACCGATATTATTCTACATTCTTTGAATAACTTAAATTTTCTAGCTTAGAGGTTAGCATGAATAATTACATTGAAGATGTTAGATATTATATTGTCAGAAATCAGAATGAGTTACTCTGCGTGACATTTCAGAGTAAGTTCATTACATAAAGAAATATTCTTTTTGTTTTTATTGGTTTAACTTTTGAAAAAGTAGTGTTACGGTTGAAAATATTGACATTTTATAATAAATTTAAATTTTAAGTTTTCAGATTTTAATTGACATTTTGTATTTAAGAAATTCAACTTATTAAAATTATATAAGTGGTATGAAAAAAGTTAATTAAAACAGATTTAATTTTTTTTTTAATTAGATAAACATGGATCAAAATATACTTAAATATGGTATATACTTAAATATGTATACTTAAACATGGAATTTTATAATAGATTTTCTACTCACTTCCTGATATACTAGAGTTTAAAATATCATGTCCACATGTGTGTTTTCTATGACATTACGATATTTTAATATTTTGAGAACTTAATTATATTAGTACATAGAAATTATTCCAGATAGAAACATTCGCCTTGCATACAATATTTCAAATGAAAATCAAATTTCAAAGTAACTGCAAGAGGCACAAAGACCAACATAGTGAAAAAGATTTCATGCCGGGACTCGAACCCGGGCCATCAGTATAGCGCACTGACGTTCTACCGACTAAACCACATGGAACGATACCCAGCCTGGAAAAATTTCTCACTATTATACATGGTGTGTTCACAAAGTTTCAAGACTGGACCTAGAATACAAAATTTATTAAACATTTTTGTACGGCGAACTAAAATTCTTCGAAATATGACCCTTGGGCATCAACACACCGCTGCCCGCGTTTTTCCATTATTCACAGAATCCCTGGGGGGGGGGGGTCTTCGCGCGCAAGTCTGTTAAGGGACCTCGTCGAAGTTGCTTAGATCGCTGAAATCGTGTCGAATCGCTCCCCATTCAGATTTTTCTTCATCCGGTGAAACAAAAAAGTCGCTGGGAGCAAGGTCGGAGCTGTAGAGGGCTTGCGGCAGTATTGCCACGTTAAACTGAGCCAAAATATCGGCAGCGGCGAGCGGTGTGTGAGAGGGGGTATTGTCGGGGTGAACAATCCACTCGTCCCTGATGTCTGAGCGGGCGCGCCGGAATACATCCTTCAAATAGTGGGCATTCCAGCGTAAAAATGACCTGACCCAGCACTTCCGCGCAGACACCAGAGAAGACTGGATTGTTCACAACGACAATGCGCCCTCTCACACGTCGCTTGCAGCCGCCAAAGTTTTGGCTGAGTTTAACGTGGCGATACTGCCACAAGCCTCCATACAGCCCCGACCTCGCTCCCAGCGACTTTCTTTATTCCTCCGGATCAAGAAAGACCCGAAAGGGAAGCAATTCGACACGATTCCAGCGATCCTTGATTCCAGCTTCGACGAGTCACTTAACAGCCTTGCGCGCGAAGACCCCCAGGGAGTCTGTGAATAATGGGAAAAATGCTGGTAGCGGTGTGTTGATGCCCAAGGGTCATATTTCGAAGAATTTTAGTTCGCTGCACAAAAATGTTTAATAACTTTTGTATTCTAGCACCAGTCTTGAAACTTTGTGAACACACCATGTAGGTTGGCAAGGCTACAAACTCAGCACAAGATGGAATATTTCTCGTGAGCCACTTACATGGGGCAAACACGAAACTTAATTAAATCCAGCATCGATAGAGATTATATTAATACATGGAAGTTATTCCAGAGAGAAACTTTCGCCTTGCGTACAATATTTCAAATGAAAATCAAATTTCAAAGTATTTGCTTAATACTTTAATTGATTAATGCTTTAAGAATTTAATTATGATATTAATTTTATAGATTGATTTTAAGGCATTTTTCCTTGTGTCACCCGCAAGGGATAAATTGCCAAATATTCTTTATGGTTATAGTTATATAGGATTTACAACAACAATGGATTTAATGATGTGCCAAATCACGTTCTCGAAAATAGGCCAACCGGCTCTGAAACTGCAACAACAAATATTTTAAACACTAAAAGTAAAAAAAAATAAAGAAAACATAAAGAGTGTAATATATTTTTCAAAAATACTCTTTAAGGAATTAATAGTTTGGTATTAGGTTGAGCAAAATGTCCTGGGAAATTTTTAATCCAATAGTTACCAGAATGTGTATCGTATATTGGGTACTAGTGGTATATCTATAGGAGTTCAGGAATCCGATTGTAGCCTCTTTCGATCAATGCAACACTTTTTCAAAGGCCGTTGATCTCAATCCTTTAATGAAGTTGAAGAAGCATGTCAAGAGATTTTCGATTTCAAGGAGCCACCATGGTACTTACAGCAAATCCGGAATCTGGCAGAACGATGACAGAAAGTCGTAGACTATGATGGTCTCTATTTTGAAGAAAAGTCCTTGTTGCTTTTGTTATTAATTTTCCCATAACAATGCAACTTTCACAAATTTCTCGGAACTTTTTGTTCAATCTAATATTTAGTTAAGATTATTTGATGAGAAATCAATTTAGAAATCCTAAAATGATAGTTTAAATAATGCTTTTATTTATTTCCTGTTTCCATATCTTAAAAAAGGAAATAGAGCAAAAGTTATATATATTTGCAATAATTTCACTTTCTCACGTATTCTAGCATGCGTAAAAAAAGAAAAAGCTGTCGGTTTTCCATCATCGTGTTCGGTACATCCGCCAAATTAAGGCATTGTAACGTAATAAAGAAACAAAATCATGAATTACAGTCATAAATTATGCTTGTTTTTCCAAGATAAATCCTTACTGCTTATAAAAAAGAGGTTTTTTACCAACTATTTTTTCCATCATAGTAATGTTTCTATTAGATGCAGAGTGATATTTTTCCAAATAGGTTATAGAAAAGGCCGTAGCATAAAAAAAACATCTTCATATTTTAATATTTACAGATCTTCTTGTAAAATAGAACAATATCTGTAAACTATACTTAACTTAAATATATATTGAATTTGGAAGTATGTTACTATAATAAATAGTTTAAAAGATAATTGTCATTACCTCTATTTTGATTCACCCAATGTAATTTTTATTTGAAATTTTCAAAAACTTATTTTTTCTTTAATTCTTTTATAAAAATGTTCACCTGGAAGAATCACGCCTACTATTTTGGCGCCTAATTTTGTAGAAATTTTTACTGAGCCCATAATTGAATTTCCTCTTGATGTAATAAATACGTTTAGAATGCATAATAAAACAACTAAACAGAGCGAAAATAATTTCTATGCATAAAATATAGATGGATTTATAGAAAAAAAAAATTAATTCTAATAAAATCATCACAACCTGTATAGTTTTTCTTCATGGAATAAGGAATGAACTCAAGTAAAATATCATTAAAAATATTATACATGTATAAAGTAAGAAAATAAATAAATAATAGCAGTATCATTAAAACTTTTACGGCTACTATTAATGTAAATGCATTTCATTCTATTAGACTAGAAGTACATAAAAATTCTGTAATACAGATGATAAGGAACTCATAACTAAAAGACTTTTTTGTATATTATACTTGGATGGCTCTTAAATACGTTATTTAATGTTATAATACAAATGATAAGGAACTCATACGTAAAGCGCATTTTTACTATTATACTTGGTTAACTCTATAGCAGTTTATGGAATGATTAACTTTGATAAATATATAGGACACAATTTTTAAGCTTGGAAATATTTAGCATATAACAATGTGTTTCTTTAAATGATTTAAAAGTAGTGTTATGGATAAACATATTGATTTCTTTTTTAGTATTTTTCTATTTTAATACTGTTAAAAATAGTTAATATGAAAATTTAAAAGGATGCTCATAAAATGTTTTGAAAAAACTCTAGAATATATAAAATATGAAAACATTCATAAATATGATTCATCAAAATTTATTTCTAACATACGTATTAATAAAATATATACAACATGTCGGAAATTGTAACCGTCAAACCTGGCAAATGAGGTGCGTTCGTTCTATAACTAGTTTTATAAACATTCAGATATTGGTGAAATAGCTGCTGCACTTTTATGCAAAAATGCATGAATACAAAATTTATTACGATTATATATATTAACTTCAGTAATACGGAAATTATATGACTCCATCTTAAATCTGAAGTAATCAGTATGGCAACCTAGAATCCTAACTTATAAATATTTGGTGAAATTCTGCGCGTTAGTTCTTGAGATATAGCTATTTAGGAAATCGTGTACAATGCAAGACAACAGCGTAACTTTTTGGGTGATTTACACCAAAACCTAATCAGTGTCTATTTATGGCAAAATCACCAAGAATATGAAGTTTGGTGAAATTCCATGAATTACTTCTTGATGTATGGCTATTGTAGAATTCATGGAAAATCCAGCATAGTAGTGTTACTTTTTGGTCGATTTACACAAAAAAGACTCAGTGCCTGTATATCTCAATATACAACAGAATATGAAATTTTGTGAAATTTTGTGCGTAAATCCTTGAGTCCATGCGTAAGTACTTGAGATATAGCTATTGAGGAAATCGTGAACAATGCCAGACAGCAGCGTCACTTTTTGGGTGATTTACACCAAAACCTAATCAATGTCTATTTATGTCAAGATCTGACAAAATAGGAAGCTTGGTGAAATTCCATGAATTACTTCTTGAGGTATAGCTATCGCAGAAATCATGGAAAAAGTAGCATAAGAGTGTTACTTGTTGGTCGATTTACACCAAAAACAATTCAGGGTCTATAAATCTCAATATATAACAGAATATGAAATTTAGTGAAATTCTGTGCGTTAGTCCTTGAGATATAGCTATTGAGTAAATAGTGAACAATGCAAGATAGCAACGTCACTTTTTGGGTGATTTACACCAAAACCTACTCAGTGTCTATTAATGTCAAGATCTGACAGAATATGAAGTTGGTGAAATTCCATGAATTACTTCTTGAGGTATAGCTATCGCAGAAATCATGGAAAATGCAGCATAGCAGCATTACTTGTTAGTCGATTTACACCAAAAACGATTCAGTGTCTATATCTCAATATATAACAGAATATGAAATTTGGTGAAATGCCGTGCATTATTTTTTGAGATATAGCTATTGAAGAAATCGTGAACAATGCAGAATAGCTGCGCCGCCTGTCAGGCGATTTACACCAAAACATAATCAGCGTCCCTTTATGTTAAGTTGTCACGGAATATGAAATTTGATTAAATTCTGTGCTTTAGTTTTTGAGATATAACTATCACTGCAATTGTGCCCAATGAAGCATAGCAGCACCACCTGTGGAGCGATGTGCATCTAAATCTAATGAGCACTAATCTATGTTAAGGTATAAGATAATCTGAAGTTTGATTAAATTCTGTGCATTAGATTTTAAGAATCTATGGCACTAACAAAATTTATATCACTTTTACAGAATGCCACGCAGTCTGTGTTACGGACTTACATTTTTAAAAAATAGTCAAATTGTGTTCAGGACATTCTAAAACGTATAAATCCTATCGCAAACAGGAAGTCGGAATATTTTTGCCAAATTTTCAATTTTTTTTTGTAAAGATAGAATAAAGTAATAATTCATAAGTAAGTGAGCTACATCACAAAAAATGTGAAAATTAATTCAGGTACTTAATAATTATCTCAGAAGCATAGACAATGCAATTATTCCGTGCACTTTTAAGACTAATGAGTATGATTTAACACTTTATGTACTGAATTAAGAATTCATGAAAATTTTATATTCTAAAGCGTTTTTCATGAATTTTTGAAACAACATTAGAAGATTTACATAATCATTTATATAATTTTAAGAAGGATTTTAGGAGGATTGGAGGATTTAGAAGGATTCATTAATTTTGAATTTATACGGATTTTGCGCACTATTTATAACCTCACTCAAAACTTTTATTTTAAATATTTTTCTTAGAATTTTATAGAATTAGGAAATGTACAAATATAATGTTCTTACAATAGAAATATAGAAATATTTCCGAATTGAAAAATACCCCCCCCCCCACCACCACCACCACCACAACCAACGCCATGAAAACTGAAAAGATTTAAAGGAAAAAGAAATCATCCTTTTAAAAATATTTTTGTTTTGTGCAACCAATAATGCTTTTGGAACAAGATAAAGTAATGCATCTATAACTCATTCTAAACTCTATTACTACTAATCGATATATTAAATGAATTTTATAACAAGCTTTTTTAATGGTACTTATAAGTACAGTCAGTAGATAAAGGGTTAATTTTTTCCGTGGTTACATTGAATTGGTTTTCAAACATCCGGACAGTTTCTCTCTTATTTAAATCAAGGTTTTGGTACGGAAATGTGGATCTGAAACAATAGCAGACGGATAATTTTTGTTCTATAAAAATGAGTCGTGTTAAGGGTGTATTCCGATCCAAACTGCTTATTTTCTGATTCATTTTAAAATTCATTTTTGCTCTCAAACGCATCAAACTTGGAAATTCTCTTATTTAGAAACTATATAATGTGCGGTGCTTCTTAATGTTTTGATAAATGCAGAAAATACTGTAAAAAACGCTGTCAAAGTTGGCGTTTTGAACCGAATTTTCCGAAGCGGGCGATCTGGGAATGAAAAAAATGGTCATACTGAGAAAATAATTGTTTAAAAATCAAATTCTAATTAATTGAGCTGAAAATGAAATCACACGGCACGTTAAACATGTCTTCAGAAATCACACCAGCAAGTTTCATGTTTTTACTTTTAAAAATGAGTCTGAAAATGTCTCAGAAAATTTCGAACTGTTGAGGGTGGAAAAATATTTTTTCGAATACACCCTTAAGAAATCTTATTATATAGATGATTGAATAGATGATAAAATACAAATTTTGTGTAATACAGGATAGACGATTGTAGACGATTTTTGTAGTGTCTAGGATTAAAGATGCGATTCGTTATAATTACGTTGACCAAATTTGAGTCACTCACATTGAAGGTCTCCATACAGGACATACTCAGAATATGTTGAAAAAAATGCTAGTGAAACTACTCATGTATGTAATAAGGGATCAGTCAAATTTAACGGCGGAATTTCAGTAGAAAGTCTGTAAAAAAATAATATACTTTCGTATATTTGGCGCGAAAATACGAAAATGACACGCGATTTGGCGAGCAGGATTCTTTCTCGCCAAAAGCAAACGATTTTAATGCATCTGAAAATTGTTTATTAATTGTTTTTTAGAATGCACGGTTTTTAATGAATCTAAACTTAATCAATGAAAGAGGTTATTATATATATTTTTTTATTACATATACATGTTGCTTGTTGCAATAGTTATTTAATTTTATCACTCTAAAAATATTTTCTATGTTTTGCAAGTTGAAATATCTATTTTAAGTTATAGTCAGCTGACATTTGATTGCCATAATACATTTCCATATCAAAGATGAAGTCGTTTCCATAGCAACAAAATCAAATCGACAGTGTTCTATCTGCCTAATTTTTGAGGTTGAAATAATTTAAATCAATTTAAATTTAGCTTTAAATAGTAAAATATGATATTTAAATTTTATTATAAATTCATATAAATGTATATGAGAAACTGTAGTTAAAACACACTAAAAATGACAAAACTATAGTTAAAACAAATGAAAAATGACAAAACTAAAGTTATTTAAATTAAACTTATATAAACAATTCAACATAAAAGTTTTTTCCTACATAAAAGCATATTTTTTTTTCATCGCCAACCGGTGATA
This sequence comes from Maratus speciosus, assembly GCA_963932465.1. Classification (NCBI taxonomy): domain Eukaryota; kingdom Metazoa; phylum Arthropoda; class Arachnida; order Araneae; family Salticidae; genus Maratus; species Maratus speciosus. The sequence goes on along the minus strand of OZ010795.1, from coordinate 350,463,878 downwards.
AATCGCCAAATAAACGAAAATTTCGTTATTTTTTTACGGCGCTGTATCGGGGTTCGCCAAAAATTTTTTTATAAACATATATATCCATGTGAGAAGGACATTCTGTAATTTTTTCAGATTTTTCTGAGTATGCCCGTATGGAGACCTTCCTTGTCAGTTCAAACAGTTAATGCAGTTTCTGGTAGTTTCCATTACAAAATGTAAGAAGCTGCTTATTGCAGTTGTCCGGAAAGCAATTCCGGAAATGTTCAATATATTTTCACCAATCATAATCCCTAGACAACAAAACTACCCTCCGTTCAAATGTTGATATATATATACCGAGTGTTGCAAAAGTTCGGTACGATTGTAAAACGCGATAAAAATAGATCTATGGGTGGGAGAGACATGTGGTTTGCAGATAAATAGTCAGCTTGGTACGGGATTTTGTATGACATCTACAAAAATATTTAGACCAAAATCTCAACAATAGAGGGCACTACTGCAGATAATTCCATGGAATAATTCCATATTGCTCACACAACGTAAGATTTGGATGGAAAAATGTGTGTATGCAGTATTCTCTAATGTTTTTGTATCAAAATCTTGTGATGTGCGAACAGTATGGAATTATTTCTTGGAATTATCTGCCGTAGCACCCTCTATTGTCGAGCTTTGGAACTAATTTTTTTTCTGGTGTCATACAAAATCCCGTACCATGCTGAATATTTATCTGCAAACCGCATGTCTCATTACCCATAGATCTTCTTTTATCGCGTTTTACTTTCGCAACGAAATTTTGAAACTCCCGGTACACACACATATATATATATATATATGTTTACATTATGCATTTCATTTTTATCATTTATGAACTGATTTATGTGTGATTGTTACTTATAAAGATCTTGACCGAGTTCTTTGGTCAGCTTCATCTACGATCTAGTTTCAAACTGGCGGCCTCACAAAGATTTCAAATTGATAAAGATGTACAATGGTTGCTTAAAACAAGTAAAAATTAAATTTAAAAAATCAAAAAACCCAACTGCGTAAAAAGCAAACTAATTAATTATTTCTCATCAATGTGAAACTATTTTCTTATATGACTTACCTATTTTTTTATTTACTTGTATTGATGACTTTAAGTTGTGTTTAATTGTTAGTTCCTATCTATAAATATTGTTTTGATGAGGCCTATAGATGTTTATGAAGGTTAGAGTTGCAGTAAAGCTAGAGATCCTACCTACACAACTTTCAGGCTGTGTAATATTTAAACGAAGCTTCTGACTGTAAAATAGTCAATGAAACATCGTCTTCATTTTGAAAGACCTATCCAGTGATATGCCACTTAATATGTGCGTAATTTTTGTTTCGTCTCTACCGCCCTTTTGTATTTTACAACTGCCATTTTGGAATTATAAAAATAAAACCTAGCCTATAACCATCGGATAGTTAAGACAAATCGATAGAGACCTCATTCATTAAAATCCATCCAGCCATTGCGATGTTTCGAGGGTATAAAGAAATCCACATACCCAGATACGTGTGAAACACATAACCTTTATTGGCAGTCGGGTAATTAGATGAGCTTTTAAAAACAAAGAATAGGGCAGTACCTTTTCTTGCTGGTACAGAACGGAAAGATATTTTGATTTAAAGCAATGGTTACATTTTAAAAATGTGATAAATTCGTGGCTGTATTTAAAAAAAATGCTTAAACAGTTATAAATTTAAGAAGTTATGTAACATTTAAATAATGTGCGTTATAATATTTTGTTGTTCCCGTCAATCCACTGTTTTGTGCAATTCTTATAGGGAAAAAAACTATATTAGAACAATAAATACAACTGCAATTGTTATTTTTCTTTACTAAATTATTCATTGAAAAAAAATTGAATTGAATTTATTATATTTACAGTGATTATAGACATAATAAATTATAAGAACTGTATAAGAACTGTAAAGAATTATAATTATAAGTTTCATTGTAGAAAAATGTTTTTAATTAATTAGTTAAAGTATAAGTTCACTTAATAATACTTAATATTTGAAATTTAATTTGAATAAATGTGTTACATTAAAAATTCTGTTCCCACATGAATAAGTTTTGCTCTGCGCAAACCGAAATTAATACCACAGATAATGTGCCTTAAAATTAATAATGAATAAAAGACTATTTCAATATTCAGTTAAAAAATACCAATTCTTAAAAGCACTTTGAAGATAATTTTTAATTAAATAATCCTACAACGCAATAAGTTTTCAAACGAAGGATCTATATTCAGATTTTTAAAGGCTATGACGAAAGTTATTTAACAAAGATTATTATTCTATAATGGTAATTACATTTAATGGGTTTATTATTTTTAATTTAAATTTATTATCGTAAGTACTACATGTAATTTACGACCAAAATTAAAACAAAGGAGAATCTCGTAGATTTAGACAGTAATTTATTAACGCCATAGAAGTTTTAAAATGGGAATTTTAAAACTAAAGGATTATTTATTACAATAAGGACGCAAATGTCAAGACTATTCATGTGAATACGTCACGCCAAGTATCCAGGTTCGATTCCTTGTCTGGACATTTTTGGCTCTTTTGGGATATATACTTCAACTGTGCTACTCCAGCCTTGAATATGATTTAATCCAGTTGGAAAAAATATTCGTTCTCTTCATTATGTCCTAATTACATGGTGTACAGGAGTTTCCGTGTTAAATCACATTTTCATCATGCAAATGCTATAGTTATAGCTCGGATGAATGAAACTAGCGCTGCAGTTTGCAGTCATGTCCAGCAAATAAGAATGAATTATGTCAGTCAGGTATGGTCCGGATAGCTTAACAGGTAAAGCATTGGTAAGTCACGCCACGTATCCAGATTCAATTCCTTGTCTGGACATTTTTCGCTCTCTTGGAATAAACTTTAACTCTGCTACTCCAGCCTTGAATATATTTATATGTATTTGTTAATGGTGTAATACGAAATCTCTTAAATATTGACGCCTATATATTTGTCAAAAAAGCCTTTTAAATTATTATAAATAAACTTATTAATATAACTAATTATTAATCTATAATTTATCGCTACAGAATAACTGAACTGTAACATTAAATAGCAAGCACAACTGAGCATATCAAGTGAGACGCGCTTTGATGAAAGGAATAGTTTTCGAAATGCATACTTTTAGCAAACTTCCTTTGACATTATCTCTTTTCGAAGGACGTTCACTTTTAATGGCTATGAGGAAATATAAACTTTTACTAATTGAAGATCTAAAGGAAAACGTAAATCGGGTTTTAATAAATGGAAATTCTCTGACGGATAGTGAATCATTTTATCCAAAACATCGATAAATTAAGATATTATTTCTAATACTGATAAAAAGTTATTTTCACCCTTTTCATCATCGCGTTGCATATCTGTAATTTACTCAAAAATCAATGTTGCTAATACAGCGGGCTTTAAAAGATGATTTTGTCGATTACTGCTTTCTCCCAACGCAGCAGTAAATATAAATTGTTGATAGAATTCTCAACAGCAGGCAATACTGAGTTAATTTTTCATGCCATATTTTTATTTATCATTTGAGAAGTTTTGCATAGTTATTGTTAAAATGAACTTCATAGATTTTGTAAAATGAAAAAGGCTGGAGACGTCCAAAAATAGATTTTTTACAAAAATAATTTCATATAATTTACAATTTCGTCTTAGAAAATCTGATAATATTTATGAGAAGTATGTAATTTTTTTGTTTATTGCAGCTGTGAAAAAAATACATTTTAGTCAAAAAATTTTTACTTTTATGTTCTAATATTTTTTAACACTTTTCAACTTTGTTGGAAAGTGTTTATGAATTCGGTTTTGTCTGTCTGTCCGTCCGTGCTATAACTCGCATGAATAGAGCTCGATTGTCACGAAATTAATAGATATTTTGGGGTATCACTATGGCTTGTTTGGTATTGCAGATAAGTGTATAGCATATACGGTTCATTTACAAAGACACTCAATTTCGTTACATTACGGTCTATGGGGGAAAATCATTTGTGGTATGTTTTAATAATATTACAGTATTTTAAACATACTGAAATTTAAATATATACTGAGGAGATACGGAGTTTACTGTAGAGCATGATGTGCATAGAGTATATCGTTCATTCACAGGGACACATAAAAGAATTTGGCTATAGAAGAAACTGAACTATTGAGACATATGAAAAACAATTGCCTGAAGTGCGTTTTCAGTTGTGGTACGCGTTTTGAAGTAGAACTATTTTTAAAAATTGTACTTGTTGTAGATAAATTCTATAGATCATATACAGGACTGCACAAAATTTCTTAAGTACATTTCCATTTAATCACGGAAATTGCTGAATGGAAATTTTCAACTACGCTATTCGTTTCAATGAACTAAGTTTTAGCATACCATGTAGTATACATACAAATCCACAGATTGTATACAGGTTTGCACGAAAAACCGGATATTTTTCCGACTATTGATTGTAATAGCGGACATTGGGTTTTAAATGCGTTATGAGGTTTTCAAATTGTTTATTTATACATCATATTTCACATTAATGAACTGTGAAGTTTTGTTGCTGTATTCTGAATCTGATGGAAAATGTTACATAATCTATGCTGGACGCATGATTTTTCGTTCTTGTTTACCTGCTTAAAATGATGTATTCTAACATCTGAGTAAATATTTTCTAAGTCAGAGTAGTTGAGTCTCAAAGGGTTAATGAACAAAAAAGTTAAACGAACAAAATTGTCTAAAAATATCATTGGGATTTGTAATAAAGGTTCTAATGTGAAGCATAATTGGTAACTAGTTTAGAATGTTAATTCTTGGAAAAAATTCAAGATCATTCTCAAAAGTATTATCATGTCCATAGGCACAACGACAGGGTCTACTAATTCAAAATAAGTTGGAAAAGATTCATATAACTTTTAGTTAAAAGGTAGGCTTTGTAGCTGAAATCTCATCTCCCACCCCAGAAAAAAAAAACCTGGCTAATGGATTTATTTAAAAAAATTTATTGTGTATTATATTTTGCTAAGAGCACTGAAGACATTCAATGAATATTTAAGCATTGTTCGAGAATTAAAATTGCGAAAAAAAATGAGAGTTAAACAACGCTTTACACTTGCAATGAAAATAATGAAAAAAATTAAGACACATCAATAAGTATCACACAATATAATTGGAATAATTAGCTGACAATAACTAAAAACAGACTTTTCATATTTATGTTGTCTCAATTCTTTTTTTATTATTATTGTTGCATCTAAAAAGAGATTTAGGGTGCAACAGCTCTTCTCTGTATCCCCCTGCTTACACCCATACACGTATCTAACATTTCTTCCAGTTATTCTTTTATTTTAAAAAATGCTTTAATGTTAGAAGTTCTTGCACGGAAATAATTAGAAATTTCGTATCCGGTTTTTTACCATAAGATTTTGTATATAACTCATCTTGCACAGGTAGACCGTAATTTGCCCCTTCAGCAAAGAATATTCAGACCGCAATAATAGAATATTCACTTAGAAACAAAATTCTACCCAACTACATTTTGCTCTAGCATGTGTCTGTACATGGTAAAACTCTAACGTATCCAGGTGGTAAATTTAAAAAAGAAAAAATACTTAAATAAAGAATTGTTAATTTTTTTATTTCTAAGCATCGTTTGGGATATCGTGTACTATAAAATGTGAGTGTAAATTAATTAATACACAAATTGACACAGGCATCAACGCTTCTAACTTTATCGGTGAACTACCAGCAATACAAAAAGCCTTACATGAATATAATTCATTCGACCATAAGTAAAAGCTAATAAGTTTGTTATCTTTTGTGACTCCATGTCTTCATTTGACGCAATAAAAAGAACCACAATACACTTACCCAAGATATTCACATTCAACTGGAAAAAATAACTAATTACAAAAGGTAAGTAAAATTCGCCAGCCGATGCCAGCACACATTGGCAATCCTGGAAAAGAGACAGCGGGCGGACTTGCTAAAGAAAAAAAACAAGAGATCAAAATTAAGATTACGAAATTCAGGTAACTGTTAACGGTGCAAATGAAATTGCACGGTAGCCACTAAGGAGAAAACCATCCAAAGGATTACCATCAACCGGGCTACTTTGGTCCTTGCGGGGTTACTTTGTTCCAACCCATAAAAAAAAGATTTTATTCTTTGTATTGAACAAACAATACAATATAATTTGGAGTTTTTGCCCTTGAAAAATATTTTATACCCTACACTGTAAAAAAAAAATCTGTAAAGTTACTAAAGTTTTTCTAGGAAACTCGGATTCCTAGAACTTTTTATGTAACGGCAACAACAAATATTCATGTAACAGACACACTTTTGCGCCGAAAATCAAAAAATCTGTAAGGTTACTAAGAATTTTTTAGGAAACTGGGATGCCTAGAACTTTTCATGTAACTACAGCCAGGTTTACAGATAAAATTTTAGTAAGATTACTTCAATTTTAATAGATTCATTTGTAAAGTTACAGATTTCTGTAGCTTTACCAGAACTAGTTTTGTAGATTTGCAGCTTTTTTTGTACAGTTACAGATGACAGTTTAGTAAGCATGTAACTTTACATCTGTAGAGCTACAGAATTTTTTTTACAGTGTAGTATAGGGTATTTGAATACTTTGGGGGTAATTTAATTTTTTAGTGGCAACACTGGATATGTTTGTAAACAACTGTTTTCGTGTGTAAATTTTAATTCTATAGACTTTCTATAGTGAAATAATCTGGATAAGAGCTACAAATAAGGTAAGTGTCAAAATATCACTTTTAGTAACCTGTAACCCATGTGTGATCATAGTTTTTCCTTTACCTTTTTTTTGGCAGGAAATGTTTACGTTTTCATAAAGCTAACATGAAAACTAGTATTTCGGGGCTACTTTGTGCCAGGCCCTTTTTTATCCAAAAATATCCCCAGTTACTTATAAATGCTTTTTATACAACCAAATATCTTAAAACATGTTTTAAGTAACTTTTTTTTCAAATGTTACTGTAGCAAAATGTTACATTAATTATTTTTCATCCAGTTGCTGTGAATAACATGACGAAAACTGTTTCTCGTTTCTTTAATATTAACAATTGTTTTATTGTGTTTAAATGTTTTAAAAAAATGTTTATTGAGTTTGCAGTGTTAATTTATTAGCAAATGCTATTGCAAGCGGGTTTCAATAAAAATGTATTCATTTACATATGAAATGTATTAATTTTATATGAAACTAAGTGAATGGACCAAAGAAGTCCCCAGCAGGGCTACTTTGTTCCAAAACCTTAAAAATAGTGAAAAATAAAAAAGAAATCCTCTTTAAAACCATACAGTTTGCTTCATTGTTTCATGTTAACTGTTTGCAACTTCATTTCGACGTTGAAAAATCACATATAATATTTTTTAATAAAGAAAATTTGAATGGAACCATAAAAAAGTGGCCCAGAGTAGCAGCTTGACGGTAGCAGATATCTTAAATTAATCCAAATAGTGAACTACCAAAATATAACTCTATTAAAGACTTAATACTTTTCGAGAATAAAGATAAATAGAGACGTCATAAGGTCTCACGTCTTCTGTAACAACGGTTCTATGTTCATCTAATCCCATGACATATTTTTAACTGCCCTGTTTGCTTAGATACCTGCTCTATCTGAGAGAGGTTATTTTCACAGGACATATCTACTCAAGAAACATCGCTAAAATAGTCAAAGCTGTTACATCTGGCCATGGTTTTACGTAAATTTTCTTGCATACGACTTCAATCAACCAACCAATTTTGATATTTTTATGTAATACTAGAAAGATCATGTTTAAAATTATGGATGAATTGGACAGTTTAAACTATTAGGTAGCTTTCATTACAAAAAGCTACCTATTGCAGCCGTTCGGAGGAAAGCGATTTCAAAAAATTTTGGTATATTTTCATCGAACATGACCCCCAGACCCCGAAACCACCTCCGTTCAAAAGTTTATATATATATATATATGTATATATATATATCTGATCTTTGTCACACTGTAACTCTCGTATTTATGAACCGATTTGGATGTAACTTCGTGTATACATAGTGCATACCAATGCCTCGACCGAGTTCGTTCGCCAGCTTCATCCGCCAAATTGTTTCAAAATGGCGGCCATTTAAAATTTTTAAAAAAATTTAAATTTGAAATGTGGTACGAAAACATTGAAAATTGAAAAATATTTTTTTCTTATGTGTTTGGCCTTGATACAAAGATTCCGGAGCATTTTTTGTTTTCTCTATATCTTAAAAAATGGCTGAGTTATAGCACTTTGAATTTCTAGCTTGGCTGACATTTTGAAACGACCTGATTTTTCTCACGCGAAAACAGGCGTATTTATGAATCGATTTGGAAGTACCTTGGTGTATACATAATACGTACCAATGTCTCGACCGAGTTCGTTGGCCAGCTTCCTCCGCCATCTTGTTTCAAAATGGCGGCCATTTAAATTTTTTAAAAAATTTAAAATTTGAAATGTGGTACCGAAAAATTGAAAATTAATAAATATTTTTTTCTTATGAGTTTGACCTTGATACAAAGATTTCGGAGCAGTTTTTGTTTCATCTATATCTTAAAAAATGGCTGAGTTATAGCACTTTGAATTTCTAGTGTGGCTGACATTTTGAAACGACCTGATTTTTGTCACACGATAACAGACGTAGTTATGAACCGATTTGGATGTACCTTGGTGTATATATAATAGTACCAATGTCTCGACCGAGTTCGTTAGCCAGCTTCATCCGCCATCTTGTTTCAAAATGGCGGCAATTTAAATTTTTTTTAATTTAAAATTTAAAATGTGGTACCAAAAAATTGGAAAATGAAAAAGATTTTTTTCTATGTGTTTGACCTTAATACAAAGATTCCGGAACAGCTTTTGTTTCGTCTATATCTGAAAAAATGGTTGAGTTATAGCATTTTGAATTTCTATGGTAGCTGACATTTTGAAACGACCTGATTTTTGTCACGTGATAACAGGCGTATTTATGAACCGATTCAGATGTAACTTGGTGTGTACATAGTACATACCAATGTCTCGATCGAGTTCGTTGGCCAGCTTCATTCGCCATCTTGTTTCAAAAAGGCTCTGCCATTTAAAAAAAAATTAAATTTTAAATTTAAAATGAATTATCAAAAAATTGAAAAATGAAAAATATTTTTTATATGTGTTTGACCTTGATACAAAGATTCCGGAGCAGTTTTTGTTTCGTATGTATCTTAAAAAACGGTTGAATTATAGCACTTTGAACTTCTAGCATGGCTGACATTTTAAAACGATCTGATATTTGTCACGTAATAACACGCGTATTTATTAACCTATTTCAATGTAAGAAGGCATGTGGATAGTATATCGTAATTTCTCGACCAAGTTCGCTGGCCAGCTTCATCAGCCACCTTGTTTCAAAATGGAGGCCATAAATTAAATAAAAAATTATATTTAATGTGAGGTGCAAAAAAAATTAGAAATTGAAAAAGGTTTCTTTCTTAAATATTTGTCCATGATATAAGGATTCCGGAGCATTTTTTGTTTTCTCTTTATCTTAAAAAATGGCTCAGATATAGCAGTTTCAATTTCTAATGTGGGTGACATTTTGAAAAATCTGATTTTTTTTGCCTGCGAATGCACTTGTATATATCAACCGATTCCGATGTGAGAGAGCATGTGCACAGGAATTACTAAGGTCTCGACCAAGTTCACTCGTTAGCCTCATCCACCATGTTCTCTTAAAATGGCAGGAACTTCAAGATATCGCCGAATCTGGCAACCAAATATAAGTTTCTTTAAATAAAAGCAGCTTGGATAAAGCTGACTAATTTCGCGAAATTCTCATTCATAATTATTTAGTATTGATAAAAATTAGTGTTGAATCCCCTATAATTGGTTTCCACTAAATTGAGCTTCTTGTGTTTGAATAATATAAGCTTGCTTTTTCAAAAATAAGGAATATGAAAGCTACCTCTTCCTCCCGGCACTGGCCGGAAGGACTTTTTTAAGTTTCAAAATTAAAAATTATTAATAAAACATGTGTGAAAGTGTGATATCAAGAGCATTAATTTCGATTACTTGTAAAACTATCTTGTAAAACTGATCGATACAAGGGAAGTCTTAACTATGTGTATGAAGAAAATCTCTAAAAGAAACCAATGATATATTAGGAACAGATTGAAGTATATCTGTAGTATAATTACCTTTAGTATTTAATACACAATACGTAATTAAGCATTTGAAGTGTTAGAGGGAAAAACATGTCAAAAATCCCTCGTGCACGCCAGCTTGGAAAGTAATCATGAAACAAAATTAGCAATTTCAAAATTTATTTATATCAATAATAAGGATGTTTATCTAACTTTAACTAAAAACTTTTGAAATTAAGCTTAAAACACTAAAAGATTGAGTAGGGGAATGTTTCCCCCCAAAATGTTCAGTAGCTGAAAACAAAAGACTGGAACGGTCGTTTGCCGGAAGCTTAGAAAAGATCACTCTAGCATAACAATAAACTCTACATATACTGTGAGCTCTATAAAAGTACTATACAATGTCACTTTAAATACCTCAGTAAATTTGAAAAGGAATTCCGTGGATTCCAATGCTCTTTTCTTTGAAAGACCAAACTTTAAATCCTTACAACTATGGTGAAGTCACAGCTGAAGATTCTACTCCGAAAATGCACAAAATGAAAACTTCACTGACTAACGTTACCTTCTATAGCAGAAAGCGACGATAATCTTGACTAATTTAGTACAATGAGTAAGATGCATCTAATCCACCTACTCTACCTCCTACCTCCCTATATACAACTGCCAAACAATCACAAATACATAAATATCATATCATTCTACAAAATCACTGTTAATCAAAATAACATTTTCAAACAAACACAAACATGAAAAATACATACATGAAAAAGAAAACGCATGAAATTCTGCGCATGCACTTTTAAAACTTATTTAGATTTATAGCTTCTAAAATTTAATTTAGTATACATTACGGTTTCTAAACATTTATTTAGAGCTATTAAGACATATCTAAAGCAAAACATCTTATTACTACATTTTTACGAAAGTGCAAGTTTTTATGAAAATATTCTTTAGGGGAGATGGAATTTTGTTAAGCATCAGTCAATTTAGGGATATTTGCTATAACAGGGATACCTTTAAGGAGGAATTTTGAAGAGAAAGCGTCACGCATTATCCTTTCTCGCAGGAAAACGCTGAAAACATGGCTGAATTACCACAAAAAATCGCCCTCTTATCAAACCTGAGAACATTGGCATAATCTTCTTTTGTGGCCAGCATAATAACCACTGGGCTGAGTGGACCCTAAAGTATTCTTTAGAAACTGAAATATTGCGTTTACTTTCGTTATATACATGGTGACCATGGTAATCATAAATAAACCTCTCAGTTTAAAAATTCAGTTATTCATTAACTATAATAAATTGGAATATGAAAAAAGTGACATTTATATCGGGATATTCTTAAATTTTACGTACTGTACTATGGTGAATTTTCGCTGTATCGTGATGGCTTTGCATAATTTTAGTATGTACAACACGCTGTATCCATAGCAAACCCCAATGTCTGTCATAAATTCGTTTCCTGTGTATACCATCAGGCAATAATTTAGTAAATTTTCCGATGAAAAAACTATTTTATTTTTCGAAAGAAGAGGACAATAGATAGAATAACTAGTCACCCCATACTCATCAAAACCCTTTAGCTATTAGTAGTAGCAAGATCAGAGATGAAGTGTCATTCAATTTGCGTACGTTAAGAGCCATTATTTTGAAAATCAGACAAGTGCGATTGTTGTATTTTTTGTTTTGCTTGATATTTTTTTATGTTGAAGTAGATCACATTTATTGAATAATGTGCAATTTTGAAGCCTTGAAAAAATTTTCCCTTCACTGTAGAAAATGTCAAAGTTCAAGGTTGTGACCGTCATTTTTCGTGAAAAGTGAAATGCGAGAATGTTTGCAGTACTAAAGCTTGGGAAAGCAACGACATCCCAAAATTCTTTTGTGATGAAATATTAGTATAACACTACCTGCTTAGTAGACTGTATTCGTTTCCATGGGGCATTGTTATTTTACATTGTTATGTTGCCTCAAAATGCAATGAAAATGACGTTTTTGTCCGTTTTCCGCACGTATTTTCTTATTTAAGCAATAGTACCCCAAACTTTTTCTCATAGAATATCAAAGTCTACTACTAAGACAAGCTAAATAATATAAAACTTTACCGGAATACTGCTGCTGTTAGCAGGAATAGTCTGTTAAATATTCAAAAATATCAAAATATGCAGCATTTAAATTAGTCTTTTCTCAAAACAGCATCACGGTTGAATAAAACAAAATATATCAAGTAGTAGTTGGAAGTATGTACAAACACATGGAAAAGAAAAAAAAGTGGGTCCTCGTCATATTTTTTTTTAAAAAAATAACAAAATTTACAAAAATTCACAGTCAAAATATCCCGTTTAAATTTCCCTTTTTTCCATTTAGAACAAGGAAGGGGAAAGAAAAAGGGATATTCCATTTTCTCATAGGGAAAAAACATAGCTAGCCGAAAGAGAAACGGGATGTTTCGTTTTCTTATAGAGAAAAAGTATGATAAATGACAGTCTTTTTTGTGACTTTTGACATTTTTTTTTATATATATAAATATGACGAGACCCCACTTTTTTTTCTTTTTCATGTGTTTGTACATACTGCCAACTATTACGTGATACATTTTGTTTTATTGAACCGTGATGCTGTTTTGAGAAAAGACTAACTGAAATGCTGCCTATTTTGAAATTTTTGATTATTTAACAGACTATTCCTGCTAACAGCAACAATATTCCGGTAAAGTTTTATATTATTTAGCTTGTCCTAGGAGTAGACTTTGATATTCTATAAGAAAAAGTTTGGGGTACTATTGCTTAAATAAGAAAATACGTGCGGAAAACGGACAAAAGCATCATTTTCATTGCATTTTGAGGCAACATAACAATTTAAAATAACAATGCCCCATAGAAACGAATACAGTCTACTAAGCAGGTGGTGTCATACTAATATTTCATCACAAAAGAATTTCGGGATGTCGTTGCTTTCCCAAGCTTTAGTACTGCAAACATTCTCGCATTTCACTTTTCACGAAAAATGACGGTCACAACCTTGAACTTTGACATTTTCTACAGGGAAAGGAAAATTTTTTCAAGGCTTCAAAATTGCACATTATTCATTAAATTTGATCTACTTCAACATAAAAAATATCAAGCAAAACAAAAAATACAATAAACGCACTTGTCTGATTTTCAAAATAATGGCTCTTAATACGTCAAGAATACATATGTGTTAAGTCAATACGCCAATCACAAAATATCCGTTAGACTGGGAGGGATATGAAAATTTCAACGAGATACACGCCAAGTACAGAAACCACATTTGGCTATCAATTAAAAAGTGAAAAAAAAGGGCAAACATATTATCGCATACAGCAGTATAACGGCAAGGATAATTAATGGCCAGTATCTATTTGGAAGCAGATGTAAAACGTAATTCATGGGTCTTTGAATGTTATACGAGGCGCCAGAAAGCTTAAATTAAATTTATGACCTTTAGATTACGTAAACTGATTTATAAAAAGCGGCGTTTCTCTCAACAAATATCAATAAAGAAGGTTTATGCGGGAATAATGATTGCACTAAAATTCGAAATAAAGATAAATCATTTTTGAATGCTCGCGTTAACAGCAGAAAGGAAATAAATTTAGAAAAAAAGAATTACTTTTGAATAAAAGATAACACAAATATGATAATACAGAAAGATACACAAATGTCCTCGCCATATGTACAGTTGTGGAAAAAAAGTAAACACCCCCTTCTAACTCTGTAACAAATTATCGTAGAAGAAAGTTACAGGTACCAAACGACTGGAAATAAAGTCTACTTTTAAATTATGTATATAAAGTTTGCTTGGGGTCTATCTACACATCCAAACGAACTCAAACTTTATTTTTTATAATAGCAATATCCAAGTTTGACACCATAAATAAAGTCTACACCCTTCAATTAGCCTAAATGCAATTTTTAATAATATTCGTACGATTAGTTTCTGAGAAATTAATTATTTTCAAATGAGCATATTTTAGGGGATGTATCGAAATAGAAGTTCTGTACCCGATTGTTGAACTGCTACAGAATGACTATGTCAATTCTATTAATGTATTATTTCTTGCCAATGGAACCAATTCACTTGCTTAATATGTTTCGACTATTGTCAACCCAAATGCTTCAATAAAATCCGCAAAATATATTTTTTCAAATTATGCGTTTCTGCCCATCATTTTGAGGTTTTTTAATGATAATTCGAAAACTACTTGAAAGAAATTTTTCAAATTGAGAATTCGCATAAAGCAGGACATAAGAAATATAAATCTATAAGCAATTTTGGACTATTACACCATAGTTTATTCAAATATAAATAAGTGAAATGTAAATAAACTACAAATCAATTGCTAAAATGGCGTATACACATTTAATATATATTAAAACATTAAAATCACTAAAATAACTATTCTACTGTTTCAGCGCACCTCCGTGGCCTTCTTCAGGAATCTAAATGAACCAAGATGTCAGTATGTCAAAACTCCGCTCGACAGAAAATCGTACACATGGGTGGGGGGGAATCAACCAATGAATGGGAAATACAAATTTACTGGCGCCATCTGTTGAGATAATATAAATGCTCTGTCGCCATCTGTTGAGATATGATGATAATATAAATATTCTGTCGCCATCTGTTGAGATATGATGGTAATATAAATACTCTGTCGCTATCAATGTGTGAAAAAAGTTGTTAAACTGCACAACACAAAATCAGATGTTTCTAAGAATATATAACCAAAGTTTTGGAATGTTATATGATACATTGTCATTCCATACTTCATGTTTTCTTAACGAAATTTCTATTAATTCTCTAATTAAATTTTTATGTGAGTCATTTCCTGGAGCAATAATGTTAGCATTCTCAAAATCAATATAGCAATGATAATTATTGAGATAAAATCTCGATAAGGCTGTAGACGGTTTTTGATATTTTATGTCAAAACGGTGCTCCTTTAACCTTTCTATAAACTTCCTTTTAGTCATGCCTATATAATATTTCTTACTATTGTCCTCGTTAGTAATGGGTATTTCATAAATGCCAGCTCGAAGTCTGAGAGGGGTGGGGTCCAAATGCTTGACCAACAAATCCATCAAACTGGGAGGGGATGTAGCTATGAGAGTTATATTAAAATTAATTAAAAATTTTCTGAGTCTTATTCTACGGTTTCAGCGCAACTCCGTGGCCTTCTTCAGGAATCTAAATGAACCAAGATGTGAAATGTCAAAACTCCGCTCGACAGAAAATCGTACACATGGGGGGAATCAAACAATGAACGGGAAATACAAATTTATTGGCGCCATCTGTTGAGATAATATAAATGCTCTGTCGCCATCTGTTGAGATATGATAATAATATAAATATTCTGTCGCCATCTGTTGAGATATGATGGTAATATAAGTAAATCTGAGTAAGGATCTGATTAAGGATCTGAGTAAATTTGTATGTCCCGTTCATTGGTTGATTCCCCCCCCTCCCCATGTGTACGATTTTCTGTCGAGCAGAGTTTTGACATAGCTGACATCTTGGTTCATTTAGATTCCTGAAGAAGGTCACGGAGGTGCGCTGAAACCATAGAATAGTTATTTTAGTGATTTTAATGTTTTAATATATATTAAATGTGTATACGCCATTTTAGCAATTGATTTGTAGTTTATTTACATTTCACTTATTTATATTTGAAATATAAATCTATCAAAAAAATTGTAGGTTGTAATTCACATTTTTTTTCGAATATTAATTTCATAATCCATAATTCATATTATAAAATTTTTAAAATTACAAATTCGATGTATATATTTTTGGGTTTTTTAGTATTATAACCGCACACAAAATTTTCACATTAGGATTATACTTTCAGGAGATATTAATAAAAATATGAAAGTGCATTTTAACGTTAGAAGCTCTAAATTTTGAATGATTATAATTCAAAAACTTGGTATTCAAATGGCTAGAAAATTCGTTTCTAGGCATAGTTTGAAACAAAGATTTAGAATATATTGTCAAAAACTGGTGTTACCTTTGAAAAAAACGAAGTTTGGCTTGGTTTTGATTTGTAGATGGCCCCTAAGCCTATTTTATATACGTCATTTAAAAGTAGATTTTAATTTCCATCGATTGGTACGAGTAGTTTTCTTCTATTATAAGTTGTTGCAGAGTTAGTCAAGGGTTTACTTTTTTTCCACGACTGTACGTTTTAAAGCAGTTCATATTTTCATCAATAGATGGCGCGCACAGTATCAAACTACAATAATGCTTAAACTAGCATGTAAATCTGTGTACAAAATATCGCAAGTTGTGTTATTTATTCTATTTAGCGATTGAAACACGAAAAGACAATTGCACTTTTTTAAATTTCTATGAGCATTCTTAATGATTGAGTCGGTGCAGCTACCCCTATTAACGGATATTTGAACTATTTTTAGAATTACAGTGCATGAAATTAAAAAGCCACCAGATGTAAATGTCACTCATTTCATATTCATATTTATTATAGTTAATGGATTATTGAATTTTCAAATTGGGCCGTTTAATTCTGGTCGCCCTGTATGTTGTTACTTATTTTTTCTCAAAGCGGAAAAAAAAAAAAAAAAAAAAAAAAAAAATAGAATTAGCTTTCATGGATTGTTATTTAAAATTTGATAAAATTGTTAAGTTTAGAAACACATTTTCTACAAACGTATCTTATTTTTCTTAACACTTGAGATAGGGAAGGAACAAGTATTTAATTTTAAACCCGTTTATTTACATTAAACAATGTTTACGTTTTATGCAGTTGGTGAGTGAACATTTCATTAATCGCATTAAATGAAAGTCAAATAATGCTTTTCTGAAGCTTAAATGCAGCTAGAGCCATTAATTCGAAATAAAAGATTTAAACTACGTTAGTGGCTGTTCGTATTAAATTGAAGAGCGGTACGGTTTCATCGGATTATTTTAGAAAGTCAGAAGTATGATGTTACTCTTGTTTATTTTAAGTATTAAATTATGAACAGTAACATTTGGATTAGTTCTAATTTAGAAAACTTTAAGTATGATATAATTAAAATGGGATGTGTTATTTTAAAGTTTTATTATGGGAGAAAGAGTTCTAATTGTTTCGATTAAAAAAGTAATATGATTTGATAAAAATGTTTATTTTCATATTCACGAATTGATCCACCCGGTGTTACCAGGGGTAATATTCTTAAATGAGCCTTAAATCCGTATGATTTTACATATTTAACTCAATTTTACCTGAAATATAATACCGCTGACTGTATGAAAAAACGGTATAAAAAAAAAAAAAAAAAAAAAAAAAAAAAAGGAATTTAACAAATTACAACGACCATTTGAAAAATGATTTTTTCAAAGACTAAAATTTAAGACATAAAAAATCGCACGGAGTTGATCATGCAAACGTACGCCATGAATTAAACATTAACATTCCTGGACCCATCATGAACAAATTTTAAAAGAAATTTCGGTTTTACAATTTTCGGTACTGTAAATTTTTAAACTTCTACGGAGCTGGTCATACACTGCGTACGCCATGGATTAAACATTAATATTCCTGGACCCATTTTAAATGAAATTTCATTCTTAAACGTCTAAACATCTTACAATATTACTTTTTACACCGTCGTATAGAGAAAAAAAATGTACTTTTAAAAGCAATTTGTTTGAAAGCTGTATCTCAATTTGTTTCTGAGTTATTAATTTTTTTTGTAGTTTTTATTATTTTTTTGTCATTGTGGCAACAGAAGTATCCATCTCTCTTGAAAGTTAAGGGAAAATACAGATTACTCTATAGACCAATCAGAAAACGAATAAAATGCCGATTCAACTAATAAAAAGCTTCGGATGTGTTTTTTATTTTTTATCCTGACCGAGGACAATAACCATTTTCCAAATGTTTAAAAACCCTGAAATTCAGCGGTAAAAATGTTCGAAATAACTGTAACGGGAAACGGGGGGTGGGAGGCAATAGTATGTTTCTTACAGCTGCCTAATTTTCATTCTAAAATATTCATAATTAAACTGTAAAAATCACTGATTTAGGCGTAATTATTTATTTTTTTTTTTCACATCGAAATCCTTAGCCAATTCTTTTCATTTTCAAACTGATTATTTCCTCCTTAAATCCGAAGAAATTGATGAGTCAAAGTTATACTCGATCATTAGCTAACACGTTAGCATATACATTTAAAGTTTCAGAGCTATTGTAAACTAGTCAGATGTGGCAATCCCAAAACTTCCTTCTATCTCATACATGTTAATACTTCCTGAAAAATGCAGCATATCAGTACCGCCTGTTAGATGATTTACACCAAAATCTAATTATCAACAACTTTGACAACTTCTAACTGAATCTGAAGTTTGATGAAAATCCGCGCATTAGTTTTTTAGATATGAGCTATTGCAGAAATTGTAAAAAATTCTGCATAGCAGCGCCACCTGTTGCGCGATTTACACCAAAACCTAATTATGACCAATTTATACCAGGAAGTAACTGATTTTGAAGCTTGATGAAAATTCATGCTTTAGTTCTTGAGATATAGCAATTGCGGAAATCGGGAAAAATGCAGCACAGCAGCGCCACCTGGGCGATTTACACCAAAAATTAAACAGCACTAATTTATATCAGGGACTAACTGAATCTGAAGTTTGATGAAAATTCGTGCATTTTTGCCTCAGTTAGAGCTATTGTGATAATCATAAATAATGCAGCATAACAGCGCCACCCGTTGGACGATTTACACCAAAACTTAAACAGCAATATTTTATATCAGGGACTAACTGAGTCTGAAGTTTGAAGAAAATTCGTGCATTTTTTTTTTCCTGAGTTAGAGCTATTGCGATAATCATGAATAATTCAGCATAGCAGCGCCACCTGTTGGGCGATTTTTACCAAATTACAATCACCACCTAACTATTTTTTGGACTAACTGACTCTGAAGCTTTATGAAAATCCGTGCAGTAGTTTCTGAGATATAGCTATTGCAGAAATTGTGAAGAATGCCACATAGCAGCGCCACTTGTTGGACGATTTTCACCAAAAACTAATCAGGACCAGTTTATACCAAGGTCTAACTGAATCTGAAATTTTGTGAAATTCTGTGCATTAGTTCTTGAAATAGAGTGCCCACAAAATTTTTGTCACATACAGACTCACAGACAGACATTTTCTAAAAACCATCAAATCGTTTTCAGGTCATTCTAAAACGTATAAATCCATGGAAAACAGGAAGTCGAAAATTTTCACGAATCCAATACTTTCTTCTTGTAAAGATAGAAGAAAGTAAAAATGAAGCATATATTTTTAATCAAAATATGTTAATGTAAATCCAGCTGTAAAATGCGCGGAAAAAACGAAAAGTGACTTGGCACAATAAATTGTTTCAAAGTCTCAATTTTCGTATTTTTTTAAATAGTTTGCTGTGTTGCAAAGTGAATTGAAAGTACATGATACTTTGTATTTTCTTTTTTGAGTATTTTGTTTTTCGATGCCAATGAATAATTTTGAAATATGCCGGAAAAAAGGGAGGGAGGGGCGGGGGCCATCCGGTATTTTAAATGTTTTTTTTTTTTTTTTTTTTTTTTTTAAATGATCGTTATCGTCCAAACTCTTTGAAATTTTTAGAAGCTAAAACATACTATTTTCGTAGCCTGCGTGAAATAATCGAGAAAAAATATTGATATTTAGTGGTAAAATGACTCGTAAAAAGACTTTTTTTTTCATTTGGTCTATTTCAGTAGGTAAAAATTATAGTCCTTATTATCTCTTTGAGACTTTCAGCATTCATAAATATGATTGTTATGCAGTCCGTGAGACAAAAGCCCTTTCGGCCAGTGCCGGGAGGAAGAGGTAGCTTTCATATTTCTTGGTTAAAATTTTTGCAAGTTTTACTCGAAGCTAATTTTACTCAAATTTCAAGAAGCTAAAATGCGACGAACTCTATAAGAGAATATTCGTCAATACTGAATTTGAATGAGAATTGCGCCGAATTAGTAAGCTATTAGCCGCCCTTGGCGACCAGTTTGGTCTCCCTTAAAATTTATGTTTGGGAAAGCATACTAAGCCTTGTATCGTGTTACTTTTATTCATAATTTAATTTACTTGGACTCCCTTAAATATAATTAACATAATCCCTTAAGTTGATATTAGTTTTTGTTACATTAAAATACCTCAATTTCTTGATTTTCTGAATGCAAGTAAACCTGTTGGTTTTCAATGGAAGTCTATGGGAATTTGGCGAAATATTAGAGATATCGCCAAGTTGGCGTCACTTGTAGTTGCCAAATTTGGCGACCTATCACGTTCGGTTTCTATTTTGACGTCACAAATTGTTTCTAATTTGATATTCCTTTTGTCCATCGGCTGTTGATCCAGTTAAGAGGTGGTTGTCTGGTCACTATTGTTGTTTACTTTCTCTGGTGGTTACTAGCTGTGTATTTTGTTTAATAGTTTGGAGTTTCTGTAGATGGAGTGGATCTATTTCCTGAGTTAATTATTTTTTTTTTGGATTCTTGCGCCACAGTGTTGGTTCTGTTCTTTTGTTGTAGGCTCTGGTACTTTGGTTTGGGTCACGTGTGTAGGGTGTCACGTATGTTTTTGGTTTAATTTGTTTATTTTTCCTGGTGTTTGTTTTGTGGATTTATTCTGGCGGTAAGACTTGTGTTGATTATGGCGAAGCTTGATAAGTTTCTTGGTGATTTGGTTGATGGCGAGTTTCCGGAGGCTATTCAGAAGGTAAATACGTATGTGTATGAGTTATTGGAGGGTCAGCAGTCAAAAAGTGGTGGTGGTAAAGTAACACGGGAAATTTTAAACACGGTAAAAAAATGTATGGATTATATCAATTTGAGATTGGTTAAGGCCCACAAAGAGTATGTTTCTAGTGAGACTAAGCTAAAAACTATGGTCACTGATAGTAAGGCTTACGAGGCTCTCTTGATGAGGAGGTCTGGGACCTCGGATTCAATTATAGATCAAGGTCTGGTGGATAAAGTTTCTAGGCGTAAGCCGGTCAAGATGGACAAGGGATACTCAGTTTTGATAACACCCAACGAGGGCACGGCGGAGGACTTAAGAGATGAATTGAGAAAATTTTCTAGGACAGACCAGGAGTTTCCAAAATTGTCAGACGTCGTGTCTACGAAGACTGGACAACTGGTACTTAAAGTTAAATCGAAACTGGACTCGGACAAGCTAGTGGAAAAAATGCAGCCATTGCGAACAAAAGTTAAAATTTCGGCCCCGCAGAGACGTAGGTCTAGAATATTATTGCTGAGCCTGGATAAGGATATACAGGAGAACATGGTGATTGATTCTTTGAGAGAGGTGATTGTGGACGAGGGTCTGGAGCAGAGGAGAGAAATTGATATTGTTCGGAAGATTGACACTAGGATGGGGAAGGTAAACTGGGTCTTGGACGTCGACAACGAGGTCTTTCGATGTCTGACGGAGAGAAAAAGAATATGTATTGACTTCAGTCGTTACAGAGTTGTGGAATTCCTTCAAATAACAAGATGTTTCAAATGCCAGGGGTATGGACACATATCTTCAAGGTGCCAGGGTGTTCAGAGGTGTCAGAAATGTGCTGGTGAGCATAGAATAACTGAATGTACGACAGATACGGAGAGATGTGTGAACTGCGCTGATAACGAAGATGGGGATATAGATTCTGTTCATCGTGCGGACAGCTCGGACTGTCCGGCTTTTAGGGCGTATCGTGAGGAGCTTTTGGCGAAACGTTTATAACATAGGTCATTGTTTCTGGTTCACTGTCAAATGGTGTAAAGATAGTACAAATTAATCTCCATCATTGCTTTGATGCGAACGATGCTTTGTTCAATTATGCTGAGAAAGAGGGAGTGCTTTTCTTTTTATGCCAGGACCCTTATGTAATTGGTGGTAAGGTTACTGGGATTTCACCAGATTGGCTTCTTTTTTCATCTTCTAATAATTCTTCAGCTATCCTTTGCACTAATAAGACCATGAACTGCGTAGTAAGTTTGTGTACCCCTAACAGTGTTTTTATTTCTGTTACTTTCGAGCAAACTTCAGTGATTTTGGGTACAGTGTATTCTGCTCCCTCAAGTGATATAGACTCTGATATGTCAAGCTGGATGAATTACTTTATGAACTGTGAAACGCTTATTATTGGCGGTGACTTCAATGTGCCGCTTATCACGTATGGATATACTAGAGAAGATAAGAGATCTGAAGTTTTTCAAGATTACTTGATGATAGGCAATTTGAAGATTCTTAATGACCCGAGCGCACCTCACACTTTCATACAGGATGAGCAAAAAGGCCGTCCGGACTTAACTTTGGCTGGTGTGGACGCAGTTCAATATCTAGATTCATGGCAGGTTGATGATAAAAATTTCTCCTTTTCGGATCACAGATATATCGTTTTTGATCTAAAGCTGGATCCAGTGTATAACAATATTCTTCGGTATAAAACAAAAAATAAATCTATGAGCAAGTTTGATAGACTTTTTTCCAAGATGAATGATCGACTGCAGAGTACACTCGAGAGGGTGCAGGGTACAGCTGGTTTGGAAGAGTGGATAACAAATTTTGATGATTACCTTCATTTCGTTCTAGATAAGTGTTTTAGGAAGGGTACCCTCGCACATAAACCTTCAACTACTTGGTATACAAAAGAGCTAAAAGTGGAAAGAAACAAAGTTAATGCTTTATATAAGAGATACCACAAGAATATAAGTAATGTTAATTATAAGGAAAGTTATTTAATTGCACGACGCCTGTATAAACAACATCTAAGATTGGCTAAGCGCACAGGATGGACTAATTTTTGCAATCGCACGGACAGTGCCTACGGCAACTTGTATAAGTTCATCTCCGGAAAAAGAGTTTCTCATTCAGATCTTGCATTCACGACGCTGGAAAACTCCTCGGTTTTTGCGACATACGATGAGATTGCTTCGTCTCTTATGGACGAACACTTTAGTGTTTCCGAAGCTCCTGCTTTGATTCACAGTTTTGTCAGCGATACAGATTTTGTGGATCATCCTGATTATAAACCATTCACGAGGCGAGAATTGAGCTATGCTTTGAGGTGTCAGAATAACAACAAGGCTCCTGGTGCCGATAATGTCGACGCTTTAGTGGTAAAGAATCTATGCACAAAATTTCGTACTCTTATGTTATTGGTCTTCAATACTTGCCTCAGGTTTGCACATTTCCCTGTAAATTGGAAAAAAGGAATTATAATATTTTTTAGAAAGAGGAATCGTCCCCCAGATCAACCGAAGTCCTATAGACCCATAACATTGTTGCCAATTCTTGGAAAGGTTTATGAACGTCTGTTAAAAATGCGAATTTTAACAATGATAGAGTCCAGTGGCTTTCTGGATAATAATCAACACGGCTTTCGTGAAGGTAAATCGACGATAACTGCACTGAACTCTCTAAAATCTTTGGTGGCCACTAAGTTGGGAAAATATAAGTACTGTGCTGCAATTTCTTTCGACATCTCGGGGGCCTTCGATGTCCGGGACTGGTCTGTTGCCTCTTTGATCATCAATACATTGCCAATTCACAGTTTTCTGAAATATACCTTTAAGAATTACATTACAGACAGGTTGATTGGTTTTCGTTTTCTGAGGGGCATCAGGTGGTTCAGGATTTTCGTTGGCTGCCCGCAGGGTTCATGTCTTGGTCCACTGATATGGACAATTGTTGCGGATGTCATATTGAAAAATAGTCGTAGTCTAAATGTGGATTTGATCTCATACGCAGACGATTCAGTGGTGGTGGATGGTGAGGATACAAGACGGTCATTGGAGGTTAAGATGAATCGTCATGTTAATAATTTTGTAAATATATGCACTAATTTAAATCTGTCCATCAATCCTTCGAAGACGGTATCTATGATGTTTGGGACGAAAACTCTTAAGAAACGTAGACCAATATTTAAGATTCACCAAAAGAGTATACCAGTCAAGGACACTATGCTGTATCTTGGATTCACACTAGATAATTTATTCAGTTGGTTGCCTCACCTCGAATTGGTAAGGTCCAAAGTTACTGATTTTTCCTGCAACGTCAAGAGAACGAGAATACGTGACCAAGGTGTCTCTCTATATATTTTGAAAATTTGGTATCAGACGGTATTGTTAAAACAAATTAGCTACGGTCACGAGATATGGTTAAATGACCTGAATTATCACGGAAAACAAAGACTCTCATCATGTCAACGTGTAGCTCTTCTTTCCTTCGTTCGTGGGTATAGGACGACATCCACAGATGCATTGTGTATTTTGGCTGGTGTTCCACCGATTTTTATACAGCTCACTAATTCAGCTTTAAAATATGATGTATTAAATGGTCAGAAGTCTATTGATATTGGTGGTGATCAGATAAATTCAAGTAAGTTGGTAAGAAAGATCTACTCATACGAATATCCGTATTATTATAATAACCATAACATAAATTTTATTAAGCCTATGATGAGACACAATACATTTGCTGGTAAACCTGTAATTTTTACGGACGGCTCGAAGATGGAACAAGGTGTTGCGGCCGCTTATGCGATATATAGTAAATATGATACAATTTTCGAAAAGAGGATAAAACTTCAGAGTTACAATTCAATTTATCAGGCCGAACTAGTCGCAATTGCCGATGCCATAGAGTGGTGTCGCTCTTCAACCTATACAGTCTTTTATCTTTTCACAGACAGTTATTCGTCATATTGCTCTCTTCAGAGACTTTTTCCGAGTGATGATTTATTATTAAGAATATATGAAAATCTCAGATTTTTGAATAATAAAATTATACACATTGGCTGGGTCAAGGCTCATATTGGGATCCACGGTAACGAACGTGCGGACTTTCTGGCTAAATCTGTCATAATGAACGATGAATATGATATAGAAGAGTTCATTCCTATCCCAATAAGTATGCTGAAGGCTTGTTTAGTAAAGAAATTATCCTGCGATTGGCAAAGTTATTGGGATTCAAGCAAAAAGGGTAGGTTTACATATGGTATTCTTAGCAAGGTGAATTTTAATTTTATATGCTATTCACAGATCTGTGTCTATTTTTATACTGGACATGGAGCTTTCCCGTACTACTTGAAGAGAATGAACATATCTGAAAGTGACAAGTGTACGTGTGGGAAGAGAGGCGACGTCGAGCATTATTTATTTGACTCATGCCCGGTTTCGACGGAATATTTTGATTACATAAGAAACAGATCTGATTCTTGGAACATTGGAAGAGTTCTGGCGTGCCGGGGAAATTACAGTAAACTTCGCAGCATTTACAATAAATTAATTAATAATTTTTCGTTTTTCAAATATACATTCTAATATATTATGTATAATATATTTTTCTTCACAAGTTAGTGATTATTCTGTTTTCAGGTGGTTCTTGGTATTGTACAATGTAGGTCACTATTCTCGGACCATTTTAAAGATTTTTAAAAACAGTTATTCTTAAACATTTTTATTTTGATATTTTCAAGTTCAAGTGAAGTAACAATTGTGTCTTCGATATTGAGATCATATGGCCCACCTGAGATATAATAAATATACATCGTGACCGAATTTGTATATTTTTCTTTCTCACAATATCCTCCTGCCCCTTTTGGGGATATTTTAAAACTCTTTTAAAAAACATTTCTTCTGGACAGCTCTATCACAGTGCCATTAGGTGGTTCTTCAGTTTTTCTACAAGTTGTAGTGTTATTATTTTTGGATTATTTTACGGCTTTTATAAACAGTTATTCTTGGAACTTTTATTTCTGACACATTTACGATCAAGTGATGTATTAAACATGTCTTCGACATTAAGGTCATCTGTCCCACCTGTGACGTTCATGTGAAAAGTCTGTGGTTCTTCATGCTTTGCCGAAATGGTTTCTTTTGTCCAGAACTATTTTTGAAGTTATTGGGTAATTCTTGAGCTATGTACATAGTGCTGAGGTACTGCAAATGGACAATTTTGCAATTTCCAAAAGCAGTTTTCAAGGACATTTTATCTGAACATTATTACTTCGTAGCAGTGACTTGTTACATATGACTAACGTGATAAACATAGTTTTCCAGTGACTGATAACATGATATTCACGAATAGTTTGGTTAAGTTTCGTTCATACTGTATATGACTTTTTCTACTATGTTATCAAGTGTTATCAAGTGTTTGAGCTTGATCGTCTGTAAATTTACGTAATTTTTTGGTACACTGTCGGTGTTTTACAAAAAGTGTTCTTTTTTTTTTTTTTTTTTGGTACTAATAATCTATGTAATTGTTGTATGTAGATATTTTTCGTTCTAGTGAGATTTTCACTATAGTTTGCTTCAATTAACCCTGTTTTCCTGTTTTTTCTGGGACTGTTATCTTGTATGTGGTTTTTGTAGTTGGTGGTGGGGGTTTTCCGCCGGAGCGTTGAACCTATGCCAAATTTGGTGGGTGCTCCGGTTGGGTGATCCTATGTAACCCCCCCCCCCCTTATGTGTATGGTGATGCATTAAATGCTGTTCAATAACCAATGGCCGCCATTTTCAAACAAGACGGCGGATGAAGTCAAAATGTCGGCCACTCTAGAAATTCAAACTGCTATATCTCAGCCATTTTTTAAGATAAAGACAAAACAAAATATGCTCTGGAGTCCTCGTATTAAGGTCAATCTCTTAAGAAAATAATATTTTTCAGTTTTTAATTTATTTGCACCGCTTTTTAAATTAAAAAAAATTTAAATGGCCACCATTTTGAAACAAGATGGCGGATGAAGCTGGCCAATGTACTTGGTTGAGACATTGGTATGTAATATGCATACAATTAATTTCATCCAAATCGGTTTATAAATACGAGAGTTATCGAATGACAAATATCAGATATATATATATATCAGATATATAAGTCACATTTGAGCTGAGGGTTGTTTTGGGGTCTGGGGGTCATGATTGATGAAAATACCAAAATTTTCCGAAAGTGCTTTCGACCGAACGGTTGCAATAGGTAGCTTTTAACTTTTTGTAACGAAAGCTAAGTAAAATCGCGAAAAATATCAATATCTACTTGAAAAAAAAAAAAAAAATGTTTTCTCTTCACTTATTTTTCTTGTTTTTGGATCGATTCCTTTTAGCATAAAAAACAAAAATTAATTCTTATCGCCCGATTTCCCTAATAGTTTAATTAATTATAAATATAATGTATCCAAGGCTTCTTTAAAATTTTGTAAAAATATATGCATAGCAGGGAAAACTTCAGCCGAAGTCGAGCAAATCTTCTCGGTTTTTATTGTTTTCGTCGAAATATTCCTATATAGTTCATTTTGTAAAGCAGTTAAACGTACCAATCCCAAAACTTTCTGTTATCTCATACATCTTAATATTTCAAAAAGTAGTTACAGATGTAAATACTTCGATATTATTAGTTCAATACTATACCAATTTTGATTTATTAAAATCGATAGTTTTGCGTTATTCTGTTGTAAGTAAGTAAGCACCCACCTTGGAAACCCGCTTTTGGCTTATGGTTAGGTTTGAACACCGAACCCAGGGCAGGGAAAAGTACTATTACCTGTAAAACCCTCTAGTATTTAAGACACTTAATAGAATAGAATACAAAAAAAAATTAAATTAAATTAAATTAAATTAAATGAGTTTTTTTTGCAGTCAGCTGCTGGCCCCTCTAGAAATATGAGGTAAAAATTACTAAAAATATTTAAAGATAACATAATCTAAATTTAAAGATAAAATTACAATAATATATAACTTAAAGGCCAAAACAATAGCTGTAGTAATGAATTTATATGTCCAGCACTCCTGCTCACTGCCCATAACTCGGAGGATGACCGTTGAACTGATATATTGATCTATAAGATCCATGTTCATATTAAACCTTCTGAACGATATAAATATAGTTTTAAGCTAGATTTGAGATTAATTACTGTGAGCTATATATAAGTACAATAACATATAGGGAGGGTTTATCGGTTACCCACAACGTACTAGAGCAAGATTAAAGTTTTTAAGAGCTTAATTTAAAGTTTTTAAGAGTTTATCTGAAGTTGCTATATATCACGAAAAGTTCACCTGGTTATCACAGCGACATACAAGTTTACAAAAGCAGGACACCATTTTTGAAGATATTAGCCTTTGATACTCATATTTTTGTAAGAGATGTTACTGTAGATATTTTCAAGATGAATGAATATATATATTTTTTTGTAGATACTTTATCTGTACCTCCTGTCCACCAATTGAGACTAAAATATAGGACACAAACTAGAGTCTCTGCTGTATGCTTCCTATAGTTTTCTTGATAATAGCAATTAGTACAGCGATGCTGTTATGGATCGGTGATATAAAGACAGTTGAGAGTTTGATGACCCATGGCACATTTGGCACATATGGAGTTCCTTCTACAGTTAGTCTTTGTATGCCCGTAAAGTTGACAGTTCTCACATCTAAGTATGGGTCGATATATTCTTATACTGCAATTATTGAGGCCAATTGAGATACTTTTCTGAGCCAGAAGTTTTTTAGCTGCATTTACTTCTAAATTCAGAACCATATGATAACTTGTGGATTTTTCTCTTTGTATTATTTTTAATATTGTTAAATTCTTGTCTGTTGAACGATCCTTTAAGTAGTTAATTATGTCATCAGTAGGTATCATCGATGGTATTCCTGTAATTATTATCTTTGAGTGTTTTTGCAGGTTGTAAGTTGGTTCTACTATTTCTGAAAAGTTTGGGATTTTTTCAATTCTTTTCAATAACTTCTCTGTGTTGTTATCTGTATCTGATTGAATTGTCAGTGTATTGATTTGTCTTGTTTGTTAACAGAATATTGGTAGATCATTTTCTTTAATCAATTCGGTATTTAACAGTTCTTTCAATTTATTTGTTGATATTTTCTTTGAGATATTTTTTATAATTATTGCCGAGTTTGCTTTCCTTGAGAGTTAAATTGTTTTTGTTCTTCATTATCTTGAGATCTTTCATAATTCTTTGTATTTTTGTCTATAAGATTTACTATTATTAGTTTTTCAATTTTGTGAATCCTTCTTGATAATTGTGGTATGTCTGTATCTATATTATTTTCTATATCTCTAAGCTTGTTCATGCACTCTTCTATTATTTTGTCTTCTGCTTTTAATTGTTCTTCTCTTGTAGCTATTTCCTGCTCCAATTTGGCTATTATTTCTTTGGTTGATTCTGTTGTTTGTTGTTGTTGCTTATCCATTTTTGTACCAGTCAAGATTGTCTGAGTATACTTTTGTTGTGTTTTTGCTTGTATTTGTGTTGCCTTTTCTTTTGTTTCCGATGCTGAGTGCTGTTGTTTGATTAAGTTCTTTAATTTTTTTATTTCTTCTCTCATTTCCTCTTCTTTGTGTTTGAAAATGGTATTTTCTTTTTTTTTCTATCAGTTTCCCTTCTAGTCTTTGTTCCATCGTGGAGCTTTCTTCCAACTGAGCTGTAATTTTATCAATTTCCTCTTCCAATTCGTTTATTTTTCTTCTGTCTCTTTGTATCGTTGTCGTATTTTTATGATATCTTATTATTCTAGATTCATCATTTTTTGCTCTTGTAAATATTGCATTAAGATATTTCTGTTCTTCAAAATGTTTCTGTGCTTCCTCTGTAGTTCCTCTCACCCTTTTCCTTTCTATCCTTTCATATTCCGAAATCAATTGGCTTATCGGTAGGCTTTGCAGTGGGTCCTGCTTTTCAATAGTTCTTTCTGGAAGTCTTGGATATTGTTCCGTATATGACATTTGTATGTTTATGCTTTCCGGAGAGTCCACTGTTGAGTTCAACAAGGAATTCATTGTTGAGTTCGGTGTTGTATTGTAGTTTAATTGTTTTGGTGTTTGGTCTAATCTGACCAAACTAACTTTTGGGTTGTTTGTTAGAATTTCTTTCTGTAATCTTTGGTTAGGATTTATATTATTTTTCTGTGAATGTTTATTGGAATTCATTATTTGCAGTGTTTGTTTCAGAGGCAATGGTGTAAATTGAGTTGCTTCGGCCACTATCCCTTTCTTCCTTGCCTCTATTGTTCTTTTCTCCTCCTCCTTAGCTGTGTTTAGTTCTTTTTCAAAGATATTTTCATCATATCATTTGAAATGTCGAGACCAATCAGTTTTTCGCATGCTATCATGGTAATTGCTCTGGATGGTGATAAATATTGAAATGAGTGTATGCATGATGTGTCTGAAATTGCTGAAGATCTCGTACTCGTTTCCAATGAATCTGATTTATTTCCTGGCTCATTTATTGGACTTCCAGAGGATTCCATGTTCCAATCTAGGTAGAGCTTAGTCGGATTCACCCTTGGGTTTTGTTGATTATAGATTATTCTACTTTTATATGGTGTCGCCATTTAGAAGATGATTTAATAATTATGTTTGGATGTACAGATAATTAATGATTAATTTTTGTATATCTACTTTTTTAACGGATATTTCTATTATTAAATCAGAGAGTTAACTTATTTTCTTAGATAGAAATGTTTAAACTACTAATATAAGTTCCTTCAAGAATTTGCTAGATGTGAAATTCTTTAAATGAGATAGGAAGGATAGGAAATCACTAAGCCCCCACCATACATCTTTGAAAGAAAGGTATATAGAAAGAAGAAAGCAAAAACCAATAGTCGAAAACTATTAAAAATGACTAAAAAAAAAAAAAAAAAAAAAAAAAAAACTTTTTTTTTTTTTTAATTGGAAGAGTAGGGTATTTTAAAATAATTATTAAGAAAGAAAAAAAAAATAAATGATAGATAAAATTTAATGCCAAAATAAATAAAAATGGGAATGTTGTTATCTGTTGTACAACAGCTGTTTGCGAATAGCCAGCTTAGTAAGACCAACTCGGACGCTATTACACGGACGCTACACGGCCGCTATGTACTAGCGGACGCTATGTACACTATGTACTAGTGTCGTGTTGGCAAGACGCGTGTTTCTGTTGCTGCACGAGCACCGTTGGAAAATAGAACTAAAAAATTGAGAAAATTTCAGAAATATCTCTATCACAGAGACCTTTTTTGGTGTAATATTTACAAATTCCAAGAGAACTCCACGGCATCATCATTTGAACTAAATATAAAATCACTGTCTGCAAAATTCATGAACTAGCCGGCAAACATTTCATCTCAACTTTGTATTTATTTTAGTCAATGAAGTATTGAAGCATAAAGTTATCTACCCTTTTGAAATCATCGAAACATCCTGTATGAATGCATAACACAATAAAAATATTGCTACTGTAAAATAAAAGTTTAATAAAATTTGTGAGAAAATGTAAACGAATTTTAGATATTCTCTTAATATTACCCCCATTTTACTACATTTACAAGAAACAAACACATTTAACGAAACGTTATCAATAGGATTATTATTATCTGATACTACATGTAAAAGTTTCTCTCATAACTGAGTTTAATCCAGTTTCTTAAAATATTTTCATGTAAATGCTGATAATGCTTCGATGATTGTAAAAATAAAATAACAGAAAACACTACTGTGCTAAAGCTGTTTTTAAAATATGCTGCGAAGAATGGAAACACTTTATGCAGTATCTAATATTTAAAATGTCTCTAAAGTTAACAACGTGTAAGCTTGTAAACAAGATAAACAATAAATAAATAAAAAAACATATATATGGAAAAGAGCTAGTATTTTTTATTTGTAGCGCATTTCAATGCTTTTTTCTGGTAGAATAATCCGGTTTGAATATATATATATATATATATTTTTTTTTTTTTTGAAAAAGAAATAAGAATTTTGATGTTTACTTTTGTACAACAAATTGTAAGATCTTTCTTTAGTGACACTGTTTTAAAATAGTTCATTTCTGCCAATTAATATTGGAAAAGGGGAAAAATATTAGCAGCTTTTCTTTACATTTTATGTTTTTTGTAAACGTAACAGTCTCATTTTAGGAATATTCTAGTGACTAAAAAGCTCTAAATTGTGTGACTCTTTCTGAATTTAGAGGTGTATTTGTTACCACTATTTTCGATTAGTAAATTTCGTCTTAAATTGCGGCCTAAAGAAGGCGAACATTACTGCGATAAATTATATATGGTTGTCTTGATCCAATGTAGGTTTACGCAAATGTCATTCATGATCCTAGTAACCAGAAGATATTTGTAACTAATGCGAATCCAATGTTAAAAAATACTACTTTTTTAAGTAAACTTTTTCCTAAGAAAAAAATTGCTAGCAAAAGAAAAAAAAAAAAAAAAAAAAAAAAAAAAAAAAAAAAAAAAACATGGTTGTACCCGATTAGACATCGACCTCAGATACCCCATGTAGAAAAACATATTAAAATGCAAATGAGAAATTTGAAGGAACATTGTCATTGGTTTAACTCTAGCCTTGGGAGTGTCGATGCTTTCCTAGCGCAGGCTCTTAACTCTTTCCAATTCTTAGCAGTACTTGACAACGCTTATCGTGACCGCTGTATATGATTTAATCTTTGGCTACCGCTAATTCAAAACAATAATAATAATAATCTTCATAACATATTTCTATAACATTTATAATAGAATCTACCACGAAAATTATAGTATAACTACAGGTGATTGCATGCTGGTGATTTCTATTTCGAAATAGTAATTTTGAAAGAGTCGAAAGGGTTAAGTAATGTGGTCAGTCAGATTTTAAGTTCCTCTGTCCAATCTTATACCTACGGTTATGGAATGCATTAGATTAATAAAATTTTCAATCGGACAAATTAATATTTTCAACCTTTTTTTTGCCGTATACGTATGTAAAGGGGGTCTCTTTCTATTTAAGTTGACATAATAATACTAAAATATATGCTTAATTTTGTATTTTATGGATTAAAATCTTAGAAAAGCTGACCAGTTAAAATAAGATTTTAACACATCAAATAAATAAAGCATGTATTTAGGAATATTTTATAAACTAAACAAGAAATTAAAAATTATGCGTCAAGCATTAATAAATGGAACACTTTCCAGCACATTCAGAATAATGTAACAAAACTTCAGCCGTTTAATGGGCGATTCTCAAAAGGTGGGCACTGGACTCAAGTCATAACTTTAAGCCTTTCAAAAATAACTTTAATTATCATTGATTTTATTTTTTTTATACTAAGTTTTTAATTCTATCCAGAGACAGAAAATGACATAATTTATTGTAAAAGCTTTGTATAAATATCTAAAAATTTTATTATTTTATGCTAAAGAGGCTAATTTTGGACATTCATAACGTTAACTGCTCCAATGTACCACCAAGAAAAAGAGTTTTAACTTGCTTCCAGGTGGTTCTAATGGTAAACAACGAATGCATAAAGGAAACGGATGATTTTTTGATAATTTTGTTAAGTGATGGCAGGCTGATTTATTGATTTTTTGAAGAAAGAAGGACTTTTCTATAAAGAATTTTTCTGTATTTTTTATGTCCAAAAGTAACGTACGGAACAAAGCTATCATTTCCAGGAAAAATACATCAAGTAAGTACTTTAAACTCTTTTATCTAACTTTAAAATCATTTTTTTTAATTGAATTATTTATATGTGTTTTTGTAAGATTATTTTGCAATAAATGCACTTTTCTCAAATAAGAAAGTGGAATGTCCGAATCGGGTAACGGTGGAAACGCCGATTTTATTTTCGGTAAATTTATTTTTAAAGATGATTTGGTGTCCTGAAACGTATAAAAAGATATTTATTATAATGTTTTATCGTAAATAATTACCGTGTTTTGTATAAATAAAGTATATTTAGTACGTGTAATAATATAAATTGACTTGAAGAATGCTCAACTAATGTGTATAACGATAGACACAATATAGCGACCGCTGCGATCGTTACGAAATTTCGGACATGCTTATTTAAAAGTATGATTTAAAATTAATAGTAAACTTCTTTTTTTGTTTCAAAAGTAATTCTTCAGTGATCTTACGTGTTTTTATGTATTTTGCAAATTTTTCTTTGTAGCAAATGTACCCCAAAAGACTATTTAATAACAATGTCCAAATCGTGGAACGATCTAAACATTAAAAATTTTAATTTTCTAAGTACATAAATAAATATATTATAACAGAGTCCATTGTTCTAACATACATCTTAAAAAATAAAATAAATATTTTTTGTTAAATTATTGTACTACAGTATTTTTTTTTAATTCAAGGTTTAAGAATCCCATCTCCTTAAAATTCCATTCTTCCTCTTTGCTCCCACACCAAAATGCAAGGCAAATAAAAAGTTAAAGTCACTTCGTGCTGTAACTTTGGTAAAAAACAGAAATTGACAGTATTCAAAGTATAGAAGACAGCCAGCGAAAACTGTTAAAGGTACTCAAAAGATTCACTCCGTACACACGACAAACAAATTTGGTACTATTCAAATAAGAAATAGATCTAGTTTTTACAATCTCTTTAAAAAACAATCAAGAATGCATTACCAGTGAAGCTGGTGAAAAAAATATTGTTTCTACAATTGACTCCTCGCAGTTGATAATAGATTGACATTGGTGACTGGTACTTTGTATTAATTCATGATGAAAACTTATGGCCAGGTATTATTGAAAAGATCAGCATTGATAATGGTGAACAAATATTTTCTATAAATTTTTTGACTCCTCAGGCAGACATTGATTTTAATACGTTTCGTTATCCATCTAAAAAAGACAGCATAAATTTAAAATATGAAGATATGTTGATGAAATCACCAAATCCACCTCACCCGTGACAGCAAGAGGAGACTTTTCTTTTGATAAAGAAATTATAGATATGTGCATTAAAAAATGGCAGTATAACTTTTTTTTTTGAAAAAAAAAGAATAAATTATATGTTGGATACTTCTAATATTATGTAAAGGTATGTTTTTTGCATAATGTGTAATTCCTATAAAATTAAGGTATTACTTCTAAAAAAGTAGTAAATATTTTAATATCAGAGATTAACATTTGATGTTATTATTATTATTACTGGATAACAAAAAGTTAATTATACATATATATATGTATACACATACAATTATAGGACACATTTACTACATTCTTAGTCTTAAGAATTTTTTAAATACTAAGCGCAACGTCCAAAATCTGTCAGCAATGTCCAAAATCTGTAACGTACGTGCGAAAAAATGTCCGAAATTTGTAGCGTACACAACTGCTAATTAAATGCTTTAATAATTAATTTTCCAGAATACTTGCTGTCTTTTAATGTTTGTGTATAATTTTGTAGGCTTATATACTATACTATTAAAAAATTGGCCTTAAATGGGAAAATTTAAAAAATTACATATAGTTACATATAGTTAACGTTTAATGATCCCACCTTTTGAGAATCTCCCTAATATGTTGAAATAGGAGTTGTAATTGAACCATTTAGTAACGCAGGATTTGGAAATCCAATTTCAGAAACTTCGATTTGCCGACGGAAAATTATCTGAATTCCTTGAGCAGCCTTGTTAATGATATATAGATTTGTATCTAGAAACTATATGCGTGCGAAAATTTAGTTAAGTTAGGAAATACATACCACAGTTGAAAATTACCCTTCAGCAATTTCCATTAATAAGGAGAATAGTACGTAAATTCTTTTGTGGAGCCCCCTTATACGAGTTATAGAATTTATACACAACGAATAAAAAGCAAAACATTAGTTACATATAAAAGCACATATCGAAAATGATAACGCACTTCCAGCAATTACTGCTCAAAGACAGCATTGTAACATGTTTCTTTGTGTGCCCCTGTAACCGAATGATAAATGCTATGAATGCCCATATTCTATATCAGGGACGGCGAACCTATGGCACGCGTGCCATAAGTGACACGCTGCAGATTATTTATTGCACGGCATATATTCAGTTCAACATCAAAATATAGTAGATTTTCACAAAATGTATTCATTAATCTAGATGTTGTCTCCGTTTATCTTAATTCGATTCGTTCGGTTGGTTGTCATTGTCATACAGATTAGAGAAACTGAAATATAAATTAATGCAACCCCATCTAGTTCAAATTTCACAAATTTTAAGAAAAAGAGAGAATCAGGCGATTATCGCAAAAGAAAGATTAAAAGGTATTATAAGCAACAAAAAAAGGTAAAATTATAACGACTTGGAATTCAGTTCCTGACATGAAAACCTGTAGATTCTGGCGCTTGCTAT
The DNA here is from genome assembly GCA_963932465.1 of Maratus speciosus. Classification (NCBI taxonomy): domain Eukaryota; kingdom Metazoa; phylum Arthropoda; class Arachnida; order Araneae; family Salticidae; genus Maratus; species Maratus speciosus. The sequence goes on along the minus strand of OZ010795.1, from coordinate 350,427,570 downwards.
TTTGACAATTTGTATCTGATAAACATTCTTTTCGGAAATAAATAATATGAAAAATTCCAGTAAAAACATCTTGTCAAATGAGTCGAGTTCTGGTTGCATTTCTCTTAAAAATAACCAAGAAAGAAGCTGATACAAATTATTTAGCATCTAATATGAGACAACAGGAATAATATTTTTTTAAATAAATTTCTAAAGTTTAAAATCAAATATTACCCATACTTTTTAATGCTAAAAACAAAATGTTAAGTAATTTTTATTCATATTATTTTATCCATTAACATTTTTTTTATTGTTGGCGGGTCATGATCACGCAAAATATGATTTTGGAAAAATTTGGCACGTGGATGTGAAAAGGTTTGACGTCCCTGTTCTGTAGCAATCATCATCTATTAAAATTAAGTAATTTACATTAATTTTAATACATTTAAAATATCGTAATATCATTAAAACACACTGCAAACGACTTTTCCCATTGACCATACTGTAATCGAGTTTTTTGATTGCTCCTGTAAATGAATTGTTATTGTACTTCATATTCGGTACCGAACATGCCATGGTAAACATAAAAAACATAGCTATATTGGTTTCGTGGAAATCTGAGTATATTTACGCGGGTTAGAGATTGGAAAGACAGATGAAGAGACAAACCGAATTCATAAACTCTTTTCAACTATGTTGAAGTCTGTAAAAAAAAAATGGACATCCTTTGAGGAAAGTATACAGCAAAAAGAATTTTAAAATAGTAATTTGTCTGATGTGAAATTTATATAATATTAATGTATTCCAAGCCTATAGGATTGAAATTGGAGAGGGCAATTTGAGACATGACTGACAAACAACCTTAAGGGGTAGGATACCTTTGAACACGTCGGAAAAGTAAAAAATATCACTATGTTTCAAGCTTCAAATCTTAATAAGTCAAAAATAAAAATCGAACTTCATTTAAATATAAAGCTCATATTTAAATTTATATTTAAAGAAATTTATATACTTGTAAATTAATAAATAAATATTTATATGATAAGTTTAAAACTACATGATATTAAGAGACATGATCAATCTGAAAATATGCATTTAAATAGTAAATTTTGGTGACAATAAATACATAATAGTGTTACCTTTATACTAAAACCAGAATATTTGAAAAAAAAAATATTGACTAAATAAAAAAATTAACAGAAAATTTAAAAATTTCACTTAAAAAAAAAAAAAAATATTTTCAAAGTAAAAAAACAGAAAAAAATATTACCTTTTTCTGGTTTTAAGTTGTAGATAATACAGAAATGAATATGTTTTGAAAAATTCTTTTGATTGCCATGCATAGTTTTTTAGTAACACTGCGCGCAGTATCAAAATTCATCATTTTGAATAAACGCAACGCAAAGTTGAATTATCCTATGGGCCCCACCAGTGACTGAGAGGTTCTCCTCTCGAAACTGGTAGATGGGAGGTGCTGGGTTCGAACCCAATCCCGCCCTCGGCCTAATCGTTCGGAGTTTTCGTGGTTTTCTTCGAGCCATGGACTTCCATGCGTAAATACGGGTTAGGTTCCCTTAGAAAGACCCCCACGAAGGGCACTTTCCCCCCGGGCCTATATCCCTAGAGTAGATATTCGGCCGTCAAAAAATCAACCAACCAACCAATCAATTATCCTAAGTTGTCTTAATATATAGTCTTAATGAAACTGTCATAATTAGTAAACTAATGAAAATTTTTTAATGCGGTTTTTTTCAAATTGTTCAGAAATGATTACGGAATCAAAATATGTATTAAAAATGTTTCGAAAATTTTGTAGGTTTAAAGGTATCCTACCCCCCTTAAGCACTTTTTATGCATTTAAGAGCGTAATGCATGAGAATCCTTTTTAACTGAACAAATATCCGGTCAGAATAATCGTATACGATTTATTAGTATTTCGGCTGGTTAATGAAGAAATGCTCCATACCAAATAAAAGTTTATAAAAAAATATTTTTAATCCTTAAAATTTCTCGCTCTATAAATCGATAAAATTATTCTTAATCACATAGATAAAAAATATTTTAGTAACAGATACTTACGAATATTCAAAATAAAATCTTCTTCTTTGATTTGAGTTTCAGGTTTTATTTTTCATCAGCGATTAACGTCGTGCTTAATAAAAAAAAAAAAAGTCAGTAAAAACAGTCTTTGTGTCTCAAGCGATGTTTATTTTACGGTATGCACGGGCCCACCGTGGCTGAGTGGATAAGATACCACGCCACTAATCGCTTGATAACGTAGGTGGGGGCGGGTTCGAATCCCGCTGGTTCCATTGCACAATCTTTGTGGAGCCCAAGGATGTAATTCTGTGTTGTTGTATATTTCCTTGTGCTATCTCGTTCCTGTATATCGACGATGACTTATAAGCGGGCCCTGGTGTGAAGCACACAAGTCTGATATATGTTTTCAATAAAACAAGCGATATGCACCCACTGCTTTCGAAAAACATGGTTTAAGAATAAATTGAAAAAAGATCTATTCATAAACACGGTGAAAATGAACTAAAAAACAATCACAAACCAATGTTTATTGTATAGCTTTGTTAGAAGCAATCATCAAATAATGAAACTTTTATAATCTTCGCAAATGCTTCATAATTAGTAGATTTTTCAAGCCTAACAAAATTATACTATCTCTAAAATAAACTTTATTTCCATTGCATATTTAGGTTATGATATGATTAATGCATTATTTTGCTTTGTTATCGTTTTAGTAAGGCTACAAATTAAAATTTTAAGGAAGGAGTTACAAAAACTATTATAAAATTGGAGCATTGTAGTATAATTTATATTATATCATAAATATATTTCTAATTTATTACCCGACATATCCAAAACGATAAATATGTAATAAACACAACATCACTTATATACACAGTGCATAATACACTGGCCTCCAAAAGTTAAGGTACAGGGACTGGATGCTTTCGATTGCACACGTTTTCTCGAATATCTACCAACATTATTGGCAAATTGTTTTTGAACTTCTAGGATGTAAAGAACATGTTTGATTTTATATTTCTCGGTGGGTACAATTAGGGGGCTAATAATAAATTTAATAATAAAATAATATTTGCGATCACCTATATAACAGAAAAGGCTGGAAATGTTTGTCACTGTGGTAAATGACTATTTGGGTCCTGTTCAACGTTTGTGTGCATTTGTGAAAACACAAAACTTTTGAATTTTCCCCCAAAAACGTTAACATCTTCAGGAATATGAGTGCTACGATTACACAAATACATACAAACGTTGAACAGGACCCAAATAGTCATTTACCACAGTGACAAACCATTTCCAGCCTTTTCTGTTACATAGGTGATCGCAAATATTATTTTATTATTAAATTTATTATTAGCCCCCTAATTGTACCCCCCCCCCCCCTATAAATCTTCACCGAGAAATATAAAATCAAACATGATCTTTACATCCTAGAAGTTCAAGAACAATTCGCCAATAATGTTAGTAGATATTCGACAAAATGTATGCAATCTAAAGCATCCAGTCCTTGTACCTTAACTTTAGGAGGCCAGTGTATTTAAGAAAACATAAATAACAATGTCATTATTTTGATTGAGAATTAATACAATTGAAGATTATTTGGAAAATAATAAATATATCAAAATTTGTCATTATACGGTACTTGTCCATTAAAAGGATTATTTGAGAGCAGTAAAAGGTCATTCCGCTGCCTTTGAATAACAAGGTTCTAAAAAATAAATCCGGTTAAGCAAATTAATATCTTCTTGTTTGATTTGAGTTTCAGGTTTTATTTTTCATCGGCGATTAACGTAAGTACTTAATAAAAAAAATCCATTCTATAAAGTATCCTATTAAGCTGTAATTTTATTATACTTCAAACACACTTTGTACGCGGAAACATTTAATCATTATTTAGTTATCCAAACATTTTCTTTAGCATGTTTCAGAATTTTGCATACAATTTTTATTAATTGATTTTTCATTAAATGAAAAAAAAATCTTATATCTAAACTTTTATTATTGGAATCTTTTGACATATTAGGGAGTGGGTTTCAATGTTTTTATATCCAACAACCGTTATTTAAAGGAACCCAGAAAAATGTCAGTAAAGAAAATATTATCTCTATATATGTTTCGGTCCCCTTAAGTTAACGTGTTTAAAACATTTTTTGTGTTATAAGCAATGTTTATAAGCGTTTATGGTATCCGTCCGTTGCGTTCGAAGAACACAGTTCAAGAATAAATTGAAAAAAAAAAACCTTTTTATAAACACAATGACAATAAACTAAAACAATCACAAACCAGAGCTTATTTTACAGTATTGTTAAAAACAATCATAATTTGATGAAATTTTTCTATTCTTCTCAAATAGTTTCATAATTAGTAGGCTTTTCCAAACCCAACAAAATTATGATATCTCTAAAATAAACTTTATTTCCACTGAATATTCCGATTATTATACGACTAATAAATTATTTTGTTATATACTAATTTAGTAAGGCTTTAAATTAATATTTTAAGGCGGGAGTTTTGAAAACAATTATAAAAATTAGAGCATTTTGATTGGTTTTGCGTTTTTAACTAATAACGCAAAACAACTGGTTCGTACACTTACACACAACAAAATGGACTGTATAAGCGATTTCATTTCAACTCCAAATACCGGGTGTCCCAAAAATGACTGATGGATTTTAAAATTCAATAACTTGCAATCGGTGATAGACATTAAAAAAATTCTTGCAGGAGGGTTATGTATGATGTCAGAAGTTTTTTACTGTGATTCTTGATTTTAGTTTAAATGTCAAGCAATAGATGGCACTGAGAGCAGTAGATGCTCAGTCCAGACCCGATTATTGGTACTTCGGGATCAATTCAATACCATTTAACCTTCTTTTTTCTCATGGAAGAAGAGAGAGGCCGAAAACTCGAGCCTGGATTTAGCGGTTATTGCTTGTAACGCCACCTATCGATGCTATTTGTAACTAAAACTGAGAATCGTAGCGTAAAAACTCCTGACATCTTACATAACATTCCTGCAAGAATTTTTTAAATATCTGTCACCGTTTGCAAGTTATTGAATTTTAAAATCCATCAGTCATTTTTGGGACACCCAGTATATGCGAGCCATCACATGGTTTACTACATTCTATCATTTTTCACATTCCCCAAAACAAGAAGCAAAACAGAATAAACACAGAGTGTTGCTACATCCCGAAAGAAAGAACAAGAAACTTACATGGATTTGGAGTACGCGAAACCAAGGAATATACAGCAGACGATACTTACAAAAACATTCTGGCCCCCATTGAAATCCCCTGGGATTTCAACTAGTGGTTAGCTGCTAACAATTTATAACTATAATGAAAGAACAATTGATAACACAAACAAATTAATAAAAAAATAGAAAAATATTAAGCAGTTCTGAGTTCACAGTTTTTAATTTCTATAGAAAGAGGACACAGTTTCACTATTGGACGATCGATGACACAACTACTAGTCCTGATCGTAAGAACTCGGTTCTTATTGCCTGAACCTGGATGAACAGTTATTAATCTCCCTAATTTCCATTTAAGTGATGGAAGTTTGTCATCTTTGATGAGGGCTAAGTCATTGACTTCTAAATCTCGTTGACTTTTTTACCATTTAGGTCTTTGCTGAAGTTGAGACAGGTATTCCCGGCTCATCTTTTCCAAAATTGCGGAAGAATGCCATCTATCAAGATGACTCATAGGACTGTGACTTAGATCTTGTTCAGGTATGGCAGTTAGAGAAATTCTAAATAGGGAGCACATACGTCTGTTGGCTCAGATGATACGGGACACAGTGGCCTAGAGTTGAAACAAGTTTCAACTCGTGTAATCAAGGTTTGGAACTCAGGATTTGTTAACACGCTGTCACCAACGGTTTTCTTCAGATGCGATTTCATCGATTTTACTACGGATTCCCAAAGTCCACCAAAGTGTGGAGCAGAAGGCGGATTAAAAGTCCAATTTATTTCCTCTGACGACAAAAATTGTTTATTTCATCATTCTGCTTGCACTGCAAAAGATATTTGTTGATTTCTTTTTCTGCACCTTTGAAGTTGGTTCCACAATCACTAACAATCTCAAAAGGTCCTCTCAAAGAATCATCTTCCTGCAATAAATTGTTTTAATGCACTTAAGAATGGTTTTGTTGAAAGATCTTCTAAAACTTCAAGATGGATTTCTCTGATGAAGAAGCAGAAAAATACACACACATATGATTTAAATGACTTTAGTCTGCGTCCTGCACAATGCTTAATCATGAATGGTCCTAAAAATTATGTTCCAACTCAATGAAATGGTCATGATTGTATTACTCTGGATGCTGGAATATTAGCTCTTATTTATTTTTCAGTTTGAGCTCTATATCTGCAACATGTAACACAAGCCTTTTACTATTTTCCGAATAACAGACCTAGCAGTAATGATCCAAAATTATTGTCTAATTAAAGAAAGAAGGAGCTCTGGAGCTCAATGGAAGCATTTTTCATAAAAATGTTTAATTATGATCTTAGTCACATGGTGCTTTGACGATAATATGATTGGGTGCTTTTCATTCTCTGACAGCTGTGCGTTTTCCAATCTTCCTCCTACTCTTAATGTTTTGTAGAAATCTAAAATTGGACACAAACAAATGAGACTGTTATTTGTAGGTGGCTCTTTTCCAGCTTCTAAACTCTGAATTTCTTTATTGATGTTCACTTGTTGATTTATTTGAATAATGCAGCGTATTGCGGCTTGAATTTCGTTGCTTGATAAAAAGGATGTATTTCTTTCTACACGTGTTACCTTTGAATGGGAGATGAATCTCAATAGCCGAGCAAATATGCGTTGAAACTAGGAAAACGAAGGTATTTTTGATATAAAATCAAGTTCTTTTACATTTTCAGAAATTACAAATAATAATGTTTTACGTGCTTCTGGTCATTCTTCTTCATTTATGGCAATAGGTTCATGCCCAGGAACCTCGCTGCTTCTTAACCGCAGTGGGCCGTTCCACCACAAGTCTTGAGACAGTAGTTCTGCAGGAAGTAACCCACATGATGCACAATCAGCGGGACTTTCTCTTCCGTTCACATGGTTCCAATTCTCAGCTGCTAAAATGGATTGGATTTTAGATACTCCTGTTGGCTACAAAAACTTGCCGTCTTTTAGGATTTGATCTTAGCCATGACAATACAATTTGTGAACCACTCCATGCGTGCATAGAATCAGATTTTTTATGTAATGCATCTCTAACCGCCTGTATTAAGTGTACCAGCAATACTGCAGCACATAATTCCAGTCTTGGAATCGTGACAGGTTTTAGTGGTGCTACGCGAGTTTTAGCAGTTAAAAGTTTCACATCAATGTTAGTTATCACAAGTTTTAACGTAAATAACTGCTGAATAACCCTTTTCTGAAGCATCACAAAATACGTGAAGTTCACATCGACAATAATTGGGCAAGATGACTTTTCTATGTATATACAGGGTGATTCAGCTCGTCGGTGACAAACTTTAAGGATCGATAGAGCACACCTAGACGAACATTTTTGAATAGGGAATGTAGGGTCCCTGACGCGATGGTAAGGCGCTAGGCGCTTTCGAAAATTTGGGTGCCGAAATTCGAAACGTCATAAAAACTAGGGAAATGGTTAGATTTTCTTGCTTGTTGCGTCGAAATGATTCTGTTTGTTTAGACTTTCTTCAGTACCAATTTGATAAGCGTATCTCTTAAAACATGGATAGGGGGCGCTGCAGACTTTGGAGAGCTAGACAACAACTTTAAGCCCGTTATTTTGATAATTTAACACATGCTCGCCAAAGTTTATACTCTAACTTAAAGTTTGAACCCAAAAGTAGAGCCCTGCAAAAAGCGTAAGAGCCGGAATAAAATGTCAAAGTACAGGGTGGTCGAAACTCGAAGGCTCCTAGGAGATAAACAAACAGATTTCTTGACTTATGGCATGCATTTTCATGATTCTGTTTGCTGGGGCTCTCTGAAACTCAGTTGAACGGTACAAAAAGAAACATCGATAGGGGGCGCTTTGTGCAAAAAACATAATTCGTTGACATTTCGGACGCTAACTGGAAACGGGGCGCTACGATCAGTTAGAAACAAAACAAGAGAGTAATTTACTTATCATAAGAAGCTATTAAAACTGCAGTTTGTTTGTTTTTTTTAACAAACATAGCTGGTTTCAATCATGCACAATGCGCGCAATAAAATTTACATAAGGTGCTTTTTGCTGATTTATGCAAAAGATATCGTACCATATCGATATGCAAAAGATACGTAATGCGTAGACGACAACGCGAGATGACGTAGTTGTATGCGCAGACACGTCTTTTGAACGTGCGGTACCTACTTAAGCTTCGGGTTACTTGTCTGCAGATCGGTAGTAGGATGGAACGGTACACAAACTCTGAATTGGCTGACATGCATTTGGCGTATGGCGCTGCTGGTTGTAATGGACGAGCCGCTCAGCGGTTGTACGCCGAGCGTTACCCCAACAGGCAAATCCCCTGCCATGCCTTCTTCGCTCGAGTACACCAGAGGTTGTCCACAACGGGATCTTTCGACGGAGGCAGGCCTGAACGGGAGCGATCAGTGAGCACCCCCGACAACGAAGAGGCTGTGCTTAACCTGGTTGAGGACAACCCAGGTCTTAGCACGAGAGATATCGCCAGACATGTTGGCATTTCGCAAGCAACTGCGTGGCGCATCTTACGTTCCCGGAATCTGCACCCCTACCACATCCAGCGGGTGCAGTTGCTCAGAGAGCAGGATTTTGGCCCTCGAGTGGAATTCTCAAGATGGTACTTGGCGATGAGATCCAGGGATCCCCGTTTTGTAAACAGCATTTTGTTTACGGACGAGTCCACCTTCAGCCGGGAGGGAATGTGGAACGCCCACAACAGTCATGTGTGGTGTGATGAAAATCCACATGAAACCAGAAGCCGAGCAGCCCAGGAGCGTTTCTCAGTAAATGTGTGGGCCGGCATTCTGGGGGATTGCCTCATTGGCCCTTATTTGTTACTTGAACGGCTGACAGGTGGAAATTACCTGATTTTCCTGGATCAAGTGCTGCCGCAGCTTCTGGATGAGGCGCACGTACCCGAAGGTTCGCGTCGCCAGATGTGGTTCCAGCACGATGGAGCTCCGGCCCATTACACGAACGACGTGCGTCTCCATCTAAACGCAAGGTATGGCCAGCGGTGGATCGGGCGTGGGGGTCCAGTTCACTGGCCTGCCCGATCACCAGACCTCACCTGCTTGGATTTCTTCCTTTGGGGTTACCTGAAGGCCGAGGTATACCATACACCTGTCAGCAGTGCTGAAGAACTTGTGGCGCGCATTGTGGCAGCTGCAGGGCAGATCAGAGATACTCCTGGCATTGTTGGAAACACACACTCCTCAATGCGACGGGGGTGCGAAGCCTGCATCATGGCCCAAGGTCGAAATTTCGAGCATCTTCTGTAGTGTTATTTTTTGTAAATAAATTTCCAGTATCATTGATGTTTTTGGTCTAAATTTATTCAGAAGTGTTGAGCAGAGGTAGAAAATGTGTTTTCATTATTACTAACTGATCGTAGCGCCCCGTTTCCAGTTAGCGTCCGAAATGTCAACGAATTATGTTTTTTGCCCAAAGCGCCCCCTATCGATGTTTCTTTTTGTACCGTTCAACTGAGTTTCAGAGAGCCCCAGCAAACAGAATCATGAAAATGCATGCCATAAGTCAAGAAATCTGTTTGTTTATCTCTTAGGAGCCTTCGAGTTTCGACCACCCTGTACTTTGACATTTTATTCCGGCTCTTACGCTTTTTGCAGGGCTCTACTTTTGGGTTCAAACTTTAAGTTAGAGTATAAACTTTGGCGAGCATGTGTTAAATTATCAAAATAACGGGCTTAAAGTTGTTGTCTAGCTCTCCAAAGTCTGCAGCGCCCCCTATCCATGTTTTAAGAGATACGCTTATCAAATTGGTACTGAAGAAAGTCTAAACAAACAGAATCATTTCGACGCAACAAGCAAGAAAATCTAACCATTTCCCTAGTTTTTATGACGTTTCGAATTTCGGCACCCAAATTTTCGAAAGCGCCTAGCGCCTTACCATCGCGTCAGGGACCCTACATTCCCTATTCAAAAATGTTCGTCTAGGTGTGCTCTATCGATCCTTAAAGTTTGTCACCGACGAGCTGAATCACCCTGTATATATGGAATTTAAGAGTTTGATTTCTTGGCACAAACTTTTCCACTTTTGATCAATATTTTTTGGTACTGGGTCATCCCATGATAATTGTAATTTCCACAGTTCTTGAAGAATAATTTTAGTTAGAATTACAAAAGGGGCAATCCATCCCAATGGATCAAAAAATGTTGATATAAATGACTGAATAATTTTTTTAGTAGCGATACTTTTATAATCTATATCACTCGAATTAGATTTGAAGATATGATTATCAGGATGTCATTCCACTCCTCGAACTTTTATGGCTTTATTGTCCACTACATTATGTATATTATCATTAATTGTGCATAATATTATCATTAATCAATATTATCATTCGATTGCCTGCCTATACATCATTCTTATATCAGCTGTTATTGCAATATTATTATATCTAAACCTTAATAAAAATGCAAATTAAATCATCTTATGTTTTGGGACCTACCATTAGAGTGTCGTTTAAAGATACACCTGTTGTTGTTTTAGCACTCGCACCAAAAACGACTCTTAAGTTGGTGGTTAAACTAGAACTGTTCAAGAAGAAGTGGCGTGAGATGTAATAATCTTTATTCTCTAATTTACGATCTGTATTTGAAAGAAGATCCATGTGGCCCAGAGATAAATATTATTTCATAAATTGAACATACTGATTGTAAATTTCTGGCATGGATATTAGTCTTTTCTCAAGATAAAGAAATCTTCTGTGTGCCATTTGGCGAGAATCACCTAAAATATCTCGATCCTGTTTGAATGGTAAATGCGACTGAGTACCGGCCTGTTTTTTCTCTGAAATAAGTACTCTCAAAATGCTTTCCACAAAGTTTTTCTTCAACTGTTAAAGGTTGCACATTTGCAATTTTTTCTAATTCCCAGAATGAATTTACTAACTCGTCAGTTTTTGCACTTAAATGATTTACACATACTGGATCAGTTGCCAGCGCTTCAAAATTTGTAGTATCCGATATTATCCACCCAAGTCTCAAATTTAATGCAAATGGAAAGTTAAGTTCACGTTTGTCAATTTGTGTAGTCATTAAATACATAAATACATATACACCAAATAAAATGCCAATTTTTTGTGATTTGTAAGATAATGGATCATATTGTGAAGTGGTTTATTCCACTGTTAAAATTTAAGGTTATTGAAGGAGCATTTATTTATAACTGTTAAACATTAATATTTTGCACTGTTCCGTATAATGAAGCGAACCTTAAAAAAAAACACGTGATCGTAAACAGGTTCTGGAGCGTCATCATGATATTATAACTAAATGATTTTACCTTGATTTCGAAGAAATGAAGACACAGGATGCATTAACCCTTTGAGCTCTGCCGGGTGAATTTTCACCCACATAAAATCAAAATCTTTTAATTTCCTTCAAAAAGTCTCCATTTTAATTGCAAAAACTGGGTTTTGTAGATTTTACTTGTCTTCTTAAAATCTAGATGGCAGCACTATTCTCTGCAAATATCTAGTAGGTTTTTAATGCGACCTTAAAAACACTCCAATTTTGAAGGTTTAGAAATTTTGTATTTTTCAAGCATTATAAAGAAATATTTTTCAAAGCAGATAACATTTTTTTCTCTTGGACACATCAAACATTTAATAATAATTACATGCAAATCACTAAACTGAAAATTTAAATAATTACAGGGTATAGAAATAAGTAATGGTAGAATTTTCTACCAGCAGAGCTCTAAGGGCTACAAAAACGTGCTTTGTCACTAGATGGCAGCACTAAAATTACATACCAGACAGTGTTTCAGAACCAAAAGTTAGATGCTTATAATTTAATTCCAAGGAATTTAAATTTGTGTTTAATTCAGCAGATTGACGAATTTAATATGTTTTAAATATTTCTAAACAAAAATTAAGTATTTTTAAAATCTGTTTCATCTATAAATTTGATTAGTTTGTATTTGTATATTATGATTGAAAAAATTTTAAATTTTGAATTTTCTCATTTAATAAATTTTTAAAATATTTTAATAGTCTTAGAATTTGTTTAAACCATGTAACTACTTAAAATATGTTGAAATTTCAGCAATTATAGTAATTTTAGAATAACTTTGAGGTATCATTTCTTGTATTTGCGTGTTGAGATGAATGCTCTAGAGCTCTGATGGTGGAAAAACTTCCCACGTCCCCCAGCCTAAAGGGGTATTTAAAATTTTTTTTAATCACATGGTTCAATTTCAGACAGTCCCCTAATCTCATTTTAAGTGTTTTTCTAGCATATTTTTAAAATTTTAATAACCCGGAGCTCAAAGGGTTAAATAAAAGCACTATGAATACTTGCAAAGATGTCATCACTTTATTCTTTATAGGTTGTGAAGTTGAACTGGGAGAATGGGTGCTGTCTTGAATTAGGACATGGTAGCTTCATCGTGTCTTGAATTCACCAAACGCAGAACAACGCGCAATTTAGGAATAAACATTTAAAAAGGTAAAGATAAACTGTGGAATTAGACAATTAAGAAATAAAATAGGTTCTTGCTCATAATGTATAAAAGCCGAAGTGTCCCATCGGACACGTGCTCCGGACACAACGGGGACATTCTCTACGGACCCCAGTCGAACGAAAACGTCCAACCCCGACGATACATTCACTAAGACTCGCTTTTCGAAGTGCGCGCGGAAAACGGAAGACGAGAGAGAGAAAAACAACCTCTCAACATTCGCCGCGCGGAGATAAGCACGCCAATCTGGCAGACCGATGAAAAGAAAAAACGGCGTTTCATCCCAACCTGGAGAAAGAGAGAGCAGCGCTCGGAGAAGTTGGCTGATTGCCAAAGAAGGAACTGGAGGATAATTCAGAATGAACGAGCGATAAAAACATTAAATACGATGTGGAATTGTAATTAAGGATGGATTGAAGTTAAAGGAAAAGTGGATGAATAAATTAAATGTAAATTACTATAAATAAAGATTGCATAAATAAAATTAAAAGATTTTAAACTATTGAATACGTATTTAGAGTTGGGGAGATTGAAAACAAAATATATCACACGATAGATCAGCTAACATTAAATCATTGAAATTATTGCAAATGATTGAAGGCAAAGACACATAGGGAGTATCATCTGTCAACTTATTTATAACGAAAGCTGATGTTGATACTCTAAGATCCCTTTTCAAGTGTGAAGTAAATAATAAATCAACTTCCCCATTACCCACAGTATTAAATGTTCCCAAACATGACACACAGATAGAACTGTCTTTGACCATTAATCCTAATTTGTTTACACATTCTTGTGAAATAAATGACTTCTGAGAGCCAGTATTACATAAACATCTGCATTTTACTAACTCTTGTCTAGGATTTTGAACTTTTATTAATGCGGTACACAACAAAATATGGCTCTTGTTTACTATTTGCGTTTGACTCATAATGGGAGGCACAGACTGTAGACGAAGCATTTTCACTCGCTGACTCAATCAGATTTAATTTCACTCTTATTTAACTCAGCATTTTTTATACTTTCAATATTTTTTTTCACCCTTAAATTTCCACAAATCAATTTTATCTGAAATTTCTTGTACGCTATCTATCTCGTTTTCTAATTGTTTAGTTTCCGTAATTAAAACTTCAATTTCCCTATCAAGCTTTTTAAAATCCGTTTCTTTCTGTGTTAACAATTCAATATTTTCTTCTAACTGCGTTCAATATTTTCTTCCAATTTCTTCTATTACATTAATATCATCTCCTGCGATTATACTTTCGATCTTCTTAACACGTTGAATGCCACATCAGGGAATAATTGAATCTGGCGTTTTATGATAATTCGTTTATTAGTTTTTGAGATAGATCTATTACAATAATCATGATTAAGGCAGCATAGCAGTGCGACCTGTTGAGCGATTTTTACCAAAAAGTAATCAGCATCAATGTATATGTAGGACTAACAGAATCTGAAGTCGTATGAAAATCAGTGCAGTGGTTCTTGAGATATAGCTATTGCGGAAATCGTAAAAAATGCACCATAGCAGCTCTACCTGTTGAGCGATTTATACCAAAAGACAATCAACACTAGTATATATTAAGGTCTAACTGAATCTAAAGTTTTGTGAAATTCTATGCTTTAGTTCTTGAGATAGAGCGACCGCAATTTTTTTTTCACATACAGACTCACAAAGTGAAAGATAGAGCGACAGACGAAGTGACAGACAGGCGCACATACAGACATTTTCTAAAAAGCATCAAATCGTGTTCAGAACCTTCTAAAACGTATAAATCCATCGAAAACCGGAAGTCCAAATTTTTCTGGAATCCAATACTTTCTTCCTGTAAAGATAGAAGAAAGTAAAAATGCTTTAAGTTTGAAAACGCGTGCGATAAATAAGAAGAAAGCAATTATTATTGAATTACCATTATTAGATAGTCTTGTTACCGAATACTTTTGTGTGTCTCTGTAAATGCTATGCACACCTTATTCGTTAGTAAGCATCTTGAAGTACATCTGAGTGATATAGATCAATTCGAACATGCTTGAAATAGTGTAATATTATTAAAGTACACCTCAAGCTATTTTTCTCGATAGATCCAAATGTAACGGAATACTTTTGAGTGTCTCTGTCTTGGAAATTGCAAAAGAACTATAACTGCTACACACTTCATTTTCAACACCGAATAAGGCATAGTAAACCTTAATAATACGCAGTAGAGTGCCAATTATCCGAACCAGTCAGGATCGACCCTAGTTCGGATAAGCAAACGTTCGGATAAATGGACAGACAATTTAAGGGATGTTTCTGACTATACTAAATCCTTCATACTTTATCCAGGCTTAGGTCTGGCAACACCAGTTACTGCTGGCGTGTTTTATTTATTTATTTATTTTTACTTTTTTATCATTTAAAATTTTCTTTTTCTCTTTTTATCATTTTCTGAACTCCAGAAATTATAATTTAAGCAAAATTTGTTGCTTATTTAGAAGAAACATACTTTTCAATGCTGTCACATTTGAAATTCTTTTTAAATAGGTTAGTTATTGCAACAGCGTTCTTCAGCCGTTCGAGCCATTTCATAGCTGTTTCCAAATATTCACAGGCTTCGATACACTCTCAAAAAAAACTTTATTCAATTCACGGAAATTCTACTGGCAGCAGCGCTGCCGGGAATTTTCCGTGAATTTACTCATATCCGTTTCCCCCCACCCCTCCGTTACAGGAGGTAAAATATCCGTCAATTGAAGAAAGTTGGGAAAAAGCAAAAGCAGCCGACCTTAGATTCGAACCAGACATCTCAGCGTTACGAGACGAACGCGCTAGCACTGAGCCGTAGTTGTACAGCAGCGAAATGCTTTGAAGTAAATATGTTTTCTTCAGACGGGTATGACTTGATCAACTTATTTAAAGCTTTTAATTTTGAAGTTCATTTCGAGAAAATTTCATCTTTAATGAGATTGGCGCTGTGTATTCTATACTTTAGTATTAATATGGTATAAAAATATGAACTTTAAATAGTTTTAGGTACATTGCTAGAGGCAAAATACGAATATTATATTTTTATTCGATGAAATTTTTTTAAGTAATATCTTTTTTTTTTCCATTTAATTTTCTTAAGTAAAATATATTTTAAATGTGTTCATTTAAAATATATTTTAAATGCAAATATTTATTTATAAACAACTTTATAAATTCAACATTATTTAACTATATTCAACTTTAAAAAATAAATTGTGAGTACTATTGAATGAATGAGAAAAGTAATTGTTCTTTATTTTTAAATTCGAAAACTTTTTTGTCTTTTTTAATTAAATTAGGAATCTTAATTTATAGAATTCTTGGTTTTTCATTTTTAAAATAAATTCAGATTTTTTACTAATAGACCCAATATGCATGCGTGCTAGGAATGAACGGAATTTCTCCATCTTTTTAAGACGTTCGGGGAGAATTCACGGATAATACAAGTTTTCTAGGAGTACGGAAATTATTTGTAAAAAATCAGGAATAATTTAGTGTATATTGACGAGTTTTTCTGACAGTGTATGTGATGGACTTGGATAATTTTCAGAGCATTCGTTTTCATTTTCTTTCATTTCACCCCCTTTCCGAAAGCCTTTTATTCTCTTATTACGGCTACCAACGATACACTAATCGGGTTTTCGATCTCGCATGCTAAATCTGAAGGGAAGGGGAAATACAGAAATAAAGTGTTTGGATAATTGGAAGTATGGTTAAAAAAATTTTTGGTACTTTTCGGTTAGCCGGGCGCCAGTGTTATATATACATATGTATGCATATCTATATATACATATATATGTATATTTATACATATATTGAAGCTATATGTATACATATATACATATGTGTGTATATATACATATATATGTACATATAGATATACATACATATGTATATATAGCACTGGCGCCCGGCTAACCGAAAAGTACCAAATTTTTTTGAGAGAAATGGGCCGTTCGGATAATTGGATGTTCGGTTAAAAAATATTTTTGAAAGAGATAAGCTGTTCGGATAATTGGAAGTTCGGTTAGTTGGAGTTCAGATAATCGGCGCCTACTGTACATAAATTGCAAATCAATCCGAGTATAATTACGCGAGTTAAAGTACGGACAGGCGGAAGACAGAGAAACCGAATTCATAAGCAGTTGTCAACTATGCTTGAAAGTTAAAAGATCTGTTACATACGAAAATTGATCCAGTCCAAGCTATCAACAGATCAGGGGTATATATTATACCTTTCAAAAAATACAATAAAGACGTTCTTTATGTAGGCATGACAATGAGGAAATTTAGAGATAGTATAAAAGAACATGAAGCAGATTTCAGGTTAAATAGACAAAGTACTGCGTTAGCAAGATTAGCTCAAATTCAGCCTACAAATGTATATTTCAATAAATCCAAAATTATTTTTCAGCCAAGTAATTACCAGAAACCAATTATAAGAGAATCCCTTGAAATAATTTCTAATAAAGGTACAGTACGTAACAATGCATTGTCATATGACATCCATGGAGTCATGAAAGCTTGTTTTTCTTAAAAGATTGAATACCTTTTCCTCTCCACTTATCTTCTATAATCTATACCACTATTAAATTACAATGGTTTTCTCTTGATGAATAAGAACAAAGAGAAATAACAACATATAAACTGACGATGACCATGTGAATTTGGCCGAAAACGATTTGGGATTTTAATTTGATTTTTAATGTATTTTTAAGTATTTTAATTTATTTAAAATAATTGTATATTATACATATCGTTCACCCGCAAGAAAATTGACACATCTCGACAAAAATAAATTTTACAGGAGAGGCAAATAAAGTTTCGCATTTTTTTAATGTAACGTAAAACGATAGTACTTAACTCTGCATGCAGCTGTAAAAGTGTACAAAAAAGCACTAAAACCTTTAAGAATCAATACATAAAAGAGATTAGGATGAATTTAGTAAATTTGTACCTCTTATCCTAATAAATGTAACCCCTTGTTGAGTTGTGACACTTTTCTTCTTGCACAATTTGTCAAATTTCAGTCGCCTTTAAAAATAGTACGTGCAAAAATGTGGATTTTTAAGATTTGTAAACAAAGTTGAAAGTGTTTATGAATTCAGTTTGTCTGTCTGTCTGTTTGAGCTTCTGTCTGTCTATCTCTTTGACCTCATGTCTGTCTGTCTATCTGTCTGTCTGTCTGCCTGTCCGTATGTCCGTCCGTGATCTAACTCGCGTAAATATAATCCGATTGTCATGAAATTCTTAGATGTTCTTGGGTACCATTGTGGAATGTTTCATATTGTAAATTATGTCTATAGCATTTACAGTTCATTTACAGGGGCGCTCAAAAGAATTTTGTTACATTACGGTCTTTGGGGAAAAATCAATTGTGGCGTATTGTAATGATATCACACTATTTTAAACATACTGAAATTTATATATGTATCACTGAGGTGTACTGTGGCATTTGGTGTAAAATACGATGTGCATAGAATATATCGTTCATTTACAAGGCACACAAAAGAATTTGGCTGAAGAAGAAATTTAACTATTGAAGCCTATGAACAATAAGTGCTGGAAGTGCGTTTGCAGTTGTACTACACGTTTTTAAATTGAACTGGTTTTTTAAAATATTACTTGGTGTGGATAATTTCTATAGATCATATACAGGGCTGCACAAAAGTTCTCAAGTACATTTTCGCTTATTCACGGAGATGGCGGAATTCAAATTTCCAACTATGCTATGCGTTTCACTGATTTAACTTTTAGCATACTATGTAGTATACATACAAATCCATAGATAATACACAGGGCTGCACAGAAAAAAACTGATATTTTTCCGACTTGATTGCAATACCAGAAATTGGATTTTCAAATGCGGTATGATTTTTTCAAATTGTGCATTTAGGTATGATATTTCACCTTAATAAACTGTGAAATTCTGCTACAGAAGACTGAATGTGCTGGAAAGTGCTACATAATCTATGCTGGACGCATGATTTTTTGTTCTTTATTTTAAATCACAATGTTTTAACTTCAATATATTATCATTTATTATCAAAAATATTAGTTTGCATCAATATAAGAATCAACCCCAGATTCATAACAAGGTTTCCAGGAAATTAAATTAAAAGAAAAAGCATATTTCAAAACTTTTCTATAATTATTATACAACTATAATTTTATAATTGCATTTCAGCGAAACAAAATTATAGTTACTACAAAATAAATATACAAAATTAGTATACAAGAACTGATTATTAAATTAATAAATCACGTAGAGATAACATCATCACAATATTTTCGATAACAATTGAAAAATAACGGAAGTAGGTAATTTAATTTTATTGCTTTTCGATAGTAATAAATACTTATTAGTTGAAAATATTTCTGTATATTTATAAACTACATTGTTACAAAAAGTAACCTTACTTAGTTGAACAAAAATACAATAATTATTGGTAGCTGTTTAGTAATAATTCAAAAAGGAATATGTATTCTCAGTTTTCAGAGTTATTTTACCCGAAAGCATGGACAGATTACTACTTTCTTTTGTAGGTTGTTCAAACTTTTGAGAAACAAAAATAATTATTAATGTCAAAATTATAACAGATAATTATCACAATTTTTTTTATAAATACTTAATTTAAAATGAAAAACTAGATAAGCGGTTTTATCTTTTCTTTTTTAAATTTGCCATTCTTATAAAAATAAATATTGCAGTATTTTATGTGGCTTTCTCAAACTGAAACTTTATTTTAAAAAGTTCTGTATGGATGCTACACAGTCCTTTATCTTCACTGTATGTCATAATAATTGTAATATCTTCATTGTTGTCCTTTATCTTCATTTTTAATGTAGAAAAATAGGGGGCATACCTTTAAGGAATATCCTTGCCGGAAGCAATAAAGACGAGCAATCTTGTTTCTTTCGTTTATTCAAAGGAAAGGGTTTCGAATACACTTTATGTAAATGTAAAAGCTCTCTTTTACCTCTAGCTTTAATTTCAAACTCAGAAAAATCACCTTGGTCATAAGATTATTTTACTTTGAATGAAAAAGGCATTGATTTATAAAATCTTAAAATTTTGATCCCGGAAAACTGAACAACGTTTCCTTCATTATCTTTCAAATAACTCCTAAGCACACACCATTTCGCCACTCAATCAGAATGAACTAATTCATTCATTAAAAAATGACGCCCCATCTTTTTGGCGTTCTAATCAATGTCACGACCTGTTGAGGGATGTAAATTTGGCTGTAATTTTTTTTATTATTTGTTTTTCTATTAATGAATGGACAGCATCGCCCTCATTTTACGTGTGTCCACAGATCAAAAATTTTATTGTTATTTTATAGATTTTTAGCGTCTTAACAGCACGCTTGAATAATGAAATAATATTTTTATTTTTATTTTGCCAGTATCACATTAAAAAGTTAATTTTAAATTTTCACCGTCAACACGTGAAGCAATGTTTTGTAAGTACACCCACATACAGTTACCTATTTTATTTGCTTCAAAATTCATTCATTCATTCCAAAATTGACATTCGATAACATCACTACCTACCTGACAAATTGTAAAGTTGTAACTATTAATCTATGGTCCAACTATTAATCTTTTGATAATAAATTAATCGCCAACAGAGCGAGATTTCGCCAAATAAGGAAATTTTCATATTTTTATTACTAACGCAATAAAGAATTTTATAAATTGTCCGAGTCTGAGATATGGAAAACTTTTTGCGAGATGTGTCGTTTCTCTTGTTTCATCACTGCGCATTTGCTATAAAGAAAAAGTGACACATAGTAGTGTAATATAGGGGTTTTCCGTATAGCGACACGAATAATTATGTGCCTGAAGCAAGACGAACCTATGACATACCTATTTATGGAATAAAACACAAAATGAATTTTTGCGAGATGTTTCACTTTTCTTGCGGGTGAGCGATATGTACTTAAAAGCGATTTTAGTACGTTTTATTTATGCTTTATACGAATTTTAATTATTTACTCAAGATGAATTTATCACTAGAATTTTAACATTCCTTCATCGAAAATTAATATGGTGTATTATCTAGGAGAAAGTTGAAGAAAACGAATTTTGTTTAGATCTCAAACTTTAACAAATAGACAACTCTCAATACAAAAGAAATTCTATGAATGTTACATTTTTTTCTTTGGATTTAAGTAAGATAAAAGTTTTCGATGACTGGTACAAGCGATAAAGGAGTTACTTCCGTTATTCTTGTTTCTTGATTGAAAGCAATCTTGTGGGAAATTTGGGCATAGTTTTCCATTGGAGGAAATGTACGAATTTTCTGTAAATAAAACTGCTATTCCACAATGTTTTTTTCAGCATTGCTTTAAAACAAAGCAATAAAATAAATTCTTTCATTCCCACGTGAATAGGGTAAACCTTTAAATTAAAAGTTGGAAAACATATTCCTTTATTTATGAACACTGTGAGAAAAAGTGAAACGTTTCTTGAACCAGTTAGAAAGCCTTACAAAAATGCAATATAACTTCTTTTCAGTTACTAATGTTCCTTTATCTTCTTAAATATCAGAAACCAATAGAGTTTGGAGACTTAAAGAAACATTTCTCACACCAAAATTTCTTTTGCTGCCCGTAATTTTCGGTAACGTTTCTGAGTAGCTTTTAAAGTATATTAATCAGTTTTCTCAACTTGATAACAACACAAAATATTAGTTTTTGGAGGCTATCAATTCTCACGTACGCATTTTCATGTTCAACAAACATATTCAACAGACAAAAATGTTATATTAGATCATTAACATTGACATTAAAATGAACATTATTGTGTTATTTTGCGCGTATAAATTCTTTTTCAAAATTTAACATTTCCATAATTTAAATAATAAAACTTCGTATATAGCACCATAAAATCAAAACATCACACAGGACGCGTTTCGAGGTGGAAAATATAACAGCCCATCATCAGTCAATTCTTTTCTTTTCTCCTTTCTGATCATGCGTGACCTTGACCCTTACGGACACGTGTTTACATTGGCTGATGACGGATTGTTATATTTTCCATCTCGAAACGCGTCCTGTGTGATGTTTTGACTTTATGTTGATTTATATAAAGTTTTATTATTTTAATTGCGATTTATTGCCAGTGTTTCGGTGCTGTTTCAACTGTAAACCTTTTCATGTTCAAGACACGTATTCAACAGATAAACTTACTGAATTAACAGCGTAAAATGGACATCATTTTGTTACCCTTGCATGTAAAAATTCGGGTTTGGCTGTCGAAATGTTACTTGAGAATTGATCTCATCCGAAAAACCGATATTTTGTGTTGATCCTGGATTCAGATAACGGAAAAATACATAGTAAAAACTACTCTTATACGTTTTCAAAAAATTAAGTCAGAAAAAGAAATTCTTGTTTCAGAATTGCTTTTTTAAATACCGAAAATCTATTGATTTCTGTAATTTCTGATTAAATAGGGATACTTTTAGGACTTGTTAGCAAATCCGCAGAAGTTATATTATATTTTTGCCAACCTTCTTTATAGAACTAAACTTTTTTTTATAAAGTATAGTTCTGATAAAAGTAATACCACTAAAATAATATAAAATAAACAAAAGAAGATTTTTTCCAAAATTTTGAATTTCTAATTTCTAAAGGGTTAAGCACGCAAGAGTCAACAAACAGAATACTAAATAACAATATACAAAGAAAGGAAACAGTTTTATTAGACAAAATTAATGCTTTATTTAAAAAATTACAGATGTCGCATGCGAACATTTACTTTAAAATGCATATAAACGATATTCATGAGCTTAAAATTATTACACTTATTTATATTGACAAACATATCACTTTCAGCAGAGCTTTTTATATGATTTATATGTTAGTATATCGTATGATGACCAAGAGAAGCTCTGACTTAAAATAATTTGCCATATTCAACTCATTTTAAAATATCAATTTAAAAGAATACTGTTGTTGAAGAACTTAATTATAATACTAAAATTTTCTGGAATCAGTTATTGGAATTAATTGTTGCCTACCATTTTACAAACATTAAGTGATGAGAACTAATATCAAAAGATTAATTTCATCCTAAGCATTCTATTCATCACACTTTAACAATTTAGATTTATAAATCAAATATAAAACTAGAATGTTCTTCCTTTTTTAATAATGTTTACCATTTATAACCACATGAACAAACGTAAGTATTTAGATTTCTTTTTACAACTGACACATCGACGATTTAAAGGGAATGTGGTTCTAAAGCACATTATCAGGTTGAGAAGAAATACGAGAAATTAAAATCACAAGCTGATTAGTTAAAATACAAAGAAAAAACAGTGATGAATCATTGATGATGACATTAAAGGAGAGTAAAAGCTATATAACAGCAGTGATCATCCACCATTACTTTTTCTCTTGTTTCTAAATATTAAAATATATAGATAAAAGCACGAGTATAAATCTGGCAAATTTAGTTAAAGGAGTTTAGGTTTGTAACATTTTAGTAACATTTGTTTCGTAGAAGTATAGTAGTAAATATTTTAGAAAATAACAGAGAATTTCATGTGATCAAAAACGCTGACTTTTAACTTCTTACAAAATACTTCATTTTACAGAATATGGAATTACAAATATTGGTTGTACGATTGAGAAAAACAATAATATTCCTTTATAATAATTTTTACTTTATCCTTTATCGTAATAATTTAATTCAAAAGTAATTGCTTGTAAAGTGGCATATTACTACAATATAAACTAGCGAAACACAATACCTTGGCACTCTAAATAAAATATCAATTTCTTTCTTAAGACCACGTTTACTTATAATTGTCCGAAAAACATGTCAACTTTGCGATTTGTTTTTGAGACAATAGACACGACTTATGAACATTCTGTTTTTTCAAAAATATTAATTAATCTATGAAGAATTGAATCATATAAAAAAACAAGTAAAAATTAAATTTAAAAAATCAAAAAACTCGACTGCGTAAAAAGCAAACTAATTAATTATTTCTCATCAATGTGAAACTATTTTTTACATTACTTACCATTTTTTTTATCTACTTGTATTGATGACTTTTAAGTTGTGTTTAATTGTTAGTTCCTATCTGTAAAAACTGTTTTGATGATGCCTATAGATATCTTTGAAGGTTAGAATTGCAGTAAAGCTAGAAATCCTACCTACACAACTTCCAGGTTGTGTAGTATTTAAACGGAGCTTCTGACTGTAAAATAGTCAGTGAAACATCGTCTTCATTTTGAAAGACCTATCCAATGATATGCCACTCAATATGGTGCGTAAATTTTTTTAAATCTCTACCGCTATTTTTAATTTATAAAAACAAAACCTAGCCAATAACCATCGAACGGTTAAGACGAATCAACAGAGACTCATTCATTAAAATTAATCCAGCCGCTGGGATGTTTCGAGGTTATAAAGAAATCCACATACCCAGATTCGTGTGAAACACATAATCCTTCTTGGCAGTCGAGTAAAAAATAAGATGGTGCCCAGTATGGTTGTCTGAACAATCTCGGGGTAGGAAAAAACTGTCGATCTACGTAGGTTACAGCTTATTCAAAACATGAAAACACAAATGCATTTCTTAATTTAATTCCTACTGGGAAGATCTAGGTAAGTTATAAAATTATAACTCGGTTACGGCCTTGATGAGCAACCCAAAAATAAGAGGTGGAGTAAACAGGTAAAGCTCCCTTTATTACCTTAATTTTATTGATTGCAGGTAAACAATTAATAATAAGGATCGTATAAGTTCCTAGTTGAAGAGGGAAAACTAATTAAATTTAATTTCATGAAGTAAAACTAAAATTAACAATTAATTTAAATACTAAATTAAATTAAGCCTAAGCGTTGTATTATTTTTTTAACGATTCTCAACTTTATAGAAAAAAGACTGCACTAGAATTTAAAATTATGAAAATCTACGAGGTTCAGTTTTAACGGTAACCTGTCACCAGCATATCGATGAGGAATAAAAAAAATACACACCTCTCAACCTGGATACAATAATTAATTTAGTAAACTACATAGACATCTATTTATATAAAATCCAAGTCTCTGTGTGTCCCTCACTATTCCGGTAGGACCGCCTCACTGAAATGAGTAATTGTTGAAAAATATTAATGCAGCGTTACCACAGTAGCGCCAAATGTGAGCCAACTTGGCGATAGCTGGCTAATTTGGCGAAATTCCCATTTAAAACGATTAATCTTTCATAATGGAGGTCACAGAAATTTAATTTAAACTCCACTCTTTTAAGATATTTTTTCGAAATCTATGGGTGAGAATTTAAAGTACATCTTTACATCTTCCTCCCGATGCTACTAATAAAATAACCGCCAATAGACAACGGTGTACTGTGTGATCTCCTAACTGCGCGATTTTAATGTGCTTTAGGTACTTTTCCAGTATAGGTGCCTTGGCGAAAAAGGAAATTCGGTAACATATTTTCCGGGAACCTATTAACTTTCATTTTATATACACCCGCAATTTTTTCGATATTTACACGATTTATTTAACATAAAAAAGCCGTTTCTCTAATTTTATACAGAAACAGATGTAATTGGTACATAAAAACATCAATAATATACATATAAAACAAACAAAAACGCTCATCAAATTTGTTTTCATAGCTGTTTATATGATTTGACAACAAATCTCTATATTTTTCCGTTATACGGACACCATGCCAAAATGTATGCTAATGCGCCAATTATTTCAAAATGCTAAAAGAAATTTGTAATTTTATGCCAGCAGTTTAATATGAGTTTTATTTTATTGCTTTATTTTATAGCAGTTATTTGTTCACTTATTTTAATTATATATTTGTGATTTGATGAAATAGTTCGTAAAAGTCTGGAATTTTCAAATGTTATATTTTTTAAATGCTCACTTTAGTATCGACGATAATTTTTCTTTTATTTTTCAAATGCTTTAATTCACGATTTTGCGCCAACTATTACGCTTGGCGACAATGGTGTCCGCATAACGGAAAAGTACCCAAATCTCACTTTCTGATGACCAAATTACACCAAGCTTTTTTAAAAAAAAAATGTCAAAGCCCCTACAGTGGAAAAGTACCAAACTGTCTATTATTTTGCGCTATCCGTGTTATAGTTTGTACTATATTCAAGGGGAGTGGAGCGAAGAGTTTAAACATTAAATATTAAAGTTTCGGCACAGATGTCATATACGCCCCATATTGGCGCGATTTTTTCTGACGCCAATGTCATATACACAATGGGTACTTAACAAAGTGTCGTAATTTTGCTTGATATGGTAATCCGGATGTTGTTGTATGTTGTTGATGTTTTCGCCAAATTGGCGTCGGAAAAAAATCGCTCCAATATATGATAACGTATATGACAACTGTGCCAAAGTTTCTATAAAGCAGTATAAGACTAAAAAATTAAGAATAAAATAAATGCAAAATAAGACTAAAGAAGAAAGAAAAATCATGCGTTAAGCATAGAATATGAAACACTTTCCAACACATCCTAAATGGTTTAACAAAACTTCGTTATTTAAGGAAATAAAGTAAATAAGATAACGTTACTTCTTAGAGATCCCGTCGACCAATTTTGCCAAATTATATAAATTGCCAAATCAATAGTAAAACATTAATAAAAATACAAATAAAACGTCGAATTAATGGTTTTATTGGCCATTATTGGCATTTAATTAATTAATTAATGGCAACCATTATTGGCAATTAATCTTACAATTTGGCGACAGTAATTTGGTAGACGGGATAACTAAGAAGTACCAAGATAACTAAGTAAACATTTTAGAAAACACATAAAAAAATTAAAAAATTGATTTCAGCAATTACCGTCCATAGCCAATAGTACCGTTATTACATGCCACTATTTAGCTAAAATTTAATTTAAACTACTCTTAAAACTATTGAAATCACATTTCCAGATATTATCATCCATAGACGGTTATGTATCCAATTCTTTGCGCGACCATGTATATCATTTTATCTATATTCTACAAACATTTCTTAGGAAACTAAATGCAGTTCAGCGTAAAAATGCATAACTCCTTTAAAAACCACCTTTAAGCAATTTACTCTTATACTCAATAACCCTTACGAATTCTTTTGTGTAGCCCTGCATATGAACTATAGCATTTATACACGCAGTATATTATGCATAAATGTAGTGAAACATAAAAGCGC
This sequence comes from Maratus speciosus, assembly GCA_963932465.1. Classification (NCBI taxonomy): domain Eukaryota; kingdom Metazoa; phylum Arthropoda; class Arachnida; order Araneae; family Salticidae; genus Maratus; species Maratus speciosus. The sequence continues at coordinate 350,400,669 of OZ010795.1, read as the reverse complement.
ATATCATAATTAAAAATGCATTTCTAGCAATCATTGCTTATGTACAATACTTCGGAGAAAAGTTTCTTGGCGAGAAAGAAGTTTGCCAACGTATTTTCTGACAACCTATTTACTGCTTCATACTCACAAGTAATTTTTTCCATATGTATACAATTTGGCACAGATGTCATATACGCGATATATATTGGCGCGATTTTTTTCCGACGCCAATTTGGCGAAAACATCAACAGCATAAAACATTCGGGTTTACATTAGCAAAATAACGACACTTTGGCGCCAGTTAACTACCCGGTGCGTATATGACATCGGCGTCAAAAAAAAAAAAAAAAAAAAAAAAAAATCGCGCCAATATGGGCGTATATGATATCTGTGCCGACAATTTAATTTAAAAAAAGCTATTTACCCATTTTTATAAAGAAACAGAAGTAATTTTTGCACAGATGTCATATACGCATGGGGGTTGGCGTGATTTTTCTATGACGCCAATTTGGCAGAAATCTCGCTTTCGAATACCAGTTACTTATATATTTTTCAATTATTTGCTATCATTTTGAAAAGGAAATAACTATAAACAAATAAAAGTTTCAATAATAACTATAAAACAAAGCAGTTTATATAATTAAAAAACAGAAAATAAAAGTAAATAAACAATTTATTAATAAATAAATAACAACAGCCGGGTCACCATAGCAGGCAAAATAACACCATTTTAGCGCCAGTTAGGTATCCCGGTTCATATCTGAAATCTGTGCCGTAATTTGTATATAAAAAAAATTATATATATTTTGAAACGATTTTTTTATGCATATAAGTGCATATATAAACAAAGATAAAAGTTCATTAGATTTGTTTTCATAACTGTTTATATATTTTCGCAACATATCTCACTTTCTGATGCCCGAATCGCGCCAAGCTTTTTTTAAAAATGCGCTATAATGGAAAAGTACTTAAATAAATAATTAACAGAAATAACAAATTATACAAACTAAAACTTTTTATTTCGAGATCAAAGCATTGTTTTTAATTTCGGTTAAAAATACATATATCCTTGGATAACTTCAATTGAAATTAGTTTCACAGCTTAATATCTCATTCCATAAATCTAAACAAACACAAGTGATTCATTCATCGTGAAACATCAAAAATATTAAATCATTGAGGTAATCATTCACAAAGTAAGTTCTCCAACAATCAATGGGCAATATTCTAATGACGTCATAGTATGTAAAATAGTGGCGGTATCGTTTGTTTATGGTTAGTCATCACAAAGATTTAATTTTGCGATGTCTCTTAGTTACATTATTTTATTGTCATATTTATGAGCTCAGAACAAAAGCCAATTTTTTCATTATTTAGTTATTAAAGACGGGAAAAAATCATAAATGCATGATTTGAAAATTTTAAATAATTTTCTTTCTTAATACTAAAAAATAACATCGGGAAGTAACCAGCGGGTTTAAGTTAAATAAGTTTAACTGTTTAATTCTGTTGTAATATTTAAAATAACTGTATTTATTAGATTTCAGTGCTCAACATCAGGGCCCGATTAAACTTTGAAGTTAGAGGAAGTACAATGTCATTTCAGGATCTTTCTTTTGGAGAAGCTTTTCTAAATTCTATATATACATGGAAAATCTTCAGTGTTAGAAATATTATTCCTAAGATTGACATTAACACGAGAACAGCCTGCAATTTTACACAAGTTTTTGAAAGCTACTTTATATCAGAAATTTTACTAAAAACTGGTTACTTTTTTGTTATAGCGGCCCACACTATTAGGATTATGACAAGTTGCAGCCAATTTCGCCAACGTCGTAACCAAGATCGTGAAGCACACACATATAATACCATATAATACCATTTCATGAAATCGTATACGATAATTTAATAGTTTTTAACCTTACTTCAAGTGTGTTATTTATTTATTTTTAAGGCTCAACAATCTAAATTGTCCAATATATGAATTAAAAAAAATGTAAACAAAGATTGAATAGACATGACCGCAAAAAGCCTGAAATCCGCATAACACTTGGAACCAAACTGTGCAGATTAGTGGTCTTCTACTGTACACAGTTTTTCATAAATGTGTTTCGTTCTTAAAATGTGTTATTTTCATCTATCACTGCGGAACAAGCGAGAAAACTCGTATTCTTGCACATGAGATGTATATATCTTTGTATCTAAATTTCCGTCATTTTTGACGGGCTACCTTTCTAGTAAATAATAAAGATAAAGTTATTAATATTTTACAAATAATTTATTAACATGCATTAATTAAAGTCAGAGTACAATTATTATGACAGGGTAACTCCGGGAGAGTCGCCGCATACGAGATAGATGCCGCACCCCTTGTATTTCTTGTAATTATCGATAGGTGGTCGTCAAACGCACAGCATAGGTGCGCAATGAGATTATTTTAACCAGTGTATAGCGTGAATCCCATTTCGATGTTTACTTGTAGAAGTACAATCCTTAATTTGACGTAAGTGCATGATTTCACTGTCCAAACTTATAAACACGTTATGTTTAAATACTTTTCATACACTAATTACTAAATGCATGCATGATTTCGAAGTCAAAACTAAGTGCAGCGTTTGTATAGAGTACTGTTTGTATAGAGTACTGTGTGTATGTTTACGCCATTCCCCTTAGCGATGGCAGGTAACTGTGATGGCCGACGTCTGCACCATGTAAAATGGGATACATGCCGCACTGCTGTTCCGGAATACATGCCGCAGTTTCTTATGTACGGGATGATTAAGTGTTATTAACTTTTCCTTTTCTTTTCGCATAGACTAAACATGTTAGGCATGTTATTAAGTTCACTAAAACCAAAGGGGAAAAAGGGGAAAATAAAAAGTAAGAAGGGCAAGAAAGATGCAAGTCAAGATGATAATAATGAAAAATTGGATTACGCGTAAGGCAGACGTTCTTTGCAAACTACTCCAAAGAAGAGGAGCCCCACCAGTGGCCGAGAGGTTCTGCTCTCGAAGCTGGTAGACGGGAGGTGCTGGGTTCGATCCCAATCGCGCCCGTCGGCCTAATCGTTCGGAGTTTTCGTGGTTTTCTTCGAGCCGTGGATCTTCCATGCGTTAATACGGATTAGGTTCCCTTAGAAAGACCCCCACGGAGGGCACTCCCCCCGGGCCTATATCCCTCGTGTAGATAATTGGCCGTCAAAAATCAACCCAACCCAACCCAAAGAAGAGGAAGTGTAATTGGCTTTGTTGTATCATGTGTTTAAATGTAGTTACATAAAGACTGTACTTTTTCGACACTTTTTCTGTAGATTGTAGTCGAAAAAACAGGTCTCTTAACCCATTCATGACCATAGGTGCATATAAGCACTTTCATAAAGAGCTTTCAAAATTTGTTTCTGGCACCAGTAAAAAATAAAAGTAATATTTGCTTTGTTTAATTAGAGCATTTTTAATGATTATTTAAGTAATGACAACTTCTTTTAAAAAAGTGGTACCAACCGAATACAATTTGTGTAAAGCCACCGGTCCCGGAAGGGTTAACAAATAAATTATGTAACCACAATTTCACTTTTTTTCTTTTCCCTTTCTAATACATTGATATTACGTTGTTGTTGAAATAACAATTAAAATTTAATGTAAAAAAAAAATAAGTCAATAATTTTAATAATGAAAGTAGGCAACACTTATTAATTTGAATCTATTAATACGTTTCATCGTACTCAATTAGTTTCATTTTGTTATTACATCGTTAATTATAGCCCAGATATGAATACTTTTTTTTAAATATTTTTATTTATAATTTCGTTCTGTTCTTATTACAAGCGCGGCATAACACCGCACAAGTGCGGCTTCTCAGTCTGAATGTACGGGTGACGCGCCGCAGTGTAATGTTTTAGAAAAAAATTGTAAAAAAATATTAATAATCTGTTTTGAATTTTTTGTCGCACTACACACGTTGTATATTTACTATTGAATAGCACAGCATGATTTTTTTCATTTTATGTCCACCATAGGACTTTATATACAGATTTAAAAAAATGTGCGGCATAAATCCCAGAATTACCCTAATAAATGCAATTAATTTAAGTTTTTTTCTCTATAAATTTTCATAATAGACATATTAATTTAGGTAACTCTTCTACTAACTGTAGACAGATCCTATCGCTTTTGTTTTAAATATTTCATTTTCATACGCATATAAGTATATAAGAGGCTACCTTTGATTTCATAGTTTGATTCAATCGTCTTTTATAAGCTCATACACACGGTCCTTACAATTTAGGGTTTTGCGGTAGTCCATTTTATGCAATGCATTTTTTATACAATTTAGTAGTCACTATACTATCAGAACCTTATTATAAAACAATCCATTTTTTTACGTGTCAATTACGATAAACATTTTCTTAAGAGAAAATACAGTCTCTTAATATGGTATCATATCACAATTTCTATATCCGGTTAACCAGACATAATTTTTTTTTTTTAAGTAGTGATATTTTAAAACTACTCACTAAACATAATGATTCGTAATGATACTCGAGATGAATTTCTCTGTAGAGGTGGTACGAAATTGCGGGACTATAGGGGCCCACTTTTTCGGCTCAACACTCATTGGATTAAGGACGGCCTCGGGTCTCGTCCCTTTGCGACCTGAACTTGATCTCACTGTGATTTCCCTTCACTGTAAAAAAATTATGTAACATTACTCAATAAATTGGTTATTTTATGGAGTAATTTAACCGATATAACTGGTGTTGTGTTACATTAATGTGTAATATTACACCAGTTATATCAATTTAAATTACACCATTCATAAAGGTTAAAGTACTCCAAAAAATTGGAGGCATGCTGCCACCAGTTTTATGGAGTAACGTTACATAATTTTTTTACAGTGTTGGTCATTTGTCCACAACGAACATCCCTTAAGATTGGGTAGTGAGTTCACTCAGATCCTCAGTCCTGCGAGCCTCCTCTGCTGTACACATACTTTATTTACGGCTGACGTATATTGCCGTCATAAATAAGAGTTTGCCGTAAATGTCATCCTACTGTGCCACTGAGTTTTATTGGCATTCCTGTAATAAATTAACGTTGCAAACAAGTCTCCTTGTGTGGTCTAGGCCCTAGAAATTCCCATATGTTGGACATCACATATATACTTCACTTTACACTTTACGCAATACAACATATACACTTTATATACATTTTACATACATACATATTCTTGAAAACCAAATTTGATTAATATACATTATTTTTATTTTATCAAGTTTGCATTTTTGCTGGAAACTTGAGATGCAGTGTAAATACACCAGCAAATCCTTACTGAAGTTTTAAGAAAATTAATAAATGATGGACATAAGAAATTAGTGCTTTTACCAATTTTTGAGCCTTTGGTTTAGAATAAAAAATATTTTATATCGACAAGTTTATCATATTATATGTTCATTCCATGGTCAAGAGTGTTTATTTTGCTAATGTTTGCCATTCGTCCATTTTGCACAAAATTCAAAAGTGGCAAAAGATTTAAAAAAAAAAAATAAATGTTACTTACATTTACGAATTAACCACATTTTGTGAAGCCACTTTTAGGGCTATAAAATGAACAAGTGCGAGCTTACCATAAATGGTTCCCTTGTTAGTCAGCTAAATATTCTTGGGCTATGCAGAAGTCCTTTATCCTTCATAATATTCCATATCAGCTTCTTATTTTAATTATTTAGCAATGAAAGCATTTTTCACATCGCTGGATATAAAGCATTTTAAATTCTAAACAAGAAATTCCTCAGTACTGACGACGAAAATCCTGCTTTCTAGACCAACAGAAATTCTCAAATTTTCATCGTTCTTAATAAAAAATCTTTGTTTATTAAATAAATTTGCAGTTTTATATGTAGCGATTTACGGAGTTTTATAAGCTGCCCTCCATTTCCAGCCGGATTGCCATCGGAATTTTTTTTTCCCTCTTAGGTTAGTTTTCGCATCAGTGTTTTGTTTATCTAATTCTGTATACAATTGGGGGTTCTGTCGAAGCTTAGCACTAAAATGGAGAAAATAAGTGAATAAAAAAATAAAGACTGTAATATATATATATATATTAAATATGCTTTTATTAACATTCACATTATCCTCATAAAATTTTGAAAATTCACTATTTTTTTTTCATTTATTTTTTTTCTGCTTGCTGGGGTTTGTTAATCTAGCCTTTCTTCCTTTCTTTATATTACAACTCTAAAAAATATTAAAATAGAAATTTCTCTACATTTTTAATATTATACTTTAAAGTCATTGTATTTTTATTTATACTCTAGTATCTATAAAAAGTTTTAAGCTTAATTATTTAATAAAATAATTTAAATTTCCAACTTCTTGTGCTTTTCCTAGCTTTTTCTCAATTTATTTTAATGTTGCAAACACAGTGTAATTGAATATTTCATGTCATTATTGCAAACAATTACGAAACTATTTACTATATTAGGCTGCAATATTAATCCCGCTTTGTTGCATTTCATACATTCGAATATTGAATTATAAAGTTGATATTAATCTAAACAATGAATTTTTAATGTATAAGAATGTTGATTTCATTGATTATAATGTAGAATCATTTGCAGTTCATTGAATTATAAAACTGCTCAATTCGTCAAATATTCTTTTAAGTTGCTTTTAATTGTAGAATAATGACAAATTATAAAGCACATATAAAAATATTATTTTAATGAATAATTTTGTTTTATGCTTGTGTATTCACCGTTTGTTACGTAATTAACTAAATGTACTTAATTTATGCTGTGCACTTATTAAAAGTACGTTCGCGTGTTTAATATTTATTGCTAACATTTAAATTATAAAAAGAGTATATAGATATAACAAGGTTTTGTTTTATCATATGTATTACACATAAAAAGTAGTTGAATATTTCATGTTGCATTAATTCGTTTGTAAATTTTTCATGAAACAGCCTATAAAATCAACCATATAGTTGAGTAAATACATATTCAAACAACGCACAACATTATAAATATCTCTTTGTATAAGGTAGAACTCTAAATTATTTTCGCAATTCAGAAACCCATTTCTATTATAGTGTAACAAATCGTAAACAATTATTGCACGAGTAACTAGAGAAGTAAGTAGACTGCAATCTTAATTCCTCTTCATTCCAATAGATTAAATAGAACATTACTTGGAGTTCATTTGGCTATAAAAATAATAAAACTACATAATACATCGAAAAATGTTCTAAGCTTCTGATATTGCAGAAGAATGTCAAAATATATTATTTTTCAGTATCAAGATAATGAACTGATAAAAATTTGAATTAATGATTTGAATTAAATCATATGCATTTTTTTTAATATAGATCAGCCCTAACGTTTAAATGGCTAATGCGAAAAAGAGGGAACATATTTTATTGTACGTATTGCAAATAGAGTGTAACCGAATATCCTACGTTATACTCAACATGTATACATTTTTCAGAAACATCAGATAAAATTGCCCTTTTAGTTGACTGATTATATCCTTAAGAAACGCGTATCATTGAATCTATTTAAAGGCACTACTTTAAACTAAACTCTCATTTCCGCAACCTCCTGTTATACTGAATTAGCACAAACGAATGAACGCATTAAAAAAAATTACATATTTTTTAAACAATTAGCAGAGACTAACTAGGATTGACCATACGGGAAGCTTGAACCACTCATCAGTTCTCATATTTAAAGGAATATCAGAGTTTTATCAATAGGTGTCAACCAAAGCTACTGGAGTGCTCAAACAACAGTCTCTGTTTCATACAGATAATCGAAATACATTTGGAAAAAATCAATTATGTGACGTTTTCAACCTAAAAGTTGGTTTTTTAGAAATATTTTGTAAGTTTTTTTCAGATAAAATATATTATAGAAATTTAAGTAAGTAGGTTTTAAGTAATGCAGAAATATCGAGCTTTCATTCCAGGTATAAAGATTATACAGTAAGTTTGGCTTAGCATAACAATGTGCTATTCTTTAGAAAAGGGCTATGTGAGGAGGCTTGATCAAGTCAAAGTGAGGGAGGCTTACCAGATGTTCAAGGCTCCCTTAATACATTCACGACGGGTAACGAGAATTCCCGTTTACATTCAAAACACATCATAGACGAAGAGCGTGGCTTCTACCTTACAGAAAATGAATTTATATCATGTTGTCCATATTTTTTTTAGATTATAAGACAATTTAGGTTAAATTCGTACATTGAAAGATATTTACCGATATATAAACTTGGGAAACCTATCTAGAACAGAAATTTACAAAAGACTTTCAGAATATGATGAGCTTCTACTGTTTTAAAATTCTGACTTGATAAAAATTGCCCGTCGGCAACGTGTTAATTAAGGGGATTTGGAAATCTTTTCATTATACACTGTACATAATGAAAGATTAATGGTTATATATAAAAATGAATGTAAATTCATTCTGCAAAGTACAGTAAAATGGGGTGATGGAAAAGAAAACATTTAAAACTGATTAAAGAAAGATGCGAAAATTTGCTATAGTATCCACTGCACGATAAAGAATAATGAAATATAAATGGGAAACTTGATAGGAACTTTTTTTCATCTGAATATTACTTACAATAGGAAATAGAAATAGTGGAAAATACTAGAAAGGACGAAAGCAGCAGTCTTAACCTTTTCAGGGTCAGTAGCATGTTTATCAAATCGCTTAATTTTAATTAGCAAACGCCACAATGGCGCCAGAATTTTGCTAAAATCTTTTCCATTTAATATGTATGTGAAATATAGTCTTTTTCACATTTCCAAATAAATTTGTATATGTCGGTGCCATTCATTTATGTCAACATTTTAGTACTGAAAGCACTTTGACCCTGAAAGTTTAAAGATGTATGAATCTTTTAAGATTTTAATGATAACTTAAGTGCTCGTGCGGCTGCAAAAGAACATAGTATTGATCGAAAAAATTTATGAAGGTATGTAGACAAACTTCAACATGATGAATAGCGTGAGATGAAGACAAACTATGTAAAAACTAGAGCTTTCAGGTCGAATGTCACAAAAAGTAGGACAAGGAAACAAAAATAAAGCGGGAGAGTAGCTACTAAATCCGGACATTATATTGCATGAAACTTTATGAAAACGGAACCTGTTTCTAGCGGAATACTGTCTTAAATGTTAAAATTTCATTTTGCATGCTGTTTAATTATACCTGTGCTCTGACATGCAATTGCATCTAAACAGGTTTGTTTAAACATCATATTTTCGAAAATATGTTTTTATAATAATTATAGCATGTAGAATAAGGTTATTTTTTTAAACTGATTTTATTTCTCTTCACAGATATTTCAATGTAAACAAAGTGGCTCAAGCATCCCATATAGTGTAACAACCCTCCCATATGGGGTCATCCTTCGCCCATTATTTCCTCATGATTAAAATCAATCATTTTTCAAATTTCTTATATATTACACTTATGTAGCAATTTTATCATGATAACTGATTGTATAACGAATAAAATGATACAAAAAAGTTTATTCTACGTTTAGTATTTAAAAAATAAAAAATCATTTTGTAAAAAGTGGGTCAACCCTTCCTAGTCTTCCCTACACATATTATAATAAGTGATATATAAAAATAAAGAAGAACATTTCAAGTTTTATTTCGGTTGCAAATGTTCGATGTGCGAACCTTTCTTAAGTCGATAAACACGTAATCTGTAATCAAGTTCGCTATACACATTTAGCAATTTTGCACAGTCAACGATCCTAAATACAACACTCATGAATTAAAACACTAAATAATGTAGCACTGATGCATCGTAAAATGTACACGGCGCATTATGTAGTATTTTAATGCATCAGTGCTGTATTTAGAATCGTTGACTGTGCAAAATTGCCAAATGTGTGGAACGAACTTGATTTTAGATAAGGTGTTTATAGAGTTACGAAAAGTTCCCTGATCGAACGTTTGTAAATGAAATTAAGCTTGGAATGTTCTTCTTTACTTTCAAACATCACTTATTGTTTTGAAAATATAAATTTTTAAAATGAAGTCATTCATGTATGCTAACCCTGTATAACAAATCGTAAACAATTAAAATGAGAGTATTTGTAACAGGTTCCAACCTTAATTAATCTTCATTTCTATTCATATATTCAAATATTAAATCATTAAGTATATATTAAACTGTTGCTTGATTCTTGTGACATATTCATATGTAATATTTCACACATTTAATTTAAACATATCTACTTCTATAGTACAGTGTGTCCATACAGTTATGGTGCACATTTGATCGCTCACAGGAAATCAACGAAACAAGATGGAAATGTAAACACTCATCAAAAACACATCAAATAAAAGAAAAACACTCCAAGTTTCATACCTGATCAGTGCAGTTCGATGTGGCTTCTATTTGAACAAAGAATCACAGATTATTTATTATTACATTATTCGCTCTATTACATCTGACGTCCTTAACTGTGTGTGGGAAGAACTTGAATATCGTTTAGATGTGTATAGGGGCGACAAATGGAGGCCATATCAAACTGCACTGAACAGGCATCAAACTTGGCGAGTTCTTCTCTTATTTGGTGAAGATTTCATATTTTCATTTTGTTTCGTTGATTTCCTGTCATTGGTCAAAAGTGCACCATAACTTTACGCACACTGTATTATTTTCAAAATGTACACTCATTCTGACTCTATTATATTTGTTTTACAATGACATATATTTTAAATAAGATGATAAATATTTAGAAATTACGATATCATTGAACATGAAAGCATTCTTGTCAAAATTTCATTATTATACTACGAGTAGCTTCATCAGCTACGCTGATCCGTATCTCTAAACGAACTTTTAACCTTCCTACCCTGTTTAAATTTTACTCAACCTTGATAAAATATTTTATACCAGAATTTTTATTTTAAACCACTTAACATATTTATTTAACTTGGATATCTGTGACTTGTGTTTAACTCACTTTGTAAAAAAAATTCTGGTTTGTATCGCATGAAATAGATTATGTAAACGGATTGATTAGACCCATTTAGAGTAGGAGGGTTAATAAAATGAAATATATCGGTGAATTTGACCGTGAGTTTTAAAGCAATATGGACCTTTACCTGGAATGCTCTTTTGCATTGCTGATACGATATGAACGTTTATTTTACTATTATTTTTTTTAATATGTCAGACGAAATTTGGATTGTTCATGACCATCTCTTTTAGTTAATAATTTACATAAGGGATTCGTAAAGAACGATAGAATGATATGCAATGTACTAAAACTATACCTAAAAAAATATTTATCAATGCAAATATGCTCAAAATCCGTCCAGTTGGCTAATATTTCGTAATTTTATTCAGCTGATTATAGAACTTTCCCTCATTATTCTATAACTAAGCAATGTATAACAATATGCAATATACTAAAGCCATCTCTGAAAAGTTATCAAACTAACAATAAAAGAGTCATTAAAATCCGTCCAGTAGAACCTTTTGAAAAAGCTAGTATTTCATAATCGGATTCACCTGATTATAGAACTTTCCCCCATAATTATATCACTAAGAAACGTAAAATAATATGCAATATATTAAAACCTTCTCTTAAGAATTAACTAAGAGTGCAAGTCCATTACAATCCATTCAGTAGTATTCAAGTTACAAGCAACCGGAACGAAAGTCACATTTGCACTTTATATATATAGTAGATATCAACTTTTTCCCCATAATATTCTACTTATCTCTAACTATAGTTATATACAAAACATATTGTTTATTTTGTATTTTTTTTTTTTACATTCATTCTGATCAATATATTTTATACTATTATTTGTTTATATTAAGAACTTTGATATCGATACATTGTGTTACATATATTTATACTATGTTGTAATAAAAAAAAAACAGTATACTTTTGATAATAGGGCATAATCATATACATTTTAATTAGAAATTTATATGCAATTTAACAAGTATGTAATACGCTCTGTAATTATTTACACTCTGACATTTTGTAATAGTATATATTGTTTCTGTATTACGATTTAAATTTCATATTAGTGGGTCAAATTTCACATTGGCACTTGATCGTCTGTGCCCATTGGTGTCGTTGGAGTTAGATAGGTTTATCCCTCATAGATTTAGTTCCACATTCTATGGAGAATGGTTTTTATGGTAGTGTATGATTATGTGTTCGATAATGTAGATTGATTTAATAATTTATAATAGTGTTTCTTTCATTAATCAAAGTGTAAAAGCGTTTGCAGTTCACTCGCTTATAAAATTTATAAGACTACATAATGCATCAAATAATCGTTTAAACTGCTCATAATTACATAATTTTTTTTTTTTTTTTTATTGTGCATAAATGAAAATGTTATTTTAATAAATCATTCGAATTTACGCTGCTGTTGTTTTCTAGCATATAACTTAATAGAAAGTTCTTGAAATATGAGTGGTTTTAAAAGGAAAATTTTAAAAACATAATGTTAACGAAAGAAAACAATTCAGCGTTTTGTAGCAATTAGTAATTAACAAATCTAGAAGTAGATTTTTTTCAATAGAATTCAGGGGAAAATATTCATCTGAAATGCAATATTCGAATTCAGATCACTTTAATTACTATTGTATTGGCCCACATTTTGAAAGAATAAAAGCTGAAATGCGTCGTGTAATTCAAAGAGTAAATCTTTGGACGGTGTGCATATACATTTGAAGTCATGCTGTCATCAGTTACTCCCTGAGATCGTTGAGGATGCTAGAATTGTAATTATTCTGTTTTACTTGCTGTTCTAGTTAGTTGCATAGAATTCCAATTGGATTAAATTTGGAGTCTTTTCTGGCCAGGGAATATGAAAAAGATCCTTCAAATGCTTGTAATACCAGTCAGCAACTATTTTAGCTCTGTGCACATAATAATCGGATCACAAGCGGATTCTGTGCCGGATGTGTTTCTTTACACTGTCTAAAAACATCTTTCATCCCCATTCTGTGATTCATCAGCAAATGCAGGACACTTCTTTTAGATCATATCCTTTTGTACACCCAAAAGCAATTGCTCTTTTATGCCAGACATTTACGTTTTTACTTAGACCCATCTTTCAACGTACAAAATTAAAAATCATAAATCAGCTTGATCATCTTACATAATTTAAGATTCACACTTTTCGTTCGTTTATAACTTTTTGGACGACCGCTTTTAGTGTAATCTGCTGCTGCAAAACTTATCTGTAATCATTTATCCATGTGGTTCCTAATTTTTTACAGTGCGCTTATATTTAAACAATGCATTAATGTCTCACGAAATTCTCCAGGATCCAAACGCAGAGGTGTCGTGATTTTTCGGAAATTCTTTAGTTGCCAATAGATTATTTATTTGGTACTTTATGTTTTGAACGATAGTCTTGTAAGGAAAAGACAATTAAGTACCTACTGTCACAAAATTTATGCCAGAATTTTTCACTGTATAAATTTATTTGAGTAAAACATTGTATGCTGCAAAATAGCGTCAAGAACTGATTTTTCAAAAAGGATTTAATATGAAGTGTTTCTAATTACTGAATTTTAATACCGCTTAATTTATTCAATTTCTTTTAATGAAATTTGGCTTAAAGATTAACATTAATTTATGTAGTACGAATGCATATTATATTGGAAAAAACTTGATGATGAAAAAGTACGCTATAATGGTCTTGAAGCTGTAAAAAATGAATTTTTTAAACTCTGCGGTTTACAACTTATTTAAATTGTTCAGTGAATGATTGAGAGTCTGACAGGATAATAAAGTCTGACAGGACATTTGAATAAAGTCGTAAAAATATTGTTTAAAGAAATATGTTGTTGTTTTTTCTTCATCAGGAGCATTCTTTTATGAGAGAGGTTGTATTTATCCAGTAAATTAAATTAAGTACACTGTAAAAAAAAATCTGTGAAGTTACTAAAGTTTTTCTAGGAAACTGGGATTCCTAGAACTTTTCATGTAACGGCAACAACAAAATTTCATGTAACAGACACACTTTTGCGCCAAAAATAAAAAAATCTGTAAGGTTACTAAGAATTTTTTTGGAAACTGGGATTCCGAGAACTTTTCATGTAACTGCAGCCAGGGTTACAAATAAAAGTTTAGTAAGATTACTGAAATTTTAGCAGATTCATTTGTAAAGTTACAGATTTTTGTAGCTTTACAAAAACTAGTTTTGTAGATTTGCAGTTTTTTTCGTACAGTTACAGGTGAAAGTTTAGTAAGCATGTAACTTTACATCTGTAGAACTACAGATTTTTTTTTACAGTGTACAATCATTTCGTAAAATATATTTTCTTGCAATCCAAGTTGCAATGTTTTCTTATTATAAAAATATAATTCTTGTGTCAGTAAACACTTTTTTTCAGTCAGTAAAATTTGTAAGCTGACATACTTAAAATGATTTTATCATTTTAAATAAAGCAAAAGAAATCTAAAATTTCCATGAATGGCCTTATCATTTATTAAAACCCCGATAATCTAAAAATAAGCTCTTTACAATATATCATGTTGAAAATTTTCTTCCCACATACAAGCATAATAAAAAAAATGTATACATTACTAAAAAAACGCTTAAATTATTTATGTTTTGAAGTTTATGACATACTTTGAAGAAAAATATTTTTATGTCGCATTTTCGGGGATTTGTAACAATGAATCTTAATTTGTCTCTAAATGTGACATGAAAATAATAATCTTTCCGAAGTTTAGATATCTATAAATATGAAATATTATGTAGCTTTGAAATAGAAAATGTAAATTTACTTATCACTTTTGAAATTGCTTCAGAAGTTATCTTCAATAATACTCCTGAGTATTAACTAAGATGTCAGCGATTTTAATAAGATTATTTAAATCAGTGATTAAATCGTCATTTTAATCAACTGATTTAAAAAAAAAAACATCGATTAACATCATAAATTTTCTAAATGTTTAAAATGATGATAAGAAGTATTAAAATATAAGGTTAACTTAATTTGGAAAGTTTCTATGCGTATTTTGCCTTATAAATAATGGTTTAATAGTTATTAATTTAAAGTATTGTAAACAATTATATATTAAATGCACTTATTGATAATTTATGTCAACATTGGTAGCACATAATACAGTTTTAGATAACTAGGGGCTCTGCCCCTTACGAGCTACACTCGCCAACCACCGTCCAGACACCAACGAATCTAAAAACAAACCAATTTTATCTTTTTAAAAAATGTTAAAGAAAATCAAACCGTAATTAAACGGTCAGTGTCGATCTTATGTAATCGGGTTTCCATACATTTCAATTTGATTTAGGTATTTTAAGGTCGAATTAACTGTTGTCGAGACAGCTAGCGGCTGTTTTCGTGATTGATTAAATAAGATAAATTAAACATTTCAAAATCAGCTTCTATAAAATAGTTAAGTAAACAATTTTATAATGCGCTACAAGAAAAACAAAATAAGATAAATTAAACATTTCAAAATCAGCTTCTATAAAATAGTTAAGTAAACAATTTTATAATGCGCTACAAGAAAATAATTTTAAATTACATATTTTAAAGGGATGGTTTTAAATATTACGCAATTCCCTCAAACTTTTGTTTCTCTTCTTAATATTCCGAAGAATTTTTTTAAGTCCTATAAAAACTAAACCAAAGCGGAGAGACATTAGCGGCTACGAACTGTGAGGTTTTTAAAGCTTTTTAAAAAGAAACTATGTAAAAAGAAGTCTAAGGCTAGAAAGCGCGAATCTTCAAAAGCCGATGATGTGGATAATCCAAATGGGTGATGAAATTCCACACCAAGATTCAGCAGATGAGCATTTTTTTAAGTGAATGAGAATACTAGAAGAATATAATAAATTCCCGGAAAAATGTGACTGGAAAAAGTGCATTCAGTACAACTGTTGGTCGCATGGGAATTGATCAATGTTCCTAAACAAATGTTCTGTTTGTGGCAAAGCTGAGATATGGCTGAAAAAAAAAATTGGAACATATTAAAAAAGTTAACAAAGAAGTTGGACTCTAACTCAATTTATAAATTAGCTTTAGCCATATTTTAACGTGTTATAAAGTTTTAAAAATGGGTAGAGTTAAGAGCAATGATTATTTTAAATGTGAAGTAGAATATAACCTTTTTTCTCAAATATTACTTTGTATTTTATGAAATTGCAAATGCTTTACATTCATATTTTTGCAATCGTCTAATACTAAGTAAGTAACAACTTTAATATGTCTAAAATATTAAAGTTACTTTTATTCGTCACATTAGCTATTATACTGCTCAAATAAATAAATAAATAAAATAATAATAATAATAATAATTGTTTATATTGAAACTCTAGAATGCATTTTACTCCTATGCATACTCATCTTACCCCAATATTTAACGCGGGAGAACTCGCTAGTGAGAATGCCCAATTGCTTTTCTTTTACTTTACATTAATATAATATCAACTTTTTTGGTTGGCTTAGTACATTTATTCACAAAAGAGGTAAAATAATTGAAATAACATTTTGAAATTTTAATTAAAATGAAAAATGGTTTAAATAAGAGTCTTAAAAAAGTACGACTGTGAGAGAAAATCTCATGTAGCGAGTTCTCCCGGGTTGTAAGATGCCGAAAAGCAAGATTATATTTTCATTGGATTTCTCAAAATACATTTCTGTCTGATGTTTTGTAACAATGGTATTTACACATTTCAGGGGGATAAAATACGTTGTACATATTCAAAATATGTTTTGTTTTGCCTTTTCAGTTACACGGGAAGAACTTCGTTTCATATAGAAACATTAGAAAATTTCTTTTCATATATTCAGCTAGTAAAATAACAAGCTGTCAGATTGCTCAGGCGAAAGTAATAGTTCATTGCTTTCAAAGAATGTATTATAAAAACTTGCATCTGCGTAGGAATAATATATCTCTTACTATTACATAATGTAATATGCGCACCATTTCTCACAATTCTTAAAGTAGAGTTTATTATTCGCAAAATACTTTATTCAAATGAAGTTTACAAACAATTTTTCATTTTAATCGTTTGAATAAATTTAAAGTACGCAAATTGCAAATGTTAAGAAAATTTCTTTAACGAAGTTTTTTGAGAAACGAAGTCAGTAGAATATGCAAAGAAAGATTAATCTTTTTCAAATTATTTATCTATAAAAAGCTTTTTATCTTTCTCATCTAGAAAATTTTATCTTTCTGCAAGTACAAAATTCAATATAGATACTTTTATAAAATTCTAAATCATTTTTTAAAATTTATAGTAAAGAATGAGGATTAATCTTATAAGTTTGGGAGATGATCTGATACTTTTATTGAAGTCATTCTGAGCTTTAACAAGAAAGCAAAATCATGCCTAAGGCACATATATTAAAACTCTTTCCAACACTTCCTGAATTCTTTACCAAAACTTTTCTGTTTAATAAGATAAAAGAATCTAAGTAAGCATTTTAAAAAACTCATAATACATTTAAAAACGTGATTTCAGCAATTACCGTCCATAGAGGAAAAGTAGTCCAATTATTTTGTGCAGCCCTGTATTTAACCTAAGATTTGTGCATATTCTACATAATATGTTAAAACTTAGTTTAGTAAGAAAATGCATAATAGGTTGAAAATTCACATTTAATCTACAATTTGCACATGTTTTGCATAATATGCTAAAACTTAGTTTAATAAGAAAATGTATAATAGGTTGAAAATTCTTCTTCAACAGTTTCTATCATTATACGGAAACAACTGGAATTCTTTGTACAGCTCTGTATATTAAAAGCATGTTTTCATATGCGCTACATATTAAGATGAAATATAATTCATCTTAAAACATAATTAAGCTACTAAAATCACACTTCCAAACATTATCATCCGTAGGAGGTCATGTATCCAGCTCTTTGCATGGTCCTGTATATTGGTTTATTTATATTATACAAACATTTCTTAGTATGCAAAATATATACTTCAACTTGAAAGTTCATAATTCAATTAAAGGCTGTCTTTAAGGGGTCCAGGAAAGCCCTATCTCCGCCATGTTAAATTCACCAAATTTATGTACCTTTTTCTCAGAAATGGTGAAAGTTAGAGGTCTAGATTTTTTAGAGTAGTTAGAATAACATGCTTTACGTATTTTAACAGACCGTATTTTTTCTATGTGAAACTCAAAATTAATTATTAATTATTTATTGAAAGTCATTTTAGATTAGCATTTTTGGTGAGATCTCACTGTCTAAAATAAATAATTCTCAACAAATCGTTAAATCCCTGTGTTAAACTGTACAATATAATATAATATAAGTATTAAAAAAATCTGAATTTTTAAGTTTAATAGATATTGAAAAAAAGGAACATAAACATGAAAAATTCAGGTTTTGAGAAAAAGTCAATTAAATATTTAAATGGCCATTAAGCTGTGAAGTACTCTTAGAACAGAATGAATAATTTCAACACTTATTTTTTTAAATATAAACATGTGTGACACGTCGTTGGAAAGATAAAAGTTTAAAGTATTTAATGACGTAAAAAAGTAAAAATCGAATTTTTGGTAGAATTTTGCTTTCCCGGTCCCCTTAACCCTCTCGCTGCGTAATTGTTTTATCAAAATAGCTTCAAAAATTGCGTACTTAATTACTTCGAGACGAGCGTCTTTTAAGAATTTTTATTCTTTTGCCCCCGGTTTTTCAAAACAAAAATTTTCGTCTGATTTAATCGGGAAAATGCTCCGATTAGATAATGCAAAATTTACAATAAAAAGTACCTGGTGGGAATGATCAAGGCGGATTAATTAGACGGAGAAAATGCATCCCCGATGAAATCTCGGGTTGCGCAAATTTTGCTACTTTTACGTTGCCCGAGAAACTCTCGGGTTGTGCAGCGAGAGGGTTAAGACATTCACGATGATATTCCGCAATGCTTGAAAATTCTTTTGTCCTGTATAATGACCAACAGCAGGGGTTCTCAAACTATGGCACGCGTACCAGTACTGGTACGTGAAGCTCTGTTTTCTGGTACGCGAAAGTCTGATACTGGTACATGAAATGAAATAAAAATTACAGCATTTGAAATCAAAAAGCAGTTCAATCCCCCCCCCCCCTCCCCTCCTCTTTCTTGATGTGTCAGTTCACCGGCCTGTGGCGTTTGCTCTCTGTTGACAACTTTTTGGATCTAATTTCGATTAAAATTTTTAGATGAATGGAACTACTAATATTCGGTAGATCGGTTCACCTTTCATACACCCTGAAAAAAATGTTTTCTTCTATTACCATATTGTATGTGTATATATTACTTATTCCAACGAACTTCGATCTCGTATTAATAAGCAGTTTACTTTCAGAAGATATGTAAATTTCTTATGTAGGTTATTCCCTTATTAAATTTTCTTATGCATATTTTACTGCTGATATAAACATAGTATTCCTATAACAAAAATCTCGCGATCAAGTGGACTTCAAATGTGTATTTTTTTCCATGTTTAACAAAGCTATGCAGTAGTTTTATATTTTATTACATTTTTATTTGTCACCCCAAAATGATACACTTTATTTACATCAAAAAAAAAAAAATACAAGCACCAATAAAAGCAAAAATAATATAAATACAATATAAGCACCAATTTAATAATGTAACTATGTAAATCGTTAAAATCGGCCCAAATGGAGCACAAAAGACTGGGAAAATAATTCGTTTTAGACATATTCCGTTTAGACAGGTTTTTCTGTATTAGCTTTGAGTTTGTCACCCGGTGGTACGCGGAAGTATGAATTTCTACTTAGTGGTACTTCTGTCTAAAATTTTAGGGACCCCTGATCTACAGCATTTATCCATACCACATACTAAGAAAAAATTTAGTTAAATATGAATACCATAAATGAAATCGCATTTCCAGCTCTTATAGTTAACAGACAGTGTACTTCAGATCTATCAGAATCTTTTACATGTCCCTGTAAATCAAAGATAAATGCTATGCACATCATGTTATACAACAAGTATCTTGTAGTAAGCCTCAGTAATGTAAATCATTTTCATTGTATATCAAAAAGTGTAACAGAACTTAACTACGTTGCAAACACCTCCCGTAGATCATTATGCAACGGAATTCTCTTGTATGGCCCTGTAACTGAATAATAAATGCTTTGCCACCCATATTTTTCCTAATGCATTATTCAGTACACTACATAAAAGCTTATCAATTTCATTATGTTTGAAATTGTCTAACATCATTTAAATGAACTTGAAACGATTTTTTTCCATAGACGTAATGTAACAAAAAACTTTGGACCGCCCCTGTAAATTAACTAAAATTGCTATACATTTCATTTTGAATAACTATCGTGCTATAGCATCGTACATCAATAACATACAAAAAAATCAGTGCAATCCGAGCACATTTACGAGAGTTAGAGCTCGACCAGATGGACAGACAAACCAAATGCATAAACACTTTTCAACTATGCTGGAAAGTGTTAAAAAGTAAATAAATTATTTTCTAAAATTATGGAAATTAAGATACCTATAAATTAGGTAGTTAGTGCTTATAGGAGTTAAATTAAAAATGCTTACAATAGTAAATAGAAAGCAAAATTTAATTTTAAAAATAAAAAGAGGTAAAATTAAAGAAAAAATATGGTTTTAGAATAAGAAATAGATCGTCTTAATTCAAGATAATAATTATAGCCTTTTGTAAAATATCAAGAAGTCACAAATACAATAGTGACTAAAAGTCAAAGACATCGCCAAAAATCACCAGTAGTTATTAACATCCGAGTAAAAATGATGAGGAAAATAACTTAATTTTTCATAATTTTTTCAAAAATTGTTGAGATTTTTGCATTGATGCAGGCTGTGAAATATACTGAACTGATTTCGTCAAAAACAAATTTCCTTAAATACTTTCTTATAGTCGTATGTAGTCATAATGAAACAATTCTTACTTTCAAATTTTAGTTATTTAGTTATTTAGTTAGTTATTTAAGCTATGAGGTATTCGCTACGGCTTTTGCCGGCATGACCTCAAATGATCACAAAAATGGCGTTATTTCCTTGGGACAAACCACAAATTCAACCTTCCTCCACGAGGAAAAAAGGCAGAACCTCAAATTTTAGTTAAAAATACATAGAACATCAGCAGTACTGCCATTATCATCTTGAAAAATAACATTTCGATAACAAAACCGTAAGTTTAAATGCGAATTCAAAATCCATGAAATTTTACTTTCTTTTAACCGTCAAATTAATTGTTTTCAAAAAATTAACTTGCCAACCGAGAAAAAATTCCTTTACTTAATAGTCAAATAGGGATTTAACTTCCGAATGAAATATAGAAAGCTGAAAATTTGCGTAAATCTTTGCTTTGACATCCTAAAAGTTAGCTAAAAAGTCTCATACAATCTCGTGTCCGTGTCTCGAGATATGCAAAGCCAAATGTCACGAAAATCGGACTTTTGCTGATATCGTGAAAAATGCGCATTTTATAAAAAAAAAAAAAAAAAAAAAAATTACAAAATTAAAGTAGACAAACTTTCCCATAAATACACATGTGAACTTTAGTTTTCTGAAAAACGGTTTTGCCGCTAAGAAAGCGCTGACGAAAGGCAACGTTTTGACCTTCAGGCCAAAATGACAAAAACACAATCGCTCATCACCTATTTCTGAAAAACTATGCATTTTATCGAAGAAAAGTACCAGTTTCAAAATTAACGTAGACTATATTTTCTCCAAAAATCGCAAAATAACATTAATTTTCCAAAAAGGTTCAGCCCAAAACGAGATAAACGTGCTTTTTTACCACTTGTAGGTAGATTTCGTAAGAAATACTACCTATTATATTCTTCCCTATGTTGGAATTTCTGAAAAAGTTTTGCAGATCTACACCGATCATAACTCCAAGAACCCAAAACCATCCATCAGTTAAAAACTTTATCTATCTATCTATCTATCTATCTATCTATCTATCTATATATATATATATATATCACTTTTTATGGGCAGATAACTTCTATAATTCTTCACAAAACTTTTTCAAACCGATACATAAAATCAAGGGGTAGAAAATCTCAGTCAAGTTCGTGAATGGGCAAAATTGGACCAAGTTGCTGGAAATAGGGAGGGGTTTTGTGAAAACCGAAAAACTTCCATAACTTCTTAATTATAATACATGTCAAATCAGTTTAAAGTTATTATTACTTCTAGGAAAAGTGGCGAAAATATATGTATCACAGATTTTTGATAAAATCAAAAATGGGCTCAAGGGAAGAAAAAAAATAGACTTTTAGAAAGAAAAAAAAATCATAACTTCGTCAAATCGTAAGATATGAAATTCACTTAAACTTATTATAGATCTTCTTAATATTATCTACAACTTTTATATTGACAAGATTTTATAGGACCAACTCTTACCGAAAGAAAACAAAATGGGGGGGGGGGTGGCTGTCGAGGAAGAAAGAAATTCATAATATCGTCAATTCACAAGATATCCTATACGCTTAAATTTATTATACATCTACTTAAAATTATCTACAACTTTCATATCGACAAGTTTTTGATAGGATCAACTCTTACAGCAAAAAACGAATTAAACAAAACTAGGGGTTGACGAAAAAATTATCGTATTAAGAGTTTAATCAAATCCAGAACACTTATTTTCCGACTCATTTTTAAATTCATTTTTGCTCTGAAACGCATCCATTTGGCAGATTCTCTGATTCAAAAACTATATAATGTGTTGTATTGGTCGAGTTTTTGATAAAGGCAGAAAATATTTTTAAAAATGCTGTCAAAATTAGCATTTTTAACCAATTTTCCGAAACGATAGTGCTGGAAATGACAAAAATGGTCGTACTGGTAAAATAATTGTTTGCTAAATCAAGTTCTAATTAATTGAATGAAAAGTAAGGACACAGGTCGCTTATAAATCTCTTAAAAAAAAAAAAAACACGTCATCAAGTTTCATGTTTTTACTTTTAAAAATGAGTCTGAAAATGTGTCAGAAAACTTCGACTTGTTGAGCGTAGAAAAATATTTTTTTTAATTCCACCTTAATATGATTGTGATAAAACCAGCTCTTACGGAAAAATGAAATTAAAAATTTGTCAAAAGCGACCAGATATAATTCTTAAACTGGGCTTATCTGTAATCTTGATTTAGTTTTTGTTGGTGAAATAAGTACTTAACTTCGAAATGTACCTCCGCCTGTAGGCCAAGCCGGCAGGGATTTTTTATAATTCCCCCATATAACCGACAACATTTTTACATGGTGAGCAGTAAAATAAAGAAGATAACAGTAAATTACAAAAAATACTTTCTTCTGTATGGACCAGTTTCTCAGCTAGAGAATTAGGATGTAAAGAAAAGCTTTCTTATCGTAGAAAAGCATTTAAGTGACAGTATTTTAAACCAATTGTTAATTTCATAATAAAATAAGCCAGTAGCAAGTAAAATAAAATATGAGAATCTAAAAAAAAATGTTTAACCTCAAGATTATCGAAGAAAAAGTAATGAAGTTGCTTAAAAAAGTAAATAAACTTTGGTAACGTTTTTGAATATGAAACACAAAAACAACAAATCCTACCTTTTCCCTTAGGAAAGTCTTTTCTGAATACACATTTCTGAAGGTAAAAAGAATAAAACTGCTAAAACAAAAGTTTTTTTTCACCTCTTTTGAATACATTTTGGGTCAGCAAAACATACTTTGTAAATACCTGTTCTTTTTTTCCTACTTTAATGTTATTCTGTTAGAAACGTTACATAGAAAGAAAACTACTAGTCAGTTGTAAGATATTCTGCAGGAAACATTGTTTCTTTTAGAAACCAAATAAATTTTTACAAGATTAACGCTTCAATTTCGACATTTGTTTTCATATAAAAAATAGTTTGCCTTTCTGAAAACTATCATTTATTATATTATTCGGTGGAGCTAAGTATTTCTATACATCTTAAAATAAATTATTATATGAAAAATGAAAACTTAGAGAAGTAAAAAGAATAAAACATTAAAAATAAATCTCATTTGAAGATTTCCTTATTACAGAGATTTTCTAGTATATATTTCTTTACAACTGGTTTCATTTATGAACTCATCTTCCGTATCTAATTTGGGAAATATAAAAAATCTGCCTCATCTGCAGATTTTATTAATACATAAATTTTCTTACGTAAGTTTTTTAATTACTTTCATTAAGATACCCTACGTCTTTACATAATGCTGGACAAACACAAAATATCTGCCTCATCTGCAGATTTAACTATTTTAGAAATTTCTTTCTCATTTTTTATAATTAATTTCTTTTTTATAATTAATTTCTTTCTTTCATTTTGTCTGCCTAATGTTGGAAAAGCATTAAAAATCTGCGTCATCTGCAGATTCCATTGATACATTATTTTTTTTCTAATGTAAGTTTTCTAATTATTAATGTCTGGATACCTTCATCTCTGGGTATTCTTCGAAAAACATTAATCTGCCTCATCTGCAGATCTTATTGATAGTTGTGAACGGTTTGTTTGCGAAAAATATATCCTGAAAAAGAACAATGCAGTACCGTAATTTTTTGCGTGTAAGCCGCGCCAAAAATAAGTCTGTTCCAAACCAAAAACTTTACGTAATAAATGAATTCAAATAAGCCCCAATTAAAAATGTTACATTTTATTAAATACAATTTCTGGTAAGAAACAAAGTTATTTCAGACAGTGTCTTATACACTCGACTTACAGTATTCGCTAACCTTCGACACTTAATGAATGTTAGTGAATATAGTTTTATACATTAGTCTAAGTTTAGTGAATATAGTCTTATACATTTTTATAAGTATTTTAAATTCCTTCTTTTATTTTTTATACTAAAAGTATAAGTAAAAATTCACTACTTTAAAAATATTATAATAAACCCGGTTGAAACTAGGCTGCTTGGACAAACACGTGCTTATTTTCGAAGTAGCCTAATACTGGATATGTTCATCGCAATGAGTCTAAAAAAAGTCAAGCTCATTAAGAAATGAATGGATAATTTCCAACTAGGCCAACTCTCCACAAGTTCTTTGTAATAAACTTGAAAATATAAGGCTAACTGAGAAACGAATGATCATTTTCCAATTAGCCTAAAGCTGCTTAGGACCTTTGCAATGAGCCTGAAAAATAGCAGGCCGATTGGGAAAAGAAAGATGATTCTCCAATTAGGCGATCTCTTTGCAAACAGCTTAGGCTCATTGCGAAGAACCGGATTTCCAAATTAGCCTACGACATATATACCTTTAAAGTAGAAATGAGAAATATAAATATAACTAAAGAAGATATTTTCCTAAAAATAACTATTTAAAATCTACCCATTCACAAACAGTAATCACAAAATATAATTATCACGATAAAAACGATGATTTAAGGATCTATTTAACTATAAATTTCCTTACTTATGTTTTTTTTAAAGAGAGACAGCTGTCGAAAAACGTTACAGCTTATAAAACATAAAGTAAATATAAATGAACAATAAGGAAGCTTCATAAAATTTTCGTAAATCGTTTAAGTATTTGTGTCGCACATTTCATTTTCATTCAGGAAATTAGAAATACATTAAAATTAACGCTAAAAGGAATCAAACAATGATTTCTTACAATGTAAACAAGTTGGAAATTGCTCGTCAAACGTGGCAAATGAGGTGCGTTCGTACTATAACTAGTTTTATAATTATTTTTTGCACCCCATATTGTACTGAATGTATACTTTTTTGCACTTCATAAAGCGCATAGTCTGATACATCATTAAAATTCACTTCCAATAATTTTTTCCCATTCCCCGTAATGTAACGGAACACTTTTGACTGTCCCTGTAATTAAACTATACATCCGATTTTCCTAAAATTTGAAATAGCTCAACAAAACTTTGCAACAATTATATCTTTAAAATTTCAGACCATTCGGAAGGCTGTAATATCATTAAAATGCACTTGCAATAATTTTTCCCATTGGCCGTAATGTAAAGAAAAACTTTTGACTGTCCCTGTAATTAAACTATGCATCCGATTTTCCTAAAATTTGAAATGGCTCGACAAAATTTTGCAACAGTTATATCTTTAAAATTTCAGATCATTCGGAAGGCTGTAATATCATTAAAATGCACTTTCAATAATTTTTCCCATTGGCCGTAATGTAAAGAAAAACTTTTGACTGTCCCTGTAATTAAACTATACATCCGATTTTCATAAAATTTGAAATGGCTCGACAAAATTTTGCAACAATCATATATTTGAAATTTCAGACCATTCGGTTGGGTAGTTTTTGCTCTGTTACATGCGGACAGACGGACGGACAGACGGACGGACGGACGGACTGAACGACGACTATAGGTGCTACGTATTTATATAATTACGAACGCACCTAAAAAGAAAGCGAAAATAAAAAAAAATCTGTGTCTAAACAGAAAAAGTGTTTCTCTGGGTGAGAATAATAATAATAAAAAAAAAGAAAAAATCTCGCTCTATTTAAAAATTTTCTCTTTTTTAACTAACCAAATATCGCTCTTAAACTTACAAAAACTGATTTTTTTTTTATTGTGTATAGTGAAATAGTTGTGCTTTTATTACCGGACTGCCAAGAAGTGTTATGTGTTTCACGCATATCTGGGTATGTGGATTTCTTTATATCCTCAAACATCCCAACGGATGGAGGGATTTTAATGAATAAGGTCTCTACCGATTCGTCTTAACCGTCCGATGGTTATAGGCTAGGTTTTGTTTTTATAAATTCAAAATGGCGGTCGTAAAATAAAAAATGGTGGTAGAGTCGAAAAAAAAATTACGCACCATATTGTGTGGCATATCATTGGATAAGTCTTTCAAAATGAAGACGATGTTTCATTGACTATTTTACAGTCAGATGCTCCGTTTAAATATTACACCACATGGAAGTTGTTTAGGAAGGATCTCTAGCTTTACTCCAACTCTAGCCATTATAGACATATATATAGGCCTCATCGAAACAGTGTTTATAGATAGGAACTAACAATTAAACTCAACTTAAAACTCATCAATACAAGTAAAAAAAAAGGGGGGGGGGGGGTAAGTAATATAAAAAATAGTTTTGCATTGATGAGAAATAATTAATTAGTTCACTTTTTACGCAGTCGGGTTTTTTGATTTTTTAACTTAATATATTCTTCTTTTTTTAAAAAAAAATAAAATTTGCGGATTTGTTTTTTATAGTATAAAGGTTTGTATGAGAGAAAAATAACTGCTTTGGCACTGTGCGAAATAGCTTATATTAGATATTTACATTGTAAATTTTATCCGAGCAAGAAAAAACTCTCCTTTGTTCATAGACATCATTTGACTTAAAATGCAGCTATTTGTCTAAAGGTTTTGTTATAATAAATCTACTATATACAATGATATATAGTATAAAAATAGTAATTTGGCATGTATTTTATTTTAAAAATTATAACTTTTACAAAGATTTCCCCATTTTTAAACATAACTACATTTCTACCACACATTATAATGTAATCCATCGTTACAAATGAGCAGTAATTTTCAGGAAAATGTAATTATCGTTTACACTTATTAAAATTACATTAAGCTTTTATGCAAAATTTTAAAGAAATCTTTAGCTTGTTTAAAACTATACGCGCATTTAATGCATCTCAATAACTTTAAACAGTAAACGCTTTAACGGTTTTTTAATTTATTTATATAAGTAGATATTGTTAAGACCTACATTAGATAATGTAAAATATTTCTATAATGTATAATAATGTGGAAGTTTGTAAGTATTTTCTAGATAAAATATTTAATTTTTTCCTACTATTTTTTCTAAAAAGATTAGGAAATTTTCTTTGTAATACAAATTGGTGGAAATGGTGTACGCGCCTGAGTATCAACGCCTGTAATATGATTCGATAAAACATAATTTTCAACAAATATTTTTTTTAATTGAAATATAATTCATAAAAGAAAATATTTATAAACTTATTTTAATTGTTTTCGTCGATCTAAATTTATTGCTCAAAATATTTGATATGATGTATTTCTATTCATAAAATCATGTAATATACTATGTTCTATTCATAACATTAAGTGCTTAAGTTGTCTCAGAAGTCTTAAAGCTTCAAAATTTTCAAAATTTTAATTTTTTTAGATGTTAAACTCCTATTTTTCTGAACATTTTGATATAATTGTTTCCTTGAAATTTCCATTAAAACAGAAGTTATGGTTTTTAGAATTATACCCGCTCAATAGCTGAAGCGGCGTTTCCTAAAATTTGAAGTCATTTTTCTCCAAATGACATTTTTGGGCATAACGAGCACGGTATCTCAAAATATTTTGAATATATTTTCATGAAATTTTTAAAACACATGTTTCATGTTAGTCTGCTTAAACTGAACCTAAAATTTCTTTTTTATTGTTCAACAAAATATTTTTTTAGGTGAATATTGATATTTTCAAAATTTTGCATTGGCTAAATACAACTTTGTATTAAAAAAAAAAAAACACTTTAAATATAAATATATTTAGCTTCAGGGTAATTATTATAATGTAAAGTATAAATATTCACCAAAATTTTCATTCTGTAGTTGCAAAATGTATTTTGGAATCCTGCGCGTTAGATGTAATACCAATTTTCTTCTCATAAAATGTCTGACATTTTAGAGCCCCTATAAATGCTAATTCTGCATCTTGCAAGTTTTTAAATACATGAAATGCAAAAACAACTTATATCTTTCATTCCCCCTTCCCCAAAAATTGTGTTTTAAAATCATATATATTTTAAGATATTAAATGTTGAAAATGGTCCTTTTTTCATTTTTTCCAATTTTAAGAGTCCTCAAACACTTTAAATCGCAAAGTTATTAAGCATCTTCGTTATTTAAAATTTGAAGCAAGACCTAATTATCGTCAAGGAAAATGAGTATTTTCCACGCCCCCCATCCACATACATGTTAAAAGGAAACCCACAACAACAATTTTTTTTTTTTATATATAAAGTCAGGGATTTTTTGAATAATAAGCAAAAATTTCGACTAAAAGGACGTTAAGGACCCCCCACCCCCACCCCCACCTCCCGAAGATCTTTGCTCCAGATCTCTAAGTGGGATCCGCCGGGCTCTGATTTTATTACCTGTCAGTTATCTACAAACATTTTTATGCCGAAATATATAATGTATAATTTATTTTATATTGGCAAAGACTTCAATTAATTATTTCATTAACAACTTTAAATGAATATTTCTATATAAAGAAAGTGCTGTTGTGGAAAAAAAAATAACACCCTCTACTAACTCCTCATCAAATTATCGTAGAAGAAAGTTACTGGTACCGAACGATTGTAAATAAAGTCTACTTTTAAATTATGTATATTATATTTGCTTAGTTGCCATCTACATATTAAAACGAACCCAAACTTCATTTTTGTCAATGGCAATACCAAATTTTAACAAGATATTTCAAATCTTCGGTTCAAACTATGCCTAGACACATGAATTTCATTTCAATTCACAAGTCATTTATATGATAAGTTTTTGAATTACAAACATTCAAAATTTAGTGCTTCTAATGTTAAATTACATTTTCATAGTTTTATTTATATCTCCTGAAATTATGCTCCTAATGTGCTATCTTTTTTTTTTTTTTTTTTTTTTAACAATAACACTAATGTACCCAAACATAAATACGCTCAATTTGCAATTTTTATAATTTTATGATATGAATTATGAAATTAATATTCGAAAAAATTATGAATTGCAACCTACAATTTTTTTGATGGATTTAGATTTATTATGTCCTGCTTTATGGAAAACCAAAATTTCACACCTTTCTTCCAAGTAGTTTTCAAATTATGCTTAAAAAATGGCAAAATGATGGGTTAAGGGGCCGTCTATGATGGAAGTGAGTAGATATTTTGAAATTCATTCTGCTATACTGTAATCTAACAGGCTTCACTAACTCCTTGAGTGGCGCTTAAGGTGCCTTGATCAAGAAAGGGGCTCCCCGGTTAATAATTGAGTACGAAAATTCAATTTGGAACAGCCCTTAAAATATGCTCGTTTTAAAATAATTAATTTATCGGAAACGTATAGTACGAATGGCATAAAAATTCGTTTTTAGGCTAATTGAAGGGTGTAGAGTTCATTTATGCTATCAGAATTGTGTACTGATATCGGAAAAAAACAAAGTTATGGTTCGTTTTAATATATAGATGGCCCCCTAAGCAAATTTTATATACACCATTTAAAAAGTAGACTTTATTAACAATCGTGTTGTACCTATGGAATTTTGTACAGTCAGAAATTTGGTTTCAGCCATATATTGATATTATATTCTCCTACGATAATTTTTTGCAGAGTTAGTAAAGAGTGTTTACTTTTTTGTTTTCACGACTGTACATTTTTTATTACAGATGTTTTCCATGACAATGAATGTTTGTTCAATTCATACCATAGTCGATTAAGTTATTATTCGTGATCCTGATATAGGATGTTTTCATGAGAATTTTGTACATTTTTTTCTATTGTTTTTACATTTAAGAACTTTTTCTTTATTTCAAATGATATCAGAAACAAAGACAGTTTAAAGTCAAAAAGCACGTTCAAGATTGGTATATTTATGTAAAATTACAGTGGAACATAATGCAAGCGTTTTTCTTCTCGTACTGTTTTCAGAACTATAACCTTATAAAAATATAAATTACTATTTCACCAAGAAAAGTAAAAATATTATAATGTAAAATAAATTAAAATCTCGAGATTCCTTTGAAAAAAGAATATCCCCTGAGTTTTAGAAAGCTTTTTCCTTGCATTTTTTTTTAAATTGCTAATGAAACACATTTTAATTTAAATTTCTTCAGCAGTTTGATTTGGTAAACAATCTTTCATATCTCCTTAATCGGGTATATTAATTAAAACATCACTCCATTAAAAATATCTTTTTCTACAGTCAGTTTAAAATGTTTTCGATAAATAGAAAAATCAGCGACAGCTGCTTAGAAGATTGAATCACATGACATTCTTTATATGTTGGGATAAAGGTAAATTATAAGTATCTGATACAAAAAGTTCATAATTCTTGACAGTTAAGAATTTCATTTTTGATTTTAAAGGAATGTAATTTTTGTTTAATGTTAATAATAAATATGTATTAAACATTAACATATCCGTAAACGTTAAATATTAAATTTACTGTAACTGTTAAATATTAACTATATGTATGCTAAATATATCTCAAAATACTATCTTGTTTAAACATCATTTAAACTTATTTGATTTTTTTTTTTATATAAAACATATTCTAGTACCACAATAGTAATATTATTTATAATTTTAGAAAATACTTGCAAGATTTCTTACCTTTAAAAAGCTCTATAAACTTTCATTTTAGTTCACTTTCTATACCAAAAAATGAAAAACTTATATCCTCAAAAAATATCTACCTTACACTGAAATAATGTGGTGAACATTTTCCGAACTTTTCATATTTCAATGAGAAATGAAATTCTTCTAAAGAATTTGAAATACATTTTCAATCTTATGTAAATTTCTTTTATGTATTTTGTTGTATACGTTTACATAATTTAAAATAAAGTGCTTTTTTGTATTATATTTGACTAAAATCCTGAAGGAAAAAATCTAACAAATTAAAAAAGTACTCTATTTTTACATCAAGGAAATAAACATTGATGTAAAACTCAATGATCAAAGAAAGAAAATTCTTTTATAAAACGATATTTTTGTAAAATTTGATTCCTACTTTTTAAAACTATTCACCCTTAAATCAACCTCAAATGTTGTCACTTTAACTTTTTATAAAGAATTTTCAGAACAATGAAGAATAATCGTCAAACGACGACTTTATAAAGTATTTGAGCCAAATTGCTGTGAAATAACTAAAATCCAAGTTGATTTGGCAGGTGAGGAAATAAAAAAATCTAACAAATTTAAAAAGTACTTTATTTTTACTTGAAGAAAATAACATTAATGTAGAATGCACTGATCAAAGAAATCTTTTATAGAACAATATTTAATTTGTGAAATATGATTCTTACTTTTTTAAACTATCCATCTTCAAATCACCCACAATTTTGTCATTTCAACTTTTTATAAAGAACTTTCAGAAAAATGAAGAATGCACGCCAAATGACTGTTTTCTAAAATATTTTTTAAATTGAAATATATAAAATATTTTTCAAAACTCTTTTACACTATAACTATAGTTGTTAAATAATTTTAATTTTCTATTGCTGGTAAAAAAAGATGAAAGTTCAATTTAGAATATGTCGAAGACTTGCAAACTATTACCATTTTAATTTCAATGGTAATAATTAGAGTGCATAAACTAGCACCATATATTATTGCCCGACTGCCAAGAAGGGTTATGTGTTTCACGCGTATCTGGGTATGTGTATTTCTTTATACGCTCGAAACATCCCAACGGCTCGATGGATTTTAATAAATGAGATCTATATCGATTCGTCTTAACCGCCGATGGTTATAGGCAAGGTTTTGTTTTTATAAATTCAAAGTGGCTGCCGTAAAATACAAAATGGCGGTAGAGACGAGATTTCTTTTACCCAACATAATGAGTGGCATATCATTGGATAGGACTTTCAAAATGAAGACGATGTTTCATTGTCTATTTTACAGTCAGAAGCTTTAAATATTACACAACCTGAAAGTTGTGTAGGTAGGATCTTTAGTTTTACTTTAACTCTAACCTTCATAGACATATATAGGCCTCATTAAAACATATGTTATAGATAGGAACTAACAATTAAACACAACTTAAAAGTCATCAATACAAGTTAATAAAAAAACAGGTAAGTACTTCTATATATAAAAAAAAAGTTTTGATTTGAAAATGGACCAATGAAAATCTGCGTAGATATTCCCGGTAGATCGGCATCTAATTTGAATGCTTAAGCATGGCCTTTCTTCGTTAATATTAAAAAAAAAAACTGTTACATACAAAAATATGAAAATCGGTGGTATTATAGAGAAATGTTTGATAAACACGCTGATGCAGACAGTTTTTAAATCGAAGAATTATTTTAAGAGATATTTAATGCTAAAGTTGGACAAAATCGTTCCATTAAAAAAGTTTTATTGGCGCAAAAACTATACATGAGAATTTAATCATTTTTAGAACATTTTAAACGTCGTAAGTTCCCGGTGTGCAGATTGCGTTTATTTTTCTTATTTGACTCATTTTTTGAGGTTTTATTCCTATTTTAAATTCAAATTTTCAGCATTTAGAGAGAGATTTTTTAACATATTTTAGAAAATGTTATTAATTTAAACTGTTGTCAATTGTATAAACAGCGCAAGCAATAATGTTTACTTCAAATTAAAAAATTATTTACACGAGACTATTATAAACAGAAAAAAAAACTTTAAAATTAGAATTAAATGATTACATGTTAAAAGCAGGAAAATTACGTCATAAGAACCATATTTACACTTGAATTTTAAAAGAGAAACAAAATCTTAAAATAAAAAAATCATTATTATGCGTTAAAACTTGTAAATGGAGGAAATTACATCATATTTAAAATGGCCAAAAAATTTGGCAAAACAATTTAAGTTAAAAAATATATTTGCGCGAGATAATTTGAGATAATCTTATCAACTATTATCGTGAATTCGAAGACAGCGCAAATAATATTTCCTTCTAACAACAAAAGTATTTCCACGTGAATATTAATAAGAGAAATAAAACTTTTGTGCAAATTACGTCAGATTTGAAAAGATACATTTAAAATTAATTATTTAAAACAACTATCTTATAACGCTCTTAAAAAATACCGGGAGACAAGGACACTGTTTACTTAATTCATTTTACATTAGCTTATTTTCAAATGTTTAACTATTTTTTTTAATTAAACACGAAAAAAGCCATTGTATCTCTTAACAGCAGCAGATTTGGTCTTAAAAATCCCCAATCCAAGGAAAACGAATGGAAACCCGTTTACAGAGAGATAGCTACTGTTTTTGTTTTTTTTTATTTTAATTCAATATTTTTAAAGCCGATCAAATTAGCGTGCTTTTTGGATTTTGGTGTGCCTGAACGGGGGTTGGCGAGCGTAGCTCGTAGGAGGCAGAGCCCCCTAGTAATATAAAAAAATAGTTTCGCATTTATGAGAAATAATGAATTATTTCGCTTTTTAAGCAGTCGGGTTTTTTGATTTTTTAAATTTTATTAATATTATTATTTTAGTAATATTTAGGGTGTCTAATTATTCACAATCCAATAATAATACATGAAATGCTAAGGGGAAATGAGATTCATACCCACGTTTTATAAATTATAACATATTATTTAAATCATACTGTTAACAGACAGCATACGAGCCATCGTATTTATGTGCAACAAATGATAAAACAACAGAGAAGCAACTTCAAGGCCTAGAGATAACATAAAAGGAATATATTATCTCTGAAGTGCGTCAGTGTGTCAATGCAAGATACTCAGGGAAGTTTCTAATATGAATCAAATGCAACAAACTTAAAAAAATTGCTACACTTTTTTTTTTTTTATACCCCTTTGAAATGCATCCCAATTATTCATAAATTTTACTTTACACATCAACTGCCGATCTGTAAGTAACAACTTATATTTTTAAAAGCATATGAAATATTACCTAACATATTAAATATTCATAACTGAGATAAATACAACAACATCTCTCAACTAGAAATTAAATAAAAAAAATAAACACACCTTTCATTAAAAATATGTCATTCATAACTATAATTAAAAGCAACAAAATGTGCACAGACAAATTAGATAAATTTTAAAAGGCTATTGATTGTGCAATAGCGACAAGGAATGCAAGCGCAATATCTTTCACGATAAATGTTAAACCCAGAAAATCCTTGCCATTCATGAAAATAAAGTCTATTTAAACATTCATAAAATAACAGAACTTAAATAGCACTTACCTTTTAAACATTAACATGCAAAGAGCAGCTTAGAAATATAGCTGCAAGTTTAACGGTTTAAAATACAATATATATATATATATTTTATAATGCCGATATCTTCTCTCTTCCGGATGTCACATATTATACAAGACAGTAATAAAATCAAATATGAACTGCATGAAGTAACGAATTTCTTTTTTTTTTAAACCTTGTATGAATAAACAAACATTTATCATAGCATGAAAAGAAAAAGAACTGAAAGATAAAATATTAATCACTATATCAATTAAGTATCTATAGGCAATATGAGAAACAATATTGTGCATCTTAAACGTCATCCAATTTTATCACTATTGGGGTATCCTAATTTGGGATACCTAGATATGACACAAAACGAATTGAACAACATGAATGAGCCTGTTGAACGCTATCTTCTTTTTTTTTTAAGATTGCATGCTGAAGATGATAAGACGCACAAAACAAACAATCTGGGAATGCAGAATCTAAATTAGAGATGTAATCATAAAAAAAAACCGCACATATGGCAAAAGTTTCACGAACTATTTCGTAACTGAAATAATTTTTCTTTTGACTTCCAACTTAGATGCATAATGCAGCATATATTATACCAAGATACACCAGTAGATTATTGGCTTTCCGTAAACTATGCGGTTATATTAGCTCTATTTTCTTTAACTATGGAGCACCAAACAATCACCTTAGTATTGGAATGAAGGCAAAACTTATTTTGTAGAGAAACACCATTAAAAATTTTAACATATTTCACATTCTCACATCCAGCAGGTGAAGCGAGGAGAAAAAAAAAGTTGGTGGGGAAACGGAGTAGATGAGTCACAACATAACTCTCTCCTTTATTCCAAAATCATCAATGTAGAAGCACCACAGGGTGTAGAGTTAATCCAGTCTTCGCTTAGAATTGAAAGACAATTTCGAAGCCATCTAGGAGTACCGCTCCGGCACATAAATCTTCCAACATGTTCTGGTGTTTTACGAAGCGTCAGGAAATGGGCAGGAAACATCACGAATAAAATTGTACTTTTAAGATGCAGGAGTACTACGTCGAAAGTGCAGCATAAAAAAATATTTTAAAGGTTGGGAGGATGGGGGGTTCTCTCTCTCAAATAAATATGCATTCTTTTTTTTTTTTTTTGGTTGGACAAAGTCCGGCCAATGAGCCAAATTTATGTGAAGTGGATTCAGTGGGGTTCGTTTACTTAAGTGCAAAAACTCCAACCATATTACAGGAACTATGAAAATTTATTCAGCATTTTAAATTTAAAGTTACAAAAGAGATCTTTCTCATAATTAATTAAGAGTGAGAGAGAGAGTAAATATTTTACAAGGTACGCATGGGCGTGACCCACAGACCGTGAAGGTCTTACATCCTTTTTCTTTCGAGATCAAAAGTTGAGAGCGTGATTTCACAAGAATCATATCACACTCGTCGCTACACTTCGCCAAATTCAAACATTGGCACCCTGAACGAACTGTGGACAAAGGTTTTATTCGCGAGCCAAATGATTATCCCAAAAATCCAGCAACCCCGATGAGAACAATGAAACGCGTCATGGAAAATGGTTGCCAGTCCACAAATCCTGGGAATCATTATCTAAGCGAAATGATTACGTTAAAAATGCCCGCAACATACAATCGCGAAATGCCAAGAAAGGCATCTGGTAAAACCAACTGAGAAAAAGATTTAACCTCCATGCAACGTGATTTTAACAACCGCATCTCATTTCGATGTGAGAGACGGCAGAAACATCTGGGAGGTGTTTATATTACAGACTGGCATTCGCTTAAACAAGTGTTACTTAAAATTACATACTGCAGACCGATGAAAGGGAAATATGCAGCGACTCGCATAAAATACATTCCTTTCACATTCGTTGTTAAAAGATTTTCAACGGTTCCATCTTAGCAGTGATAAGGAAGCTTTTCTCTGCATGAAATTAAATGAAGAGATATTGTTACAAGCCGCTGCAGTGGAACAGACAGATAAGGGAAAAAAAGAAAAAGAAATGAATCTTTGAGCGGCGTGAAATAAAGAGGTTTTTAGAAAAAGAAAGAAAACACATTAATAAAATCTGGATGTTTTTGAGAAATGAATTTAATTACATATTTCATTATAGGAAAGAGGGGGGGGGAAGGCTAATATGATCTAAAAGTAAGAAAGTTATGTTTTAATTTAATTTTAAATAAAAATGATAGCTATGGGACAGAAACGGTGTCACATAACTCACCCCCACAACAGAAGAAAGCTGAAACGTGTACGTTGCAGCTTTAAATCTACTTAAAATCCTTTGTCCACCTTCGCACTTACAGAATATATATCATGACAAAATAAGTAAAATTAACTATTTAAGTTGATATCTACCAAGAAACTTATTTTAACTTGTCTGTGAAACTATTTTCCGTTAGCTCCTGTAAAATATTTTATACAACTATAAGTCAGTAGAAAAAAAAATATTTGCTTGGTTTCAAAACAATTCACAAGAATTGTGTTATGTCCATGACTGAGCGCTCATAATATTCAAAATAATCTTTTTTTTTTATTAAATATTCCACAAAATAAAATGGCCACATTAATTGATAACACAGGATCCTATATTTAATTTTTTTGTGGCGCTGTATTTGTGGCGCTGGCACCAGAATTTTAGTCATGTATCTATTCATATAGAGAAGCATTTACTGTATATACGACTTCTCAAAAATTTGATCTTACATGAGATCATAATATTAAATAAATGCAAGCAAATAAAAACAAAGGACAAATACACACCAGTAAAAAAAATTTGTTACTTTAAAGCTTATGTCTTCTGCCTTAATTTATAAGGGGTAGTTTTTTTAGATTCCTGCAATTTAACTAAGTCCCTGGTTTCCAAAAAAAAAATCACAGTATGTTATAATTTAGCATTTTATGAATTTTTACACTGCCATCCTGACTTTCCGTGTATTGATCAAAATTTAACCCCTGGCAAACTTATAAAAAAAATTAATAAGAAATTGCATACAATTTTATATAGTGTAACAAGATATCTTACTCGATCTGCCACCTCCAAGTAAGAAGTATCCAATGAAAGTGTAAAAAAATGTTACATGTTAACAGTAAACAAATTCGAAATGTATGTGTAGTTTAATATGTCATGTGACGGATAACTCCTAGAAACATTAAAATCTTTGTATAGATACAAAGTGATGATGCCATTGACATGTACTGACATTATGCAAACACACAAAAAAAAAAACTGTTAAAAAAAGAAGTATTTTAATATTGAAACATGGTGTAAAATTTAAAAGATAGGAAAGTAAAAGGAGAAACTGTATGTGTGTGGAGGGAGGGGGGGCGGACTCCCAAACTCATGAACTACTTGTAATGCAACACATGAACAAAAGTGTACGCAAGCATACACAACGTGTAAGTAAACACATGAACAAATTGTATAATATCGCATGAACTCTATGTATTAATGTCTCAATGAACTAAAATTGTAATGTATTTGCCCACAAAATAAACAGACAGTATATGTGTAATAACCCAAGACACTTGCATACGAGTGAGATTCAATTACATAATTAATGAGTTATCATCAAAATGTAATGAATAAGGGTTAATAAAACAAATGAACTACTTGTAATGTGTGTGTAAACTCTGGTTAAACTCTAAACCCGCCAGTGTGTACAACTCAATGAACTACTTGTAAGAAAAAAAAAAAGAAATACTGCCGAATAAATCGCTAACAAAGTACAATGTGTAAAAGCAAATGAACAAAATATGTAAATCAACACATGAACTAATGTAATGTATGTATAAGAATGTACCAAAATGTATTTAAATTTAAAAAAAAAACTGTTGTGAAACACAAACAAATATCCAACATATGAACTACATGTGAAAGAAAACTGTTGAATAAGTGGTTGACTAAGGGTTAAAAAGAAAATAAAACTGTATCTGCCAAAGTCATTACGGTCTTAAGTTAACAGAAGCGTGCATAAAATGTATAACTCTACGCTAAAAATTGTAGAAGTTATGTAAGCCAAACATGTTCCAAGAAAAGAATGAAAGGAAAAAAAACATATTGATAGCCAAAAATAACAAGCAATGTACCTTATGTGGTATGAATGTATGTATCCGTCACAAGACAACTGTGAGACTTGAACTCACAAATTAAAAAAATTTAAATTTGAAGAAAAAAAAATGCCAAAGAATTTAGTTTAATGACTATATGTGAATAGCCCTTTACCAAAAATAAAGTGTACCTAACAGCTCACATTATGCATGTGACTACCTTTTATAAGAAAAACACTTACCGATATCAAATATCATGTCAGTTATAATAAAAAAAATACCTTATGTTATAACTTAAAATAGCAACGAGTCACCAGCTGCGCGTAAACAATGAAGTCTAACAGTACCTTAGCTGCATGTGTAAAACTGTACACCTGGTTAATTATCCCTTGCAAAAAAAAAACAACTATAAGATGACTGTGTAAACAATGTACAATAGTTACATTATGTTATAATTTCTGCAAAAGTTTTAAACACACGAACAAAAAAAAAAAAAACTTGACATGAAAGAAAGTCTATCTAAACACAACTACGAAGTTGTGAATGCAGTGAAAAAAAAATATGCAATCTTAAAGCTAAACACAAATGATGCCAAAAGAAACGTATACATGCACAGACGGTAATGAATGTCCTTAACCATGGTGAGTATTAATTGAAATATAACAAAAATCAGCAAAACTGAACGAGTCAATGTGTGTGTGTGTGTGAAGTACCAGGCCAAACCTGACATCCCAAACCATGTGCATGAGAGGGGGAATAAAAAAACATGTGTGATTAATACCTAACAATGCTATCTGCCCATAGCAAGTTAGAAGTAAAAGTGTAAACTAGTGTAAAAGTGGTATACATAAACAGCATTAGGAAACAATTACAGGTGAAATTTTAGCAATCTAAAAATAATTTCTAAAATGTAAACAATACTCCAATTGTAAAATTAATATTAGTGTAACTCCAACAATCATGTTAGGAAACATATCCGATCCCTGATTAAGCTAGCGGCCAACTTGCTTAACCATAGATCGAAATACACACCTCAGACATTTTGCTATCCCATGGAAAATAGCGCAATGACTGAATTATCCCACATAAACCATGACAGAAGTACAAGCAAACGAACTTACACAAAAACCCCCCCAAAAAAACAATGTATTAATGTGAATGCATGTCATTGAGAAACATAAAAAAATAACAATTTAAAACTATACGTCAAACATATGTTGTACATCTTATGTATTTTGCAAAAGCAAACGAGAGCCAAAAGGGAAAAAAAAAATATTTTTGTAACCATGATATGATGACTCGAGATATGTAATATGCCTAAAGAAAATGTATGCCAGGATAAACTAATCTAAGCTTACAAAATATTTTGCCAAAGTTCACCATCCAAGAAAATATTTATGTGAAAGATAAATAATCTAATATTTTTTTTAACTTATGATTACGCCAACTGTATGTAAATTTCTAATCAAGTGCTCACATCTAACTGAGAAAAAAAATGTTATGCTCACCTCCTCTATACTTATTTTAAATTGCCAGGAATATGCAAATCCAACATATTTCACATTACTCTTAATCAGTGAAAAAAAAAAAAATAAAAAAAAAATAAAGTCATAAAACATAAAACTTTCTGCATAGAAAAAAAATAATATATATTAACTCTAAAAAGAAATTTCAAAAGTGTGTCCCAGGTCTACTAGTGTAAAAGGTATTCAAAAGAAAGTCATTTGCAATCTAAGGTAAATATATCTATAGACTTTTTTTTATCACAATCTTTAAGAAAGGCTGAATGACAACATCTTAACTAACAATAAAAAAAACACATTTAAAAATCCCCAGAGAACTACTCATAAAAGACACTATACTGACTAAGTTGCAATATGACACAACATATTATTTAAATCATACTGTTAACAGACAGCATACGAGCCCGCGTATTTATGTGCAACAAATGATAAAACAACAGAGAAGCAACTTCAAGGCCTAGAGATAAAAAAAAAGGAATATATTATCTCTGAAGTGCGTCAATGTGTCAATGCAAGATACTCAGGAAGTTTCTAATATGAATCAAATGCAACAAACTTAAAAAAATTGCTACACATTTTTTTTTATCCCCTTTGAAATGCATCCCAATTATTCATAAATTTTACTTTACGCATCAACTGCCGATCTGTAAGTAACAACTTATATTTTTAAAATCATATGAAATATTACCTAACATATTAAATATTCATAACTGAGATAAATACAACTACATCTCTTTTCAATCAAACTAGAAATTAAATAAAAAAAATAAACACACCTTTCATTAAAAATATGTCATTCATAACTATAATTAAAAGCAACAAAATGTGCACAGACAAATTAGATAAATTTTAAAAGGCTATTGATTGTGCAATAGCGACAAGGAATGCAAGCGCAATATCTTTCACGATAAATGTTAAACCCAGAAAATCCTTGCCATGCATGAAAATAAAGTCTATTTAAACATTCATAAAATAACTGAACTTAAATAGCACTTACCTTTTAAACATTAACATGCAAAGAGCAGCTTAGAAATATAGCTGCAAGTTTAACGGTTTAAAATACAATATATATATATTTTTTTTATAATGCCGA
Source organism: Maratus speciosus (assembly GCA_963932465.1). NCBI lineage: Eukaryota > Metazoa > Arthropoda > Arachnida > Araneae > Salticidae > Maratus > Maratus speciosus. The sequence continues at coordinate 350,359,086 of OZ010795.1, read as the reverse complement.
TATCTTCTCTCTTCCGGATGTCACATATTATACAAGGCAGTAATAAAATCAAATATGAACTGCATGAAGTAACAAATTTCTTTTTTTTAAACCTTCTATGAATAAAGAAACATTTATCATAGCATGAAAAGAAAAAGAACTGAAAGATAAAATATTAATCACTATATCAATTAAGTATCTATAGGCAATATGAGAAACAATATTGTGCATGTTAAACGTCATCCAATTTTATCACTATTGGGGTATCCTAATTTGGGATACCTAGATATGACACAAAACGAATTGAACAACATGAATGAGCCTGTTGAACGCTATCTTCTTTTTTTTTTAAGATTGCATGCTGAAGATGATAAGACGCACAAAACAAACAATCTGGGAATGCAGAATCTAAATTAGAGATGTAATCATAAAAAAAACCGCACATATGGCAAAAGTTTCACGAACTATTTCGTAACTGAAATAATTTTTCTTTTGACTTCCAACATAGATGCATAATGCAGCATATATTATACCAAGATACACCAGTAGATTATTGGCTTTCCGTAAACTATGCGGTTATATTAGCTCTATTTTCTTTAACTATGGAGCACCAAACAATCACCTTAGTATTGGAATGAAGGCAAAACTTATTTTGTAGAGAAACAAAGTTAAAAATTTTAACATATTTCACATTCTCACATCCAGCAGGTGAAGCGAGGAGAAAAAAAAAACTTGGTGGGCAACGGAGTAGATGAGTCACAACATAACTCTCTCCTTTATTCCAAAATCATCAATGTAGAAGCACCACAGAGTGTAGAGTTAATCCAGTCTTCGCTTAGAATTGAAAGACAATTTCGAAGCCATCTAGGAGTACCGCTCCAGCACATAAATCTTCCAACATGTTCTGGTGTTTTACGAAGCGTCAGGAAATGGGCAGGAAACATCACGAATAAAATTGTACTTTTAAGATGCAGGAGTACTACGTCGAAAGTGCAGCATAAAAAATATTTTAAAGGTTTATGCATTCTTTATAAATAATTCAAAATAATAAAATATCAAGAATAATAAAAAATTCATTTCTTTATAAATATGCATTCTTTTTTTTTTTTTTTTGGTTGGAGAAAGTCCGGCCAATGAGCCAAATTTATGTGAAGAGAATTCAGTGGGGTTCGTTTACTTAAGTGCAAAAACTCCAATCATATTACAGGAACTATGAAAATTTATTCAGCATTTTAAATTTAAAGTTACAAAAGAGATCTTTCTCATAATTAATTAAGAGTGAGAGAGAGAGTAAATATTTTACAAGGTACGCCTGGGCGTGACCCACAGACCGTGAAGGTCTTACATCCTTTTTCTTTCGAGATCAAAAGTTGAGAGCGTGATTTCACAAGAATCATATCACACTCGTCGCTACACTTCGCCAAATTCAAACATTGGCACCCTGAACGAACTGTGGACAAAGGTTTTATTCGCGAGCCAAATGATTATCCCAAAAATCCAGCAACCCCGATGAGAACAATGAAACGCGTCATAGAAAATGGTTGCCAGTCCACAAATCCTGGGAATCATTATCTAAACGAAATGATTACGTTAAAAATGCCCGCAACATACAATCGAGAAATGCCAAGAAAGGCATCTGGTAAAACCAACTGAGAAAAAGATTTAACCTCCATGCAACGTGATTTTAACAACCGCATCTCATTTCGATGTGAGAGACGGCAGAAACATCTGGGAGGTGTTTATATTACAGACTGGCATTCGCTTAAACAAGTGTTACTTAAAATTACATACTGCAGACCGATGAAAGGGAAAGATGCAGCGACTCGCATAAAATACATTCCTTTCACATTCGTTGTTAAAAGATTTTCAATGGTTCCGTCTTAGCAGTGATAAGGAAGCTTTTCTCTGCATGAAATTAAATGAAGAGATAGTGTTACAAGCAGCTGCAGTGGAACAGACAGATAAGGGAAAAAAAGAAAAAGAAATGAATCTTTGAGCGGCGTGAAATAAAGAGGTTTTTAGAAAAAGAAAGAAAACACATTAATAAAATCTGGATGTTTTTGAGAAATGAATTTAATCACATATTTCATTATAGTAAAGAGGGGGGGAAGGCTAATATGATCTAAAAGAAAGAAAGTTATGTTTTAATTTATTTTTGAATAAAAATGATAGCTATGGGACAGAAACGGTGTCACAAGTAGTTACAATATTAAAATGTCCAGAATTTTCAAAACAGTTAATAAGAGATATACAGTAAAACCACTAACTAATGGGCACCTCGGGAGCGTGGAAACTGTCCACTATTCGGAAGTGTCCGCTATTAAGGAGGCCTCAGAGATTAAAAAATTGCTAAAAAAAAGTTTTCTGTTTCATTAATTGACTTTTATACTCTATATGGCCAAAGGTGACCGGTCACTTGCGATATTAGACGTTTTCTTAAATATTTAGAAAAATACATGAGGAATTAACCCGAAACTGCAGGTGTGTAAACAGTTTAGTATAGATCATATATATACGCGAAGATTTTTTTCCTCGAAACTCCATAGGAGACCGTCAAGAAATTGAAAAAGAACGAATATCTTTTGGATAACTCTGTAAAAACTAATGTAGCAAAAGCGTTCAAACTCGAGATTATAAATAAGTGGCTTATTGTGATATACTGTGTTCATTTTTATGACGATATCATGTATACTCGTAGAGAAATTAAGGTTTTTATAAAAACAGTCCCAAATTTCGCCAAGTTTTTTGCTTATAATTTGCAGAGTTCTTAATTTAGAAATAAGTTATTTTCAGAAAATATGTCAAACAACATTGTACACAAAACTCTGCAATCAAAATTAAAAAAAAATAATAAAAATTGGATGAAAAACGAGCAGGTTCATTAAAAAATATGTCACGACGCATGCGCGAATGCAACCAAAATACAGTGCGCATAATGTATTAGCTAAGTATATGGAACAGCTTTTGTGAATGTCTCAAAATCATAGCTTGAAAATTCTGAAAATTATTGTCGAAAGAATAAGCTCAAAATCCGTTGTTCCAAAAAGGAAGCAAAAAGATAAGGGGTTGTATCCAAATATATTTGTACGTGCGATATTGTTTACGCTATCTTGGCATTAATCAACAGATATTTGATACAACCCCTCATATTTTTGCTTCAATTTGGGAACAACGGATTTCGAGCTTATTCTATCGACGATAATTTTCAGAATTTTCAAGCTATGATTTTGAGATTTTTACAAAAGTTGCTCTATATACTTAGCCAATACATTATGAATATTTTATTTTGATTGAATTTACGCATGCGCCGTGAAACATTTTTTAGTAAACCTGCTCATTTTTCATCCAATTATTATTATTTTTAAATCCTGATTGCAGAGTGCTGTGTACAATGTTGTTTGTCATACTTTCTGAAAAGAACTTTTTTTTAATATTAATAACTCTGCAAATTATAAGCAAAAGACTTGGCGAAATTTGGGACTGTCTTCATAAAAACCTTAATTCCTCTACGAGTATACATACTATCCTCATAAAAAATGAACACAGTATATTACAAGAAGCCACTTATTAATAATCTCGAGTTTGAACGCTTTTGCTACATTAGTTTTTACAGGGTTATCCAAAAGATATTCGTTCTTTTTTAATTTGTCGACGGTCCCCTATGGGATTTCGGGAAAAAAATCTTCGCGGATATATATGACCTATACTAAACTGTTTACACACCTGCAGTTTCGGGTTGATTCCTCATGTATTTTTCTAGATATTTAACAAAACGTCTAAAATCGCAAGTGACCGGTTACCTTTGGCCATATAGTGTATAAAAGTCAATTAATGAAACAGTAAACTTTTTTTTAGAAAATTTTTTAATCTCTGAGGCCTCCTCAATAGCGGACACCTCCGAATAGCGGACAGTTTCCACGATCCCGAGGTGCCCATTAGTTAGTGGTTTTACTGTATATCTCTTATTAACTGTTTTGAAAATTCTTGACATTTTAATATTGTAACGGTCACCTTTGGCCATATAGTGTATGTCCTAAAACGTCTAATATATGAATAATCAGAAATTAAAATTATTTTTTAAGCCATAAAATTGAAATAAAATTGTGCCTACATTTATTCACTGTTTATTACATTCTTATGAAAAATATCTGTTGCAAAAGTTTGCTTTTTCTTGCGATTACATGTAGTTTGATTTTAAAGGTGAAGTTTTAACTCTGTCAGTAGTTTTAATCCTTCTGAATCATCTTTTTTTTTACCAAAAAAAAAAAAAAAAAAAAAAAAAAAAAAAAAAATGTAACTGCTCAGTGTATTTTGCCGCTTTTAGGAAATTCTCGATATTGCATGAAGCATCTCCAGTTTCAGTATCTGTTTCATTGTCACTGATGGAGTCAGCTTTTTTCGAAAATTCTGAAGGAATATAATCGCATACATCAGCTGATTCTTCTTCAGTGGATAACTCCTCGTCATCAATATTAATGAAATTTTCCGCAGTTTCTTCCTGTAAAAAGATCCGTAGTAGTAAAATGTTCTAAGAAAATAACTGATTTCTCATATTTGTCAGAAGAAAGGTTGTCAAATTAAAAATTGCTGCATTTATATAAAAAAAAAAAAAAAAAAAAAAAAAAAAAAAAAAAAAAAAAAAAAAAACAGAACATTGATACATTGATCAATCAGCGGAACACTTTGTTCTCCTTATAAGAAACCTAAACGGAAACTCTACAGTCTTAAACCTTTCGAGGGCGGTGTCCTTAAAAGAGGACACCTAATTTTTATTTTACCGGCACCCAGAATATTTAATTAAAATTTTCCTTTTCTAATGTACTTGAAAAAAAGAAAGTTCTTATTTTCTAATAAATTCGTTTATGAATTCTGGTGTCAGTCTATCATTTCATAACTTTATAAACAGAATTACTCCGCGCCGGAAAGGATTAAGCAGCTTAAAGTTCACGTGACTAAATCTGCAGAACTTACACGAAAAATTATTTCGCCATGCTTTAAATTTTATTCAAAATTAAAGTGTATGTGGAAAGCAGCTGTTTTTCTCTTATGAGAGATAAAAGCACATCGATTGATAGGCTAACATTATTAGGCAATACGTTTAAAAACAAACAGTAAAATAACTTGCTATTGCAAAATATAACTTTCATACTCATAATTTAGAAACCGATGCAAAATTCAGCCCAGTCAGATTAAATGTTATTTTTTGTATATGGGGGATTTAAAGAAAAACAAAAAAAAAAAAAAAAAAAAACCCGCTTTATTTGGTGATTTTTTTTTTCAGATTAGATTACTTAAATAATTTTTATATTAGTAAATTGAAAATTGAAAAATTACTTTTTGAATAAAGACTGAGTTGGAGATTTTTGTGGAAAAAAGGACAGATTTGGAAAAAGAAAAAAAAAAATAAATAAATAAATAAAAAAATCAGAAATTTTGGGAAAATTGACTTTTGATTATCTGGCAACATTTGTTATCCTTATGCGCATTTAAAACGAATGAAAAAATTATGTATTTAATTATGGAATTCTGCGGATCAAGAAATTTGTATTTCTAGACATTAATCAGCAGAAAATCTTAAATCTTTCAAGGAGGGACGTTTACTTTTGTAGACGTGGCACGTGGGAGGGGAATTTTCCCCAGCCAACCCTCTACATTTATCTGTGATCACAAAATTTGTGACACATTGCCCTGATAAATTTAGAGGTTTTTACTTTTTTTTTCCATTTTTTTTCTCGTTAAAAAATAATTTTTCATCATTTATCACCAGTCCGATACTCGGAATGCCCGTTATTCAGAGGTTAAACATATAAAAAATCAGGTTTTGGGGAGTGGGGTAGGAAAACTGTCCGTTAAATAGAGGTGTCCGCATTCGGGAGTGTCCGTTATGGAGGTTTTACTGTATTGGTAATATACATACAAATAGTATAAATTCAATATTAGTTTCTGTGCCTTTTGTGAGAACAACGATTCGGAAATATCACAATTATCATTAAATTTGGACACCAAGGCCCGCTGGTAGATTAAACTGCGAATTAGTTTGTAATAGTCCTGTGACTAGTAAAACGTTTTCATTCTTTTTACGTGCATTCTTAATTATATAAATACGTAGCATCTACAGTTGTCGTCTGGTCCGACCGTCTGACTGTCTGTCTGCCTGTCCGCATGTAACATCGAAAAAACTACCCAACCGAATGTTTTGAAATTTAATATATATAATCGTCACAAAATTTTGGCGAATCATTTCAAATTTCATGAAAATCGAATAAAAACTTAAAAATATATTAATAAAAGTATTCTTCATTCTATTATAAATCCTATAATAAGTAATTAATTCATTGATATCCCATGATAGGTAATGATTGTACGTTTCCATAGTGATTACGCCTTATTACAGATGGAGTCATATGATTTCCATATTACTGAATTTCATATATATAATCGTAATAAATTCTGTTTTCGTGTATTTTTGCGTAAGAGTGCAAGAGCTATTGCACCAAGTTTGAATATTTATAAAACTAGTTATAGCAGCTCATTTGCCACGTTTGACATACAATTTCCGACTTGTTTTTTATTATTATTGATCGATTTATCAGACGCCTCCTATCAACGGCCCATTTTACATTTCAATGACTATATGAGAACTGAAAAAACACATACATATGTCAGTAAAAATGAATCTAACATTTGATAAACAAATCAGTTATTGTCTTATTTTCCTCTGAGCGGGTTTTTTTTTTCTTAAACACTGTAATTTTTTGCCGCAGATTTCAAAAGTAAAGATTGCTCAACTTAAGAGTATAAACTTCAAGAGTATTAAGTGTACGATTATTAACTTTTTTTGTGTTTTACTATGACGCATTAAATTTACAATTTTGGAGATATTTCAATTTTTTAGATAATATTTTGAAGAAGAAAAAATCATTTTGCTTATAGCTATCACTTTCAACTTCAAAACATTTTTTTGATTAAGTATATATATTTATATATGAGTAGTAGGAGCAGTTCCTCGCGTATTAAGAATATTTTACTTTATCGTTCCATATGGGTTTTGCTCATTTGACAATTACTTTCAAGTATTTTTTTTTAATTAACAGTATTGAAAAAAATATTGAATAACTATTGAAGATTTAAATGGTATATTATGGAATTTTTTGTGTAAAATGTTATGCTATTCTGTAAAATAGAATAAAATATTGAGAAAGAATAAATAAAGTAAATGTTTACTTTTTTTATTTGAATTCTTCGAAAATACGTATATAAACAAGTTGGAAATTGCTCGTCAAACGTGGCAAATGAGGTGCGTCCGTACTATAACTAGTTTTATAATTATTTTTTGCACCCCATATTGTACTGAATGTGTATTTATTCGCAATTCATAAGTGCATAGTCTGTAACATCATTAAAATGCACTTGCAATAATTTTTTTCCCATTCCCCTTAATGTAACGGAAAACTTTTGACTGTCCCTGTAATTAAGCTATACATCCGATTCTCATGAAATTTGAAATGGCTCGACAAAATTTTGCAGCAATTATATATTTAAAATTTCAGCCCATTCGGAAAGCTGTAACATCATTAAAATGCACTTGCAATAATTTTTCCCATTGGCTTTAATGTAAAGAAAAACTTTTGACTGTCCCTGTAATTAAACTATACATCCGATTTTCATAAAATTTGAAATGGCTCGACAAAATGTCGCAATAATTATATGTTTAAAATTTGAGACCATTCGGAAAGCTTTAACATCATTAAAATGCACGTGCAATAATTTTTCCCATTGGCCGTAATGTAAAGAAAAACTTTTGACTGTCCCTGTAATTTAACTATGCATCCGATTTTCATAAAATTTGAAATGGCTCGACAAAATTTTACAACAATCATATATTTAAAATTTCAGACCATTCGGTTGGGTAGTTTTTGCTCTATTATATGCGGACGGACGGACAGACAGACGGACGGACAGACGGACTGAACGACGACTATAGGTGCTAAGTATTTATATAATTACGAACGCACCTAAAAAGGAGTGTGCAAGTTAAAAATTCAGGAAGATATAAGACACCTCTTCGTTTCTGAAGGAAATTACGAGCGAATAAAATGCAAACGTTATCTTTTATTACCAATATCTGACATATAATACATTTCTTAATCAATCAAAAAAATATTTTTATTAGTACCAGACGACTTCATCCAGGCTACCACGTTCAAAGATGACCAAATGTTGCCCAGTACACAGCACTGCATTTTTAATTGAATTAATTCTGATAGATCTAGATTAATAGAATAGGATTAGAATAGATTTTTTGTATTTAGGGTATTTACTTAGATGCCCAGTAACTACATGAAAAATCATTTTTGATTCTTTTTGTATTCACTGCGTGTCACCGGTTAACCTAAAAAGGTTTCTGTTGATTGTGATTGTTTCAGAGTTTAAATGCGTAGATACACATGTATTAAATTCGGCTTTTGTTTATTTCTGTGTGAAATTTTGTTTTGCTTTGATAATTTAGTTAAAGAATATTACATGAAAACAAACAAATGATAAATTATTTCATTGTCTTAATTGCAAGCGGGTTAATCTTCCGTAATCGCGTTACACATTCATTTTTGATGGATTTAAAAACATCTGTGTTTTAAACTAATTTAAACTATAAAACCAGTAAATTGAAATAGAATTTTTAAAGAAATAACATTTGATACTCCTATCCAGATAATTTTTTGACACAGTTTTACACTAAATAAAGCACTTTTTTAGTTTGAATCCTTACAATATCCGTTCTCTTTATTTCTGTAGTAGGCCATTTTTATTTAATCTTTAGATGCGCAGTAAAGTAGCTGAAAATATGAACTAACTATATTATAAAATACATGCATTTAATACAAAATAGATGAAGCTGCAACAACAACAACAATAATAATAATAATAATGAAACACTGTGTCAAAAAGGCCAATACAAAAAATGAGAATATAGAGAAAACATAAAATCTTTTAAATAGTAAAAAAAAGTGCTTTGAAATCACCATATTGCAATGTATGCAGCAGGTAAATTGATTCTTTATTGACAATGGTTGTGTAGAACTTTAGATAAAGACGGGTAACGTAGGCATTCTTCGAAGGCTTTGACACAATTTAACAAAAAAGGAATTTATTAAATAAATAAAAAGTAGGAATTTCTTTGTTAAATATCAGTCAAATAACAACAATACATAAGTTGATGAGTGGGAACGATATACGATTGTCGACTTTGTTGTGGAAGTTACTAAGTACCCAATTATAGATGCACAATGTCCGCAAAACAATTAATACGTAGCCTTAGTCTAGACCGACTAATATTATTTCCTCCTCTGATGCTTGGAGAACCGCTCGACAATGACAGCCGGGTCAGCCTTCGTCTCTCCTGTGGTCCGGAGGACCATAACTTCCCCTCGGAATACTTCCGAGATATTTATTCTGTAGACCTGAGAGACAGCCTCTCTCAACCAGGATAAATTACCCCAACCCTCTCGTGATGAGAATTAAACACAGAATGAATCTTTTCCTCATCAAGGATCTCAGCCTCTCGATCCCTTGATTAGAAACAATAACACCTTTTTATCCACTAGGACCCTTTTACTCATGATATCACCTTCTAGCTATCGCTTCATAGGCTGCTTATGTCCCTGCCTACTTTCGGGAACATAGTTTCACTTTCGCTCTAGCGCGTGGGAACTTTTTCTCTGACCCACTTTACTTTCATTTTGTGGTGTATCATAGGAATATCAGTTCATCTTTTCAATAGAACTGCCTGTCGGCGAAATGTCATCTGCGATGATGAATTTAGATGGATCGTTTTCATCTGATCTTCTCGACAAAATGCAGGACTTAGTTAAAATCAGTAGCTGTTTTCACAAATACTTTGGTTTGTTCTATACCAGCCAATATCTGCATAATTAATGGGTTTATTTGGTGAATTAGTTCGATTTGTTACAGTAAAAATAAAGAATCTGAATAGCTTCTTATCATTTAAAAAATTATAAATCTTGACTGAAAAAATCCATTTCTTTTAAAATGAAAATAAATTAGCATTTATTATTTCAGATATTATTTTGTAATTCAAGTATTTTTATTTATGCTCGCTTAATCGTTATTTTTTGTTTTTGATTAAACTTAATGAACTGTATGAACAAATCGTCATATTTTATAGAATTATTTTAAAAACGTGGTATTTTGGTTTTATAAATATTTAATTTCAATTGAAAAAATAGCGGTAAAAAGTAACAGAAAAAAACACTTTGCTTTTTAATTGTTTCGAAATTTTTAATATTTAATGTGTTGAAAATTTTCATTAAAAAAAGAGAAAAAAATTCGGATGCTAGAAAGTGAATAGTTGCTTTCATTTTACATTTTCTTATTAATTTGCATTATTTTTATTTACTTAGTACATTGCGTAGTAATATGCTATCAATTCATATTTTTTTTTTATCAAAATGTATCTGCAACTGCAAAATATGTTTTTTAGTTAATGAAATGTTTTCAAATATATACATAAAAATATTTTATGAATTTTTTTTTTTTTTTTTTTTTTTTTTTTTTTTGCAAAATTTAAAAAAAATAGTCTGTTTTTTCTTAACATTAAATCCTAATAATCAGGTACATTTATTGTCTTATTTTTCTTTGAGTTCTTTTTATATAAAAACACTACAACTTTTTGCCACAGATTTCAAAACTTAAGAATACTTAAGAGTATTAAGATTAAAAGCATTAAGCGTACGATCATTAACTTTTTTTGTGTTTTTTTACGACTCATTAGTTTTACAATATTCGAGGTATTCTAGATTTCTAGATAATATTTTGATGTAGAAAAATGATTATAGCACCACTTTGAACTTGATTTTTTTTTAATTAAGCCGTTTTTTAGTGGCATCAACAGTTCTTCACGTATTAAAAATATTTTACTTATGATTTTTTAATATTTGGTTGTTAATTTCTTATCAAATATCTAATACTTTTTTAAAATTAGTAGCATTGAAGAAAAAAAAGAAGTTATTGAACAGCTATTGAACTTTTAAATGTTATGGAATAGAATGTTTTATATAAAATTTTTACTCAATGTTGTAAAAATTAATAAAACAGTGATTAAGTATAAATAAAGTCAATTTAAATAATTGATCAAATGCAAATATTACTCGCGTACAGAAGGTTCCGTGCAATAAACTAGTCGCGAATCATAAAGTAGTTACAGTCCCACCAGTGGCCGAGAAGTTCTGCTCTCGAAGCTGGTAGACAGGAGGTGCTGGGTTCGATCCCAATCGCGCCCGTCGGCCTAATCGTTCGGAGTTTTCGTGGTTTTCTTCGAGCCTTGGTTTTGCGAGCGTAAATACGGGTTAGATTCCCTTAGAAAAACCCCCACGGGGGAACCCTCCTTTGGGCCTATATCCCTAGTGTTGATAATTGGCCGTCATAAACACAACCAACCAACCAAAGTAGTTACGTGATTTATTCTAATTAGTCTGTTTTTAAAGTTTTGACGTTTATTGCATTTATATTACCACTGGGCATTACATTACACAAATATGTCATTAAAAGTTGTTATCTAGGCTTTAAAAATCGATGACGCATAGAGTACGCCGCTCGTGTCTTTAAAAATCGATGACGCATAGAGTACGCCGCTCGTGTCTTTATGTATGTCCAAACCGTCCGTGTCTTTAAGCGTTAATATTTTTGCTAATTACCGAAAATTCTTATCACTTTTTCTAAAATTCTTATCAAAAATCCTTTTATACTTCAGCGGCGATACATACCTCCGGTGCATTTCAATTCCCTTGTTGAGCGTCCACAACAGGAAATTTGTGTGTAACGGGAAAATGCGATTTTCTCAAAAACCCTGGGACCTAGGGTAATCGCTATAGTTTCCCTGTAACGATTAAATAAACGTCTACTACCCCTAATTTTTTCATAATTTGAGTTTCAGTAGATTCGGAAATAGGGGGGGGGGACATATTTGTGCATTACATTTTCGACGATATCTCTGAATGGAGTTCGGCTTTACGAGAGCTTTCACACGATACGCCACGCGACATACCAGGCGAGCAAAAAGTTCGTAACAACTTTAAAACTCGTTAAAAAGGAAGAGATCATGATAAAGGAGTGCGGTTTGCAAGAAAGGGCTCACAAGGTAGTCGGATTTTTTTAGCAGCAGAAAAATAATTTGTTGAAAAATCACATGTAGAGGGCGCTGACGACCCGATACACAATGAACAGGACAACGATACCCTCCATTCATTTGTTCTTCCAATAACAAATGTTCAACATGACCTCCATAACATTCTACGACACTATTGTTGTCCTGTTCATTGTGTTTCCGGTCGTCAGTGCCCTCTACATGTGATTTTTTAACTATTTTTTTTCTTTGCTGTTAAAACAAATCGGACTGCCTTGTGAGCACTTTCTTGCAAATCACACTCCCTTATCACAATTTCTTCCTTTTTATGCGTTTTTAAAGTTGTAACGAACTTTTGGCTCACCCGGTATATAAAAAATATTTTTATTTTAAAGTAACTTAATTAGCACCTTCGCATTTTCCTTAAATATATTTGTGAATGGTTAATAATCTATAAATATGTGGTTCAATAGCATTTATTTCTTGTGACAGACGGACAGACACACGAGTGATCTTATAATGTTTCCGTTTTTACTTTTCAAGTACGGAACCTCACAAATCCAGAATTAATATTACTGTTTTTAATCCATGAAATATATATATGTTACCGGCCAAACCCGATTTTAAGCCAAACTAGTTTATCCTAACGCGCGTAGGATAAACTAGTTTTCCCTAGGCCAAACTAGTTTATCCTAACTAGGCCAAACTAGTTTACCCTAACGCCCATAGGATAAACTAGGTTTTCCTAGGCCAAACTAGTTTATCCTAACGCTCATAGGATAAGCTATTTTTCCTAGGCCAAACTATTTTGGCCTAACGGTCATAGGATATACTAGTTTAGCCTGCTATTCATTGGTCCGAACTAGTTTATCCTAGGTGGATCTTGTTTATCCTAGGGCAATTCAATTTGGCGTGATTTTATTGATCCCAAAGACCGGCGCCAACCTTCTTGTTTATCCTAGGCCAGTGCAATTTGACGTGCTTTTATTCATCCCAACTACCGCTCCGGCGCCAACCTTAAGGCAAAAGTAGTTTAATATAACCCTGCTTAATTAAAACCTTGTTTAATATACACTGGTTATCAAAAATTAAGGAAAAGTCACAAAATGCCAATTTTTAAATATGGGAATACTCAAAGGTAAGTAATATAATTCGAATAATTACTATTCCTGCAGAACAGCTAGTCCATATAACATCTCATTCAGGTCACAAATGGTCACAAGAGTCACAGTCACTACGGCGAAACAAAAAATAGGAAATTCCATACGTCTCTTTTATGAGTCTCAAATGACTACTATATGTGACTCCACTGACAGGTCACTGTGACTGATGCTTTGTGGCGAGTCACCAGGTAACTTTACAATGTCATTTTATTGAGACTCTCGTGTGACTCTCATCTTGAGACTCAATTTCAAAGTCATTGTGAACGTTGCATTATGATAAATCACCAAATAATGTCAAAATAAAGTCACATGGTGATTTTTCACCACTTTTCACAGTGGTGACTTTACAGTAGGGTCTCTGTTACCATTTGACAAAGTCATGTGACAGAAAATCACCATGTGACTTTAATGTGACATTATTTGGTGATTTATCATAATGAAACGTGCACAATGACTTTGAAATTGAATCTCCAGATGAGAGTCACACGAGAGTCTCAATGAAACGACATTGCAAAGCCACCTGGTGACTCGTCACAAAGCAGCAGTCACAGTGACCTGTCAGTGGAGTCACATATAGTAGTCATTTGAGACTCATAAAAGAGACGTAAGTAAGTAAGCACCCACCCTGGGAACCCGCTTTTGGCTTATGGTTAGGTGTAACCCCCAAGCCCAGGGCAGGGAAAAGTTTTACTACCTGCGGAAACAAGCCCAGAACCCCAGTCTCCGGGAAAGAAGACTTCAGAACGACCCGCCTGACACGCCGAAGAGAGCACAAGAGGCAAGTGCCGTGTCCCCGGACCGCCTGTGAAAATTTATGATTATTTAAGATGGCGATTCTTTACCAATCACAATTGGCTACCCTATTGTTTCAGGGCGAGCCTAGAAATATATTACGATTATGATTTATATGTTTTGGAATTTACGTACTATTTGAAAAAAATTTAAGTATTTACATTCATCTTTTCATTTGATAAGAAATATTTTTTCCCCTTTTTTTCACCCTTTTAAACAAAAATATTTATACATATTTACAATATTTCTAGTGGTATTTAAGTTCTTAAAAATAAAACAATCTCAAAAACACCCTTCCATACACCACGTGGACCCATGACATGTCCACCACAGGCAATCAGAAGAGGTAATTATTGAATGTATTTATATTGAATAAAAGAATAATGGCTATTGAGAATATCGTAGTTAGCATAAAGTTTTTTAAGTTGTGCCGGGTCATTAATTATTTTTAGGATGTCCTGAAGGATTGTCGTTTCTGTTCTGTGAAATTTAAACTTCATGAATTTGCAGTTGCCGAAAATGTAATGCATCGGGTCTCCTCGACCACCACATTTACAAAGGTCGTCATCTTTTTTGCCGATATTATAAAGGAAAGACGGGAAGCTGCCGCGGCCTGTTAAAAAGTAAATAGATACTTTATCTTTTGAAATTATTTGGTTCTGAACTTTTGGTACCAGCCCGTGCGTATATCTGCCACCCCCTGAGTGATCCCAGTTGTACTGCCACCTGTCCAGTAATTGGGTTCGAATACATTTTATAAGATAGGACCGAGGCAATTTAACTCCTCGATCCACTGGTAGGTCGCAGTACTGGGCGGCATCATTCGCCAGCTCATCCGCCAGTTCATTACCCGCTATGCCAATGTGGCCTTTTATCCAAGTAATGTAAAAAATTTTATTTTGATTTTGTTTAATTAAATTATGGATGTAATAAATTGAGGGGTTAGTTGGAAATAAATTGTCTAAGGCTTTAATAGTAGATTGACTGTCACTTAATATTTGGAATTTTGTATAAGTGGAGTTAATGGCCCAATTAATTGCCGAAATTATTGCGTGCAGCTCCGCCTGAAAGATTGAATTTTCTGCTCTCAGTTTGACTGTTTTTTCATAAATTTTAATGTTATGATTGTAGGCTACCATTGCATATGCTGTGCCAGAGTCCACCTTAGAACCATCTGTGTAAATCGAAATAAGATTAGTTTTTGTGATAATTTTGTCTGTAACTATTAAGTTATTTAATTGAATTTCCGGATTTATTTCATATTTTAGGATTTTATTTTCTATATCATCTTTACATATTGGTTTGGGTTCTTTAAGTAATAAGTTTTTATTGTGTAAAATATTGTATTTTAGATTTTTATATTCCAGTGTTATTAAAATTGGTGGTATTCCTAATAGGACCTGTAACGTATGTGTTGCAACATTTTTATATGTTTTGGTTATTGACGTGAGACAAGTTCTTTGGATGGATTGGAGAGCGCGTTTATCTTTTATCCTGAGGTCTCCAAACCACACCTCCGAACCATAATCTATAATTTTTTCTAGTACTGCTATGTACCAGGTTCTAAGATAGCCTCTGTCCACCCCCCAAGTAGCCGAGAAGACCCGTTTAATGGATGAGGTTAGCTGTAAAATTTTGTTTTTTATGCTAGTTATGTGCTTGTCCCATTTTAAAGTACTCTGGAATATTATCCCTAAAATTTTTATTTCCTTTAATGGCTTGATGGTATAGTTACCCAATTTAAAGGTTGGTGGACGTTTATCCAAAGTGTTTTTCCCCAACATAATAAAAGTCGTTTTTTCCTTTGAAATCTGTAAATTTAAGTTATTGCAAATATTATAAAAAAGTTTTATTTTTTGGTTGGTTTCGGTCTCTAAGATGAGTCTGCTCCTCGCTTTGACAACCATATTAAAGTCATCGCAAAAAACATAGAGGTCTTCGAATTTACTGTAAAAGTTTATTAAGATTATATTTGCTATGATTAGCCACAGAAGCGGCCCAAGGCACGACCCCTGTGGACAGCCTTGATAAGTTGGTCTTTTAATGTTATTTGATAAATAATTTGTTATTAGTTCTCGTTCGGATAAGAAGCTAAGAAGGATACATTTTAAATATTTCGGAATTGGTAATTCGTTAATTTGTTGACCCAAAGTGACCCAATC
Source organism: Maratus speciosus (assembly GCA_963932465.1). Taxonomy (NCBI): domain Eukaryota; kingdom Metazoa; phylum Arthropoda; class Arachnida; order Araneae; family Salticidae; genus Maratus; species Maratus speciosus. Next base: position 350,342,851 of record OZ010795.1, on the reverse strand, counting down.
GATATTGTCAAACGCCCCTACAATGTCGAATGAGATAATGCTGCAGTATTTATATTTTTCAAGATACGTTTTTGCTTTATGTTTTAATTTGTTTAACAGTTGAATTGTGCTTCTGTTCTCACGGAAGCCATACTGGCCCCCGTGAAGAACATTTAATTTTTCTAAGTAGTGATTAATTCTTCGTTTTAGGATCCTCTCATAGATTTTTCCCAGCATGGGAAGGAGACAAATGGGTCTATAGGAGGAAGGTTGGCGTGGATTTTTATTACGTTTTGCGAAGAAGATCACATTTGCTATTTTCCATGATTTAGGAAAGTAGTTAAGAGTAAGACATTTGTTATATAAGTCACGTATTAGATGTTTAAAATTATTGTATATGTTTTTAATAATAAATGCATCAATTTTATCAAATCCAGGGGCTTTTAAATTATTTTGCTCATTAAGTGCTGATTTTATTTCTTTAAAAGATATTAGGGGGGGAGGGGGGGAAGATCTTCCTCTGCCGCTGGGTCCATGAGAGGTGGATGCGGGTTTTGATGTATTGGGAAATGGTGGTTAAGTAATATGTTGAAAGTGTCTAATTTTGTAGTATATGGGGTTGAACCCTGTAGTGTTGTGTGTATGAAATGATTATTTTTGAGTCTTTTATTCATTGCTATTTTAAAGGCTTGGCCAAATTTGTCTTTTGTTTTAGAGCAGAAACTCTGCCATGATTTAGTTTTTTGTTGTTTTATACGTTTTTTGTATACTGCTCTTTCTCTTTGTAGGAGGGTTCTCCACTTTGGGTCATTTGTTGATTTAAATCTTTTCCGTAATGCTGAGATTTTATTTCGCTGGACCTTCAGCTCTGCTGTCCACCAGTCAAATGTTGGATATAATTTGAAACTTTTTGTTTTTAGTGAGGATTTACAGGTGTCTAGAATTACTTGGTTAAAACCATCAAGCCATTCATTCAGTTCTAGTCGAGTTTTAGTATCAGATAAGGATTTAAGTAAATTATTAATTTTCGGTTTCAAGATGTAATTAATTTTTTTTTAATTTGAGTATCTTGTTTTAAATCTTTTAAGGTCTAGAATAACTGGTTTAAGATTTAATGAGAATCTGATATACCTGTGGTCCGACGTGCTCTCTACTGTGTCATCTACATACCATGAGTCCACGCAGTCCACCAGGTCTTGTGTACAAAGGGTTACATCTGGATTCCCCTTCATGGGACGATTCGGCTGTCCTATAAATGAATGAGGTGCCTCTATATCATTGATCAGAGTTAAGTTATTAGATAATAGTAAGTATGTCAAAATTTTTCCCCGTTCATCTTCTTTCTGATATCCTAAAAGTGACAAGTGGACATTGAGGTCTCCTCCCATTATGATGTGATTCAATGGTTCGAAGAAGTCCAGCCACTTCATATCACCTCTGAAATCACCTTTTGGTCTGGCATACACAGAGCCTATTGTGATCTTGCCGGATTCAGTAGTAAGATTGACGAATACTGCATTATCGTCTTTATATGTCTCTATCACTTCCACGTCCTTTCGAGTTACCACAACTGCCGCTGTTTTATTTTTTGAGATAAATGCTTGCCAATTTGACGGAATTGACCATATGGCTTCGTTATAGTAGTAAAAGTCCTGTAATAGAAGAACTAGTATTTTATGCTGATTTGCAAATCCCATTAGGGTTGATGTTGCAGAACTTGATCCCTGTAGATTAATTTGAATAAAGGTTAGTTCATTTGGAATATATATTTTCTGTGGTTTTGCAGGGTTATTCAGAATTTCTGTTATTATTTGTTCTTGGTTTACTGTTAAATTTCCATTTCGAGTATTGGAGTTGTTTGAGTTTGTTGAGTTATTAGAATTATTTATTTCTTCATTTATCGGATTGAACTTTCTTGATTAATTTGTATATTTTTATTTCTCTGTGACAGGTAGTACTGTAGTGTTGGACAGTCTGATGAACTCGATCTATGCGGGAAGTCGCTATTTGTTCCAGCACAGTTTCTGCCTATATCGAATTTATTTTATTTATTTGTGCTAGATTGCTTCGCTGTAGTATTAAATATTGTAAAGTCGGACATTCACTAGAACTAGCTGCATGCGGGAAGTCACTCGCACTCCCCATGCAGTTTCTGCATCTGTGTTGTTGTGGTTTATTTCTGTAATAACAATATTTTTGATCATGGCGTCCTGCACAGTATTCACACGTTGGAGATTGTCGGCAATTCTGATCCACGTGTCCGAAAGATTGACAGTTCTTACATCTTAATATAGGTTGGTAAGGTGCAATCCTGACCGATGTAAATCCCATGACGATCTTTCGTTGTCTCAGTAGATGAATCGCAACTGGAGCTTCTGCTTCAAAAATTAGTTGGTATGTTGAAGCTTTTTCTCTTTGTTTTCTATTAATGTAGTTTATTGGAATATCTGAATCGTAAAGATTTTTTAGATTGGTTATTATTTCTTGTGGATCCATATATGTCGGGATCCCTAAAAGAATCAGTTTTCGGAGATCCGCAGCCTTATATTCTATATCCACAATGTCTTTTAGGGTTTCTATCTTCTCAATCGTCTCAAGCAGCTTATTCGTGTTTCCATCACTAAACGTTTTAATTATTAGTGTATTTTTGTTTTTGGCAAGTTCACAATATATTTGTTTATATTCAATTGTGTTTCTAGTTTCTCTTGTTAGCATGATTTTTATGTCATTGAGCGACATATTCGTGTTTTTCTGCCGAGTTATCAGGATAGCTGCTTTTGAATACTGTGCATGTACCGTTGGAATTGTTGTCTTCTTAGGTATTGCAGCCACCTCCGAATATAGTGAATTATCTGTATTTGCCTGTATGTTTTCTTCTATATTATTGCATTTTATGATTGGTTGTTGTTTCTCTACTGTTTCTATTTTTTCTCTTATCTTTTTAAGTTCTTCCAAGATGATTCTAGTATAAGGTATCGTTTCTTCTGTATTTTGCTGTTGAATTAAGTCTTCTATTACTTTATTTTTGTTTCTAATTTCTTTTAATTGTTTTTCTATTTCTTCTTTGTATTTTAATTCTTTTTCTAGTAGTTCATTCAATTCTTTGTTGCATCTTTCCAATTCATTTGTTAGAGTGGGCTGTTCTTGCAACTTCTTAATCGTTTCTAATTGATCTTTTATGATTTGTTCGTGTTCAAGGATTTTTTGACGTTGATCTAACGTCACCTTATTGACGGTGTTGAGATTCGCCGTTATTCTATTATTTTCATTTCTTTGTATTTCAAGGTCTTTCACCATTTCACTTGCTTTAAAGATAATTTTGTCTAGGTATTTTTTAGCTTCTTCACAATCACCTCTTCTTCTACTTCTTGTAAGTGATTTATAAATCTCTATCATTTGAGTCATTGTCATCTTCTTTATAGCAAGTTCACCATACCTCGGCGTGGCTACTTCCTCCGGAGAATCTTGAGTCGACATTGAGGAATTTTGTGTGTTGTCTTCTTGTATAGATATTTGAGTTGCTCTTTCTTCTGTAGTTTTTAAGTCATGTCTGCCCGATTTTCCTGTCCCCGTTCTTCTACTCTTCTCCTTTAATTCTCTAATCATCTTTTCCTACTGTTCCGCTCTTTTTTCCAGATTATTTTTGTTGTCATCTAATTCTCTTATTTTTTGTTTTATTTTGATGAGATATTTTTCTGCCATACTAGACGCTCCTTTATCATGAGTGCTCTTCGTCTTGCTGTAGCTATCTATCAATTGTTCCAGCGACATTAATTTTGCCATGGGTTCTGAATATGTTGTCAGATTTTTTGGAAGGTCTTTAGTATTTAATCTTGGTGTTGAGTGTATTGATATACTGGAATCAAATGATCCTTCAGTTTTATGCTCCACAAGATCCTTTACTCTCTGTGGCTTTGGAGTCGCCTGGGCAGTTATTAACTGATTTTCTAATTCTTGGATTGTCTGATCCAGTTGTATCATCATTCTCTCTTTTTCCTCTACGATTTCTTTCAACTCCATTATTTCATGTTCTTTTCCCTTCAAGTTTTGCTCAATTTCGTCACTTTTCATCAGAGCACATTCTAATTTTTCTTTGTACTCTGCTATTTTAAGTTCGTTTTGTTCTTTATTTAATTTATTCTTCTTTTTATTTTTTAATTTCTGACTGTATTCGTGAAATATTTGTAGGAGCGTCGGTTCCGAGCTACTTATTTCATATGAATGTTCGCCTATTGAAGAGCTTTCTTCTTGTATTTGTGACTTATTCATTATTCCACTTTTATTTTGGACTTTTTATAATCTATTATTTCGTGAGAATTATTTATTTAGTATATTTATATCTGAAAGTTATATTGTAACTGGATCGGGGAGCCACTAGGCCCCTGCCACACATCTTTGAAGGAAAGGGAAATAGATAGTTAAAAGCAAAAACCAGTGGTCGTAACCACCGAAGATGACTTAGAATAAAATTAAATTGCCAAATGGGGGGTAATTTTGAAAAAAAAAAAAAAAAAAAAAAAAAAAAAAAAAATAGTGATAGTAAAACCATTACTAATGGGAGAAAAGAGGGAAGTATGTGCTATTGCTCCCGTGCCACCAAGACCATACACTTAAATTATTAATTATCAGTTACTACTCTTTTACCAATAACATTGTTCCCCTGTGAAAAATGCATTACTGCATGTATACATTATCTCACTATTTTTCACAGGAGTTGTAGCGTTAAATTTTGATGAGGAATTCGTAATTATGTACAATATAAAGAATTATATAATATAGTATATAATATAAAATGTAATTTAATTCAATTTTAAATAATAGACAAATTTACATATGTACATTTTTGATATTGATAATTTGTTATAAATCATTGAAAGTAATTTATTAGTACACAAATTTACATTTACTCACTCTTAATGTTGATCTGTTATGTACAACTTCAGCAATATTGCTCTAGTATGAGTATTGCACGTCGAGTCTCGATTTCCCATAAACGAACCAAAAAAGGAGTAAAAAAGGAGTAAAGGGAGTAATGGTAGATTGGGTGGACCTGTCAGATGGAAAACATTTGGAAAATATTTCTTAATGTACTGCAGTAGGAAAGCAAACAATACTCATCCAACACTACAGGGGTCCCGCCGACTTGCCTGTAAGATAATGTAAAACACAATATGACAGATTTAAACTTTAAAATTTAAATGTAAGTGCGCCAAAATCAGTGCAGGGACCTCCCAAGGACCAAGGAGGGTAAAATGAGACGGAGAGGATAATGCCAACAGCAATGTAGTGCTAAATGTAAAATAGTAAATGGGAACAAGAATGTAGGACATGGTATGACTCAAATTTAATAATCGTTTACATTAAACCCAGTAATCAAAAAAAGTTGTTAATAATAAGGAAATGAGTGCTAATTGTAGTAGTGATTAGTGGGAAAGAATATATGACGTATGAGAAGTCCCAATGAAAAACAGAAGAATAACTCAAATAATAAAAAAAAAGTAGTCAATGCTAAGCCAAGAAATGTGTGCAAGGTCAAATAATTAAAATGAGAATAAAACTGTTGGCAACCTCCAGTACATTCAAGAAAAAACCAGAATAGTAATCCAGTAACAACAGAATGTATGTCATATGAGTAATCCCAATGATCAGTAGAATAACTCAAATAATAAAAAAGTAGTCAATGATAGGCAAAGAAATGTTTGTATGGTCAATTAATTATAATGGGAACAAAATTGTTGGCAACCTCCAGTACATTCCAGAAAGAACCAGAGAAATAACCCAATAAACAAAAAAGTTGCTATTGTTAAGGATAAAAAATATTAAATGTAAAAATGTATATTGGGATCAAGAAAATATGCCATATGAGTTATCCTAGTGAAAAAATCAGAAGAATAACTCAAATAATAAAAAAGTAGTCAATGTTAAGCTTAGAAATGAGTGCAAGGTCAAATAATTTTAGTGGGATCAATATTGTGTGCAACCCTTAGTACAATCAAGAAAAAACCAGAAAAATATCTTAATAATTGTAAAAGTTGTTAAGGAAAAACCTTAACAACTTATAAAAAGTGTAAAATGTGACTTGGGACTGTTATAACAGTCGAAAATGAATGTAAATTAGAAAAAACCACGTCTCTAGCCCAATTAGGAAAAAAGTAGCAACTGTTATAGATAAGGGAGGGAGGCAAAAAATGGTGCAAAAGATGGTGACAGTAGAAATAATAATGCAGTATATAAAAAGTGTCAAAAATATGACAGTAACAAAAATAAAAGCTATTATAATGAAGAGCCACATTTGACACCTCTCCGGCAGGCCCCTAATTGTGCTAGAGGTAAACGGAATAGTGGAAAAGACGGGGGGAAAAGTTCACTTAGGCTGCAAGCAGCTGATTTTGGCGCAGCAGAATGCACCTACGACCAATACTTTTCGAGTTATTTAGCTTTTTATGCAATAATTCAAGTGTAAAATACATCCATCAGAAACAAAATGGCGTGTTTTAGTGATTAGATGGCAAACCTAGTAGTTAATTATTGTGCTAAAAGTTGGAGAAGACCTTCCTATACATGTTGCCATTGAAAAAATAGTTAAGTGTTCATTATTAGTTTTTTATTATAATTAATTTATGTATTATTTTAAAGCGTTGAGAAATTTTTTGAGAAGACAACCTACTTGAGTTTTCAATTATTTTAAAGCATTAATATTGACTTGCCCTTACAGAACACGAATTGTGTGAGAGCAACCAGTGTCCACCCAACCGCTCCAAATCAAAAATTACCAATTTTAAAATTAAAATTAAAAATACTTCTAGGTATTCAGTATTAAAACAAATAGTACCGCTAAAAAGAGTAAAGATTCAACTTTCAGAATATGTAAAAGATCGGTACATAAATAGTAGTTAAAAAATTAAATTAAAAAAGTAAACAACCTAATACATTCCTATGGGAAATCGGAAAAGTTTCTTAAAAAAATGACACTTTTTCAAAAATCAATTAAGAAATATCAAATTGACCTAGAGAGACACGGGTGGAGGCGGAGAAAAGCTAATAGTTCAAAATATCGAGATCTGGCGTTAGTTTTTCAAAATAATAAAGAGATCATAAAAATTAAGCTATGTTAAAAGTATAGAATATGCCTCCAAAAACCCATGTTTCTCTATGGGAATGAGGGTTACTTCAGATATCAAAAATCACAAAAAAGAACACTTTTTAAAATAATCATTTGGCATAGTAAATATCAATATTTTTGGACATAATAGGTATCAAATTAAAGCTTATAGTCTTATCTAAGTGAAAAATACAATATATTATCATTTTGAAGAGTTTTAGGTAGTTTTTAGGACAATAGAACTCCATTGTTTAACCCATGTTAAGTCTAAGGGGAAAATGTTCAAAAAATGCAGTTTTTGATGTAAAGTTTAAAGGGTTAAAAACTAACCGTTAACTTAAACCAATGGTACTAAAATAATCTACGTACTTTAGTTAAGGTGAATGAAACAATAGATTTTAGTTATCTGAAAGATTTAGTTGTTATTGAAGGAACTGAAAAATGTCATTTTGAAAATGGCTCCAAAATTTTGAAAGTAATTTATAGAATTTATGTTAAAATTAATAGAATAAATGACTTAGAGATACAAGATAGGACTTAGAAGAGAGCTAAGAAGATGGTGAAGGGCAAATGAGCCATGAAAAAAACATTAGGTAACTTAACATGGTCAAAATTGCAATGGAATTCTATTGTTTTTTCCCATGTTATCTCTATGGGAGAAAAACATGAAAACTTTACTTTTTAAATTGGATATTTAAGGCTTAAAACTTCATGAAAACTCAATGAAAATAGTACCAAAATAATCTACAGAGTTTAATTGACACAAAATGTGCCATTTTATTGAGTTATCAATTAGTTATGTGAACTTGTAAGCATATTTAAAACACTTTAATTTGAAAATGGCTCGAAGTAAACATAAAGTGCATGGTCTTTAATGGGTTAATTTTATATAAAAAACTGTGCCCGGAAGGACAAACTAGGTATTAAAAAGATCACAAGAGTATGTAGAATCTAAATTAATCAAGTCTCAGTAGTTTTGATATAGATAAGGGGGCACGAGAAGCATTTGAATAGGTGGCAAAACCTGGTTCAAGGAGAAAACGAAAGTAAAGAAGAAGAAAGTTTAACTACAGATTTCTCCTGAACCCCTACACATAAGACTTTAGAAGAAAAGAAACTATAATCTTGTGTTTGTCTGTTGGATTTTCTATACTTAAATACAACTGGAGAATTCTGTTCGCCGACGTTAACCATCTTGAGTGGAAAGTGTGCCAGGCTCAGAATAGATAAATTTTCAGGGCAGCTGCCTGCTTTTATAGTGCAACTAATGTCTAGTAGGTACTGCTGATCTTTGCTTAAAATTTACCGGTCAGTTCTGGAAATTCACACTCAATAGGCTTACACCCCCCCCCCCCACACACACACACACACACTGTAGTGGTATTTTAACTTCTTCTTCAATTGTGTGAATAATAACGGTTTTCCACCCCGTATTAGTAACAGTGCCATCACATCAAATCACATTTTTTTTGTTTCCTTTACGTCCACACTTCCAATTTTAACACTACCATGCATTCTTTGAAAGTACAAGAATTTTAGTTCAATGATGGGTATCTTTTTTGCTTTGTCTCAGTTACAAATAATAGAGACAGGGCACTCACAATCCTCAGGGACCATTTTACAATTGCAGTCTAATGTTATTTTCACTTACACGTAGAGACATCAAACAGTAACAAATATATTTTTTATAACTTCAACTCTCTTTTTGAAATTTTACTTTCCCTTTTCACGCTTAACCCCTTGAAGGGCGGTGATGCCGTCACGACATCACATAATTTTAATCCCAAATTTCCACACAGGAATTTTATGATGAAAATGTCTTCTTTATTAAGTACGCGAAAATTTACTTTTACTTCTATACAAATAAAATCTCCTGTTAATACTGGTGTCATTAAATTATTTGAACATTTTACGAATACAAGTACCTTGCCCCTGAAATGGTTAAAGGGCTTCATAAGATTACGATAACTGTCATGATATGCATTTATTAACTGAACAATTCCGTAAGGTGTTATTGTCAGTATTGAAGCTTTATCGAACACAGATTTAACTTGTGGTGTCACAATAATCGAAATTTGAGAAACATTAACTAACCTGTTGCTTGATTTCAAAGCTAAGTTGTAATTTTCATGCAAGCAACACTTGAGAACGTTATCATAATTTGGAAGTTTATTCACAGGTAACACTTTTGGGTGGCCAAATAACGGGCAGTTAAAGTCACTGCGAGTACTTTCTTTGGAAACAGCCATAACGCAGTGGTTAATATAATGAATAAATCGAATCACTTATTAAGCGGTCATTAATTAAATCAGTCTTTAAGAAACGCGATTGAAACGCACATGAAGAACACACTGCTAATCATTACCGGCAAAATTCTAGTGAACAACTGACAGAAACCGTTGTGTCATAAAGCACACACATGCGTATCGCACATTGCATTGTGAAACGTCAGTACAAGTAGTATTGATGGGCTCCAGTCCGCAGCAGGTCGCGTCGCGCTGGACTGCAGCCAGAATAGAAGGACTCAGAGTAGAGCTTGAATCCGTCAATTCAAGGATATTTTAATTGCTTTGAGCAAATCTAAATGAAGTAATTTTGTTTCTTTTTTTATTATAATTTGTTTTTTAATCTTTCTTTTAAAGCCTTTTCATCATAATAGTTATTTGTCTTTTTCGTTTAAAGCTTTAAAAAATAGAAAGAAAACTTCTGCTTTTTCAATAAATTTCAAATATTCAATAGCGATGCGCTACCGCTAAACGTAAAAAAATGATTTAATTTGTTTTTGCATTTTGCTAAGCTACCCAAAAGCCAAGTTTTCCGCGGTATAGCGAATCAAAGATGTTTTTTCGGTACACCCTAATATATCTACCCTATATATATAAAATCCTAATGAATCGAACTGAAACGAATTTATGTAACGATTCTATGAAACGACTGATTAAACAACTGATTACGTTTCACGGCGATTTCTCCAAAAATATGGAATACTTTGCGATGAAATTAACACCAAAAATCTGTATTGATCCACACATCTCAAAACTGGTATTAGAATTTTAAAATTGGAATTAGTTTTCGAAATATTAATTTTTTTCTAATTTTAAATACTTTTTTTTCTAATGATGGCAACTCAAATTTTAATCATAAAAGATATTTTTTTTCATATTTTAGAAAAGGTTATTTTAAATTAATTTGGCGACGAGTTTGGCCTACCTTAAATGTATGCTAAGAAATGCATCATGTTACTTTTATTCAGAATTCAATTTGTATTTCATTATCATTTTATTTAATACAAAACTTTCATTTAAAATTGAAACCTTTAAAATAAATGGCTTTTACTTCATTCTTTTTTTTAAACGAAACGAAAAGAAAAATATTAGACACAGATGTCATATACGCAACGGGGTACCTAATTGGCGCCAAAATGGCGTTATTTTGCCTGACATAGTAACTCGGCTATTGTTGCTTATTTATTAATAAATGTTTATTTGAATTTATTTTCTTTTTATTTACAAAAAATGTTATAAATTGTTTTGTTCTATAGTTATTAATTAATTTTTATTTATTTATTGTTACTTCATTTTAAAAATAACAGAAAATAATTTAAAAATACATATGTAACAGGTATTTGAAAACGAGGTTTTCGCCAAATTGTCGTAAAAAAAATCATGCCAAACCCGGTGCGTATGTGACAATGCATCAAATCATGAGATTTAATTTCTACTTCAAAGCAACGTTTTAATGTTATTACTTCTCCCGTCGACCAATTTCGCCAAATTATATAAATAGCCAAATTATACAAATTGAAATACTTTTTTTTTATTTTAAACAACAAAAGAAAAAATAAATTAGTATAACATTAATAAAAATACAATTAAAACGTCGAAATAAAAAGCACTTGATGGCGTGAACATTTGTAACTTCCTTAAAGTCAAGTGAATGTTGACATTTACGGTCAACCATTATTGGCATTTAATCTTATAGTTTGGTGACAGATTTTTGGTCGATGGGATAACCAAGTAACACCGTTTTAATTTACCACTCGAAAAATAAAAAAATGCTAACTGGCGAGTTAAAAAAAGCTATTGGCGAGATTTTCACCCGGCTAACATAAAAGTACCAGGAATTCTTTGTGATCATGGCAACTTTTATGTAGTTTTATTCGAAAAAATAATTTTGATTCTTTAATCAAAATGGAAACCTTTCTTATGAAAAGCGAAGGAATCAGCCCGTTGTTTATGGCAGTTACATGACTTGGACTATTATAATAAAAACGAAATAATGGGGATAGAATAATATTCGGCGACTTATCATACCTGTGGCTGGCTAACATTAAAGCAGCAAAGTGGCCGCCTGGAATATAAAAAGCGAAGGGATCCGCCTGGAGCTGTTGATGATAGTCACGTGACTTAGGCTATTATTATAGAGATTGTTTTCAATTTTAAAAACAGCGCAAAGAATAATATTTCCTAACGATTAAAAATTTATTTTCACGTGACTATTAAAAACAGAAAAAAACTTTAAAATTACTATTAAATGAGTACATGTTAAAAGCAGGAAAATATTGAAAATTATGTCCTGAAAATTGTATTTACACGTGAATATTAGAAGGGAAAGGAAACTTTAAAATAATAAATACATTAATATGCGTTTAAACCTTTCACGGACAAGCCACTTCTATTCGTAAAATCTTGAAATCAGTGAATGGCACCAGAATTTACAAACAAATTTCGAAATACAAAAATGCTTTTGTTCACTTACTTAATAAAAGGGAAATTTTCATCCCAATGTTCTGATGCTAATGTGGCATTTAAGAATTAAAATTAAGTGGTCCAAAAATGAACCAGTACCCTTCAAGGGTTTAAAGCAGCAAATTTTAGTAATTGTATTATGTAAATCGTTTTATAACGCTATTAAAAAATATCGAGAGATAAAGACTCTGTTTACTTAATTCATTTTATTTTAGCTTCTTTTCTAATTTTTAACTGATCTTCTTTAACCAAACACGAAAACAACCATTGGATGTAATAACAGCAACTGATTCTACCTTAAAATTTTGCAATCAAAGGGAATTGAATGGAAACCCGTTTACAGGGAGATCGCTACAGGGTTTTTCAGTATAATTCAATAATCTCTAATCTTTTTAAAACCGATCAGATTAGCGTGCTTTTAGATTCTACAGTGTCTGAACGGGGGTTGGCGAGCGTAGCATGCAGGGGGCAGAGCCCCCTAGTATAAATATATGTATAGTGTTTGTCGAAAAAAATGTGTAATTTTGAATATTTAATGTAAATTTTTATAATTGTAATTTTTAATCTATAAAACACTCTTGAAACAAGCACTTTCGTTACCATATTTAAAGCCGTCTGGCATTACTTTTGCAACCGAATGTGTGTCTGGCAAATTAATTGTAGGTTACCTGCTAGCCAAAGAGTAATATCTTATTATTTTTAAGCTTGATAAAATGACTTAAAGATGACTTATAATTTTTAAACTATAAAACACACTTGAAACAGGCACTTTCGTTGCCATATTTAAAGCCGTCTGGCATTAACTTTGCAACCGAATTTGTGTCTGGAAAATTAATTATAGGTTGTCTGTTAACCAAAGAGTAATATGTTACCTATAAATATTGATCTGGCAGGATCGTAGTGACATTTGTAACGTCTGGCAATAATGGATTAATATCACAAATAGTTATCTGAGCGAAGCTAAGGCTAATACACAACGCAGTATTACTTTCAGATCACAAACAGCAACGATGGATATTAAAACTTTCGTCAAAACCTTTCGTCAAGCATAACGCAAAAAATATTTGTCGGATTTCGATTCTGATTGTACCAGAAAGTACCTATGAGGGTAACCTACTGAATGCACCTACTATGGAAAATAAGTTCCAAACCGTTTAAAAATTATAATAAAAAACTGATAAAAAAGCACAATTTATCTACATACGTCACGGAAATTTAGTGTATGTCATTTTCACCGGCTGGATGTTTTCGTAGAAAACTGAATTACAACACATGGAGCAAAGAAATATGCACGCACTAATATTAAAGTGCAATAAAACATATTTAAATTTAATCAAACAGGAAAAGAAATCTGGATTTTTTTTCTATTTTTTTTTTAAAAGGCCATATTATATAGATTATTAGCGATAATAACTTAGGGTTTCAGATTTTACGATAATCTACACAATAGCATTTTTAATCGCCAAAAACAGCATTTATATTTTGCGTGTGAAAATTTGAAACAGTTATTTGATGTTCAAATAAACAATTTTGATTTGTGGCATCATTTATTCTTAATTAATTAATTTTTTTTCTTTTTAGTATTTCAAGTGAAATTTTGGTACTTGTTAGTTATCCCGTCGACCAATTTCGCCAAATTATATAAAACGCAAAACCACCCGCTAAATTATACAAATTGACATAATTTTTATTTTAAATAACGAAATAACAAATAAATTAGTATAGCATTAATAAAAATACAAATAAAACGTCGAAATAAAAATCACTTGATGACGTAAACACGTGTTGTCAAGTGAATGTGACATTTATGATCAACCATTATTGGCATTCAATCTTACAATTTGGCGACAGTAATTTGGTCGACGGGATAACTAACAAGTACCGAAATTTGTGCTTTTCCAGAATAGGCGTCTTATTGGTAAAGAAAATGGGCTTGGCGAGAGAAGTAAACTTTTCATGCATATTTTCTGGCAACCTACTCATTGTTTCATGTACCCAAAAATTTTTTTAAAGATTTAAACAATTTATTTAGTGTACACAAGACATTTACACACAGATGTCATATACGCACTATGTTGGCGCGTTTTTTTTCTGACGCCAATGTCATATACGCACCGGGGTACTTAACTGGCACCAAAGTGTCATTATTTTGCTTCATAAGGTAACCTATCAAGCAAAATTATATAAATTGTTTTGTTCTATAGTTATTAATTAAACTTTTTTTTATTTATTGTTATTCCCTTTTTAAAAATATATATGTAACTGGTATTCGAAAACGAGGTTTTCTCCAAATTGGCGTCAGAAAAAAAATCGAGCCAACATTGTGCGATGACATCTATATGACATCTGTGAGAGTTATATGTTACGATGACAGTTATATGACATCTGTGCCAAAAAGATTTATATTTATTTGTAAAAAATAAGCATAAACGTTCATCGGGTTTGTAATAAATTGTCGGGTTTGTATCTTTTTGTAACAAATCTCACTTTGTGAAGCCAAAACTGTACAAAGCTTAAAAAAAGCCAAGGCAAAGTGATGTTGTTAAAGTACAGTGAAATTAGTTAAAAACATGTATTTTAAATCAAGTGAATAAAAGGTTTATATTTTAAATGAAATGAATGCAAGATGAATACAGTATGGAAAAAAAATATTGGCAATTTATTACCTGCGCTTGACTAACTTAAAAGTATCAATATTGCAATTGGTAAACATGCTATGCAAAATGAAACAATTATGTTATAACCACTCTTCGTGCAAGAAAAATGGCCAATAATTCGTATTCAGATACACAGGCAAGGTTGACGTCAAACAAGAGTAATACTACCAGCAACATTGTTATAACTATATGGGAGCTATAAAAGTTAAGTAATAATGTCTTTAAGCACGCAAGCCGCACAAGCAGTTTTTTGCATATGTTTCGAGTGAAGCTCCATCATCAAGGTGCTAATTATTCATACAAGCAACCGTTATATAAACGAAAGTTAAAAATTTTAATGTAAATATATGCAATCTCGCATTCCCTCCGTCCCCCCCCCCCCCAAAAAAAAAAAAATAAATGTTACAGCAATGAAATTTAATTGGAGTTAAACGAAGCTTTTTAAATTACGATATTGGTTAAAAACCAGATTACGGAATATTCCTATAATATTTCAATTAATCACGGTACATTTTTTTTTAGCCCGGTACAAATTTTCCCAAGAGTATTTTATTTTTAACCATTTGGAAAAATAGTTATTGTTCTCGTCAGGGTAGGAAATGAAAAGCATATCTGAAGGTTTTTATTGGTTTAATCCGCATTTTATTCTTTTTGTGATTGGTCTATACAGTAATCTGTATTTCCCTTTAGTTTCAACAGAGATGGACAACAGAGTGTTGCCACCATGACAAAACAAATTGAGATACAGCTTTCAAACAAATTGCATTTAAAAGTACATTTTTTTCTCTTCACGACGATGTAAAAAGTAATATTGTGGGATGTTTAGAAGTTTAACAATGAAATTTCATTTAAAATGTGTCATCAGATTTCTTGGAAATCTGACGACGGAAAAGCCGTTTCCCGAACAGCCAATGAAATGCTTGGATAATACCGAAGTTTCAGATGGATAATAACTAATGAAAATGATAGAAAATGAATAACAGTTTCTGCCAAAGAGTTAATTTTAATTTGTAAGATTTTCACGTGCAAAAGAAAAATGGAATAAGCCAATTGAAAATAACAAAAAAGATAAATAGGACAGGAATGAATACATATAAATATTTCACACCAAATACTAGTCGTATGCGATTTCTGTCGCTTGGACTTTTTACGTGTGATAACACTATTAATGTTTAATTCATGGCGTACGTAATGTATGATCAACTCCGTGCGATTTTTTTAGGTCTTAAATTTCAGTCTTTGAAAAAATCATTTTCCAAATGGTCGTTGTAATTTGTTAAATTGCTTTTTTTTTTTTTTTTTTTTTGTCAAAAGCCGCCTTTTTTTCAGCACGTGTATTTTCTGTTGATGTTGAAATAAATGTTTTAACTTATGCAATTATCTCTTCTTATTATTTTATTTATTTACTTATTAGTATTTTTAATTAAATGAGTCAAATCGTGTTTTTAAATGTATTTAAAGTGTGTTTTTTAAATTAAAAGAATGCATTACGAAAGATGACGATAAGAACAATATTTGACGGTTTATCACCAGTGCTCACCTAAATGCTTTATTACCATGTATTTAATACACTTCAGGGAATTTCATTGTTATATGGACTTTGCTTTTTTTTAAAAAACTTCACGCAATTCGAGTTTAAGAAAGTGAGATTTTTTGCCAAATGATATAAACGACTATGAAAATAACACTGAAAAAATATTATACTTGTTGATATATGTATTTTAAAAAATGCATCTGCTAACACTTATTAGATAAGGACACAGATGTTGTACACACACCATATTGACGCGATTTTTTTCCGACGCCAATTTCGCGGAAACCTCGTTTTTGAATACCAGTTACATATATATTTTCAAAAAGGGGAATAACAATAAATATAAAAAGTTTGATTAATAAATATAGAACAACACATTTATATAGTTAAAAAAAATAAGTGTAAAAGAACAATTTATTAATAAATAAACAACAACATCCGGGTTACCATAGCAAGCTAAATAACGACACTTTGGCGTCAGTTAAGTACCCGGTGCGTATATGACATCGGTGTCAGAAAAAAATCGTGCCAATATGGGGCGCGTATATGACATCTGTGCGAAGCAGCGACATTTGGGTGTTTGTGGGGTGTCATCTCTGAAACTACCTAGCTCATTAAAAATATAGTGGTGTCAGAAAAAATGTTGGTGACCATCTCTGCTCCAAAACAGACTGTATTTTATTTCGGTACAGCAACTCCCATCAGTGCAGGAACAAAAAAGTTCTAAAATGAGATGTCTGTGATGTTGTTTAGCCTAGAAATTTGAAAATCTGTGTGGTGGCTACTTTTAAGATGTAAACACTCGTTGTGAACTCTTTTTAAAAGGTTGAAATTTTTAAAGTGAGAAATAAACGTAAAACATTCTAGAAAGATTCTAAATCACGATTTATTTGGAATTGATTGGGATAGAAATTTTGAAATTTCACGTGGCTATTAGTTTTAAAATGTAAATGCCGATCAGTTTTTTAAAAACCTGAAAATTAAAAGGGTATACGATACAAAAAAAAAAAGATCTAACCTGCAATTTCTGTGATACTGTTGGAGTTAGAAACTTGAAATTTGGCATGGTAGTAATTCATAAGATGTGAATGTTCGTTTTAGAACGAATTCTAAAAAATTCTATATTTAGAAGACTAAATAAAGCGAACAAAGGCCTAAAGATGATCTAAATAACGAAGTACGTGGAATTGTTAGGAATATAAACATGAAAATTGACATGACTGTTACTTTTAAGACATAAATACTCACAACAGAACAATTTCTAAAAATTTGGCTATGTAAAACGGTGCAGGAACAAAAAACTTTCAAAAATTTTCTATTTCTGTGTTACTGCTGAGTCTAAAAACTTAAGGTGAAATGAACAGAAACGTTTTAATTTACCATTTAATTTGAAATTATTAGGTATAGAAACTTTAAATATTTAATAATACCACATTCCCCACCCCCTCCCCCCCCCCAAACAAAAAACAAAAAAAAAACATGCAATTTAAATGCAACAAAATGGGTAGATACACATCTATAATTGAATAAATTATGTAAATATTGAATAAATGTCCGTATGAAACAGCGAATAGGTTGTCCGAAAGTACTTGTCAATGTGTTCCTTCTCTAGGCTATTCTATCGCTTGCCAAGGCCCTTAACAGAGGGAAGTGCTGGTTTAAATTTGATATGGATTTTTTTTTTCAGATTCACTAATCTAGATATTTTATGATTTGAATTTGTAATCAGTCAATGGCCAATTAAAGATGGTATCTCATTTTCTTTAATTGCAACAAGTTATTATTAAGTCTATGTTCTCGGCAATATCGCTCAGACTAATCCCTCTGTGGGAAGTCCTAGTTAGTAGAAACATATGTTATAAATAAAAATCATGCTAAAATGACGTACTTTTAAAGTTTTTTGACCTGCATAACCCCTTCTCCAGCAGATAAACGGAACGTCTCTCAGCGTCTATTTTCGGTCTAGCTGAATCTGAAGTTTGGTGAAAATCCGTGCATTAGTTTTTGAGAAACAGCTACTGCAAAAATACTGAAAAAATCCACAAAAGCAGCGTCACCTGTGGAGCGATTTACACCAAAACATAATCAGCAGCAATATTAAAAAAGGTATACTTATCAGAAGTTTTATAAAAATTCGTGCATTGGTTCTTGAGATAGAGCTATTGAGGAAATCGTGGAAAATGCAGCGCAACAGCTCCACATATTAGGCCATTTAAACCAACACTTAATCAGCATCAACTCATATCAAGGACTAACTGAATTGGAAGTTTGTTGAAAATCTGCGCATTAGTTCTTGAAATAGAGCTATTACGGAAATCGTGTAAATCCTCCAAAATGCAATGTAGCAGCGCCACCTGTTGGGAAATTGACACGAAAACGTAAACAGCACCAATTCATATAAAAGACTAACTGAATTTGAAGTCCCATGGAAATCCGTGCATTAGTTCTTGGAGTAGATCTATAGCGGAAATCGTGAAAAATGCAGCATAGCAAGTGCCAACTGTTCGGCGATTTACACCAAAAACTTATGAGCACCAATTTATATCAGGGACTGCCTGAATATAAATTGTTAATAAATTCCGTTCCTGAGATAGAACACCGACACATTTTTTGTCACATACATACATACATACAGAGAGACAGACAGACAAACACACAGATAGACCCACAGACAGACATTTTGTAAAAACATGTTCTTAGGGATCTTTGACCGCTAAAATATGTAAATCAGTCGAAAACCGGAAGTCGAAGATTTTTTTCGAATCCAATACTTTCTTCTTGTAAAGATAGAAGAGAGTAAAAATTTAAAAAATAATAAATATATAAATTTTAATTGTAGCATAATAGCGATACCCTCCGAGCGTCTTGAGGACTTTCCTGCATTTCTATAAAAATACGTATAAAAATAACATTAATTGAAATTTTCTTTTCCTGTTTGTTTCTAAAAATACACTTCATGCCCCTTTTTTTCATACACATCTTGAAATACAATTCTGTTTAAAATAGTTTTGTCTACAACAGATTAAAGTTGTTTTAGGCAAACGGAAAAATACGCCCCAAAAATACGTGCATTTAAAAAAAGTTGGGCTGGGTCAAATGTTACTGATAATTTTACTGAACAGACCAGAGATCCTGTCGATCCAAATGATTTTCATAATAGCTGAGTTGGAAATTGGACTGAAAATTTCTGCCTGTGCAGACCTCAAGAAGAACTCAGTCCTGTCCCGACAAAAATAAAAATTTCAGATTCATTTAAGAATATTATTATGGACCCGGGCAATGCCTGACAGGTCAGCTAGTATTATAATAAAACATTTAACAGACATTCTCACCTTTGTTGTAAATAGGATAACACCAAACAAATGTGGTAGAAGTTTGCATTATACGCGCCAATTGTATGCACTTGACGCCACACATTTTGGACGGTGATTATCAGTTCATATGGTATCATTGATTGCTTGAGCAACTGTTTTTCTAGATCTTTTCGTCATGTTATCACATTTCACACAAAACAAGATACATGTTGCATTTTCATTCTAATGTTGTTGTTGTTTTTTTTTCTCGAAATTATTATCGACAATCCGGGTTCAGTTGGCATGAAACAAACCTGTATTTACGACTAAATAAGTGATTTGCGACCCTTAGTCCAGTGGTAGGGGAGCAAAAAAGGCCGAATTCGGAATTAATTAGGGGAAAGCTGGAAATTGTTTTAGTTCCTTCAGTTTAGGTCTAGGATGAATATACTGTGTTTTCCCCCTCGTACTAGTTGAGCATTAGGGAATATATATAGATTTATAGTAAAAAAAACCCGTTTTTTTTACATACCATAACAGTATCTCCAAACAGCTAACTCTGTCAAAAACATCGTCATTACAAATGTTGTAGATCTTAAAATTCTGAGTAAAATGAGTGCCTACACTTAATATTTTTGTTGAACATTAAGGTCAAAATTCCAGTTTAAAGTTTTAGCACCGTGGTCAGGGGCTTGAACTCATAATTAATTAGGAGAAAACTGGAAATTGTTTTAATCCCTTCAGTTTAGGTCTAAAATGAACGTACTATGTTTTCTTCCTCGTACTTGGGTGAGTGTTAGAAAATATGTACAGATTTATTTTCGAAAAACACGTTTTTTTTTAATTACCTTAACAATATCTCAAAACAGCTAACTCTATAAAAAAACATTGTCAATACAAATGTCGTAGAGCTTAAAATTCTGAATAAAATGAGTACCATCATTAATATTTTTGTTCAACATTAAGGTCACAATTCTATTTCAAAATTTTTCTTCAATCTCTAATCAAGAGCTTGAAGTCAGGAGAGACAAAGTTAACTTAACAATATCTCAAAGCAGCTAAATCTATCAAAAATATTGTCAGTACAAAAGTTGTAGAGTCTAAAACTCTGAGTAAAAGGAGTACCTACACTTAATATTTTTGTTTAATATTAAGGCCGCAGTTTTAAGATATTTTTAAGTGAATTGATCTCTCCTGGCTTCAGGCTCTTGATTTGAAAATATTTGAAGTAGAATTGCGATCTTAATGTTGAACAAAAATATTAATGATGGCACTCATTTTATTCAGAATTTTAAGCTCTACAATATTGGTTCTGACAATGTTTTTTATAGAGTTAGCTGTTTTGAGATATTGTCAAGGTAATTAAAAAAAACGTGTTTTTCGAAAACATATATGTACATAATTTCTAACATTCACCCAAGTACGAGGGAAAAAACCATCGTACGTTCATTTTAGACCTAAACTGAAGGGATTAAAACAATTTCCAGTTTTCTCCTAATTAATTCTGAGTTCAACCCCCTGACCACGGTGCTAAAACTTTAAACTGGAATTGTGACCTTAATGTTCAACAAAAATATTAAGTGTAGGTACTCATTTTACTCAGAATGTCAAGCTCTACAATATTTGTATTGACAATGTTTTTGACAGAGTTAGCTGTTTGGAGATACTGTTATGGTATGTAAAAAAACGTGTTTTCTGACTATAAATATATACATATTTCCTAACGCTCACCTAGTACGAGGGGGAAAACATATCATATTCATTTTAGACCTAAACTGAAAGTATTAAAACAATTTCCAGCTTTCCCCATATTAATTCCGAATTCAACCCCCTAACCACTGGGCTCCCTGTGTTGCTATGTGATTTTTTATCCTTGCTGTATGCCTAATTTGCCATGTCGTTTTATATATTTTTTTAAACACCCTGTATAGCGTTTCCCTCTTTTAAAAGGAAATTTATTCAGAGCTGTTTAATGTAGTTTATTTATCAAAAATCTTATCGGTTATAATCTTATTTTTAGTTTTCTGCATTTTATGAACTAGAACATTAATGCTAAAAAAAGTAAAAAATTCAAGAATACGTGAAATTTTTTAAGTCAAACAGGATGTTGTACAGACAAAAGAACTTAAGCTTAGATGGCCATGTTTACAAAATGAAAGATGAACGCCTTTCAGAAATCCTTTTAGAATCGAGCTCGGAAGAGGTACGAAGGGGGTGGGGGGGGGGGCATATCAATAACGATTTGGAAAAATTTTAATGAAGAGTCCTTGAAGGCTTATAATTTAACACGTTCACGCCGGCGCCTATATTCATGTTTTTCGCTGTGACGCGGAGCTCTAATTCTTGTTTTCCTTCACCTGACGGCACGGTACTTTCGCTTCTTCAGACACTGTATCTAAAGACACGCCCCTCTCATATTTATAAAATTGAACTCGTTATAACAAGCAGAGTTGATTGTGAATGTCTGAAAGTTCGTAAGGAGTAGGCAAATTACTTAGTGACATGATTTTATTGACTACATATGTACGAATTTAATATAAAATGTCTTAAAATCTAAAGAAATATGTACAACGTGATATAAATGCATTTCCTGTAAGGTAGAAGCCACGCCCTTAGTCAATGATATCTTTTGAATGAAAACGAGAATTCTCGTTTCTCGTCGTGAATGTATGATGTTTATAATATTGAATTGTTTTTATTACTGAATTTTCGAATATTGAAGTGTGACTCACCTGTAGTGCACGCCGTCTATGGCATAGTCGAGTGTGACCCACACGTAGTGCACGCCTTCTATTTAACAGTGGAGTGTGACCCACCGGTGATGCACGCCGCCCGATACGACAGTCAAGCGTGACCCACCGGTGATACACGCCACACGATGGGGCAGTCATGCTTGCCCCACCGGTGATGCACGCCGACGTGAACGTGTTAAGTGATTTTATTTCCCTGGAGAGGAGAAATGGAAAACAACTCTCAAAGGTGCTTTTCTTAGTCGAGAAAACCCACTGCGTAGTAGACATTCCTAATATGTTGATGTATTTTATGAGATCATATGTTATCTGTTTGTGTTTTACTGCTTTTTCCTTTTGACTCAAGCCTTTCATGATACATTATTTCACAAATTTTAGCTTGGCTTTCTTTTTTATATAAATCGATATGTTATTGGACTTATTAGACGGTACAGCATAAAATTTTACATAAAACATATTTTGACATTTTTAAAAACATATGACATTTGAAATTTTGACAACAGTGAATTACTTCGTCTTTGACAATTAGCTACAATTTGAGCTAAAGTACGAAATAAAGTATGTTTTTGATTTGGTCAATGTTACGAAACAGTTTCTGAAATATCACTGAAATTGAAGTTATAAGAATTAAACATATAATCAATATTATTCATTGAGAATAAATCCTCGGAAATATCCTCTAAGACGGACGATTGCCATAATTCGTGGTAACATCCAGAATTAGGCCGCTGTTCATTTTGCTTTCATTCCATAGGCGTAACCAGCCCCCCCCCCCCCCCCCCCCCCGCTTGCGCAGACTCAAGCACAATCATAAAAAAAAAAAAAATCGAAGTCTACAAAAGAAAAAAGAAGAAGAAGTGAAAGCAGAGTTCAATTAGCTTAGCAAATTAGTTTAGTTCAGAAAACTAACAGCCTAAGTTTTGAAGTGTGATAAAAAAAATAAACCCATGTTCTTTTTTTTATTTTAAGAAAATTAGGTTGTTTATCTTTTTTAAAACTACAATATTTACAAGAATCTGTATTAGACATAGTAATTCAAAAAGGTGGCTTTATAATCCCTCTTTGACGTTTTTGTTTGTTGGAGATTTTTTTTAACTCTGTTCTTTCTATTGCATGTTTCTGCAATTTCATGACAAATTAACGCAAGTTCTTGACGAGGATAGAAACTATTTGTCTCTTAGCTTTCGTAGTTTAAAGTTTAAAAATAAGCACAAAAATCTTGAAAGGGAATGTAAATGTGAACGATAATTCCAAAATGAGATTAGCCGGCGGGGGGGTACGCAGACCCTGCCTCCTTTGAAAATGAAAAATAAAAGTTCAAATTAATCAGAAAATTCAAATTAATCTGGAGGTTGGTTAGTTGGTTGGTTGGTTGAATTGCGAGTTTCGCGGCCATTTTTTCACATAAAATACGATTTTTAGAGTTTCTTCTCTTTTCACGGCGTTTGTTTGAAAGTCGGAAAAGGAACCCGGTTTCAATCTTTTAGCCTAGTGCAGTAAATTTTGACCAAATTCGCGATTTTATTCTGCGATCATTTCATGATATTTACAATTTTTTCCCAAAATCGTTTGATGAAACTCACGTCTTTCTACGCGATTTTTTGTCGAAATCCGCATTTTTCACCACTAACCTTTGACAAAATTCGTGTTTTTTAGCGCGATCCTCTGGCAAAATTCGCATTTTTCAACGCGAGATTTTGACGAAATTGGTATTTCTTTAGCACAATCCTTCGATGAAATTCGCGTTTTCTTTCCACGGTCTTTTGATGAAATTCGCTTTTTCTTTCCGCAGTCTTTTGAAGAAATTCGCGCTTTCTTTCTCCGATCCTTTGATGAAATTCTCGTTTTTACCGCAATCCTTTGACGAAATTTATTTTCTGTTGCGACCGACTGACGAAACCGATTTTTTTTACAGGGAGATCATTTGTCGAAATTCGGGATAGTTTTGCGCGACCGATCGGAAAAATTCTCGATATCTTTCCGTACCAATTAACAAAATTCTCAATTCTTTTCAGGACATTTTGACGAAATTTGCAAAACTTTTTGCGTCAATCGTTTATCGAAATTCGCAATTTTGTCGCGCAATCTTTTGACAAAATTGGCGAATTTTCTGCACTCTTTTATCGAAATTCCCGATATTTTTCCACGATCGTTTGAAGAAATTCTCAAATTCTTCCGAGACCGATTCACTATTTGATTTTGAGAAATTCCATAAAAGAGATAAAAATCGCGGACTCACTGAACAAAATACTCACTGAAGAATCACAGGTCTGTGAACGAATTTGGAGAGGGGAAATACTGTACAGCATTTTTTATTATGCAGAACTTTCCTTTTCTGTGCATAAATACCGCGATCCCGCACGTTATTTCAAACCCTGTTCCTCAAAGAAAACTTCATTACTAGAAGAGTTTCGTTGTTTGTTTTTTTTTTTTTTAAACGAACATAGAATTAAACAAATAAAGGATTGGGGGGGGGGGGGGACTACCTTCGGCAATGCACTCCCGAGCAAGCTACGACCTTTTCTGTCTCGAAACAAGCGGAATCTTGAATTATTGCGTTTTTTATTTCGAGCCAAATTAAATTTTCACCTTTCTTATAAGAACCGATTTGACATTATTCCAATTCGAATTTAATCACAGCAATTGCAAAAATTACCGGAGAGTTTTTTCTATTTAAAAAAAAAGTCAAAAAATCGCCTCAAAGCACGAAAACCCCCGCTAAAAATCGCATTAAAAAATCGGAAGATATTAAAAAACCACAGGGAAGGAAATTAACTAATTGGGTAAAAGATTTAAACCGGATTCCTTTTGGGAATGTCGAAAAAAAATCACCGCGAAATACGAAAAAAACCCTCTAAAAATAACGTTAACCGTTCAGGACCGACATCTTATTCTAATTTTATTCGTTTGGCACCACTTTTTGTCAATTATTTCACTTATTTTTATAAATCACGAAAATCTCGTAACTAAGTAAAATCAATTTTACTTTTATTTTTTACTTGTATCAAACTCAAGCGTTTTAAGCACTTTTTGAGGGTGCATATATGTTTCCATGGTCCTCAACGGGTCAAAAAATTGTTAAAAATTGAAAAATCGCTGTAAGAATCCCGAATCTCGAAAACACTTTATTGAAAAGAAGACAAAGTTTACTGGATAAAATATTGAAATCGGATTCTTTTTTACTAATTTGAAAAAAATTGCCGCAAAATACGAAAGAATTCGCATAAAAAATTAATTGAAAAATTCCAGAAATTGTCTTCGATATGCATGAGTTCAGTTTATCTAATATATTCGACACATTCTGTGGTAAAAACATGAATTACCGTATGTACCGCATGTATTATCTGAGATTTATCATCCGGCAAAATTTCATCTACAAGACTTTAGCTGAGATAATTTTATGCAGTGTTCCCCTGTGCCTATAGAAGTTTACAGTATGATTAAAGGCCTTTTTAAATCTTTATAAGAAGTTAGGGTGCCAAAAGGTTTTACACTTGTGACCACGCTTAGTCACTGTCTTATGTCACTGCTACAAGGTTTTAGATTTAGTTTTAATGTTTTGAAACCCTTCTCACCCCTCCTCACGCAAACAAAAATCGCGTTTGAGCCCCTTTTAAAAGAAATACCACACAACTATACCTTGTCTGTCCTTGTAAAAACCTGTATAAAACGGAAATTTGACCGGTTTTATGGGGTTCCGTTTTAGCAGGTTTTACTACATAAGATATTGTTTGTATCAAACATGTCTAGGTTAAAAAGTCTGGGCACCCCCCCGTTTAAAAGGCTGGTTACGCCTATGCATTCCACACTGTTGCGACTCCGAGAATAAATCTCCTTAGGATTGAATAAGCAAGATAAATTTACATATTCAAAAATTTGATTGTATGCTATCACTTAGAAAAACATGTCGCTGTCTCCAAGGTTATTAATTTGGCCATTTTTATATTTTTAATCATAATGTAGCAACAAAAGATCAGACTGGGAAGAACATTTGTATTCGATGGTTTGAGAATTTCAGGAGTTTGTGTTTGTAATTTTTGATATTATGATACCAATAAAAAATATAAATGACGAAGAACATTATTTATTCAGTAATCTATGAGAAAATAGCAGATATTTCACTTTAATATTATTTGATTTAATTTTCTCTAATTTACATTTCAATATTCCACAATTCAAAATAGATGATCATTTGTTTTTCTGTTTTTACTTTCTTCTACCTTTACAAGAGGAAAGTATTGGATTTACGAAAACTTTTGACTTCGACGGATTTACACGTTTTAGGAGTCAGAAATCCCGAATTTTACGAAATGTCTGTCTGTGATTCTGTGAGTCTGTCTGTATGTGACTCAAATTTTGTGGGCACTCTATCTTAAGAACTAATGCACGGAATATAATAAAAATTTATACTCAGGTAGTCCCTAATATAAATTGGTGCTGATTAGTTTTTGGTGTAAATCGCCTGACATGTGGCGCTGCTATGCAGCGTTTTCCGCGATTTCTGCAATAGCTCTATCTCAAGAACTAATGCACGGATTTTCATCAAACTTCAGATACAGTTAGTCCTTGATATGAATTGATGCTGATTATGTTTTGGTGTAAATAGCCCAACAGGTGGCGCTGCTATACTGCATTTTTCAGGATTTATACGATTTCCGCAATAGCTCTGTCTCAAGAAGTAATGCACGGATTTTCCTCAACCTTCAGATTCAGTTATTTCTTGATATGAATTGGTACTAATTACGTGTTGGTGTAAATCGCCCAAAAGGTGGCGCAGCTGTCCTGCCTTTTTCATGATTCCCTCAATAGCTCTGTCTCAAGAACTAAAGGACAAATGTTCACCAAATTTTAGATTTGGTTAGATGTTGACACAAATTGTTCCTGTTTTGGTTTTGGTATTAATCGCCCAATAGGTGGCACTGCTATGCTAGAATTTTTACGATTTTCGCATTAGCTCTATCTCAAAAAATAGTACACGGATTTTTTCCAAACATGAGATCCATTCAGACGTTGACATAAGTTGTTGCTGATTAGATTTTGGTATAAATCAACCATTAGGTGGCGCTGTTAGGCTTCATTTTTCTAGATTTACACGATTTCAGCGATAGTCATATCTCAAGAACTAACGCACGGAATTTCATATCCGTAGAATCCTCATGAGGGGCATAGATTGCCATTTAGTTTTGGCAGTGAGATAGCGAATTTTGAAGTATTAACATGTAGGAGATAGAAGAAAGTTTTGGGATTGGTACATCCGATCATTTATATATGCTGAACATAAACATAACAAATCTGATGGATTTTTACATTTAATGTTCATTTAGTTTTCCTACAAAGTTGTTTTCACTCTCACCAGTTTTAGACAAATATTTATGAAATATTTGAATACAACCTGTATGTAATAACAATATAAAGTCGAAGTTGATTTCCTAAGTATATTCAAACTGTAAAAGACATAACCACTAAATATGAGACGATAATGTAACTATTAAATAAGTACTTAAGCTTTAAGAAATTTTTCATTAAAGGGAATTTGATGATGAAATAAATCAATTTAAACTTCTTTTATTAGACTGAAAGATTTCACTGAATAAGATGTTTAGAATACAAATAAAATAAAAACTAAACGAACGGATTTAATACGTACTACATTTCTCAGAAATAAATTTAGAATTTAGTAAGAGATTTTTTATTAGTATGATATAGTCTTAGAAATAAGGACATTTTACCAATATTATTTCGTAAGGCCTGTGGGATAATAAAATAGAAGAGGGAATTTGAAATCAATGAAGCTTAAAATAATCGTAAAATTGGCTTTTTGTTTCGCAAACTATCTGAACCAATGACCCAAAGTTTATTAGACCATATATCTAGAGGATACATAAAACTTAAATACCATAGAAAACACTGACTTTGATTCTAGCTAAGATATTTCTCGTGTAATTGAAACGATGTTAAACTGATAGAGCAAATAAATAATATCAATTAAATGATGTTATAAAAAAAGAAGTGTACATTAAAAAAAAAATAAAAGTGCCCAGTTAAACTGATGGCATTGAGCTCTTAGGCTACTCACACTAATTGTATATTATACTCTTATTTCAAAGAATAATGCCCTCGAAAAATATAGAAATAGACAAAAAAAAATCATTTAGCTAAATTAAGGGGGGGGGGGGTGTTAGCTCCTCCATTTTCTCTTTTATACTTAACCAATGAACCTCCAAATCTAATCAGGGAAGCGCCTTATCAGAATAAACCGTTATACCAAATATGAAGCAAATCGGATAATTCTGCATGAAAAATCCATTTATTTAAATTAAGGGGAATAGCTTCGTCCCCCCCCCCCCATTTATGACCAATGAATCCTTAAGGATTAAGGACAGATATGTAAACGCAGCCGTCTCACAGACGGCACGTTTCCAGTTAAGGGTTAATATAAAAATTCGGTGAATGCTCATTATAGTGGTCCCCTAGAATGTAGCCAAACGACTAAGATGTATTGACATATTATATGAGGTGCATTAAGTTATTGTCATATACGAAATTTATATATGACATGCATGTAGGATATATACAGGGTTCTCGCTGCTGCTCGCCATTACGCCAAATCACGACGAAATGTTTCATTTGGCGAGTAAACGGTTGATTAGACTTGCCAAATTGTGAGTGCGCAATTTTTACTTTTTTTGAGTGTGTTTGTGTACATCTCTACAGGCGACACTCTTATTTCTATTACTGAACAATTGATGCCATTTATCATGTTCAATCATACCGTACTATTTACATTATTTTTAGAGATACTAACACAACACCAATTCGAATTAGAATCAGCCAAAGTCACAGTTAGCAAAAGTGTCATTTCAGTATGTGTTAATGCGCCCAGTAGGCAACAGTCCTATTTTGAAATTACCTTTGAAGTATGGGCTTCAATGAAAAGCCGAAGAGTACTAGAAAAATAAGGCTTTTGACACATTTTAATGCTTATATTTTGAATTTTTCAGACTTCATTGAATGTAACATCTAAAAATCATGAGTTAACTGGGATTAGAAGTTTTATTTCATAACATTTTATTAAGTTAAATCAGTTTTTAATTTTTTTCTTGATTGCGCAAGACATTTCGAATGTAGTTATTTTTTTAGTTTTTTTAGCGGATAGTTGAATTTAAATGAATAACTGATCTATAAGCAGTTACAAAAACTTATTTTAGAACATATTGAAATACAAAAGAAAAGTTCCCAATTAAATTGATGCATTGAGCTCACAGGCTGTTCACACAAATTGTGTATTATACTCTTATTTCAAAGAATATTGCCACAAGGACTGCCCTCAGCGACAGCGAAAGAAGAATAGGTTGAATATTATGTTGCTGACTCATGCAAATCCAAATTCTACAATTCACCTATACAGGTACAGTCGTGGGGAAAAAAAGTAAACACCCCCTACTAACTCTTCAATAAATTATCGCAGACAAAAGTTACTGGTACCGGACAATTGGAAATAAAGTCTACTTTTAAATGGTGTGTATAAAATTTGCTTAGGGGGCCCATATACATATTAAAATGAATCCAAACTTCATTTTTTTCAATGGCAGTACCCAAATTTAACGAGATATTTCAAAACTTTGGTTCAAACTATGCCTAGACACCAAATTTCAAGTCATTCGAATGATAAGTTTTTGAATTATAGACATTCAAAATTTAGTATTTCTAATGTTAAATTACATTTTCATATTTTTATTTATATCTCCTGAAATTATGCTCCTAATGAGCTAATTTTTTGTGTAGCAATAATACTAATATACCCAAACATAAATACGTTGAATTTGCAATTTTTATAATTTTATGATATGAATTATGAATTATGAAATTAATATTCGAAAAAATTATGAATTGCAACCTACAATTTTTTTGATGGATTTTGATTTATTAGGTCCTGCTTTATGGAAATCCAAAATTTCACATTTTTCCTCCAAATAGTTTTCAAATTATGCTTAAAAAACGGCAAAATGATGGTTTAAGGGGCCGTCTATGATAGAAGTGAGTAAATTTTTGAAATTTATTCTGCTATCCTGCAATCAAACAGGTTTCATTGACGCTTAAACGTGCCTTGATCAAGAAGGCGGCTCTCTCGGTTAACAATCGAGTTCGGAACTTCAATTTGGATACAGCCCTTAAAATACGCTCATTTTAAAATAATTAATTTCTCGGAAACTTATGGCCGAATTGCATAAAAATTTGTTTATAGGCTAATTGAAAGGTGTAGAGTTCATTTATGCTGTCAGAATTGTGTACTGCTATTGAAAAAAACAAAGTTATGGTTCGTTTTAATATGTAGATGACCCCTTAAACAAATTTTATATACATCATTTAAAAGTAGACTTTATTTCCAATCGTTCGGTACCAGTAACTTTTTTCTACGATAATTTGTTGAGAAGTTAGTAGGGGTTGTTTACTTTTTTTTTCCACGACTGTACCATTTGAAAGTAAGAGGTTACATGCAACTAGTCACTGGCTTAAAGTGCCAGGAGTTACCGGTTTCAAAACTGTTCCATCCGTACAAGTGTGAGATGAGACAAATGTAACGTTTATTTATGTCTGTCTAAAAAAAAAAGTTTCAAACATTTTCATTGTGGTTGATGAAAATTATCTTAATAAACAACAACGGTTTTTGCTTAAACTTTTATTTTAGATATTTGCACACGTAATCCCAAACTACACAATAGTGTAGATTTAGACAAAAACGGCTAAAATAAGACCGAACCTACACAATTGTGTGGGCATATCCTTGGCATATCCTTGGCATATCCTGACATCGGGTATTTTTTTTCATTTTTTTAATCAAATACGATCATATCGATTAGGGGAAACCAACCAAACTTTTAATTTCTACCAAAATGACCCCGGTCTTAAAGAGTTATACAAAAGATGAATACGATAAAACAGAATGATAAATGGTTTAATTCTCCGATGCGTTATGCTGACGAAATTTCAATTAGCAAATGAAGTTGTTTCACAATTGCGACCAGAGAATTTTGTTTGGAAAAAAAAAAAGTATGCGGAACAGTGTTTTTGTGCTACATTTAACACTGACTTTTGATAAATGTCATCTTTAAAATTAATTGATGTTGAAAATAGATAACATATACAATGTCTTACACAGTCAAAAAATATTTTTGCCCATTCACATCTATTCATTTTGCTAACATTTTTTCTTCAACAAGTTTAATTTATTATAAACTGAAGCAGAAATTTCATTTCAGTTTCTATTTTATCAACTATATACGTTGTCTTCATTATTGTCTAAATGCAATACTTCAAATTCGATTTCAAAAGCAGCAATCGGAAACACATTATATAATATTTTAAGTATGGTACATGAGGAAATTTTAATGGCATTCGTCCAAATTTGATAAGTTTTGTTCGAATAATACATTTTTATTCTACAAATGACTGCAGTTATTTAGAACACAAAAGGTTTCTTGAATGTAATTTGGAAAAAAAAAATTTCGAACTTTAAGTGGAACTGTGTTGTTAAAAATAGTTCCCGTATTTGAATTCTAAAGAAAATCCATTCCAATTCCTACAGATATTTTTTAATCATTAATAAATTAATCTCTAAATTGAAATTGAATTATGAAATAAAGAAATTTTATAGTGAATTAGAAAATTAACACTTAGTAATTTAATAACACTTTGTATATTATAACACTTAGTAATTATTATTTTCACAAGCATACTTTGCGTAAAGCATATGGTATGAAATATTTAAGAAAAATCATAAAATGTAGCTGCATAGTAAATTAATATCGATTTCATAGTCGATGTTTCTCTTTTTTCATTTATTTTAAAATAGCATTTTTTCGTGGGCTCCATAAAAATGATAAACAAAGCATTTAGCTTCTTTCGTATTTTAAGCTATAATGATTAATCAACAAATTTCTTTTTAGGTACATATTGAAGAAAACTGGCACTTATGCTCACGAATTCGTATCTCTTGTATCAACGAAGCCCTATAAAGATCCAGATAGCCTTTAGATATCGACGACAAGTTTTCAGAGGAATTATTGAATACAGAGTCACAAAATTATTAATGATCTGCACCCAAGTAAAAGCACTGTTACAATTTTCAGTGTTTACAATGTATGACAGGGATAACTAGAGGTCTGCACGGGCCGAAATTCCTAGTTCCGGGCCCGGCCCGGCCCGTGCGAAAAAATAATGCCCGTCCTGGCCCAGTATAAAAGATAAAAGTTCGGTCCGAGCCCGACCCTACCCGAAATAACGGCTAAAATTTCGGCCCGACTGAATTTCTGGAAAACATTGATCTTTACGTAGATTTGGTTAAAAACTTGTCTTGCACTAGGAGTGCTGACCAAGGATACCTATTTTAGCTTTTTCTTTTATGTTTATAATCTTCATTTTTAAAGATGCGCCCTAGGCTTTGATACTTATTTTTTAATGAATCTCTATTTGTCATATGTAAAAGTTTCAGTTATCATTCATATTGTTAATCTATATTCTATGTATTAGAGATTTAAAAATATAAAAAATTCTATCCAGTAAAATCTTCTAAGACGGAATTGCATAGGAAAGAAAAAAAATGCCTTATAGACAAGTTCCCTTCTTAGCAGGTGTAAATGTAATATATATTCATTTCTTACTCATTAGTATATTCATTTTGTATGAATCAACACCCTTTTTTAGATTAAGATTAGATTCTGTCATAGGCAGGTGCTTTATCACGTATTTTACAATATTTTAATAAGCCTAGAAATCTACTATTATTTAAAAGGAATAGATTTTAATGTTCAATTGTAGAATAATAACAATTTAAAAATGTATGCATTTTTTGTAAAAGTTTTGTTCTAGGCCAAATTTTACTGATCTTTGAATGGACGAGCCATGCGGGGACAACAATTTTCATATGGGTTAAGTCTAAATCGTGACTGAATACTTTGGCCCCCAAAAACTAGGAAGAATGAAACGAGTCCCGTCTCGGTGCGAAAAAAATAAGTTCTGTCCAAAACCGGAAGAAAAGAGTGAAGACCAGGCCCGGCCCAAGCGCCATGAATGAAAATAAGGCCCAGTCCGGCCACTGCAGATCTCTGGAGGTAACTACTTATTTGAAAGGCAGTTTAGTTTTTGAGTGCCAGCGTTTTGTCCGATGTTCACAAGTGTGGGTAAAAGCGACATCTTTCCGCTATTTTTCACAAATCTTCTCGTGAGTTTGTGTCTGTTGAAATATGCGGTTCGCAGTTTTTGCTTTAATTGACACTTGCTGGTTAATCTGCTGGGTGTCAAAATGGGATTGAAATTCGGTTAGAGCGAGGTTTAATTCCAGTCCTGCCTCATCCTCCCTGCCACATGTCCAGGATATAACAGCCATGCTTTATCTGAGAAAATTCGCCATTATCGGTAAGAGAGTGTTTCGTATTAGTTTATTGAATCTGCGACAGCCACGGTTTGCTAGTATATTGTAACAGTGTAGTTACAGTTTAAGTAAGTTTTGAATTTGTGTGCTAACACATTATTTTCAGTAGGCAGTATTCGTTCGACATTGAAAGCCTTATGGGACATAGTTTAAGCAGTAAGTCTTGCATGTGTAAGTTAGATTTACCAGTTTGATTTTTCGTATATTTTAGTGTTAATTTGAAGATTGAAATGAATTTAGTTCAGAGTAGGGTAGGTTAAAGTATATAAGCCCCACTGTAGTCCTTCTCTATTTTAGTTTCAATAAACAATGTTTTACATATTAAATTTGAGTATGTTTCAATTAGTTCGTGTCGGCAGGATGGAGTTGTCACAAATAATGCACTAATCAATCTGTTTTGTATAAAAGCGCAATTAGGTCTTTCTCACGAAAATGTACATTTTAATGTTCCGAAAAGATAAATTGAGGAAATGTAACGAATTTCCTAATATTTTCATTCATATATATTTTAAAATTTTAAGCAAAATTTAAAGATTATAGTTTTAAAAAATTAATCTTTTGAAGACTATAAGTCGAAAGTAACGTCCATGGACGTCCAGGCATATAAAACACTACTTTCATATCACTGACGTTTAAACTATTTTTTGTAATTTTCAGTAATAAATTATTAAAATTCTTTAGCTAAGTTCTAACTTATGATTTTATAAAAAATATTTTATTTTTACTAAGGAATTAATTTATAAACTTTGACCCTGTCTAAAATAGTCTCATTCCACGGACGCTGAAAATAAACAAAAGGAAGAAAGCAAAATAATGTGTCAAGCATAGGTTATGAAACACTTTTGAACATTTCTTGAATCCTTCACCAAAACTTCGCTTTTAATTAGGTAAAAAAAAAATAAAAAATCTAAGTAAACATTTTATAAAACTCATAACACATTTGAAAACCAGATTTTAGCAATTACCATCCATAGCCGGAAAAGTAGTCCAATTACTTTGTGCAGCTCTATATTTAATATATTATTTGTACAGTCGTGGAAAAAAAAGTAAACACCTCCTACAAACTCCTCAACAAATTATCGTAGAAAAAAGTTACTGGTACCGTACGATTGGAAGTAAAGTCTACTTTTAAATGATGTACATAAAATTTGCTTAGGGGCCATCTACATATTAAAACGGACCATAACTTTGTTTTTTTTTTCAATAGCGGTACACAATTCTGATAGCATAAATGAACTCTACATTTTTCAATTAGCCTAAAAACAAAATTTTATACAATTTGTAACATAAGTTTCCGAGAAATTAATTATTTTAATTTCTGCGTGTGTATTCACACGAGCGTATTTTAAGGGCTGTATCCAAATTGAAGTTCGGTACTCGATTGTTAACCGAGAGAGCCCCCTTCATGATCATGGCATCTTAAGCATCACTCAAGCAGTCGATAAAGCCTGCTAGATTACAGGACATCAGAAGAAATTTAAAAATATGTAGTCACTTCTACTATACGACCCCTTAAACCATCATTTTGCCGTTTTTTAAGCATAATTTGAAAACTACTTGGAAGAAAAATGTGAAATTTGGGATTTTCATAAAGCAGGACTTAATAAATCTAAATCCATCAAAAAAATTGTAGGTTGCAATTCATAATTTTTTCGAATATTAATTTCATAATTTATAATTCATATCATGAAATTATAAAAATTGCAAATTCAACGTATTTATGTTTGGGTATATTAGTATTATTGCTACACGAAAAATTAGCACATTAGGAGCATAATTTCAGGAGATATAAATAAAAATATGAAAATGTAATTTAACATTAGAAGCACTAAATTTTGAATGCTTATAATTCGAAAACTTATCATTCAAATGATTTGAAATTTGGTGTCTAGGCAGAGCTTGAACCGAAGATGTGAAATATCTCGTTAAAACTGGGTATTGCCATTGAAAAAAATGAAGTTTGGATTCATTTTAATATGTAGATGGCCCCCTAAACAAATTTTATATACATCATTTAAAAGTAGACTTTATTTCCAATCGTTCGGTATCAGTAACTTTCGTGTACGATAATTTGTTGAGGAGTTAGTAGGGAGTGTCTACTTTTTTTTCCACGGCTGTACATATTATACATAATATGCTAAAACTTAATTTAGTAAGAAAATGCATAATAGGTTTAAAATTCACCTTTTGTAATTTTTATCAGTATATGGAATTATACTTAAAATTTTTTGTACAGACCTGTATAGTACAACAGACTTTTATATGCACCACCTATTAAGCTAAAATTTAATTCAGGCTGAAACATGACTCAAACTAATCAAATCACAATTCCAGAAATTATCATTCTTATGAGGTCATGTATCCAGTTCTTTTCGTGGCTCTGTATATAATTTTATTTATATTATGCACACAACTCTTGCTATACAAAATATAGTTCAACTTAAAAGGTGCATAACTCAAATAAAAGCCACATTTAAGCTATTCACGCTGATAATCCACATTGCTTACGAATTCTTCTGTGTAGTCCTGTATCTATGGCATTGATACACAGTGACTCAGTACATATTGATTACATAATATTAGGCTATTGTGACAAATATGTTACAATTTCAAATTGGATGCATAATCAAAAATTCAAAAATTCGTCGCACTAATTGATAATATTGGATTTTTTAATACATCCTTAGAGAAAATAGTGTATTATATTAGACATCCTTTACAAAAAGTTCTCCATTCAGCAATATAAAATTTTTTTCAGAGCCATTTGAGGTAGAATAGATAGACATGTATTAAATTATGTACATAATTAGATAGTCATAGTGAATATATATTTTTTAAATTTAGCTAAAGCATTATAAGTCAGCATAACATACGTTACAATGTGTATACTATAATTATTAATTGTTTTCACTTGTAAAACGCACATGCAATACAATTCCTGCCACATACTACAAACATTTTTTAAATTACTCAAAATGATATCATATATTAACGTTTTTTATATAAAAACTTTTGTTTCTTAAACTTTAAAGAAAGAAATAATAGTTGTACAAAATGTAAAGAAATCTCTTAACCCTTAAATGCCTGGTGTTGCTTTTCGGCAACATACCCAATTTAGGCTCTAAAATACTATTAGAATAATATTGGAGTTATAATGCCTAATGTTGCCAATAACATACAATCTGAAAATATTATTAAATCGATTTTCAACATTTATATGGCAACACTTGTGCTGTTTAAGAATAAAGATAGATTTATTTTTTCAAATGCTGCTACTTGTTCTTTTTGTTTTGTTTGGAAGCTTGCGAAATACCTTATTTTGACCTGCAGTGAGCAAGTAAATTTTATTTCTTATTATAGTTCCTAAAAATTTTGTGTGTTTTATATTAAAGAATTTTATCAAGGAAAATTATTTTTTCAATTAAACACCAGTATTGCCGATTAGTAACAAACTGTTTTTTAGCTGTAAACTATATTTAAAACAAAATATGATTTTTTTAAGTACTTTTCCCATGATTTATTTAAAAAATGAAAGCCGAAAAACATAATTACAATGATTTTTGAAAAGTCAGGCATTTAAGGGTTAAATATTAAAAAAATATTTTTATAAATAACTATAGTTTAGTAGAGAACTATTGAAAATTGTATACAATTTTATCATTTTATTAACCTATTTATGCCTAGCGTCCCATTTTTAGGACGCTTAAAATTTTAACAATTTTTATAATTTTCTTCTTTTTTACAACATGCAAATTGCGTAAAGTAATTATCTATAAATGTCTTTATCTATTACTGAGAGATGACAGCATAAGATTGATATTTATTCGCTTAAATAAAGGGCTTTTTTTTTTATTGTTTATAGGTTTTTCATTTTTCAAGATAGCGAAATGTAAAAAGTAAGTTTATTTGTATATCTTGTATCAGGGATCCAAATAAATAAGTCATAATATTACCTTGTAAATTTCTTTGAAATGCGTATTTTTTAAATTGCGAAATTATATGTTCAAGCTTTTTTTATGCACGCTTGTAACGTACAAAATATAGGGCGTTGGGCACAAATCGGTATATATTTCTATTAGCCAGTTAGGGGACAGATATTTCTCTAAAATCCTTTTCAAGAAGATTTTGAAAAAAATTGTTTTCTAGCATCAAATACTATTATTCTTAATTTATTTTTAATAATACTTATAATGTTATTAGTCTCTGTAGAGGAATAAATATATTTTTAATAGTTCATAAAAATAGTAATTAAGGTCAGTGCGCCTAAATGTGATGACCTCTAA
This sequence comes from Maratus speciosus, assembly GCA_963932465.1. Taxonomy (NCBI): domain Eukaryota; kingdom Metazoa; phylum Arthropoda; class Arachnida; order Araneae; family Salticidae; genus Maratus; species Maratus speciosus. The sequence continues at coordinate 350,305,074 of OZ010795.1, read as the reverse complement.
ATGCGATAATGTTCGTTTCCTTGTAATCTTAATGCAAGAATTATAAATAAATGCTATATAATGAGGCATCCGATCTTAATGAACAAAACCCGAAACATTTATCTACATTTAAAACGTTTTATATTAAACAAATTCCCATTCCAATGGACATCGCTCATTTTATAGCGCCCCAGTGTTTCCTAAATGCGATAAAAAATCCCGAAATTGGTTCAAGTTTTTTTTTGCTGTTAACTTTGACGACCAAATAAAATTACATACGTCAATGGCTACCATGTGTGTTTCATTTATAAGCAAAGTTAGCTCGAGAAAACGCGAAAAGTTTTCACATTTGAGTCCTAAAGTTTTCCAGGCATTTAGGCAACTTGATTTCTTCATTTGCCTATAAGCGACAAAGAAAATGTCTTAAATGCGGCGTAGCTGCCAACTTTTCTGTACCACAAAAATTTTATAGTAAATTTTACGTTTTGAAATCGCTGTAATTTGCCGATTAAGTAAGGCAAAATTTTCTATTAAATTTTTGAGGTACGAAAACGCGGAAGAGTTTCAGCTTTGAATGCGGAGAGACTTTTAGGATATAAACTAAGGTAAATTTATATGGTATTTTCATAACATGCATTAAAAATATGCTAAAGTAGAAATTGTGTTTAAGTATGCTGTGTTGAGTCAATAAATTAAGAATTTCGAGATGTTCCTCCAGTATTGTTTTCTTTTAAAGCGCAGTGTATTTGAAATGAGCAAAATAGAAAAATACTCATCTTTAAAATTTTTTATTTAAAAAATGTCATTTTCAAATTCAATCAGTGCAGCGTAAAAAATGGTACCTTTCCGCGTTTATTCCGGGATCGTTTTCCATTTTCATAAGTTTTTATAACAGGAATTTTTAATTTTCTTTCCCTTTATTCCTACTACTCGTATGTATGGGTAACAATTAACTCGCTAGCACCTGCATTCGCCATCAATGTATCTATTCATTTTACAGGAAGTTTACTGATTTTTTAGTAGAACGTTCCAGAAATATTTAGAAAATCTTAAGTTAGCTTAAAACACTTCTAGCGATTTCCAAACAAAGACATACAGCGAAACGCAAGTGCAACCCCAGTAAACACAATTCGCGTCGCAAAAAGCGTTTCAAAATGAACTATCACGGATTACGGGCGTGTCTCTTTCACCCGGTACCAGCATAAGTTCAAGAACACAGAGAGAACAAAGTATCTGAACAATGCTTTTAATGCAAACTGGTGGGAATATAAATTTTTATTTGTTAGTCAAATCCGGGAAAAATTATTATATCGTAAATAATTTCGAAAATTGTTAAACATTTTAAATTTCATAAAGCAAATCTGTATTTTGTAAAGCAGGGGTGGCAAACCCTTTGCCAATGGACAAACTGTCATAACTTTTTCTGAAGAGCAATTTATTTAATGACAGAAATTATGGAACTAATGTTTTAAAAAGAAAAAAAAAGAACTTTTAAGAAATTCTTCAATTCTTATAAAAATGTTTCAAAAGAACAAAAGTGTTTGGAATATACGTGGAACTTTATCATTCGTTTTCAAGTCTAAAGGTTAAAATCAGTGGCGTAGCCAGGGTAGGAGTCCAGATGCTCTGTGTACCAATAGATCTGTAAAGTTTTCTTCGCCTTATTCGATCTGAGAATTTTCTGCTATTCGTTAATACAAAGAAAACATTTGAATATTAGTGGTACCCAGATCATTTGGACCACCACCCTGGCTACGCCACAAGTTAAAATGTTCATCTGCTTTCAAATATGCTTACAATGTGATGTTTTTAATCTGATTATGCAAATCATCATTGCCACCAGTTTCCTCTAAAAGCAAGGTTGAAATATAAATTTAGTTAACATGCTTGGGCTCACGCTTGCCAGGCTCTGGTGTGTGCCTTGAGCGTAAACGGTACCATCCCATGCAGTGGTTTGAAATAGAACAATGGGACATTCCTGCATTTTCGTACTTCACGGATACTAATCCGTCCTCTGCTTTTGAAAGTCGTTTGATGAAAACAGTCACACAGGCAATTCAAAATCCTATCAGAAAGCGAAAATCCGTACAGTCAAACTTTGCTACATGTTTAAAAACTGCAGCATAATATGAAAAAAACTAAAGCAGCATCAAAAAATGAAAAAGAGAGAATGATTAAAGCGTACAAAAGAAAAAAAAAACAGCATTTTAAAAACAACAGTGTTAAAAACCTGAAGTCAGTCACTAAAACAACCTGGAAGTAAAGCTCAGCAACTTAAACCTTAATCGTATATAGAACCATACCATTCAAATATCAAAATGAAAAATTAAGGCCTACACGGAAGGTGAAAATCAAAAATGCGTTAAAAGTAAACTTAAAATATTTGGTAAAACTTGTTGTATCAGTCATTCAGTAATTACTTCCTGTTTTATCGATGGTCAAATTTAAAAGTCTGTTAAATATGGATTCTGTAGTATACATTATTTAAGTAAAATGTATTCAAGATTATGTACAGTTATGATTTTTTATATAAATTATTAGTTTATTCAATTGTTCAATAACAAGCTATTTAACATTCAATTTTAGGCATTTCAACCCTTTACTAAGTAATTAAAATATGTATAGCAATTAAATGAATATTTTAAGATGAAATGACATGTCTAAAACGCATTGTCACATTTAAGGCAATGAATGTCTCATTTAGGATTTAACTACCGTAAATGCGACAAAAATGACCTAAATACGACAATGGTATATTGTTGGTTTATAGTAAAAATAACGATTCAATTTTTACGGAACAAGTTAGTTTTGAACTAAAGGCACAGTATTCAACAATTTTCTACTTATTAAAATATATATTTATTAACAAAATCCCAAATATTCCCTAAATGCGACAAAACTATGGGGAATCGCGTAGCATTTAGGCACAATGACCTTATAGTATATTATATACAAATTAAAAGCTTGATTTATATAAATTTAGACAAAACATATAATCATGTATTTTTCCACATATGGATATTCCCATACTGAGTACGTTTACATATTATCAAATAATTTAAAAATATATCGTATCCCTTTTTTTAGTATTTTTCCAGTTCATTTTGCAACATTTTAAAGTGATTTTACCAAGAAATTTGAGAAAACAAAAATTCAGACATAAATGGGTGAAAATCAATACACCTATTTGATAACTATTTAACTGCTTATAAAAAAATATGAAGTTTAAATTTGACATCTTTGCAATGCAAAAATTCACATGGACACTTTCTTTTTATTTATTTTCTATAAAACTAGCTTTAGTGTCGCATGCGTTTATCTTTGATGTTGCAATTAAATATGTTCAAATAAAAAAGAGAAGTTTTTAGACATTATATTAGAAGTTTGTTTTCACCACTTCTATCACAAAACATGCTATAGTCAACATTATAAATGACAAATTTGCTGTACATTTATCTAAATGGTACATGAAAATAAGTGATTCAGATAGAATAAATATATGCTTTTATGCTCTATTTCTAGAACAGACACTTTAGTGATTACCAAAATCCCACTTAGTAAAATTTCATCACATTTAATAAAAAATACCTCTTTAAAAGTGTCAGTGCCCAAGGCGAATTTCTTTTTACCATCCTTAGCATTTTTCCTTAGTTTCTTTTCAGGGGTTTTGGAGCGGGAATGATTGCTTTGAAAGTAACTTTCGAGTTTTAAATTGGTGTTTAGTGCATTTCCCACTCCTAAATTTTTTCACCTAAGGCTAACCCCAACTTTCATCTTCATATATCAGTTTTAAACGGATACTCGGTAAACGTTGCGCATAAATTCAAGGAGAACTGTAAACAATTGGTACTTTCTACATATACAAATAATTAGATATTTTTGTTATAATAATCATGTTATTCTCCAGGAGGAAAACTAAAAGTACACCTTTTTAAAGGGTAGCATATCACGTCAAATTGTATTATAACGAATAGTTATTATATTTCAGGGTTTGTTAGTTAAATCAAGCCAACGTTAAATATTTAATTTTATTCTAAATAATGTAAACTCAATATTTATAATGGATTATTTGTTTTGAATGAATATAAAACTGAATATAAGCATACCTCCATTAGAACTTTTAACATATAACTCGAAAAAATACGCCTTTAATCGAGAACTTCTATGTTAAAGGTATAGTTTGAATTTTAATAAAAATTACTTTTAGAAAATAATTATAAAGGTAAATATCGGCATAATTTCTTTAACATTTTAACCGATAACTTGGCAATATATGCCTTACTATATTAATTATACATTTTAAATACTATTTAAAATTAGACAGCCAATCCACAGGATCAGATGGCTTTGTATATGCATATGCTGCTGAAATACTTACGGAGCATATGTAGTATATACCAGGGCTGTCTAACCTTTCAGTAAGCGCGGGCGCTCCTGATCCAGTGAGAAACATAGGGCGCCATCATTAACACGGCTAGAAACATAGAACAATATTACCTCACTATAGTAGTGGGCAGGGCAGAGTTGCCCGTTTGGTCTCATTTTTTTATTCAGAAATACGGAATTCATGCTGGAATTTCAGAAAGAAAATTTTTATAAATCTTAAAATGCCTGTCATTAAATAAGGCAAAAATTACTATTCGACATTTCTGGTATGAATTCGGATTTTCAGAACAAAAAAGGAGACTATACTGGCAACACTGGTATGGCTTAACGATATGGAGACATTTTATAATATGTATATTGTATAGACACCTCACAATGTGAGCCATAAGGTCCCAACATTGAAGAGCTCGATGGGAATAAATGTAGAAGAAAGCATAATAAATTAATAAATAATAGCAATTTTGTAATTACATTTTCCTGAGAGTGAGACCTATAAGAACGTTTTGCATAGAAAGGAGTCGAAACTTTAACGGAGCTTATAATAAAACTAGCAGATCTACCCGGCTTCGCTCGTGTCAATAATAATGGTCCACCCGGGTAAAATACATTAAAAGGAAATAATACGGCAGTGACAATAACTGAGATTGGTGCATTACCGTCCACGAATCGCTAAAAGACCGATAAGAAATATAAGTAAAATAGTTTTAATTGCGTCTACTATTAACTATACCATAATAATGTATATTCCAAACAAATGTCATAACATATATTAAAGTACAATTATTTGCTTAAAAAGCGTCATTTAAATAATAAAAAACATTAAAAATATTAAAAATTTACATGTTTCGACTCTTTCATTGAGTCATCTTCAGAATATATATATATATATATAAACTGCAAACACAATGCCAATTGTGACATTATACTGATGATGGCAATGACCTAACCCATAAATTTTGCCTTTACTAAAATTTTTTAAACTTATGATCATCATACAATTTCGTTTTTCACACTGTCGAATAGAAAAAGCTTCTGTCAAATGAAATTTATTTGAAAATTGTATCTCAATTTTTTCATGTGAATGGATTTTAAAGTAATTTTCAATCATGGATATTTTTGATTTGCATGCAGCCAGGGATAAGATTTCCGCATTTTTTCACACCAGTATTTTGTTAGAGTAAATGATATTTCATTTAATCGGGACACTCTCTTGATTTAACAGAACAACATTTTCTTTAAGAATATACCGGTGTGCAAAAACGTGGAAATCTCATCCCTACATGCAGCCCAATTACGAAAGATATACCTGTTTGCTCTTAATGCAATATTATAAAGTAAAGACATTGATAAACTATGAGTAACTCTAGCATCATATTGTTGGTGGCAATAACCTAACCCAACCATAAATTTAACTTTTACTGCAATTCGACCTTTAAACATCGCACATTTGATTATTCCAAAATCTAATAGAATAAAAAAAGTACTTTCAGTATTTTTTTTTTTTTTTGAAAAGCTTATCTCAATTTACGGATTGTTTATCCATTTTAAATTAATTTTCAATCACGGATATATTTTTAAATATACAGTGAAACTCGTTTAAGATACGAATCAAGGGACTGAGAGCATTTCGTATCTTAAGCGGGATCGTATCTTATCCGGATTTCATAGATTCCCGAGTAATAATGCATGTAAAGGCAGTGCACATTGTTATTAACGTATTTTAACCATTTATAACTCTCATTTTACCCATTTCTAACAATTTTTAGATATTATAGAAAATTTAAATTTAAAATTTTGAAATAAAGAATTACTTTATTTTTCTCAAAATATTTATTGAGTCAAAATTAAAATGTCAAATTATAAAAAGACAATAAAACAAAATTTTTGTTAATCTTTAGAAAACAACAACTAAAATATACTACATACTTAAACAGGAAAAATAATAAATTTTCATAATTACTTTTAGAAAGACAAACTAAATGTATGCAAGGAACAATAATTATTTGTTACATTATCTAAATTAAACTACGTGAAGTAGTTTTAATTTGTTGAAAAAAAGTCGTTTACCTTGGTTTGGTGCAACTTAGGGCGAGATTTTATCACGAAGCTTTCTGCCTTGTTGATGTTGTAGATAAAATCTTCGACAGATGGACCAGCATCCATCGAAGAGGCGTACTGTCGAAGTAAGCTGAACGAGCTGATTACAGATGCGAATGATGGTATGGCTGGCACATCCGTTTCTTCACCCGCGTCATCTACTTCTTCTTCTGAAGGCCTAGGTTCATCGGAACTTTTGACATCTGCGATTATATCCGGGATAGAACGAACTTCACATGTTACAAGCTGATCGTCAATTTCGACAAATGAGTCCCAATCTTCGCATTCTTCTTGATACTGCTCCTCTTCTGCGATGTCAACGTTTCGAAAAGTGCCGTCGACGTCAAAGGCTTTACAGAAGCAGTTCACAATGGTGGATGATGTTACGTCTTCCCAGGACGCTCTCAGGAAATGCATAGCGTCTAAGAGGTTAATAGGCTTACAGGTTGGGCAGGATAGATCATTTTCACGATGATCTATTTGGTGTAGATGACGTACAACTACACGACTTTTGTATTTCATTTTGAGAACATGAATTATGCCCTGATCCATGGGTTGAACAACGCTAGTTGCATTAGGGGGTAAAAAGACTAGTTCGACGTTTTGTAAACCAGGAATATCCTTGGGATGGGCGGGACAGTTGTCGGCGAGACACAATACTCTCCTGGACTCCTTTTTCATTCGTTCATCGAACTTGCGGATCCACTTAACGAATATATCGCCTGTCATCCATGCTTTGGCTTGACTTTCATAATCGCAGGGCAGATTTCTAGCATTTTTAAAGCAGCGAGGATTCCGCGACTTGCCGATGACGAGGGGTTTTAATTTATCCGTTCCGCTCATATTTGAACCAACAAGAACAGTTATACGTTCTTTGCTAAGTTTGCCCCCAGAACATTTCTCACCTTTAAACGCCATAGTTTTATCTGGCATTAATTTAAAAAAAAGGCCCATCTCGTCGACATTGTAAATATTGCATCTTGAGTACTTTTTCAATAGCGGCGCGAGCACGTTAGTTTTCCAACAATTGACATCATCTACATTCACAGCTGTCGACTCTCCGCATACCTTCCTATAAACTATGCCGTATCTTTGTCTGAAACGGTCTAGCCAACCGTTGCTAGGCGTGAAATCCACCCCAAGACGTGTAGCAATTTCGCAGGCCTTTTCCTTAATCAATGATCCATTAGTTGGGATGTTCATCGATCGGGTTTGTGTGAACCACTGAAATAAAATCTTCTCCAATTCTTCAAATTTTGCCACCTTAATTTTCTTTCTGCTAGAGCCTCCAGCTGATGCACTGCTTTCCAGTCTCTGTCTATTTTTTAACAGAGCTCGCAGAGTTGACTCGTGGATTCCCACAGATTTAGCAAAGACTGTCTTGTTTATCACATTCTCGGCGTCGTATTTCCTTAACACATCCAGTTTTTCAGTTAAAGAAAGTGCTTTTCTTTTTACTTTCAGTCGCTCATCCATTATTTATTCCTATTACTATTCAGCGGATAAACAAAAGACTAGATTTATGCCTTTCGACAGCTTTGCCGGTACAGAGGTTTCGAAAGCACAGTGTTCTCAGATAGGTTTTCCCTTTTTCCCTAGACTACCGAATAAAAATTCCCTAGATTCTAAAGTCACGTGAAATGGAAGAAATTCTGCACTTTGATTGGCTGTAACGGCCTGGCTGAATCACATACGAGATTCATGAACACCGGTTTGTGTTATACAAAAACAATCTCCCCCCACCCTCTGTTAGCGAAAGAATTGCTTAAAGACAATTTCTCCCCACTGCCCATTTCTTTACTTCCTCTTCCATCTATCACGTTCATTGTCAGAAAAACACAAAAGTCTAAATAAAATCCTTTTTTTTCCATTAGATTTCAAGAAAATATTGCTAGTCTTCTAAAAATTCCCTAGAAATAAGAAGGAATTCCCTAAATAGGCTTGAGTTTCCCTATATCTAGGGATTTTCCCCTAGATCGGAGAACACTGCGAAGGCACGGTATGAAGCTGCGTCACATCACGTGATTATGACGTTAAGGAGAACTTTCCCGATCCTTCCACAGGGACTTCGAACTTAAAAGGGGAAGATGGAACGAGGAGGGAGGGGGAAAGGCGCCAAGACAAAGACTCCAGCACAATTCAGTTGCTCTTTTGAGCTATTCTGTCCTAAAGACTCGTGGTAAACGGATTATATAAGCACCATTTCGTATATTAAGCGGGTTTTTTTACATCAAGGGACAAATTTTCTTCGTATATTAAGCGGGATCGTATCTTATGCGTACGTATATTAAGCGGGTAATTTTACACAGGTTTAATAGGCGTTTTTCAAGGGACCGAAGATAATTCGTATCTTAAGCGGGATCGTATCTTAAGCGGGCGTATCTTAAACGAGTTTCACTGTACCTGGAACCCAATTCAGAAAGATATATCCGTTTGCTATTAATGCAATATTATGAAGAAAAGACATATCTATGAGTAACGCCTAGCACCATATTGTTGGTGGCAACAACCTAACCGTACCATAAATTACGCTTTTACTGTAATTTGATCTCTAAACATCATGCATCCCATTATTTCAACGTCTAACAAAAAAGTCTGTCAGTCATGAAATTTTGTTTAAAAAAGAGAAAAAGCTTACCCTAAAAAATAGTAGCTATAATTTCTATTTAATATAAATCGTACAAAAATCGTATTTTATATAACCGTATTCGATAGAAATCGTAGAATGTTATCATTGCATTTCAGGTATTAAAACATTTATCTAAATGATATAATTAAAGATTACAAAGAAATAGGGAATAAGTTGTAGCATCCAGTTTTTAGAGCCAGTTTGAAATTATATTGATGACATTGACGTCATATCTAGCAAACGATTTTTTTTTTTTTTTTTTTTTACTATTATCATTTTCCTTATTTGATTCTTGATATTGAAACGACTTCATTAAAATAGATTTTTTAACATTCAACTAAAGTACTTCTAAGGTCATTTTAAAACATGCTTAGTTAAAGTTTTTACATAAATATATAAAAATGTGCATTTTCTGATTAGAATGACGTCGATTTCAAAAATGTACAAATATAGCAGTCGAGTCTGAATTTTTATTGGCTAATAAAACAAAGTACTCGAGTTATCATTTTTTTTTAAATTATTGAGCAGTTTTTGTTAGACGTGTGGCAACAGGAAAGAAGCTATTGAATTTGAAAATTTAAAATGAGATATTCCTATAATGTTAAATTATGAAAGATGATAGAAAAAAGGGATAAATATTGGTCTGATGATTTTTTAAAGGTGACAGGGATCCATTCCACGTTCTAAAGCCTATGTACAGCAAGTTTCGTGCAAAACGGTCAAAAATTAAAGATTTGTATAAAGGACATACACACAGAGAACGGCTTTTATATATATAGATAGTAAAAGCCATACTTTGTTTGGATTCGCGAAGCATTATTTAATAAGACAAATATTTGAAAATAACAATATTTTTAATATTATTTTTGTATCTTTATTAAGCAAAAACGTTATTTTATGTTTTGGCGAATTTTAATTTTTCAAATGTAAATTCAGACAAATAACTAAGAATTTCATCGAATTTTTTTATTTATGATGTAACGAATTTAACAATTAATTTTATTTGTTTACAATTATTTTCTTTCTACTTTAGAAAAAAAATTCATAATATAATTCTTTTAAAATGCGTAAGTATCGTCTGCGTAAATGATTTCACATAATAAGGATAAATTGTGTATTGAAATTCTTAACATTGAAAAATACTTTTATAATTGAATGTAAATAATTGAATTTTCACACATTTTAATTCATTAAAAATATTCTATAATTTTCATAAAAAAGGTATTTAAAAAATTTCATAAAAGAAATCGCGAAACTATTTTACTAATCATGATTTTATCTATAATGACTAACTCTATGATTTATTTTTTCCTCTGAAAATATACGTGTGTCATTTTTTATTTGCAAAAATGTGCCCGTAATAGAAAAACAAGTAAAATAAATTCATTAAAATAATAAATGTTTGAAGGTTATTCTGTAAAAAAATAATATTGTGCAAATCTACAGATCATAATTTATTTTTATGTTTAACTTCAAGTGAAAATACTGAATAGTTTTTTTTTTTTTGTAAAGTGTACGACAAAATGTAATTTGTGTAGCCTAGTATAGGATTCGCTTCACTTATCCTAAATATGTGGAGCACTAATAATTTTAAACATACATCTTTTAAAGTGGATTTTTATTTAAAAAAAACAACTCCTAGTAAGAACAACTATTCAAAAGGGCGCTATAAAAATATTTAAAGAGCACCATGGCGCCCACCGGTGCAGCGTTGGACAACTCTAGTATATAATATGCATACATATATTATTGGATCTTGCTAAAATACACTTTACAGAGCTGAGCAATTGAATGGCACTTATGATTGTGAATAAAAAATCAAAGTATTTTCTGCGGAGAAAAATGATTATAATACTGCAGTATATACAATAAAGAAAAATACAAAATACCAAACGAAAAACAAAACTGAAGGAAAAAATACAAAGTACAAATACAAAAAGCATGAGATGAATTAGAAAATGCTCATCAAAAAGGTTGGTTGTAAAATATGAAGTGTTCTAAGAGTTTTCGAAAACATAACTGATTACATTCTAAAAACATAGATCTTTATCAGTATTTAAAAAAAATAAGGACATAACAGCATATAATTTTATGAAACAAACACAAAAAATATTTCTGATAAAATACGAATATACTCTCAAAAATGTTTGATATATTTTATTTTGTTTTTTTTTGTTCCTCAATAGTTTTATATTCCAAATAAAAGTTCCTAATCCTTTAAAATGCAATAAATAAATATTCAAAAAGTAAAGGAGCAACGTAGAAATCCGTAAAAAGTGAGTTCATGGAAAATTCTTTTTAATAAGTAAAACCATCTTTAAAAGCTTTTGAATTTTTTGAAAAGAAAACTAATTTTTAATCCTTAAAACAGAAACACATGACATCTATGAAAGCCTATAACAATAATGAATATAAAAAATATTCAACTTTGCAAAATCGCTGTGATTTTCATTTTTGTTTTGTTATTATGCGAAGTAATAAAAGATTAAATACTAAACATTTTAATAAATTTTATTAACATGATAAGCTTGATTTAATAAGAAATGGTAATAAATACTAACGATTTAAAATGAAAATTTAGGTTGAATTCTCAGTTGCATCTTCAAATAGGAAATATATTAAATTTTAAAGAAAAAAATATACAGATATAAAACATGTTCAATTTAAAACGAAATTAATTTTAGGAAGATTTTTACTTCGAAAAAAAAATGTGAAAATCATTTTGCTGAAGTAATTAAAGTAAAATAAGTAGAAATATTTTCTGTATTAATGTTTCATTATTATAGATCAAATACTAGATATAGATCAAATTAATATTTATTGTTTTCATATTTTTTTCCTCTTAAATATGCATATTTAAGAAAGTAAAATTGTAGAAGATATCAATAAATAATCCTATAAAGACTTTTACTACGCTAAAAAGAATTATTTCATTAAATGTTAGCTAAATTTAACCTAGAAGTTTTCCAATTCTCATATTTTTAATGTGTCTGCGTAAAAAGAAACTTTATATTAGAAGAAAGACACAAAAATAATATTTACTCCTTTAATTCAATGTCAAATGTTATTAAGGGGCTGTGCATATATAACGTTATCACTTCAGGGGGGGGGGGGTCTGGCAATTGATATCGTAAGATATCTCTAGGGGGAGGGGTTTGCTTTTTGATATCGTTATCATTTTTGATCCAACCAAACTTTTCTTGTTTTTAGTAACTTTTTCTTTACATCCAAAAATATGTTACCTTTTATTTATTATTATATTTATATGTTTTATGAAAATACAAAGCTATATCAACGCCACTAAATGTTTATAAAATCATTTCATTCCAAAATTTGCTACAACCCAACGTTTAGAATTCCTGTTCTTCTGCCACTTGCGCATATAATTCGCTATTAGAGAAACCAGGAGTATAATACGTTGGAAATGATATTTGCGTTTACCAGTAAAGAAAGTGAAATACTGTTATCCACTCTTTTGTTGATAACTTCTGCTTTTACCCTACCCATACAGGGGGCAAGTGCAAACAGACAATATTATTGTTGAATGCATTATGTAACAGTAAGTTATTATTAAATACTTTTAAATAGTAATTAACTCATTTAGATGTTATTTGATATACATTTGCTTCATCTATTGATTTTTTATTGACTTCTTAAATCCGTAAACTATGCGATTAATAAATGTAGTATTATGCAAACGTATAAAAAGAAAGAAGAGGAATTTTTAGACATTGATAACGCTATCATAGGGGAGAGGGGAGGGGTTCAGCGAATGATAACGTATGATATCGTAAGGGGGGAGGGGGTAAAAAATTAGTAAAATGTTGATAACGTTATATATGTACAGTCGCGGGAAAAAAAGTAAACACCCACTACTAACTCATCAACAAATTATCGTAGAAGAAAGTCATTGGTACCGAACGATTAGAAATAAAGTTTACTTTTAAATGATGTATGATGTTACTTTTAAATGATGTATGATATTACTTCTAAATGATTTGCTTAGGGGGCTACATACATATTAAAACGAACCCAAACTTTTTTTTTTTTTCAATGGCAATACCCAATTTTAACAAGACATTTCAAATCTTTGGTTCAAAATATGCCTAAACAACAAATTTCAAGTTGTTTGAATTATAAGCATTCAAAGTTAGTGATTCTAATGCTAAATTACATTTTCATATTTTCATTAATATCTCCTGAAATTATACTCCTATTGTGCTAATATTTTGTGTAGCAATAATGCTAAAATACCCAAACATAAATACTCTGGAGTTGCAATTTTTATAATTTTATGATATAAATTATGAATTATGAAATAAATATTCGAAAAAATTAGGAATTGCAACCTATGATTATCTTGATGGATTTAGATAAGTCCTGCTTTATGGTAATGCAAAATTTGAGATTTTTCTTCCAAGTAGTTTTCAAATTATGCTTTAAAAAAAGCAAAATGATGGTTTAAGGGGCCGTCTATGATAGAAGTGACTACATATTTTGAAATTTCTTCTGCTATACTGTAATTTAGCCGTCTTAAATGACTTCTTGAGTGACTCTTAAGAAGCTTTGATCAAGAAAGTGCCTCTCTCGGTCAACTATCGAGTACTGAACTTCAATTTGGATACATCCCCTAAAATATTCTCGTTTTAAAATAATTTATTTCTCGGAAATTTATCGTACAAATTCCATAAAAATTTATTTTTAGGCTAATTGAAGGGTGTGGAGTTCATTTATGCTGTCAGAATTGTGTACTGCTATTGAAAAAAACAAAGTTATGTTTAGTTTTAATATGTTGATGGCTCCCTAAGAAAATTTTATATACATCATCTGAAAGTAGACTTTATTACTAATTGTTTACTACCAGTAATTCTTCTACGATAATTTTTTGCAGAGTTAGTAAGGAACTTTTCTTTTTTTTTCCACGACTTTACAGCCCCTAAATAGAATAAATTACACATTCTCACAATCGGAAGTATACACAATGTTTCTCAATCTAAGGAAATACAAGATGTCTATAAAAAGAACACAACAAAACTGAACCATTGAACTGAACTGAACACAACCTGAAACATTTTAATGTTTAAAAATACACAAAAGAATGAAGATATAAAAAACATATGGCATTTATGCGTAGAATAACTCATATATTTTCTTTTATAGTGTGAACGTTTCCATAGAAAAGTATTTTTTCCACTTTGAAAATCTTTTTCTTTTGTAAATATCGTCTGAGAGTTTTATTAATTGCATGTTTCTCTCTTTTGTTTAAGGCAACGATTAGATTGCAATGTTATGTTTACTTCTGATATGTCTTTTTGGCAATTCTTTCGATATGATGTTTTAGTTTATGGGATATTGAGGAGAATGACAACAACACAAGAGAAAGCATATCATTTATGGTGGTTCATCGAAACCAAATAAATAACGCAAATGCAGAGAAATTAGGGGATTTGGATAATTTGGACGAAGGACGTACATGTAAAAATTCATTGACAACGATCATAAAACTTTCTGAATCCATTAATGTTATTAATTTAAATCTATCTTCATTATTTTATGAAGTATTAAACATCAAAATGTGCAGACCTTTTATAGACGCCCTCTATAATGCAACTACTAACGAAAATATACTAAAATTCTCCTTCCGAGTTACCCGTGCTTCCAAAAGTCGTTCCTTTATCTTTTAAAACCTGAAAAACCAATATACGTATTTGGCCTAATTAAACAAGAATTTACGTTTAAAAAAATGTTTCTTCTTATAAAAAAAAATGCCACCGATTTTCAGAAACGTTTTAGAGTCATTATTTTAGTATATAAGTCAGTTTTTTTTTTTAATCGGAATATCGGTTTTTAAGAAGCTATAAATTCTCAAGTAATTATTTCACGTTCATCAAACATATTTCGCAGACAAACCATCAAAAATCAACACCATTTACAGTAACATGAATATTAATATTGTAGGTAGCTACCATTACAAAAAGTAAAAAGCTATTTATTGCAGCCGTCCGGAAAAAAAGCAATTCCGAAAAAAAAAAAAAAAAAATGGTATATTTTCACCGATTATGATACCCAGACCTAAAAAAACACTCTCCGTTAAAGGTATTTATACATATACATGGTGTCCAGCGAATAAGACCATGATTTCAAAATGAAATATCTCAAAAACAAAGATCAATAGAATTATGCGGTGATCGGTTTGTTTATTAGCTAAGCTGTAAAAATGTTATGCAGAAGTTTCAAAATTTATTTTCAAAAGCCCTTAACAGATGGCGCTGTCACCGCAATGCCTATAAATTGTGCTTCGAAGTCCAGAGCACTAGCATCTCATTCCTAGATGGCTCCCTATGGAAGAATGAAAATTGGGAAAGCCCACTTTTTCGTTAGGGTGATGAGCAGAAGTGGACACATCTGGTCACAGAATTATTGCACCAGCTTTAATTTTACAGAATTTCAATTAATAGAATTTTCAATAAAATGTTTAGAAATCATTATGTACGAACTTATTAAAATATTTTATTAAATTCAATTTTTAATATCATATAATTATTTAAATCAAATTACATATATTTAGGAAAATAATTTTGTACTTTTTATTTATCTTTTATATTTTTAAATCAAGGCATAATATTTTGGTATACCTGAATTATTATAAAAAAAAATAATAATAATTTTGCACTTTTCATTTATATTTTTAAATCACGGCATAATATTTTGGTTTTATCACAACACATATATTTCTTTTCTTTGTAAACAAAAAAGGGAAAGAAATTATGCATTAAAGTATTTCATTTTTAAAAGGAATTGATGGTAAGTCATATCATCAAAGTCGAAGCAAAAGTATTTAGGTGACAGCACTCCTTTCCAAAACTTCGGATCATATCGCTAGAAGCTGCACCATACATCTGTGCTCAATGATAAAAAAAAAACTAAAATGAGTTTTTAAAATTAAAATGATTTTTTTAATTAATTAAGGCTTTAAAAATAGAAACTTTGCATTTTTTTATTCAAACTCTTTTCTACAATTTAAAAAAATGATTTATGAATCATTATTATAAATGCTCAATGATTAAAAAAAGGGGTTTCTTTTAGCTTAATTAAATTTTAAAACCAGAAACTTTTTTTATTCAAACTTTTTTTCACAATTTGAATAAATATTAAAATGTAAAGATTTCCAATTTTTTCAAATCCTCCTTTGCTTGGATTCGATTCCACGATCTACCAATTAGGAAAGAAAAAACATACCACAGAGATACCGGTATGCAGACCGAAATAGCTTATAACAAAATTTTAAACAAATCTCAAATCTGTCAACACATGGCTTCGCTTCTGCACATCACCTGAACTAAGAAGTCTTTCCCAATTTTCGTTCTTCAATAAGGACCATAGGGATATCTATCAATGAGACGCTAGTGCTGTGGTCTTCGAAGCACAATTTATAGGCATTGCGATTTCAACGCCATCTGTTAACGGTTTTTGCAACTAAATTTTGAAACTTCTGTATAACATTTTTACGGCTTAGCTGATAAACAAACCGTTTACTGCATAATTCTATTGATCTTTGTTTTTGAGATATTTAATTTTGAAATCAGGGTCTTATTCGCTGGACGCACTGTATATGTATACTCGTATATATCTGACTTTTGGCATGCTATAACTCTCGTATTTAAGAAACGATTTGGATTTGACTTAGTATGTGCATATGCATAGTACATAACAATATCTCGACCGAGATCGTTGGCCAACTTCATCCACCGTCTTCGTACAAATTGGCGGCCACTTAACAAATTAAAATATATATACCCGTAAGGCATGGTGACGTCACGGCGACGTCTTTGTGAAGTCACACTGTGATTTTGTGACCGTCGATGTGACGTCACGTGACGTGGATGTGACGTCACAGTGACTAGAATGCGAGGTCGTTATGGCCGTTTTAGAGGTCGTTTGTGACGTCACATTGTGACCACTCTGTGAAGTCACGGTGTGACAAATTTGTGAAAAGTGTGTCATTTGTGACTATTTTGGCATTAACTTTGTCACGAACCTGTGACGAAAGTGACAATATTTTGAAGTCACACTGTGACCAATTTGTGAAATATGTGTCATTTGTGACGAACTTGTCATAAACTCTGTGATGATTTCAAATGAAAATCAAATTACAAATTAATTGCTTAAAAGGCGGAAAGGCGAACTAGTGAAAAAGATTCCATGCTGGAACTCGAACCCGGGTCATCAGTATAGCGCACTGACATTCTACCGACTAAACCACATGGAACGATACCCAGGCTGGAAAATTTCTCACTATTACATGTTGGCAAGGCTACAAACGCAGCACAAGATGCAATATTTATCGTGAGCCACCGACATGGCGCAAACACGAAACTTAATTAAATCCAGCATCGATTGAAACTATATTAATACTTGGAAATTTTTTCAGAGAGCATAAAAATCAAATTTCAAATTAATAGCTTAAAAGGCATTTTTAATTTGAAATTTGATTTTCATTTGAAATACTGTATGCAAGGCGAATGTTTCTCTCTGGAAAAATTTTCAAGTATTAATATAGTTTCAATCGATGCTGGATTTAATTAAGTTTCGTGTTTGCCCCATGACGGTGGCTCACGATAAATATTCCATCTTGTGCTGCGTTTGTAGCCTTGCCAACATGTAATAGGGAGAAATTTTCCAGGCTGGGTATCGTTCCATGTGGTTTAGTCAGTAGAATGTCAGTGCACTATACTGATGACCCGGGATCGAGTCCCGGCGTGGAATATTTTTCACCATGTTGGCCTTTGCGCCTTTTAAGCAATTAATTTGAAATTTGATTTTCATTTGAAATATTGTATGCAAGGTGACTCTGGAAAAATTTCCAAGTATTAATATTGTGATGATTCTTGTCATAAACACTATGATAATTTTAAATTAAAGTTTTGTTTGAAATATAAAATCTTATCTTTTTACCGTACTTTTTAGCAAGATATCCCTGTTTTGAAGTCCTATTCTTCTAAAATATTTTTAATTTTCCATTTAAAAAACAATGCTTATCAACTGACCTCTTTTTTTATTAAGTTCTAAGCTTGATCTTGAATTCAAGCTTAATATTAAGAATGTGTAAGCTTTTTAATTTTTTGTGATTTGTCATTGCTTTACTAAATATGAACATGGAGTCTAACGGACATTAATACAACTGTTATTTATAGAACGACATGATAAGCCCTATTTATTTAAATTTTTTATTCCCGTATATATTGTATTTTGTGAATATGAGCTAATTAGATTTGGTATGTTTTATAGGAAAAGACTGATCTGGGAAATAGAAACAACAAGTAAGATATATCATGCGTTAAGCATAGATTATAAAACACTTTCCAACTTTTCCTGAATGTTTTAACAATACATCGGGGGAAATAACGTAAACAAGACAACTAACTAAACATGAAAACGCGTAAAACATTTGAAAAACTGATTATAGCAGCTACCTTCCATAGCCAAATATGTTTTCCAATTCTTTTAAACAGTCCTGTATTTGATCTGTAGATTGATATATATACTATATAATGGAAAAATTTAGTTTATCAAGGAAACGCATAACAGGTTGAAATTCTCTTTCAGCAATTTATACTAATATATGGAAACATACTTAAGTAATTTTGTACAACCCTGTAGCGTACCTAGAACCTTTATTACACGCCACTATTTAGTTAAAATTTAATTCAAACTAAAACACTCTTAAAACTGCTGAAATCACATTTCCAGAAATTATAATCTATAGACGGCAACGTATCCAATTCTTTGCGTGACCCTGTATATCATTTTATCTATATTCTACAAGAATTTCTTAGTAAATTAAATACAGTGCAGCGTAAAAATGCATAACTTATTTAAAAACCACCTTTAAGCAATACCCAGTAACCCTTACGAATACTTTTGTATAGTCCTGTATATGAATTATAGCATATATATATATGCA
Source organism: Maratus speciosus (assembly GCA_963932465.1). Lineage (NCBI taxonomy): Eukaryota > Metazoa > Arthropoda > Arachnida > Araneae > Salticidae > Maratus > Maratus speciosus. The sequence goes on along the minus strand of OZ010795.1, from coordinate 350,286,019 downwards.
TATATATAACATGTATACACACCATATACTATGCATAAATGTAGTGAATCATAAAAGTGCATATCATAATTAAAAATGCATTTCCAGCAATCATCGGTAATGAACAGTACTTCGGATACAATATAGTATCTGAAATATTTTGTGTGTCCCTGTAAATGCTATATACACTTCGTATTATACATGAAATAATTCATAGTATGTAAACCTCAACGACGTATATCAATTTCATTACATATCAAATAGATTAACATAAATATAGTACGCCGCAAACAATTCCCCCCACCCCTATATCATTATGTATTGAAATTTCTTTTTTAGCCCTGTAAATAAACAATAACTATTCTCTGCATTGCATATTCTACGGAATGCACATTTTAGTGCGCTTCATAAATGCATATGAATTTTATTCTGTTTGAAAGCGTGTAAAATCATTAAAAATCATTTGAAACGACTTTTTTCCCAGAGGCCGTAATGTAATGGAATACTTTTGACTGTCTCTGTAAGTGAATTAAACATGCTACAAACTTCATTACAAATAGGGACCTTGCTATGGTAAACGTCAATAACATCCAAAAATTTCAAGTCAATCCGAGTATATTTACGCGAGTTAGAGCGCGGACAGACGGCCAAACAAACAGAAGTCATAAACACTTTTCAGCTTTATCGGGCCTGAAAAACACTTTATTTCAATGCTTAAATATTATTTTTTTATTTTTTAATATCAATAAAATAAATGTATCGAAAACGTAGAAAATGAGTTTACAATAAAAAAAAAAAAAAAAAAAAAAATTAATAACTGGTTCTGAATGTCTACAATTAAAGGTTTGATTAAAATCACAAACAGCAAAAAAAAAAAAAAAAAAAAAAAAAAAAAAAAAAAAAAAAAAAATGCTTAAATACAATTAAAAAAAATAAATATATCAATTTGAAAAACACTAAATAATTAGTGTTTATAATTGTACTATTAAACAACAACAAACTACAATAGATGAATTAAATGCATTTAACAATTTCTCAAAAATCTTTCCATATGTTATAAGGAATTCCTATTATTTTATAATTTTGGCAAATGTTAAATCTGAAAACATTGGTATGAAGATTTAAGATATTAAATACTAATTTAAAATATTATTAGCAATGAAAAAAAATTCTTTCAAAAGTAAAAAGACTTTTTCCCAGTATAATGTTAATTTCAAAATTGAAACAGTTTCCTAATATCATTATAATCGAATATCATATTTAACTCCAAAATATTAATGACGATAAATACTGTGTTAGAATCAGTCTCTGCATCAGCTTTTTTTTTTCTTCTAGCGATGGCAGATTAAGATATTTTACAGCATAGAATCAGAGAAGAATTCTAGATCAGTCTCATTGCATATAACATACTACAACTATTTAACTCATAATAATCTATCAAACGGAAATAAAAAATTTAAATTAAATAAGACATACCTTTTAAGTTCCATAAATAGTTTAATAATATCCGTGTTTTATCCTAAATTGTCAGACATGTTTCTGACAAAGTGACAAAATTGTCAGACATACTTCCCGCGTCAAAAGTTCTGATCCTTATTTTATTCTGCGGTTTAATCCAGCGCAGACGATATTTTGCAAGCAGGTGCTACTGTATTATTATTATTATTATTATTATTATTATTATTTTTGTAGACAACAGACTTTTAGAGTTTAAATGCGCAATCATTTTATCTTTATGTGAGTGTAATGAAAATTTTCTATTTGAATGAAACAGCTGCCTTTTTTCTTTCTTTCTTTTTTTTAAGTAAAGTTTGTTTTACACGTAATAAATACAAATTAGGCATCTTCTTAGTAAATGAAAAGAGAGTATACAGGATAAAAAAAATTTCTTTGTCAATCTGTCATTTTTTTATATTCATTTTCTGTAGAATGAAACAATTTGTAAAATAGCTTTTTTTAAAGTCGCATCTCTAAAACACGAATTTAAAATACGAATAATTATATCATGGGTTTTGTATAAAATTTGTATAAATATTTTTTCGGAAAATGCTAATTTTATTTAAAAAGTCTGAAAGAAGTAGAATTTTAAAAAAAATAGTTATTTAAAATAGTTAAACACTAACAGGAAAAAATATGACTTGAATGCAAATTCTAAAGCAAGAAATGCATGTATGACTAAACTCTGAATACTTTTTCTACGTACTCATTAAAAGCTACAGACTGAACTGTAATAGAAAATTTTAGTTTGGAACCACAGAAATGTTTCAAATACCACTGGTCGACAAAAAAAAAAAAAAAAAAAAAAAACTTCCTCCCTGCAAATTAAATATGTAAAGTGTACAGATTTAATATTCCTAATTCTAAATATGTTATCCAAATTGCGCCAGTACATACCATTTTTCCGAGAAACACTTTTATGATAATTACAATCAGTGAAGGATTAAATTGCAATGGTAGATAAAATTGAAATCATAAAAAAGTATACTTTCACTGTCTTGGATAAATTGATAAAATATAGCATGAAAATCTAGTTTGTTGATACTTGTACCGTGCATTTTCCTTTTTATGCCCCCCCCCCCCCCCCCTCCACCTCTTTTTGTGTCCGAATTTACTATTTCCTATCCACTAATATGTTTTCATTCCTTATGTTGCTGTAACTCGGGCATGTTTAAAATATTTCAGTTCATTTTCAAAGATTTTTGATGTTCATATTTTTGTCACACTGTGACTTACAATATGGTGGTTTTTTCCGTCACATATGTGACGTGACGTACATTACATGCAGTGACATAACAGTGACGTCACAATTTTCTTTTAATTGCCAGATAATATAATTTTACATAAATAACATGTTTTGAATATTTTCTGTAATTTTTTAAAGTTTTCTAAGAAGTTCACATCTCAGTCACAATGTGACATCACTGAGTGGTGGCATTTTGGTCACAGATGTGACGTGACCACAGTGACTCACAGTGACGTCACAACGACGTCACCGTGACCATGCATGCTATGAGGGTATATATATATACAAAAAATTTAGAAATCGAAATTTATGTTATGTTTACGTGTTAAGTCTTGATACGAGGATTTCGGAGCATTCTTTGTTTTGTCTCTAACTTAAAAAATGGTTGAGATATAACAGTTTGAAATTCTAGGGTGGTTGACATTTTTGGGGGTTTTTTAGAAGAGTTTGAAGAAAATTAAATACAATGCTTTTTAAATGAACGGAATGAATAGAATATTATTTAAAATAGGGAATAATTTAATAAACTAGGATTATAGAGTAATTTAGTAAAGACATTTCTATGGAATAATTTTAATAAGGCGCGGAAATTTAATTTTCGTAATCTATATCAGGCCTGATGCTATCTATGATCAGTAAAGTTAGCTGAGTGAATTAGGTGCTCCAGATTCGTCCAGGAGAGCTCAGTTTGCAGAAACATTTGCAGCTTCAGCCACGCGATCCCTGATCCTGTCCCGGACATTTTTCGTCCCGTTGGGAAATTACAACACACGGGTTTGTCTCTTTTACACAAGATTCTACTTCATTCCTGCAGTTCCCAGATACCATTTAGGGGAAGACTTTTCATTTTTTTTATTGCTCTTCGTTATTTAGCCTCCAAATAAGACAAATAAATATAACTTTAGTAAATTTTCATTATTTTTATTACGTTGTTATGGTACGCACACTGCAATGTGCATTGGGAAGTAAAGCAATAGCTCCTTGATAATTTTCATACACAAGTTAATATATATCATTCATAGTTTCTTATTTTACATACTGGTTTCCTGTGTTCATTTCTAAATCCTCTTTAGAACTTTACCAATTTCTTCATATATTTGTGATTTCAAATTCATTATATATATATATATATCTATATATAAACGATAAATTATGAAGCAATGTCAGTACTAGCCTGCTTTTATGAGTTATAGTAAATACAAAACACGGGCAGCACGAAAGTATCTAGAGCTAAAAGTAGTTACGATACATTCTAAAAAAACTCTAATTCTACAGATGTAAAGTTATAGAAATTTGTATGCTTACTAAACTTTTATCTGTACACTGTACAAAAAATATGTATCTACTAAAATTACAGTACTCTTACGAAAATTTTAACTGTAACCCGTGTTGCTGTTACATAAAATGTTCTAGGTTCTGTTTCCTATTGAATTCTAATTTACCTTACAGATTTTTTGATTTACGCAGCAAAAGTGTATCTGTTACATGAATTTTTGTTGTTGCCATTACATAAAAAGTTCTAGAAATCCCAATTTCCCAGATAAAGTTTAGTAACTTTACATACATATTTTTTTTTACAATGTAGTTCTAAAAAGCATCTGCTTTTGACAGCAAGTGTTAATTTGAAATAATCACATTAGGTTTCCAAGAAATCAACAGGTAGACCTAAATTTGTCGGTGGAATTTTTTTCAAGAAAGATGGAGAAGAAAAAGTCCTTCCGGATAGTGCCGGGAGGAAGAGGTAGCTTTCATATTCCTTACATTTAAAAAGCCAGGTTATATTAATCAAACACACGAAGATCTAATTAGTGGAACCCGTTTATAGAAGATTCAATACTAGTTTTTGTCAATACTAAACGTGAATGAGAATTTTGCGAAATTAGTCTGCGTTATCCAAGTTTTATTTAAAATAATTTATATTTGGTCGCCAAATTCAGCGATACTTACAGCGATATTTACTGAAAATAATTTATATTTGGTCGCCAAATTCAGCGATACTTACAGCGATATTTACAGCGATACAAAAATTCTGTTACATGAATTTTTGTTGTTGCCATTACATAAAAAGTTCTAGAAATCCCAATTTCCCAGATAAAGTTTAGTAACTTTACATATATTTTTTTTTTACAATGTAGTTCTAAAAAGCATCTGCTTTTGACAGCAAGTGTTAATTTGAAATAATCACATTAGGTTTCCAAGAAATCAACAGGTAGACCTAAATTTGTCGGTGGAATTTTTTTCTAGAAAGATGGAGAAGAAAAAGTCCTTCCGGATAGTGCCGGGAGGAAGAGGTAGGTTTCATATTTCTTACTTTTAAAAAGCCAGGTTATATTATTCAAACACACGAAGCTCCAATTAGTGGAACCCGTTTATAGAAGATTCAATACTAGTTTTTGTCAATACTGAACGTGAATGAGAATTTTGCGAAATTAGTCTACGTTATCCAAGTTTTATTTAAAATAATTTATATTTGGTCGCCAAATTCAGCGATACTTACAGCGATATTTACTGAAAATAATTTATATTTGGTCGCCAAATTCAGCGATACTTACAGCGATATTTACAGCGATACAAAAATTCTGTTACATGAATTTTTGTTGTTGCCATTACATAAAAAGTTCTAGAAATCCCAATTTCCCAGATAAAGTTTAGTAACTTTACATATATATTTTTTTTTACAATGTAGTTCTAAAAAGCATCTGCTTTTGACAGCAAGTGTTAATTTGAAATAATCACATTAGGTTTCCAAGAAATCAACAGGTAGACCTAAATTTGTCGGTGGAATTTTTTTCTAGACAGATGGAGAAGAAAAAGTCCTTCCGGATAGTGCCGGGAGGAAGAGGTAGGTTTCATATTCCTTACTTTTAAAAAGCCAGGTTATATTATTCAAACACACGAAGCTCCAATTAGTGGAACCCGTTTATAGAAGATTCAATACTAGTTTTTGTCAATACTGAACGTGAATGAGAATTTTGCGAAATTAGTCTACGTTATCCAAGTTTTATTTAAAATAATTTATATTTGGTCGCCAAATTCAGCGATACTTACAGCGATATTTACTGAAAATAATTTATATTTGGTCGCCAAATTCAGCGATACTTACAGCGATATTTACAGCGATACAAAAATTCTGTTACATGAATTTTTGTTGTTGCCATTACATAAAAAGTTCTAGAAATCCCAATTTCCCAGATAAAGTTTAGTAACTTTACATATATTTTTTTTTTACAATGTAGTTCTAAAAAGCATCTGCTTTTGACAGCAAGTGTTAATTTGAAATAATCACATTAGGTTTCCAAGAAATCAACAGGTAGACCTAAATTTGTCGGTGGAATTTTTTTCAAGAAAGATGGAGAAGAAAAAGTCCTTCCGGATAGTGCCGGGAGGAAGAGGTAGCTTTCATATTCCTTACATTTAAAAAGCCAGGTTATATTATTCAAACACACGAAGATCTAATTAGTGGAACCCGTTTATAGAAGATTCAATCTACTAAAAAACAACTTTTCAAAAGTAAAAAATAAGCCAAGCAAAAAAAAGAAAAGAAAAGAAAAAAGGTGAAAGTTGTGGCTAAAAAATAGTGTGATATCAAATTTCCAAGCTTATATTGCGGTACTTATTTAACATTTTTTGATAAAAATTTACCATATGTAAGTCGAGTACCTAAGTATGCGTTGATAGAAAGCCTTTTCTCCTTTACTAAATACATCATAACGTGTTTCTAAAAATTAATTTTTTTTTAAATTATGCATGATGGGCTTCGCGGCCATCTTTCCATATTTTACACAAATTTCTAAGCACACAAGTTCATTGTTAAGATTGGAAGTTCGAAATTGTTACTAAAGCAAACATTTTATTCTTTTAATTTATGGAAATGAGTGCCTAAAAATTTGTGTCTAAAAATAAAGCTGAAGTAACTTCAGGTTTCATCTTATGATTCTCTTTTTTCGGAGGGGGGATAATTAATTAGTTAAAGCAGTAAAAATCAATTTGTTTTTTCAAAATAAAAAACTTTCTTAATTTATCTGTCTGTAGCTAAAACTATAAGTTCGAAATTCTTAATAATGCAAATATGTTACGAGCTTGAGTGCTTAGAAATTTGTGTAAAATATGGAAAGATGGCCGCCAAGCCCATCATGCATAATTTAAAAAAAATTAATTTTCAGAAACACGTTATGATGTATTTAGTAAAGGAGAAAAGGCTTTCTATCAACGCATACTTAGGTACTCGACTTACATATGGTAAATTTTTATCAAAAAATGTTAAATAAGTACCGCAATATAAGCTTGGAAATTTGATATCACACTATTTTTTAGCCACAACTTTCACCTTTTTTCTTTTCTTTTCTTTTTTTTGCTTGGCTTATTTTTTACTTTTGAAAAGTTGTTTTTTAGTAGATATCAGTTCTTTTTTTAAAACAAATGATATATAACTGAAATAATTCTACTAGCTCAAATTTAAATTAGTCCTTGTATAGCCTTTATAAGCAGGGAGCAAATACAATATTATACATTTTGTTTACCTATCATTCATTTTTTATAGTGATTAATAATTTAAAAGTAAGGAAAGTCAATTTCTTCTTTCAAAGTATCAGTCTTTCTCAATTTATATCTCCTTAAAATTTTCTACGAAAGTCGAAATAAAATATATATTTACAATTAGTCTGTCAGTTAATTGTTTTTTTTAACTTTTTTTGCTGACGGTTTTGCAAAATAAATTTACCTTTATAAATACCTACGGTTAATCCGAGAATGAAAACCCGCAGGCATCTAAAGAATCGAAGATCTGTAAATCTAGCAATTCTAGACATAATAAAGGAACATTTTTGATAAAAAAAAAATCTAAAAATTTAAAGATATAAACTGTACATATAACTTCATCTTCATTTAGATCGTGTTATAGAGAAGAAAGAATAAATATGTAATTTTACTCAAGTCTGTTTATCCATACCTATTTGCATAAATGTGAGGATATTAATTTACTATAAAATTTCCCCTAAATTGATTATCTTTAATAGTCTATTATTAAAGCCGCATATACATTAGAATTAAATATTTTTCGGTTAAAAATTGCCTGAAATCTATAGTCTTATCGTTCGTTAAATTTGTTTTTTTTTATGCCCAGACTCTTTTTCTGAACTCTGACAAAAGATCACAGACATATTGAAGCTATCCAAATTCTTATATCTTTCTATCGTATTTCCTTTTTTGAGGGGGGTGTGAGGAAGAGCCTTAAGAACTTCGTTTTGTTCTCAGAATTCTGAATTATTCATTCAAAAGATCTACCTACATAAGTCTTGTTGCAGAATTTTCATTAGTTAAGTGTTGCATCAAGTTATACATCATGTGAATCTATTAAATTAATTTTGTGAAATACTAGATGGGAGCCATTGATATTTCTAGACCATTTGCCTACATTTTAAACTTGAGTCATTTACTACTATTCATTAATTTTCTATACGAATTAAAGAAGTCGTTGTTTCCATGCCAACTGTACCTTTCACTATTGCTTGCTTGTTTGTTTGTTTGATTTATTGAACACATACATCTTATCACATGCGGATCACGGCGGGATTCGAATCTGCTTCCACCTACGCTCTCAAGCGATTAGCGGCATTGTGTCTTACCCACTCAGCCACAGTGGGCCACTATTGTTTTCTCTAATGCCCACATACTCAAATTTAACCTTCTGCACTTAGAATCATGGTCATAACACAGAACATTTATATGTTAGAGCAGTGTTGCCAGTGGGCTACTTTTTTTTAAATTCAGATTTCTTGATTGCCAGCACTTATTATAAACGGTAAAATTCCCATTGTTTTCGCCTTAAATTAATATGTCATTAAATAAGGCACATTTTACAATTTCAAAAAAGTGGTGCCAATCAAGTATCTGAGTTTAAAAAGTAGCCCATCTGGCAACACTGTGTTAGAGTGGTGACATATGCACAAGTTGTGTACTCATATTCAAATTTTTGTCCAAAGTACGGTAACTCAGTTTTCAGTAATAGACGAGGAAGATTTCAATTAAACTAACCAGAAAAGTTAACAAACATTGGCTTCCTGATTTCATTTTATTCAAAATTGTTTTAACCAACCAAAGTTAATGTCCGGGATCCAGATAAATTTTTCTCTGTTAGTAAAATTACATTGACCAATCAGTAGCCTTTATCCTTGCAGGCTTTTCGGTGTTTACTGCAAACATCAAAAAGTTCGGAAAAATGCAGACGTCTGATTGATCAAACCCATCCCGCTAATAGCGAAATATCTATCTTAATCCCGGCCTATTCAACGCCCTTTAAATATTGGAGAAAGCCTTGACACGTGTCAGAAAAACGTCACACAAAGCAGGCAAAACAAAGAAGAAAAATCATTCATTGGCTCGTTCATATTCACGAGCCGATGAATGATTTTGTTTCTTTGCTTTGCCTGCTTTGTGTGATGTTTTCGTGACGCGAATCAAGACTTTCTCAGATATTTAGGATGCTTTGGCGTATTTCACCACCATGAAGTTATGAAAAGAGAAGAACAGACATGTCAATCTTCCCGTGTGAAGAACTAGTTACCAAAAAAAAAAACGAGTTATTTCCCTCTCTTCTGCCCTTTTCTCTCTTGATTTTGACCGATAGCAGCCCATTTAGCAGACTCCAGTACAAGATGCCGCTATATACGGTGGACGCAGGAGGGAGGGTGTTAGCGCGACCAATGACATAATAGGCCAGTTCATGATGCTTAACAGTCACACGCAGTTGTATCGAGGCTAACAAAAAAGACAGGCTACCGCGGTGGGTCCGATTCTTCTTTTTTTACAAACCGCTGGAGTCACATGATGCTCTTTTCACGCACCTTCTTTGGTGCATTCGAGCATCACGTGACTCCAGCGGTCTGCAAAAAAAGAAGAATCGGACCCACCGCGGTAGCCTGTCTTTTTCGTTAGTCTCAGAGTTGGATCATCTTTACACGATGATTAGTACAAAGCTGCGAGCCGATTTTTTTTTGTGTCCATTGCCGTGTAACGTAATCATTGCCGTAATCAACTCCGCGTGACGTTATGAACTGGCCTTATATGTTGTTGGCCACAGTTTAGGAACGGCTACAAATGACTTCATCTATATCTACTCCGAGGTAAACGAAAAAGACAGGCTACCGCGGTGCTAGAGCGCCTAGAATATATAGTGTGGAAATCGGCTATCCCAGTAATACTTTAAAAAGTGCTAATATATTGGATCTCTTAAATTTCAAATGATGCTGAAATCCATTGAGTCGATCACAGCGATATCTGCAGGATATTTCCTAAAACTTCATGACGATTTGGTAACAGCGTCTAGAATACCTAGTGTGAAAATATTTTATTAAACAACGCTAAAGATTTGTATCCCGTAAATGATCGACGATACTGCTAAAATTCCAAGTGTCGATCGCAGCGAAATCTGCGGGATTTTCGTATTACATTGTATAGACTAGCAATATATTTCAGTCATAGAAAATATCCTGCAGATGTCGCCGCGATTTGTATATTTCAGCAGCATCGTTGCACATTTAAGGATACAATATTTTACCACTTTTTTAAGTTTTACAGGGATAGCCACTTTCCACACTATATATTCTAGGCGCTATAATTTGGTCTAGACGCTGTAGCGTTTTTTTTTTTTTTTTACATTTTATTAACATACATCTGACCTGTGTGCTTGCCGTCAAGCCCGCTGTAATAATACGATGTTTACTTTGAAAGTTTATCACAGATGTCGCTGCGATCGACTCCCTGGATTTCAGCGTCAGTGCACATTTAAGGGATACAACTTTTTAGCGCTGCTTGGATAGCAAAATTCCACAGTATGTATTCTAGACGCTATAGCGGTGCATTACACGTGTCTCTTTCTTCTTTAAAAAATATCCTGCAGCTGTCTCTGTAAATGAATGTTTGGAATTCAACATCGTTGTACATTTAAGGGATTCACTATTTCCGCGCATTTTTAAGTATTGCTGGGATAGTCGATTTCTACAACATATAATCTAGGCCTATAACGGAGCTATAGTACAGCGCCTAGAAGATACAGTCGATCGATAAATTATTCGAGCACTTCACCCCAACCAATATTTTTCTCAATAGTCAAAATATGATATGATTTAAAAACTAGATGAAGAAAACGAGGAGTAAATCTTCGACTTTTAATACATAAATGAAATGACGTCATTATTTCTAAAAATAGATGTGGTAAAGAGTTTGTATCTCTGATTCGATACTGTAAAGTTTAAAATATTTTTAGTTTTGGTTACTACCCTTAAAAAAAAAAAAAAAAAAAAAAAAAAAAAAAAAAAAAAAAAAAAAAAAAAAATTTTTTTTTTTTTTTTTTTTTTTTTTTTTTTTTTTTTTTTTTTTTTTTTTTTTTTTTTTTTTTTTAATTGAGTAATATAAGTTTCTGGATTCTTATATTTTCACACACCTCGGAAAGGACTCGTCTTACTTTTCCAATTCGACATGGGGAAATTTTACATTAACCGATCTGACGGACTACACTTGGAATACGTTCCCGAGTTTTACTCGTGTTCGTTCGATCGACTGTACGGCGCACTACCCCTCAAAGACGTAACGTATCACCAATCTTCTTTTTACCGAAAACCTCTACGGAAAATTTGCGCGTTCTCCGACGTGCGCGGAAAACGATACTATTACGCTAGACAATGCGTAGAAGCCGTGGTCTGGCCTCCACTGATCGAGGAAATGAAACGCGAAGTGGAAAATTACTTGGGGGTGAAGTTTAACTTTGCTCTCGTCAACTGTTATCCGAACGGCAGGGCCGGCATAGGGAAACACTCAGACAGCGAAAGTTGCATGGATCCGACTAAACCGATCGCTTGCCTGAATTTCGGAGCCAGCAGAAAACTAATTTTTAGAGAAAAGGGAGGAACGGGGCGTTTCGAATTTAAGCCGGAAAACGAATCTCTATACGTCATGGAGTATCCCACGAATAAAAAATGGACTCACGAAATACCGGCCGAAAAGAAAGTGAAGGAACCTAGAATCAGTATCACGTTTAGAGTATTTAATAATTGAAAAAAATGTAAAAGTAAATCTTTAAGTTTTTATTTCTAAAAGTTATATTCCCAAAACAAATTCCATATCCGAAAAAAAAAAAAAAAAAAAAAAAAAAAAAAAAAAAAAAAAAAAATTTTTTTTTTTTTTTTTTTTTTTTTTTTTTTTTTTTTTTTTTTTTTTTTTTTTTTTTTTTTTACAATTCTATAAAACCCAATCTTCCATCGGACATTTTTTCCTTCTCGAACTTTTACGTTTTTCCTTTCCCTACGCCCGATAAATATTTTTTGGGTGGCGAAACCCCGTTTTTCGTTCGCACGTCTGCCGATTCCGGAAAACAGTTTCACGGATCTGGATTTCGCCCGACTCTAAAAAAAGGTACGATTTCACGCGGTGATATTTTCGCCCGTCACGAAACGTTGCCCGAACGAGAGATACCGTAAACGCGAGACGGGATCTGCGATCGCGGTACCTGACCCGCTTTCTGACAGTCGGACGATTTAATCTTCGAGCACTCTGACCCCCTTGGGTTTTTTCCGAATCCGAAAAAGAAGCGAGAACGGGGAAGGAAAAGACAACGACGAAGGGTTCGAGGTCGATCGCACGGGGAACGGGGTAAAAATTAAACTCTCGACACACGGTACCCGACAGTCGAATCACGGATCGGGAAAAATAATTCGCGTGTGTGTGTGGGGGGAGAAACAAAACACCAACAACGGATGTGTATATTTTAATGATGTTACAGCCTTCCGAATGGTCTGAAATTTTAAATATGTAATCGTTGTAAAATTTTGTCGAGTCATTTCAAATTTTATGAAAATCGGTGTATAGTTTAATTACAGAGACAGCCAAAAGTTTTACGTTACATTACGGGGAACGGGAAAAATTATCGCGAGTGCATTTCAATGATGTTACAGACTATGCACTCATGAAGAGCAAAAAAATATACATTCAGTACGATACGGGATGCAAAAAATAATTATAAAACTAGTTATAGTACGAACGCACCTCATTTGCCACGTTCGAAGAGCAATTTCCAACTCGTTTCGAACGGTCGAAAAACAATTACAGACCGAGACGAGTCGCGATAAACGATAATGGCTAGAGTGCTATGCTTTCTCTCGGAAATTTTTCCATCTCCGAGCGTTCGAGAAACATTTCCGGCATCCACGCGAATTTTTCAGTGGCTTTTTTAAGTTCTTCGTCGTCGTATTTACGAGCCGACACCACGAGCCGTATTCTTTTCGAAGCGTCCACGCGAATTTTTCGGTGGCTTTTAAAAGTTCTTCGTCGTCGTATTCACGAGCTCCGTATTCTTTTCGAAGCGTCCAAGCGAAATTTTCAGTGGCTTTTTCAAGTTCTTCGTCGTCGTATTTACGAGCCGAAACCCCGAATCGTATTCTTTTCGAACAGTCGTTCGGAGCACCGCGTCCGCGAATCGAATCCGGTGTCGAAAAAGACATCGGCGGTCGATCACACCACGGAACAAGCAAAGAACAACGTGATCGCGGCGAACGCGAGTTCGAACACAGCACAGATCCCCCAGAACACGTCTTTCCATTCCATTTCTTTATATTTAATTTTTTCTTTACATCTCGTTCTTTTCTTCGCGAGAGAGAAAACATCGCGTAAACGAAAAGCCCAGTTTTCGACATCGGGTGGGGAAAAGGCATTTTTTACTTTCTTCTATCTTTACGAGAAGAAAGTATTGGATTCATGAAAATTTTCGACGGATTTACACGTTTTAGGGGTCAGAGAACCCGAAAAACATGTTTTTACAAAATGTCTGTCTGTGACTCTGTGAGTCTGTCTGTGTGTACGTGACACAAATTTTGTGGGCGCTCTATCTCAAGAACTAATGCACGGAATTTAATAAAAATTTATATTCTGTCAGTCCCTGATACAATTTGATGCTGATTAGTTTTTGGTGTTAATCACCCAATAGGGGGCGCTGCTATGCAGTAATTTTCACGATTTTCGCTATAGCTCTATCTCGAAAACTAATGCACGGATTTTCTCCAAACTTCAGATTCAGTCAGATTCCACACTTTTTTCCCGAAACAGCGAAAACAAGGCGGGATCGTCATCGGAAGCCCGTCGCGCGGGAAACAGGACGCGTCGGCTTTTTTCATCCGGAAGGTCGAAAGGTCGCGCGGGCGATCAAGTATAGCAAGTTTTCTTATCGGCTTCCGCCCGCGTCGTTCCGAGAAAAGACCGAAAGAAACGGGTCGAAAGGACATCACGCGATCCGTTTCCGGCGAAACAGGATGTTTACGCCGCGCGAGATTATTTTCGTTTCGGCTTCGATTTCCACGAGTCGTGGAAAGGAAGTCACGTGATCGCGTGTTTTTCTTCCGGCGAAACAGGATGTTCTGGAACAATCTCTCGACCTCGAGAGACGGTATAAATACGGGTCCGTGGGCGAAAGGAAAATCATTCTGCCTCAGAGAATCGCTGCGTGTGGACAGCTCCGTGTTCCCGACGAGTTTTTTTCTCTGACTTTTGCCTGCCGAGTTTCTCTGACTTTTGCCCGCCGAGTGTTTTCCAGTCTTTCGTCTGCCGAGTTTCTCTGACTTTTGCCCGCCGAGTGTTTTCCAGTCTTTCGCCTGCCGAGTTTCATCATGTTTTTCTACCTGTGCCACGATCGCCTGCCCGCCCCCGTGCTGGTCGTCCTGTCCGCCGACGGGCTGCCTTTCCTGAGGGCCGCGGACGTGGCCCGGATCCTGGAATACAGAAACACGCACCGATTTTCCTCGATGTACGCCAGTCTCAGGATCCGGGACATCGTGTATAAGAGAATGGAGCTGCCCCGCCAGGTGCTGGACATGAAAATTTTTTCTGCCGAAGAAGCCGTCGAACTTCTCAAGCCGTGCAGGCGGAGATCGGCCCTCTACTTGCGTTGCGTCTTCGAAATGTCGGATACCTGTCGAGTCTTGCCCCTGGACACCATCAGGGCCGCCACCATGCAGAAAAGGGCCATGCGCGTCAAGTTCCTGGTCGCCGAGTATTCGAATTCTATGACTTTTCGGGATTTCCTGAACGAGTTCAAGACGAAGACGTTTCTCCTGTACGAAGACCTGGCCCGAGAATACATGTTCAAAAGGATCGAAATACACTCGTACAACTCGAGCCTGGAAATCCTCAGACTTCCCGAGCCGCCGAGAAAGGTATTGGTACATTTCGGGGACGAAGTCTTCGAGTACCGATTGAACTGATTTCTGTAAAAAAATGTTTTTATGAAAAAAAAAAAAAAAAAAAAAAAAAAAAAAAAAAAAAAAAAAAAGGTCGAACGAGGTGTGTGTAAGGAAAGACTTTATGTCTTTGTCCACACACACCTCGTTCGGCCTTTTTTTAAAAAACAGACAGGTCGCCAATATTGAAAATATCTTAAAATAAAACTCGTACGTTTCGAAACGGATCGTCGCAAAAAACCGTATTCGGTATTAAAAAATCCCAACTTTTTTCGTTACCCGACTCGTGTGAAATAACGTGACGGAATTCCTCGAGCGTAAAACCCCTACGTTCGATTTTTCATGAAATTTGAAACGACTCGACGAAATTCTGCAAGTATTATTATAAAATATTTCAATCTTGTTTCGCGTTCTGAACTTGTAAAAATTTTCGAACAAATTTCCTAGTTATAGAAACCATAAAAAAAAAAAAAAAAAAAAAAAAAAAAAAAAAAAAAAAAAAAAAAAAAATTTTTTTTTTTTTTTTTTTTTTTTTTTTTTTTTTTTTTTTTTTTTCAAAGGATGGAGGTTTGTATCTTTTACGCTTTTCAATCTTAGTAAAATTTATCGTAGCGTTCTGGACTTGTAAAAAAATTCAATCTTGTTTCGCGTTCTGGACTTGTAAAAAAATTCAATCTTGTTTCGCGTTCTGAACTTGTAAAAATTTTCGAACAAATTTCCTAGTCATAGAAACTATGCAAAAAAAAAAAAAAAAAAAAAAAAAAAAAAAAAAAAAAAAAAATATATATATATATATATAATTTTTTTTTTTTTTTTTTTTTTTTTTTTTTTTTTTCCGTTTGCTCTACAAAACGGTCTCGCGGAAAACCCGAGAACGCGTTTGCTACGAAACCTTTCGACCAAACTCATGTCCCTGAGCATCGCGAACGTGAGCGGAACCGTGAACGTGATGAATTACACGATGAACGTCACGAACAATCGCATCCACTCGACCAGGATCTCGGTCCCCGCCGGCGAAAAGCCGAAGGTCCGTTCTTCCGAATCCGAACGGCCCGCGAGAATCGTGCACGAACATTCCAGGTGCGTGGCCTCGCTGGCCGTGTCCGCGAACGGATTCACCCTGTTCGACGGACGATTCAGCGTGGTCCACGACGGGGGCCCGAGCAATTCCGGGTTGGTACGGGAAATCGCGAAACGCGGCGTCAGGAAACTGCACGTGTGCGACGACAGGACCTGGAAAAAAGTGAAAGATCTCCGAAAATCGTACCCGCACCTGTTGGGAAAAATGGAAGTGAAAAGGCACGAGGCCCCGAAGCACGCGAACGCGACGTGCGCTTACTGCCGATCCGCGAACTGTCACAGGTGGATCGCCGTGTCCTTGCTCTCGGAGGTTTTCGAAATATTTTTCGACCACGCGATCCACTGATTGAATTTTCGCGAAAAGAAAGGGGATGAAAATTTTCCAGATAGGTATCCGAGAAAGTGTATAAAAGAAAATATATAAATCTTTCAACGCTGGAGATTTATATACTTTACATTTTTGAATCTTAGTTAAATTTATCGTAGCGTTCTGGACTTGTAAAATATTTCAATCTTGTTTCGAGTTCTGGAGTTGTAAATATTTCAATCTTGTTTCGCGTTCTGAACTTGTAAAAATTTTCGAACAAATTTCCTAGTCATAGAAAAAAAAAAAAAAAAAAAAAAAAAAAAAAAAAAAATTTTTTTTTTTTTTTTTTTTTTTTTTTTTTTTTTTTTTTTTTTTTTTGAGTTTTCCTTCCACGCGTTTCGAGAATCAAGTTCAAGTTTTCTGACGCAATATCTCTGGAAGGTTCCGCAATCCCGGGGTATAAATACAGGTGTGCGAGCCACATTCGTTCATTTGATCGTCGGTGCCAAAGGAGTTGCTACCAGAAGTTCTGCTGGACGGAAGATGGACTCGTGGGTAAGTCGATTTCTGATTTTTCCTTTAATCGTACTTTGAAGTTTTTGCCTCGCGCTCTGGACTTGTAATTTTTTTCAGTTTTGATCTCGCAGTCTGGACTTGTAAAAATTTTCAGTTTTGCCTCGCAGTCTGGACTTGTAAAAATTTTCAAAGAAATATTTTCGAAAAAAATTTCATCATTACCCTCTAGTGAAAAAAAAAAAAAAAAAAAAAAAAAAAAAAAAAAAAAAAAAAAAAATATATTTTTTTTTTTTTTTTTTTTTTTTTTTTTTTTTTTTTTTTCACTAGAGGGTAATGATTTTTTTTTTTTTTTTTTTTTTTTTTTTTTTTTTTTTTTTTTTTTTTTTAGTTTTCCTTCCACGCGTTTCAAGAATCAAGTTCAAGTTTTCTTTTCTGACGCAATATCTCAGGAAGGTTACGCAATCCCGGGGTATAAATACAGGTGTGCGAGCCACATTCGTTCATTTGATCGTCGGTGCCAAAGGAGTTGCTACCAGAAGTTCTGCTGGACGGAAGATGAACTCGTGGGTAAGTCGATTTCTGATTATTTCTTTAATCGTACTTTAAAGTTTTGCCTCGCAGTCTGGACTTGTAAAAATTTTCAGTTTTGCCTCGCAGTCTGGACTTGTAATTTTTTTCAGTTTTGCCTCACAGTCTGGACTTGTAAAAATTTTCAGTTTTGATCTCGCAGTCTGGACTTGTAAAAATTTTCAGTTTTGATCTCGCAGTCTGGACTTGTAAAAATTTTCAGTTTTGATCTCGCAGTCTGGACTTGTAATTTTTTTCAGTTTTGATCTCGCAGTCTGGACTTGTAAAAATTTTCAGTTTTGATCTCGCAGTCTGGACTTGTAAAAATTTTCAGTTTTGATCTCGCAGTCTGGACTTGTAAAAATTTTCAGTTTTGATCTCGCAGTCTGGACTTGTAATTTTTTTCAGTTTTGATCTCGCAGTCTGGACTTGTAAAAATTTTCAGTTTTGATCTCGCAGTCTGGACTCGTAAAAATTTTCAAAGAAATCTTTTCGAAAAAAATTTCATCATTACCCTCTAGTAAAAAAAAAAAAAAAAAAAAAAAAAAAAAAAAAAAAAAAAAAAAAAAAAAAAAAAAAAAAAAAAATTTTTTTTTTTTTTTTTTTTTTTTTTTGAAAATTCAATGTATAAAAGTGTGCGTTTTCTTTCAGAAAACTAAGAAGACTCTTCGGACGAACAAATTGGTAAGTTTCGTGTTTTCTTTTTGTGTTTTTCTATCTTTTCTTCTCGTTCGAGGCGCCGGAAACCCAGCGGTGTTAACTGAAAGCGTCTCGATCCCTTCAGCTTTTTTGTGTTTTTCTGTCTTTCTTCTCGTTCGGTGCACCCGAAACCCAGCGGTGTTAACGTAAAGTGCCCGAACCCTTCGACTTTTTCTTCGAGGCGCCGGAAACCCAGCGGTGTTAACGGAAAGCGTCTCGATTCTTTTTCTGTCTTTCTTCTCGTTCGGTGCACCCGAAACCCAGCGGTGTTAACGTAAAGTGCCCGAACCCTTCGACTTTTTCTTCGAGGCGCCGGAAACCCAGCGGTGTTAACGGAAAGCGTCTCGATTCTTTTTCTGGCGTGTCGTTTCGTCCTTTGCTCGTGCGAGCGAAGATTCTCCGGACGTGCCAGCCAGGCGACAGATTCACGGGACGTGCCAGCCAGGAAACAGATTCTCGGAACGTGCCAGCCAGGAAACAGATTCGAAGGACGTGCCAGCCAGGCAACAGATTCGAAGGATGTGCCAGCCAGGAAACAGATTCGACAGACGTACCAGCCAGGAAACAGATTCGAAGGACGTGCCAGCTAGGATTTCAATTCTCGGGACGTGCAGGCCAGGAAAAAGGGGTGAGTATTCTTTTCGTTTTTTCCCAGGCATTTTTTTTCACTCCGAGTCGGATTCGCTTCGAGTCAGTGCGCGTTCCGCCAATTACCGAGCGAAAAAAACCAGGCGCGAGTCAGGTAGTCCGTTTGATCCTGGTCTTGCGGCAAAAGACTAGTTTTTCAGAGCGCGTGTTTAACGAAAAACGCGCGGTTCTAGCGCGTTCTCAAAAACCAGTTTCACGAATCAAAAAGTCCTTTCCTTGGTGCTGGTCTTGGGAGGCACGGTTCGTCTCGAGAAACAGTTTTTTCCCGAGACGAACGCGCGGATAGGAAAGAGCCATCTCGGACGAATTCGATCTCGGAGTCGGAGTGTTTTCTTAACTATTTTTTTTTATTCGACCCATCGAGCCATTCCTTCGTCTTCGGGCGAGCGAGGAGACGTGCAATGCCTTCAGCGACTGCGTCGGTGAATCGCTCGTTCGATCCGGCGATGCGTTTTCGTGGATCGGGGCTCGGGCCGAATCTCGAATTTTTCTTAAATGTTTTTTTTTCGACCGATCGAACTCGTTCCTTCGTCGTCGTTCGAGCGAAGAGACGTGCAATGCCTTCAGAGACTGCGTCGGTGAATCGCTCGTTCGATTCGGCGATGTGTTTTCGTGGATCAGGGGTTCGAAAGGTCTAGAATTTTTTCGAAACGGGTTCCCGTTCTTCTCTCTCTCGGTGTCCCCGTTTTATACGCCGGCCGGAAGCCGTTCGGGCTCTCGAGCGTGGATTTTCTCGACGATCTGTTCCCAGACGCCAAGCCGCGGATTTTCGGAGGGTTTCTTTTGTCTCCGGCGAACGTTTAAGGAAAGCACTCGATATAATTTCCCTTGCGGGAGATTTCGCGTGGCCTCTGGAGCGAGAATCGATTTTCGGGTCGATTCCCGTTGCAGCTGCGTGTGGTCTGACCTGGTACGCACCGCAGAAAGGCGTGGCGGGTAGACACTTTCCAGTTCGGTGGAAAAGATACCGACGGCGTCGACGGAGACAATCGACGCGTTTTTCTTCTCGAATCGGGAAGGAAAACGCGAACCGGTCCGCGGCGAACATCTTTTCACGCACCCCCGGCGCCAGAAAAAGTCCGGGAGTAAATTTGCCGTCGAGCTGTCTCAGACATGCCGCGGTGAATCCAATCCCAGTTGTGACGGCGTTTTTTCGTTTTTTATGTTTTTTTATCTTTTTCTCGAGGAGGTGCGTAAAGATGGCGTTCCCGTTCGGTAAACCGCAGTAACCGTCCACCTGCTCGGTAACGCAGATGAATCTTCGGACGATGCTGGCCGATGCGAGATCGGTCGGTAGGTGGCGGCGATCTGCGCGTAAACCGTTTAGGCACCCCGAACGGAACGAGCTACGATGTGCGGCTCTGGGACTTTTCGAATGACTGAATTTTCCGCCGAGAATCACTCGTTCTGCCGATGGCCGGTGGAAAAACGCGGGGCCGACGAGCGAGAAAACGGGAACCGTACCGCGGAATCTCTGGAAACGAGGTGAGTGAAATTTTTATTTTTTCAATAAAGTTTTTTACAAACGCTCGTGTACGTGTCTGTTTCTTGAGTCGAGTCCTTATTTTTTTCTTCCCACGCAGACAGAAAACAGATCCGTCGGGCGGGAACAGAGCGAAAAAAAATTTTCTGGTAATAAAAAACGCTGGTTCTCCTTCGACGGATCGCGTACTTTATTCTCACACGCTCTAGGAACTCTGTTTTTTTCGAATCGATTCGATTTCTTTTTCAGGTTTTCTCTTTCAGATTTTCTCTTTCAGCTCTTCTTTTTCAGCTCGTCCGTCGTTTCATCATTTCATCATCCGATTTCCCGTCCGATCATTCCATCATTTCATCGTTCCGTACCGAATCCCAAATCCCAAATCCCAAATCACGAGCCCCATCCCATCATATCCGATCGTTCCACCGTCCATTCGCCCCGTCCAAACATTCCACCACACCCGAATCCCGAGCCCCGTCCGATTATTCCATCGTCCATTCCTCCACTGCCCTGAATCCCGAATCCCGAACCCCGTCCGATCATTCCACCGTCCATCGTCCCTTCGCGCACTGCCCCGAATCCCGAATCCCGAGCCCCGTCCGATCATTCCACCGTCCATCGTCCGTTCATCCCGACCGTTCGAAGTTTTCCGTGGTTTCCTTCGAACCTCGAGCGAATGCTGGTCGGGTTCGCCAAAGTCCCGCCACGGAGGGCAACAAATGATCAGGGTCAAAAAAGATTTCTAAACTTAACTTTTAAAAATATGATCAGGGTCAAAAAAAGATTTCTAAACTTGACTTTTAAAAATATGATCAGAGTAAAAATCCAAAACCTAAAAAAAAAAAAAAAAAAAAAAAAAAAAAAAAAAAAAAAAAAAAAAAAAAAAAAAAAATTTTTTTTTTTTTTTTTTTTTTTTTTTTTTTAAGGTTTGAATTTTTATATAATGTAGATTTTCGAATCTTGGTCAAATGTATTGTAGCGTTCTGGACTTGTAAGAATTTTCATTAAAAAAAAAAAAAAAAAAAAAAAAAAAAAAAAAATTTTTTTTTTTTTTTTTTTTTTTTTTTTTTTTTTTTTTTTTTTTTTTTTTTTTTTTTTTAGAGGAAACTTTGTCGCCTATAAATTCGACGCGGTATCGAGTAGTAAAAAAGGGTATTTATATTTTATAAGCTTTCGTAACGTTTTAAGCCTGGGGTTTCGTATCGATAGAAAATTCTCGACCGCTCGCTTTATTCGTCTTTCGCGTCTCGAACCTATAAAAGGTGAGATCGCAGCATGGACGCACCGTTCGAAAAATTCCCGGAGGAGACGTCGAAACACCTCAAAGATTTCGACCGCGTCGAAAAGAAAAATCCCGACTGTTTCGGAAAAATGTCTCGTAAACGCGCGGAAAGAAAACGTCATCGAGGTCGCGCGTGTTCCCTCTGCAACGATTATTACGAATGTCTGAATTTAAACGATCGAGAATTGGAAGAAAGAAAGAATCGGGTGTCCAGACACAGGGGGAAATCACCTCCGAAAACACCGGAACATTATTGGGAACCGGAAATTCCCGACGACGAAGAGTGTTTGAGACGCGGCTACATCGATCCCCCGCAACCGTATTACTTTCAAAAGACAAATAAATACGATAAAAAAGTTGTATCGAAAAATCTAAAAGACGTGAAAATTCAAAACTGTAATTGAAAGGAAAAATTCTCTCGATCCTATAGTGTAAAAAAAAAAAAAAAAAAAAAAAAAAAAAAAAAAAAAAAAAAAAAAAAAAAAAAAAAAAAAAAAATTTTTTTTTTTTTTTTTTTTTTTTTTTTTTTTTTTCAGGGTTGAAGATTTATATCTTTTAGACTTTTGAATCTTAGTTAAATTTATCGTAGCGTTCTGGACTTGTAAAATTTTTCACATTTAATCTCGCGTTCTGGACTTGTAAAATTTTTCACATTTAATCTCGCGTTCTGGACTTGTAAAATTTTTCACATTTAATCTCGCGTTCTGGACTTGTAAAATTTTTCACATTTAATCTCGCGTTCTGGACTTGTAAAATTTTTCACATTTAATCTCGCGTTCTGGACTTGTAAAATTTTCCACATTTAATCTCGCGTTCTGGACTTGTAAAATTTTCCACATTTAATCTCGCGTTCTGGACTTGTAAAATTTTCCACATTTAATCTCGCGTTCTGGACTTGTAAAATTTTCAACATTTAATCTCGCGTTCTGGACTTGTAAAATTTTCCACATTTAATCTCGCGTTCTGGACTTGTAAAATTTTCAACATTTAATCTCGCGTTCTGGACTTGTAAAATTTTCAACATTTAATCTCGCGTTCTGGACTTGTAAAATTTTCCAGATATTTATCCGAGAAAGTGTATAAAAGAAAGTGTATAAAATTCTCTGGATCCTATAACGTAAAAAAAAAAAAAAAAAAAAAAAAAAAAAAAAAAAAAAAAAAAAAAAAAAAAAATTTTTAAAAAAAAAATATATATTTTTTTTTTTTTTTTTTTTTTTTTTTTTTTTTTTTTTTTTTTTTTTTTTACGATTTATATACTTTACATTTTTGAATCTTAACTTAACTTTTAAAAATATTACCAGGGTACAAAAAAAAAAAAAAAAAAAAAAAAAAAAAAAAAAAAAAAAAAAAAAATATATATTTTTTTTTTTTTTTTTTTTTTTTTTTTTTTTTTTTTTTTTTTTTTTTTTTTTTTTCAACGTTGGAGATTTATATACTTTACACTTTTGAATCTTAGTTAAATTTATTGTAGCATTCTGGACTTGTAAAATATTTCAATCTTGTTTCGCGTTTATTACAGGATCACGCGTACATTATAGGATCGAGAGAATTTTTATTGCTGGGAGAAACTTTTCGAAATATTTTACGAGTCCGCGACGCGAGATCAAAACTGAAAAATTTAGCGCAAACACTCGTAAATAAAGAATTTTTTTCTTCGGTATTTTACAATAATGGCGATGCTACCGACGCAAAAAAACGGGCCGAACGAGGCGCGTACGGACAGAGACTCAGAGTCTCTCCACACGCGCGCCTCGTTCGACCCGTTTTTTCTTTCTCTTTCGGTGGAAGAGAGATTACGACAGTCTGTACTCGAAAGTCCGTTCGCCGAAACGAACCAGCAGGCTTTCGGGCGGCTCCGGCAGATTCATGTTCTCCAGGCTCTCGTTCGTCAGGCGAATTTCCAGGTTTCTCGCCGCGAAATCCCTGGCCGCGGTCTCGTACATCTCCGCGGTCGCGCGCGAGAATTCTTCCAAGAATTCCTCGAAGCTGGGCGCGTTCCGATAGTCTTCGACCCCGATCTTCACTTCCTGGGCTTTTCTCCGGTCCGTGCAGGGCCTGACGGGCTCGAGAAGGGACACCCTCGGTACTTCGGGATTCCGGAACCAGAATCGGATCATGCGGGCGGATCTGTCGCCGCAGTCTCGGAGCAGATCCAGAGTCTTTTCCACGGAGAATATCCTGGTTTTCAGCGCGGAACGGGGCAAGTCCGTTTTCCTGCGGACGACGTCCCGCACTCTGAGCGCGGCGAGTCTTTCGCCCGGCCGGCGGAGATTCTCGCGGCCCAGGATCCGGATCACGTCCATCGCCCTCAGGAAAGGCCGGCCGTCGGCGGACAGGACTATCAGGATGGGAACGGGCAGGCGATCGTGGCACAGGTTGAAGAACATGGCGAGAGTGACAAAAAAACGAAGGCTAGAGTGACAGAGATTCGACAGCACGGTAGTCTCAGGCAGAATGATTTTCTTTTCGCCCAGAGTCCCGCATTTATACCCGATCGATTGCGCAACATCCCGTTTCGCCGGAAAAGATTGCGTGCGTAACATCCCGTTTCGCCAGAAAAAGATTGCGCGCGTGCCAGGAAATCACGCGTCCGAGAAAAGACTGGGCGGTTTCCCGTGACCTAGAAGAACGGATGCGGAACTTCCTTTCGAGACGAAAAAAGATCTCGCGCGTGCCAGGAAATCACGCGTCCGAGAAAAGACTGGGCGGTTTCCAGTGACCTCGAAGAACGGATGCGGAACTTCCTTTCGAGACGAAAAAAGATCTTGCGCGTGATTTCAAATCATCTCTATTCTATATTAAAAAAAAAAAAAAAAAAAAAAAAAAAAAAAAAAAAAAAAAAAAAAAAAAAAAATTTTTTTTTTTTTTTTTTTTTTTTTGCCACAGACTTTTCCTTCCTTTTATATAATTTAGATTTTCGAATCTTGGTTAGATTTATTGTAGCGTTCTGGACTCGTGAAATGTTTCGAAAGATTTTCAATAACAATTATTTCAAACACGTAACGTAAAAAAAGTGCAAGAATCCAGCTCGGAAAGAAATATTTACCCTTTCGAACGGAAAGAAAATATCCAAGAAAATCGATATCCGAGAATATTATCGACTGTCGTTTGTAAAAAACAACACGGTTTATCAAAAAGCCGAAAAAAGTTATGACTGTCGACCTGTATCTTATATAATACAGGTTGACAATACAATTTTGACACTATGGTCAGCCCGTATACAAACATGGAAGATCCAATCTGAAAATAATTGATTTTTATTATTATAAAAATCATCTCTATCCTATATTGTAATATTGTAATATCCTATATTGTAATTTTATATAATTTAGATTTTCGAATCTTGGTTAAATTTATTGTAGCGTTCTGGACTCGTGAAATGTTTCGAAAGATTTTCAATAACAATTATTTCAAACACGTAATGTAAAAAAGTGCAAGAATCCAGCTCGGAAAGAAATATTTATCCTTTCGAACGGAAAGAAAATATCCAAGAAAATCGATATCCGAGAATGTCATCGACCTGTGTCTTATATTTAATACAGTTTCGACACTGCGCCGCGCTCGGTTCCGAAACGCGAGTTTTATTCTTCTGAATTTTACAATATTGGCGATGCGTCCGACGCAAAAAACGGGCCGAACGAAGCGCGTCCGGGTCGAAAAGACTCGCGTCTTTTCACCCTTCGCACCTCGTTCGGCCCGTTTTTTTCTTTTTTTTCAAAGTTTTTTTTTTTACTCTCGTTCCAGCCGGTCTCTCGCCCACTCGGCGAAGAAGAAACACTCGACTTTAGCGCAGTGAGCCGCGGCCCCTTTCCCTTTCAGTTTTCCGTGGTGTCCGCAGTCTCTGACCGCCGATTTCATGGGATGCAGCAAGTCGTCGAATTTCGGGCATCCGAAATTTTCCAGGTTCACGCAAGGTATGTCCAGTTCTTCCAAGACGTCCTTTTCGACGTGGCCCCCCTTATACGCGACCAGGCGCTTTTCCACCGTGGCGTTTTCCTCGTACACCACGCGCAGGAGGATTTTCAGGAAATCTTCGTCGAACAGGTCCGTTTCTCCGGGCAGGCTCCGGAGCGACATTCCGTGTATCCTGTCGGTGCAATAGCGGACGCTCTGCCATTCTTTTGGGGTCGGGGTCAGATGGTCCAGCCGGAACCTGAAACAACGACAGTCGTTTCTGGTCAGCGAAGCGAATCCCATCTCGCGGGCCCGAAATTTCTTGTCGATGCGAAATCCGTCGAGGTCCAAGACCATGCAGACTTCGGACAGGCTCATGGCGGCTTGTTTTTCGAGAAAAGACAGCAGAGTGATGCGGAGAGAAAATTTTCGACGTGTCCGCTGGCGAGAACAGAAATTCAGAATGATTTTCCCTTCCCCCGGAGACACGCATTTATACGCGCGATCGACCTCGATCGGTTCCGGAAAGGCGCGTTCGCGGAAAAAACACAGGGCCGCGGAAATCACGCGCGAGATAAAAATAAAAACGTGTCCGGTCGCGCCTTCCGTATTCGTTGCTTCGAGGAAAAAGATTGCGCAACTTCCCGTGACCCCGACGGCTTGTCGCTACCGACCGGAAGTTCTGAAATATATCCGGCACGAGTTCGAAAGCGTAAAAGATACAAACCTCCATCCTTGATTAAAAAAAAAAAAAAAAAAAAAAAAAAAAAAAAAAAAAAAAAAAAAAAAATTGTATCTTTTACGCTTTTGAATCTTAGTTAAAATTATAAGTGTATAAATATCTCAACCCTATAATGTAAAAAAAAAAAAAAAAAAAAAAAATTTTTTTTTTTTTTTTTTTTTTTTTTTTTTTTTTCCAAGGATGGTGGTTTGTATCTTTTACGCTTTTGAATCTTAGTTAAATTTATCGTAGCGTTCTGGACTTTGTAAATATTTCAATCTTGTTTCGCGTTCTGGACTTGTAAAATATTTCAATCTTGTTTCGCGTTCTGGACTTGTAAAATATTTCAATCTTGTTTCGCGTTCTGGACTTGTAAAATATTTCAATCTTGTTTCGCGTTCTGGACTTGTAAAATATTTCAATCTTGTTTCGCGTTCAGGACTTGTAAAATATTTCATCTTGTTTCGCGTTCTGGACTTGTAAAATATTTCAATCTTGTTTCGCGTTCTGGACTTGTAAAATATTTCAATCTTGTTTCGCGTTCTGGACTTGTAAAATATTTCAATCTTGTTTCGCGTTCTGAACTTGTAAAAATTTTCGAACAAATTTCCTAGTCATAGAAACCATGCATGAAAGTAAAAAAAAAAAAAAAAAAAAAAAAAAAAAAAAAAAAAAAAAAAAAAAAAAAATTTTTTTTTTTTTTTTTTTTTTCGAGGTTGGAGAATTACATCTTTTACGCTTTCGAACTCGATGAGATATTTTCGTCGAGGTCACCGGATGTCGAGGTTGGAGAATTACATCTTTTACGCTTTCGAACTCGATGAGATATTTTCGTCGAGGTCACCGGATGTTATGCCGTCTTTTCCTCGAAGCGACGAATCAGACAGGCGTTGCGCGACCGGGCGACCTCGTTTATTTCTGTCTTTCCTTCCGATCCTTATCGTTCTGGAAATCCGGTTGCGCAACTTCCCGCGGCCCGAGCGTATAAAAGCCAGAGCTTCGGGCCGAAAGCATCATTTCGATTCTTCATCGAGACCTGCGTGCCCGACCGCCGATCGTTTCATTTTTCCTTCGTGTTTTTCGAAAAGCCATGAACACCAAGAAATCTTTCAAGGGAACGGACGTGTTCCCCAAACGCCCGTCTACGTCTGTCTACAGACTCCAGTATCCCGAAAAAAACTTCAAGTGCTGGACTTCCAATAAGGACGTGAAGGTTTTCGTCCCGTTCATGAACGAAGACCGCAAGATATATTTCTGCAAGCACGTAGGCCACGACGGAAACATGTCCAGCGTGCAGTACATGGGAAAAGAATGCCAGAGATTCGACTCGTTTCACCCCGAGAGCATAGACTGGTCCCTGATCGCCACCAGGTACAGGAGAAACCCGAGGCAGGAGTTTCGGAAGAACGCGGACGTGAGGATGAGCTTCAAGATGGAAAATCAGTTTCTCGTGAAAGCTTATTTCACGTTCGGCCTGAGAACCGTGACGGAAGGCACGATCCATCTGATCCAGACCCTGAACGTGCCCTTGCTGTTTTATCTGCTCCCGAGAACGATGGGGAGAAAAGAACTGAGCCGCGAAGACAAACTGTTTCATTACGACAACGTCCATCTCTTCGACAGGAGAATTTTGCTGGCCGACGGCGCTTACGCCGTTCCCCCGGGAACCACGTACATGCTTTTCACGACTCAGAAGAATTTTTTCTCTCTGGATCTGTTGGCGAGCGATTTTCCGATTCCTTTCCGGACGACCGATCCCGTGGCCCAGCGAGTCACCAGACTGGAATGTTCGATGGATTTTCCACCCCAGACCCCGTACATCGACGACGAAAGGGACGAAGACGAAGATCGGGCCGCCATGCCGCCGCCTCTGCCGCAATCGGAATCTAGTACTTTTTCGTATTTCGAACCGCAGCCCGGCCCTTCTTCGGCTTCTTCGTATGTCGAACTGCAGCCCGGCCCTTCTTCGGCTTCTTCGTATTTCGAACAGCAACCCGTGACTTCTCCTTACTTTCCACCGCAACCTTGCACTTCGTCTTACTTTCAGCGGCAAAAGCGGGCCAGGACCGAAGCGGAAAGCGATTTCGACGAGTTTTTCGTGCCTGAAGAACCGCAGCCAATGCCAGAAGCGCCGCAGCAAATGCCAGAAGCGCCGCAGCAACAGATCACGTACTGGCTGATTCCCAATCCGCCGATTCTGGAAAGGCGCGTGGTCACGGCTTCTCCGGATTTCGTGAAAAATTACCAGATCTTGAACTCGAAGGTCTTGGACGATCCGAAAGCGGTGGTTTTTCGCAGCGAAGAACCGGATCCGGAACCCTTGGACTTGACGATCCGCCGGAACGCGGAATGCGTGGATCTGACTGGAGAAATGCCCGAAAACTCCGACGGTTCGAATCCAGAAACGCCCGATTCGGAAAACTCTGACGTGTCGAATCCCGAGAATTTCGCAGACTGCCCCCAGGTCGACCGATCCGATTCTCCAGAAAAAGAATTGGATCTGGATGCCATGTTGGACATGCCCTTCGATCCGAAAGAAGACGTCGCCCTGGACAGCATCATTTCCGACCTGTACAATTCTTCTCCCGCCATGAATTATGATCTGTGTCCTTCTGTGTTGTAAAAAAAACTCTTGTAAAAACTCTTGTAAAAAAATATTTGTGATACTTGTAAACCTGAACAAAAAAAAAAAAAAAAAAAAAAAAAAAAAAAAAAAAAAACGGGTCGAACGAGGCCTGTGAGGAAAGATACGTATCTTTCCTCACAGGCCTCGTTCGACCCGTTTTTTGCGTTAAATATACAACCAATATTGAAAAATTCTTCAGAATAAAACTTGTACGTTTCGAAACAAAGTGTTATGGTGACGTATTTGATGATACTGTGCCGCGTGACACTTGGCTTTTTCTCTAGTCTAACAAATAACTTTACTTTTTCCATTATCCGACTGTTTTCGTATACACCAGTTTCTCCATTATTTTTTCACAAGTTTTCCTGCTTACATAAAACTCTATAATGTAAAAAAAAAAAAAAAAAAAAAAAAAAAAAAAAAAAAAAAAAAAAAAAAAAATTTTTTTTTTTTTTTTTTTTTTTTTTTTTTTTTTTTTTTTTTTTTTTTTCATGTATGGTTTCTATGACTAGGAAATTTGTTCGAAAATTTTTACAAGTTCAGAACGCGAAACAAGATTGAAATATTTTACAAGTCCAGAATGCTACGATAAATTTAACTAAGATTCAAAAGCGTAAAAGATACAAACCTCCATCCTAAAAAAAACGAACGGAAAGAAAATATCCAAGAAAATCGATTTCCGAGAATGTTATTGACTGTCGCGTGCAAAAAACAACACGGTTTATAAAAAAGCTGAAAAAAGTTATAACTGTCGAACTGTATCTTATATAATAAAGTGTAAGAATCCAGCTCGGAAAGAAATATTTACCCTTTCGAACGGAAAGAAAATGTCCAAGAAAATCGATTTCCGAGAATATTAATGACTGTCGCGTGCAAAAACAACACGGTTTATCAAAAAGCTGAAAAAACTAAAATATTTTACAAGTTCAGAACGCTAGCATAAATCTGATCAAGATTCGAAAATCTAAATTATATAAAAAGCTCATTACTGAAAAAAAAAAAGACCTCGGTCGGTCGCGTTTCGTACGACCGCGGATGAAAAAAACACGCGTGGCCTCGTTTTTCTGGAATCCGGTTGCGCAACTTCCCGCGATAACAGGCCGCTTTTGTTCCGGCGTTTCCTGTCGTTCCGCGTATCGAGTTGCGCAACATCCCGCGACCGAAAGGAAATCGTGGGAAGATAAACACGTGCCGACCCTTTTTTTTCTCGGAACGGGTGCGGCGACCCGTGAACTCGACGCGCTATCGAGTTCAGGCCGGAAAGATTTGTTTTCTTCTGCGAACCGGATTGCGCAACGTCCTTCCCCGGGGGCTTTTTTTATCTGCCTGGAGGAAACCTTCGGATAATTTCGGCTGGGGATTTCCTGTCGTTCTTCGAACCGGTCGGGGCCGCGGGAAACGCGCGACCTCGATGTTCCGTATAAAAAGGCGAAGATATTCTGATCGAAATCATACCCTCCTGAGTTTTCGTAGCGCGCTGTCGCTGTTGCTGTTGCTCCGCTGATTTTTCATTTACTCGTTGCCAGAGTCCCGTTGGATTTTAAATTTCGTTTACTCGTTGCCAGAGTCTCGTCGGATTACGTTTTCTTTACTCGTTGCCAGAGTCCCGTTGGATTTTAAATTTCATTTACTCGTTGCCAGAGTGCTGTCGAATCGGATCGATTTTCTCGGACGAGATGGCTCTGAATTTCGAAGACCTGGAAGGACTGATGGAATGGTGTGACGAACAGTGTTCCGACCGGAACGGAGTCTACGATCCGTACCGCATGGTGCTGCACACGCCGCTCGTCACTTACGAAGAAGATCGTCCTTGCCCGCCGGATCCGATGCCCGTTTCGTCCGGAGAGGAAAAGTTTTCGGAGGTTTTCGCCCTGGACGAATCCGTTTTCTTGCCGCCGCCTGCACCGATGCCCGAGCCCGAAAAATTCTCTCCTGTTTTCTTGCCTCCGGAGCCGGAAAATCTCGCCCCGAAAGAATCGAAGAAGGCTCTCGTTTTCTCGCCGCCGATAGAAAAAAAACCAGTTCCTGTGAAATCCGAGCCACCCCGAGAAAAAAAACCAGTTCCTGTGAAACCCGAGCCCGTGAACGAGAAACTGAAAAAGCCTGTTCCCGCCGAAATTCCTGTGAAACCACAGCCCGTGAACGAGAAACTGAAAAAAACTGTTCCTGCAGAAATTCCTGTGAAACCCGAGCCCGTGAACAAGAAACTGAAAAAACCAGTTCCTGCGAAACCCGAGCCCGTGAACGAGAAACTGAAAGAACCTGTTCCTGCCGAAATTCCAGAGAAACCAGAGCCGCCCCGAGAGAAAATCCCTGTTCCTGCCGAAGATTTTCGGAAAAGGAAATTTTTCGAAGCCGTGGAGGCCTCCAAAGCTAAAATTCGAGAGGGGTTGAAACACTTCAAGATCCCGAAGAGAACGCCGGTTCCCGAAGAGAAATCGAAACCGATTTCTCGCGAAAAGATGGTTTCGAAAGCTGCGGAGCCGAAGCGGAAAAATCTTCGAATTCCTCGGACGAAGAAAGAGGAAAGGAAAGTGTTTCGAGCCATGGAGATTGCCCCCGCCCGGTCGAAAAAAGACGAGGTTTTCAAAATACCCTTTCGGAAAACTAGAGATCTTCGGAAACACGTTAAGAAATTCGAGCCTTCCAAGTTCACTTTCGACTCGGATTCTATCCTGATTCTCTCGCCGGATGCGGAGGATTACGGGTACATTTTTAATCTGAAAGGAAAAAGCTTCCTGAAATTCAAAGAGCAGTACGAGAAAAGCTTTGTGTGAAGGACTTTTTTTCAACTGATATTTCGAAGATCTATTCGAAAAAAACTTTCTGTGAGAGACATTTTTTCCACTCGATGTTTCGAAGAACTGTTCGAAACAAAAAACTTTGTGTGAGAGACTTTGTTTCACCTGATGTTTTCCCCCTTTCTTTTTCGAACGGGTGAGAAAAATTGTTAGAGGTGAAAGTGAAAAAATGGGTCAGAGGCGGGTTTATACCCGCCTCTGGCCCATTTTTTTGCGACGCTTCGTTTGCCAATATTGACGAAACGTAAAAGTTTCACTCGTGTATTTTTCTTCTCGAAACGAGGAGACTTTTTCGCCTGATGTTTCCCCCCGTTCGAAAAAGAAAGAATGCGAAAAATTGTTAGAGGTGAAAGTGAAAAAATGGGTCAGAGGCGGGTTCGTACCCGTCTCTGGCCCATTTTTTTGCGACGCTTCGTTTGCCGATATTGACGAAACGCAAAAGTTTCACTCGTGTATTTTTCTTCTCGAAACGAGTAATAAACGGAATTTTATCCTGTGATGTTTTGTCGTCTGTTTTTGTTTCTTTCCGCTTTGGAATGCGCGATCTGTGGATGATTCGGTGGAACTGCTTTCGATTTTTAAACTGTTTTCCTTCGGAAGTTTGATCTTTGCGATTCGATGAAATTAATGGAGGAAATTTAGAAATTTAAAATTGTTCATTGGCCTTGGAACGCGCGATCTGGATGATTCGGTGGAACTGCTTTCGATGGTCTCGGTTTTTCTTCGGAAGTTTGATCTTTGCGATTCGATGAAATTAATGGAGGAAATTTAGAAATTTAAAATTGTTCATTGGCTTTGGAATGCGTGATCTGTGGATGATTCGGTGGAACTGCTTTCGACTTTTAAACTGTTTTCCTTCGGAAGTTTGATCTTTGCTATTTGATTCCGGATAGGATTCGATGAAATCGACGGAGGAAATTTAGAAATTTAAAATTGTTCATTGGCTTTGCAATGCGCGATCTGGATGATTCGGTGGAACTGCTTTCGATTGTCTCGGTTTTTCTTCTCGAAACGGAACTGGAGAGTTTGTTGATGAGGGTGACTGGTTGGTAGAATTTATTATGGGATTCGATGAAATCGACGGAGGAAATTTAAAATTTAAAATTGTTCGTTGGCTTTGAGATGGTAGTCGTGTTGAGAGAAATGTTTTTCTTTCCCTTTTTCTGTTTCGAATGGGGAAGGGAAAACGGGCCGGAGGCGGCCCGTTTCTTCGAGACGCGTCGTGTACCGATATCGATGAATCGAAAAACTTTTACTCTGACGCGAAAGAAACTAGATTTTTACCCGATGGTGTTTTGTTTCTCGAACCGTTCGTCGTTGGTTTTTCGTTTCCCCGTCCCCCTCTCCCCCCCGCGAATTATTTTTCCCCGAACCGTGATTCGACTGTCGAGAGTTTAATTTTTACGCGTTCCCCGTGCGAACGACCTCGGACCCTTCGTCGTTGTCTTTTCCTTCCCCGTTTTTGCTTCTTTTTCGGATTCGGAAAAAAACCGCGGGGGTCAGAGTGCTCGAAGATTAAATCGTCCGACTGTCAGAGAACGGTTTAAGTAACGCGATCGAACGCACGGTCCTTCGTTCGCGGTACCTGCCGTAAGAGTAATGTCTGACGCGCTTCGAACGGTCTGCTTCGCGATGCGCTTATTTTTTCTATTGAATCCCATAAATGTACAACGATGCTGAATAACAAGATGTCGATCGTAGCGCCATCGTAGTGATTTAAAAACGATAGTCATTCTAAAAGAGACTCTTTAACCTATTTCACGCCATTACTTAACTAAATTATCTTATAACAGACCAAAATAGCTTATATTTATAGTTTCTGATATTTAACATTCTATAATTTTTGAAAACACAGTGTTTATATTGAAAAGAGTTACGAGATGGCGCTCGTATCAGCATATTGCCGCTGAGGATTGTTGGAGATTTATGGGATACAAGTTTTTAGCACTTTTTAAAGCATTATAGGAATAGCCGTTTTCCACACTGTATCTTCTAGGCGCTGTACTTATGACAAAAACTTGAAATGAGCATGCTTCCTGTGCATATATCACCACTCTTATGTATAAAGGCTCTCTGTTATGGTGTTGATTCTGAGCGCCCTTTGTTAAATTTCTATATTTGTGTTTTGTTTGTTTATTTGTTTTATTGGACACATACATCAGACTTGTGTGCTTGACAACAAGGCCCGCTTATAAGTCATCGTCGATATACAGGGACGAGATGGCACAATGAAATTTACAACACAGAGAATTTTTACATCCGGGAGCTCCACAAAGAGTGTGCAATGGAGCCAGCGGGAGTCGAACCCGACAAGCCTCCTACGCTCTAAAGCGATTAGCAGCGTGGTGTCTTAACCACTCGGCCACGGAGGCCCCATTTGTGTTTTAGAGAAAGCAATACAGAAAAGTACTGTTACTATGGAAACAACAACTTCTTTAATATCGAAATGTATAGCAAAGGAGTTCAGAATCAGTGCCTTAAAAAGTTTCGAATATGTATTGTTGTTATGACAATCAATACCCTTCCTGGATGTGGAAATGCAAAATTGTGTTCAGCATAATGGAGGATATTTGATCTACATTTTAATCACGTGGTCAAGGTAAAAACTTCTATCGTAAAGAAGGGAAGGCTCCGTAGACGTGTAATGTAAATCCCCGCTAGCCAATGAAACGGTTCATGAGGCAAAGTAGTAGTATCTTCCCTTCTTATCAGTTAGAAGTTCCTTGGATAAATTACCGGTATCACGTGACTTTTTTTAGCCTCGAACCCATATTTAGAATATCCTCCATTGGGCGCAATCTAGATAGATTTTTGGCTGTTAGAGAAACGAAATTCACCAATCTGCATTTTTGTGAACTTTTCGCTGTTTGCAGAAATGCAGACTATTGATTGGTGATTCTCGTTTCGCTAACAGTGAAAAATCTATCTGGATCCTAGCCTACATTTCTACAAACATTGCACTTCATCCACGGCACTAAAAAAATGACTCAAAACTTTCATGACATAGGCCGGGATCCAGAAACAGCAAATATTCTCAAACATACATTCTTCTGATTGGTCAAACTCATTTCGCTAACAGCGAAAAATCTATCTGAATCTCAGCCATAGTTATCTTCGATGAAATCAATGCAAAAGGATAATATAGAAGAAAAGTATAAGATTTCTAAAATATTTTGGCGGGTTATCGCTATTTCGCATAATTTGTAAACTTTAGAACTAATTAACAGTTTTTCGCTAATTATGAATAAAAAATTAATGTTTTTAAAGCTGAATTTTATAAAAGCACGTAGATTGAGTAAATATCTATCCAAAAATTCAATCCTTACTTTTTTCTGTCCATTATTTAAGTCTCTACCTCAATTGAAACATAAGTTGTGACGAAGAAAATAAATCTGTCATTTTCAGTATCTCGACGTTATTTTAAAAAATCTATATATCCCTTAAATTTTCTTATACCTATATTCAGGCATTATAGTAGCCACCAGTATAGACACTTTTACCACATTTGTTTTACATTAATATATAAAGATTCATGACACTTAACTTTCATTTTAAAAAATCCTTTATCTTTCGTTTTGTACATATTAAAATCGAACATTATAATTTACATTTCTTTACTTTTCTTAAAAAAACAAACCACATTTTTTTACTTAAAAAGGACATAAATTCCGGTATATCGTTAAAACTATGCTATTTAGAAAGTTTGGCGTTATTCCTTTTTGTTTACATTGCTTTAGAAAGATGTTATGCCGTATTTCTCTGTCGTTTTTCAAGTAAGCTTTTTTCAACTGCGTAGCTGCCATTGTCCTTGATACTCGGTACCAGTTCTAATATTTAGCCAGTGTTTTTCGACAGTAATTTCTGTCTCATTTAATGCCCATATTACACTTAAATTTTCTTATACCTATATTCAGGCATTATAGTAGCCACCAGTATAGACACTTTTACCACATTTGTTTTACATTAATATATAAAGATTCATGACACTTAACTTTCATTTAAAAAAAATGAAATAGCATAGTTTTAACGATATACCGGAATTTATGTCCTTTTTAAGTAAAAAAATGTGGTTTGTTTTTTAAGAAAAGTAAAGAAATGTAAATTATAATGTTCGATTTTAATATGTACAAAACGAAAGATAAAGGATTTTTTAAAATGAAAGTTAAGTGTCATGAATCTTTATATATTAATGTAAAACAAATGTGGTAAAAGTGTCTATACTGGTGGCTACTATAATGCCTGAATATAGGTATAAGAAAATTTAAGTGTAATATGGGCATTAAATGAGACAGAAATTACTGTCGAAAAACACTGGCTAAATCTATATATCCGTTTATAATTAATTTATGAGGATGCATTTGATCTCAAATTGAAGATCTTCTTGATTAGTTCCTTCTGGTGTTGGTTTTATTTTTCTGCGATGATTGCTTCTTTTGATATGGGAAATTTTACGCTGGCATATTTCGTCCATTTAACGTGGAGAAGTTGTTTTCAGTATAATAAGCAGTTACGGTGTCTTGCCGTTATTCTTGGCGTTTGTTTGTTTGGCGGGGTTAGCATTTTTTTTTTTAGCTTGGCTTGGCAGAACGACCGTGCTGCTTGATAATAGATTTTATGTTTGCTTATTTAGGTATTAAAATTTACATTAAAAGTGGATGCAAAATCGAGGTTTTGTTTACATGAAAGGACTATATTAAAAATATTTTTAATTAAGTATGAATGATAAATAATAGATTGTACAAATTTAGTAATTGTATTTTTATTCCGTAATGAGAAAAAAAATAAATTTTGAAAAAAATTGAAGGAAAAATGCTGTATTTCTTTTATTCATTTGAACACGAAGGGAAGCTCTTATAATTTAAAAATTACTTGACGTTATAGATAAAAGTCTATATTTTAAATATCGAAACTCTCATTCTTGCCTTTGTATTCCTTAATGAGAAAAAAAAAATAGTTTAAAATGTTGAGCGTAAAATGCAACATTTCTATTACTTGTTTGAACGTGAAGGAAAGCTCTTAAAATTTTAAATTATTTGACGTTATAGATAAAGTATATATTTTAAAAATTAGATTTTCTATTCTTGCTTTCGGTTTATTTTTACCTGAAATTTTAAATTAGAGTATAAAAATGATTGGGTTGAACAAAAATGTATAACGTAATCGTGAATCAAACTAAACATATTTTTCTTGAAATCGTTCGCAATATTGTAAAAAACCCGCCAAAATTTGGAGCAGAATGTAACAAATATTATCTTTTTGAATAAAATTTTCTTATGTTAGCAATCAAAAGGCAATCTGGAAAATTTTTAAACATATCACGGCCTTATTCATCTTTATGCCTATGCAATATTGTTAATGCCTGCCTTTCATTTTATTTAAATTATGAGCATATACAGGGTGCAATATGTTATCTATCGCCGGCCTTAATTTTTCAACCGTTGGTCGTAGGCATATAGTTCCAATTACAAAAACGTT